>CAJGYO010000007.1:35890698-36490698 GCA_904845875.1 Miscanthus lutarioriparius
ACAGAAGAGCTATGCAGACACTCAGAGAAGACCGTTAGAGCTCCAACCTAGAAATTTTGTCTAGTTAAAGGTATCACCCATCAGGGGTACTTGGAGATTTCAGGTCAGAGGAAAGTTAGACCCACGGTACATTGGACCATATCAAATCATTGAAAAGATTGGAGCAGTAGACTACCGCTTAGAGTTACCAGCAGGAATTGTCCGACATACACAATGTGTTTCACGTATCGCAACTAAAGAAATGCCTGAGGGTACCGAAAGAACAAGCACCTATGGAAGCCATGGACCTACAACCAAATTTACAATATTAGGAAAGACCAATCAAGTTTTGGATACGGTCACCCAACAAACTAGGAGGACAGCAGTAAGATTTTGTCAGGTACAATAGAGTAATCATACAGAGGCAGAAGCCACATGGGAAAGAGAAGATGATCTTAAAAAGGAATTTTCCTATCTATTCGAGGATCAGCTCGAATCTCGACGACGAGATTCTTTTTAAGGGGGATAGGTTTGTAACACCCCAAAATTTGACCTAGTTTGAAAACCACTAAAAATTTGAACTTTTTAAAACTTTACATAGAAACTAGAATATATAACCAACATAGGTAATTTTTACAAATAAAATTAACATAGGAAGATAAAACTTGATGTGTGAATGTTTGCTTGGCTTGTTGAACTTATGGTGGTACATTTTTGCACACTCATGCATCCAAATTTGAATTTAAAATCATTTAAATATATGCATACTTAAGCTAGGAAAAACCAAAAGGAAATACAAATGGATAGAGACACTTGGGCCAAATCTCTCCCCTCTCTCCCTTTTGGCCTGCAGCAGCAGCCCACTCCCTCCCCCTCTTCCCTTCCCTTCTTCGGCCTGAGCCAGCCCGATAGCCCCTTGACTCTGATGTAAAACTTAAATAAATGGTTTGTAATACTTTCGCTCTTTAACTCTGATGTAATATAATTGTATCAACTGTTGTAATACTACAATGTCTTCTGTAATGATCCTGATTGGATGTGAAAAGTGGATGATTCGGGATCTCCGAGGACGCCCGACAGACTACCGGAGTTGTGTGAGTCCCACGCATAATGGTCAAAAGTCTTTATGAAAATGATAAGTTCGTGTGAATCATCATAACTCGGGCGGTTCTGCCACAGCTGGTACCAGAGCATTATTACAAAGATTATTGCTAGTATTACTTTTGAAAAACTTCAAAAGAACATAACAAAAATAGTTTTCAAGTTCAATGAAAATAATGCTTGTAACTTACCTTATGCTTAGGAGTTGTGTCAGAGTGGGGATAGCATGTTTTATATCACCCTATGTGTAAAATGAGTGTGCTGGTAGTTCTATGTTAAATTATGAGTTTGTGAGTGAGAGGTTATGTAAATGATGGCACCTATGTAAACTAACTCAAAACAATTATGTATGGGAAGGGTTTACATTTTGCGTTATTTACATTTCAACCTACTATTATGTAACGATGCACCTATGCTAAGGTAAGAAGGTAAGTAACATCAGCTGAATGATGTGGAGATGTAGCCCTCCCTCCAGAGATGTGATTCCTGGCATCGGTTGCATGATGTGGAGATGTATCCCTCTTGGTGGTGATGTGAATCCGGACGCTTCCCTTAAGAAGTGGCCTACTTGAGGACATTCTGTATGGCAACATACAGGGTGTAAGCATCTACCATGCGATTGTGGTCATGGTCGCACAGCGGGGGTGTGTTTACCCGTGCATGTCTCATAAAGCGAAGGTACAGGAAGTGAATACGTGCTAGTCACGTATGCAGCGTTGTCCATGCAACGTTAATCGCATGGGTGTCACTTATATATCAAGTGGTGATGTATGTTGGGTGGGCTGTGATGCAATGATTTTCTGTAGGAACAGTAACTTGCGAGTAAGAGAGTGTTGAGCGACCTTATAATAGTAAAAGTGACTCGTATGTATGTGCCATCATGTATGTTCTTGTCGTTTTGTTTTGGTGAGGTCGTTTTGTTAAATGTAGGGATTGTTCATGCATCATGTCATTGATAATACACTACACACCTCCCCAGTTACAGTTGGTTTGGGTTAAGTATATCATCAACCCTATTCATGCTACCCTCCTTTGTCTTCTATACTATCATCATCTCCCTATAGAAATCTGGGGGCTAATTATGGTTCTTGATCTTACAGAATGATGAGGACCTGTTCTGTCAATACCGATATTCCTAACACTTCGCAGGGTGGCGCCAACATGCCAAATCCACCTCCTCCACCTCCCACACCAACCTTGACTGAAGCCATTGCTCACCTGATCAACGCGAGTGCCGACAATACTCGTATCCTTCAGGCTATGGCTCAGAATATGGCACCTGGTCTGCATGGTCACCGTGATCCTGAAGGAAACAATACCCATGGTGACTTTCTAAAAACTCAACCGCCCATCTTCACCAAGGCAAATGAACCACTTGAAGCGGATGACTGGATCAGAACTATAGAGCAGAAGTTTGGGCTTATTCGTTGCAGTGGGAACCAAAAGACTTTGTTTGCTGCACAACAACTCCAGGGACCTGCAGGTGCCTGGTGGGCAAGCTACCTTGCTACGCAGCTAGAGGGACATCAGGTTCCTTAGGTGGAATTCCGTGATGCTTTTTGGGAACACCATATCCCGGACGGCATTATGGAGATGAAGCTTGAGGAGTTTTTGAAACTGCAACAAGGGGGAAAAGTGTTATGGAATATGTGGGCAAGTTTAATTATTTGTCTCAGTATGCTCCAGAACATGTCAACACTGATGCCAAGAAGAAACGATGCTTTATGCATGGTCTCAATAGCAAGCTTCAAACTATGTTGACTACATGCACTATGGCCACTTATAATGAGCTTGTCAGTACTGCAATCACTATTGAGGAAAAGAATCATCAGCACAAGGAGGCTAAGAAGAGAAAGAATGTGTCCATGGCATCCTCTGGTAGCACCAGTCAATGTCAGAGGGTTGTTTACCGACCTGTTTATTGTCCTCCCTATCGTCCACCTCAGCAGCAAAGCCAGTAGCAGTCATTTGTTAGACCTGTTGCCTCTCTTTCTTATTCACACCAGCTGAATACCCCTAGTGTTCATCCCAATAACCCCTAGAATAATGACTTCCCATGCTACAATTGTGATAAGATTGGGCACTTTTCTAGAGATTGTCCTCTGCCCAAGCAGGCCAATGCTCCACGGCCGCCAATGAATCAGCAGCAGAATGCTCAAAAGAAGGGACCTGGTCCAAAGTCAGGTCGAGTCCATTATATTTAGGCTGGAGCAATTCCTGAAGGTGAACCTGTTATGATGGGTATGTTTTCTATTGCCAAACAACCTGCAGTTATATTATTTGATTCTAGTGCATCATATACATTCATCAATAGAGCATTTGTCATGAAGCATCAATTATCAATAGAGGCTATGGAGAATAGTTTATGTGTGCAGTCTCCTGGTGGACGACTAGTTACTAAGGAAATGGTATATCAGATACCTATAGATCTTGTTGGGCGTACCTTTCCTACCAATCTAATTGTTCATAAGGGTCAGGACATAGATGTGATCCTAGGCATGAATTGGTTATGCCAGCGTGGAGTTTTCATTGATGCTCTGCATAGAACTATACAGTTGAACTCACCTGATAATGATTCTAAGCTGCTTATCCGTCTACCTACTCCTAAGAGGGCAGTTGAGAGATTTTATGGAGCCACTATGAAGGAAGTGAAAGATATTCCTATAGTGAGGGAATTTCCAGATGTGTTTCCAAATGAATTGTCGGGTTTACCTCTAGATAGAGATGTGGAGTTTGTAATTGAGTTGAAACCTGGTACTGCTCCCATATCTAGAAGAGCATACAGAATGCCACCGAAAGAGTTAGCAAAACTTAAGACTCGGTTGCAAGAACTGCTTGATAAAGGATTCATTAGACCTAGTTCCTCTCTATGGGGATGCCCTGCTATATTTGTGAAACATAAGGACAAAACTTTGAGGATATGTGTTGATTATCGTCCATTAAATGAGGTGACAATAAAAAATAAGTACCCTCTCCCTCGTATTGATCTCCTTTTTGATCAACTTGCGGGAGCTAAAGTGTTTTCCAAAATTGATCTTAGATCTGGGTACCATCAAATTAAAATCAGACCTGAGGATATCCCTAAGACAGCTTTCACAACTCGATATGGTCTTTATGAATATCTTGTCATGTCCTTTGGTTTAACTAATGCTCCAGCTCACTTTATGTACCTAATGAACTCTGTGTTCATGCCGGAGCTTGACAAGTTTGTTGTTGTCTTTATTGATGATATCCTTGTCTACTCCAAAAACAAAGAGGAACATGCGGAACACTTACGCATTGTTCTAAGCCACCTAAGCGAACACTAGTTGTATGTCAAATTTAGCAAGTGTAAGTTCTGGCTTGACAAAGTACCATTTCTTGGCCATGTCTTGTCTACCGAGGGTGTTGCTGTTGACCCTGGCAAAGTGAGAGATATCCTTGATTGGAAACCCCCAACCACTATCCACCAAGTTCATAGTTTCCTTGGAATGGTGGGATATTACCATCGTTTCATCCCTAACTTCTCCAAGATATTGAAACCTATCACTGAGCTACTAAAGAATAATGTTAAGTTTGTTTGGTCACCTGAATGTGAGGAAGCTTTCTAAACTTTGAAGAAGCTTTTGACCACTGCTCCTATTCTAGCTCAATCGGACATTGAGAAGCCCTTTGATGTCTATTGTGACGCCTCCGGTACTGGTATTGGGTGTGTATTAATGTAACAAGGTCAGGTCATTGCTTATGCTTCTAGGTAGCTTAAGCATCATGAGGAACATTATCCTACTCATGATTTGGAATTAGCTGCTGTTGTTCATGCACTTAAAATATGGCGCCACTATTTGTTGGGCAATACATGTCATATTTATTCTGATCACAAGAGCTTGAAATATATCTTTACCCAGTCTGAATTGAATAAGCACCAGAAGAGATGGTTGGAATTGATCAAGGACTATGATCTAGAGGTTTATTATCATCTTGGTAAAGCAAATGTGGTTGCAGATGCACTCAGTCATAAGTCTCATTGCAACTGTGTTACTACAAGGCCGATGGATAGTACCTTGTGTTAGGAGATGGAGAAACTAAATTTAGAGATCATTCCATAGGGAACTCTAACCAACATTACTATTGAATCCACTATTTAGAGTCAGATTATTGCTGCTCAAAAAGAGAACAAAGGGATAGCTCATATCAAAGAAAGAGTTATAGCCAGAAAGTCTCTGTGTTTTTGGATTGATGAAGAAGGTGTTCTATGGTTCAAGAATTGTCTGGTAGTACCAAAAGTTCCTTAGTTACATCAATAAATCCTTGATGAAGCTCACTTGTCTAGATTCTCCATTCATCCAAGAAGTAATAAGATGTATCAGGATCTAAAACAAAGATTCTAGTGAACCAAAATGAAGATAGAGATTGCTCGGTATGAAGCCAAGTGTGATACTTGTCAGTAAGTGAAAGTTGTCCATCTGAAATCTGCAGGACCACTGAACCCTTTGCCTATTCCATCTTGGAAATGGGATGATATCAATATGGATTTCATTGTTGGTCTACCCAAGACATCCAAAGGTTGTGATTCCATTTGGGTCATTGTTGATCGTCTCACAAAGCAAGCTCATTTCCTTCCAGTAAGAACAGACTATCCAGCCATATGCTACACCAAGCTATATATTGATCGTATCATGAGTCTCCATGGAGTACCTAAGACAATTGTTTCTGATACGGGTACATAGTTTGTCTCCAAATTCTAGAAAGAGTTGCATAAATCAATGGGTACTAAGCTCATCCATAGTTCAGCTTATCATCCTCATACCGGGGGATAGACGGAAAGAGTCAATCAGATTGTGGAAGACATGCTAAGAGCTTGTGTTCTCACTAAAACAGATAAGTGGGACAAATGTTTATCTTTAGTAGAATTCTCCTACAACAATAGTTATCAGGAAAGCATTAAGATGGCACCTTTTGAAGCTCTTTATGGTTGAAGGTGTAGAACTCCACTAAATTGGTATGAACCCGGAGAAAGACGGTTCTTTGGATTGGATTTGGTGAAGGAAACTAAAGAAAAGGTTCAACGTATACAAGTTAATATGAAAGCAGCCCAATCTCGTCAGAAAAGTTATACTAACAAGAGGCATCGACCCTTAGCATTCAAGATGGGAGATCATGTCTATTTGAAAGTATCACCCATGAAGGGAGTTAATCATTTTAGAGTTCGAGGAAAGTTAGCACATCGCTGCATTGGTCCTTTCCTGATCATGCAACAGTGCTAACCAGTAGCATATCGTCTTAAGTTACCTGAACAGTTATCAGTTGTGCACAATGTGTTTCATGTATCTCAGTTGAAGAAGTGTCTTCAAGTGTCAGATCGAGCCATTGAAATTGAAGGAGTTGAACTTGAACCAGATCTAACTTATGCTGAATATCCTGTTAGGGTTTTGGATCAGAAAGATCGAGTTACTCGAAGGAGAACAATCAAGTTTTATAAAGTTTAGTGGAACAAACATTCAGAAGATGAAGCTACATGGGAATCAGAGGATTATCTAATGGAGAATTATCCAGATTTCCTTGCCTCTATCTAGGTTGCTAACTCCTCTACAGTTGTAACCTTTCTTTTCGAAGTTGATGTAATATTGTAAACTTCCCTTGTTGTTTTATGAAAACCTTGCTTGGTTATGTGTTTGACACATTTCCTTTTCCATTACTTAACCCAAGGCTTTAGGTGTTTCTTAAATCTCAGGACGAAATTTCTGTAAGGGGGGAGGAGCTATAACACCCTAGGTGTTAAGCATCTAATAAAACCCAATCATAATCATCATTATGCATAATCATGAATCATCATAGTATAAATGCATTTCATGTTTTAAGTAAGGCAATCATATGTTGCACATGATGTGTTTTGTATGATGCATAAAATGGTAACAATAACATCAATTAAGGTGTTTTAATAATTTATGGTTTGAATGTTTCTTAAACACCTGAAAATATGTTAATATAAATTTTCAAGTACCAAGTGTGTGCTTTCTCATAATACTAAAGGTGGGGTATGAAATTGAGTTAAACATGTTCAAACTTAAGTTCCAAATTTGAATTTAGCACTATTTTTAGCACTTAGCCATTTTTGAATAACTCTTGAAAATGGTAAACAAGTTCGATGTTTAGGATTTTAAATAAACAATTTTCATGAATAAACTTGGTGCAACCTTGGTACCATTCCAAAACATGGAGTTTGTATTTTGCAACTATCTTATTGGTTGAATTGTTTGACAACTAGATAATCACCAATTAATTCACTAAAAAGGCTAATCTAACTATTTTTGAAAACCCTAACTGCTGAAACTGAAACTTCCCATTTCAATTTCAATCTTCCTCCCTTTCTTAGGTTAGATCTCCTTATCCAATTAGAATTATATGTTCTTACTTAAAGCAAAGTAGAAGACCAAAGCAAGATGAACAACTTTTGTTTTTGGAGCCAATCAAGTATCCATTTGGAATCTGGAGAAAATGGAGGGAGAAGAAGGGTTGTCAGTGCTACAGTACATGTCACCGGCAGCACTCTGCTTGCCTGCTTGCCGCTGCCGCTGAATGGTTGCGCCACCTCCACATCCGCCAACATGTAGCTTCTTCGCCTGGATGCTTTGCAAGCATGAGCTAGATGCCCTGAAGCTTCATCCACGTCCTTAAGTCGCCCAACCGGTCGCCGAGCTCATCTTCTCGTCTTTCCACCGTCGCCGTTGAACCTTACCTGCTGGCGCAAAAATTCACCACCGCCTCAGCACCACCTCTCAATTGTTCGTGCCCTCATCTCCGCCTCGCCGTTGTGCAGCCCCTTGACCCACTCGCAGTGTCTTGCTTCGTCGAAGTTGGCTGAGCCACCATTTCCCGTCGTGACAGCTCGCCATCGCCGCCGTGCGTGCCCTCTCCGTGGTCAGCCCACTCCAGAGCTCCATTCGCCGCGCTCTTTCATGTTTTAGTATCCTTGTGCACCCATGATGCTCTCTGACTTGTTGGTTGATCAGATCTCCTTCAGGTCATGCCGAAACATCACCTCGTCGTCGTGTTCGCGCCACTGCAACCACCCTTAATGACGGTAGCCGCCTCTGCTGCTTCCCCGCTTCAATCTTCTAGCTTAGCATAATCAGGGTGAGCTTCTGGTTGTGTTGGTCGCTTCTGTTCTACCTCTATCGGTCCTTCATGGCTGGCGTGTGGCTTGCCGTGCCGCCGTGGCCACCATGGCCAGCGTAGAGCTCGCGCGGTGCCACGAACCTTACAACCGTTACCTTGTCCGAGCGTAGTAGGTCGTAGGGAAGCTCATCGTCGGTGTGTTCCATCTTGCCAGAGTGCCACCGGCCACCAAGGTCGTCGTCGTGCGAGATGCGGTGCGGTAGAGATTCATCTGGTGTCGCCGGAGTGTGCGCGAGGGTGTGGGGATCTTGTTGGGGTAAGTCCCGTCGCCGGCGACCTCACCGGCAGCGAGAACCCGCCGGTCAAAGTCCGCGCCACCGCGGTCAGCGCGGCTGGCACCGTTCCACTGACCTGGGGCCCGCTGTCAGTCACAGTGGGTAATGGGGATCGGGGTGAGAAAATGTTTTTCCTCGTTTTATCTTTTTCAGAAAATGCTAAATATGTGCTGATCTTGTTTAATTCATAGTAAATAGTAGAAGTGCGATAAAATTATGAAAATTTTTGTCTAGCCTCAACATGATGTGCTCTATCTATCAAAAATATGAAATGGTGAAAATCAATAGTTTTTGCATGCTTAAAAATTATATCCTTTAATTAATAAATAGACCTTCCATGATTTTTATAGACTAAAATAATTATCCTAAAATCATGAAACTTTGTATATATGCTTTTTATGCTTAAAACTACCTTCACAAAAAGTTTGGCTCTATTTTGATAAAAATAAATTGCCCACTTAATTCAAATACCTTTTATGCACTAATAAAAGTACCAAAATGATTTATTTAAATTATTAAATGGGTTGATGTGATTTTGAAGTTCATTGTGGACCTTGGAGCACTAAACCCTTGTTGTTCCATGACAATTACATTACATGATTGTGTACTCATAGTTAATTTGTTAATGGTAAACAAAAGTGTTGCTTTGTGAGTAATTAACTTAATTGTTTAGTGAAGGTAAGTTGTACTCAAGTTTGCTAATCTTGTTTGAATTCATCCATACTCTTGGGTACCTCTCATCATGCATCATGTTTAGCACTTCTTCATGTTAAGCATGTATCCTTTATTCGCATGTAGTGACCGAAAGCGAGGAGGTAACCGTTGATCAAATCCTAGAAGAAGAGCATCCACCAGTGGAGGTTGGGTTTAACATCTGTGGCTCATCGGGAGGTCCTAACACCTCTACTAATCAAGGCAAGCCCCAGAGAATTTGAACCCCTTCCTTGTGTTTTACAAATATTATTCACACAAATTTTGGCTTTGTGCATTTAGGAGAATAGGAGTTGGTTGAAATACCTTTTGTTGCATGCCTTCCTTGACTTTCAATACTCATCCTTGTCACCCTGGTTAGTTATACTAGATTAATGATCCTTAGCCATGCTTAGTTGATAAGAGTTGAGTAATGAGTTAAGTTATGATTCTATACTCAGGGATGGCCCCGAGGTTTAATGATGATCATGAATTTAATTTGAGACCAGGTGGACTCTTTGCTTGCGTCAAGAATGGAGTCTTGATGTAGTGCCTCGCCTGTGTCAATTAAGGACCGTTTGTTGTAGGCCTGTGTGTGGTTGAGACTTTATAGTACTAGCCACATACTCCGGACAGCCTAATATCTCGGCTATTCCATTATGGGAAAGGACAACCGCGCACTGGGAGTTGAGAGATGGCGACAGTAGTGTGTACCCACCCTACTGGAATAGGGTAGGGTGGTGGAGTACTGTGCTCTCAGGTGGCACGTACCCATTTCAGTTTTAGAGGATCCAAGTGAAGGTTGATATATGTAGGTCTGGGACCTGCATATGTCGTGTGGTAAGGAATCCCCAGCTAGGTTTTAATCGATTCGAATCGCCACTGCTTCTCGGAGAAGAAGACTCGACCCTCTGACCATACATCGTAGTTATCAATGAAACTATGATACTTATGAACATGAGATGTGTTGGTTAAAAAAGTGATTGATGTAGAACAGGTGCAAATTGGATACTAATAATGTAATTAACGTTAAGCTAAAATGTTGAAAGTAAGGATCCACTTTAGTAAGCTTTTCTGCAAATGATAATCTTGATTCTTGCTAAGACCTTACCTCAAATCCCTCGAGCTTGCATAACCTTGGAGTCGTTTCTTTTTGTCGGGTATGTCTTGCGAAGTACAATTTAGTACTCAGGGTTTGTTAACCCCTATTGTTGGTGAACCCCAACAGCAGGTAGGCTTTTGTCCCTGTTGTGTGTCGGATCTAGAAGATGATAGCCAGCAGTAGATGTGTTGTACTCTCATCCTTTGGCAAGATCATACTTTCATGTAATGAATAAAGTTGTGTTAGTCATGCTACCCTACTTCGTTTGAGAAGGCAAAAACTTATGGTTTGTAAAACTTAAATAAATGGTTTGTAAACTTATGGTTTGTAATACTTCCGCTCTTTAACTATGATATAATATATTTGTATCAACTGTTGTCATAGTGCAATGTCTTCTGTAATGATCCTGATTGGATGTGAAAAGTGGTGATTCGGGATCTCCGAGGACGCCCGACAGACTACCAGAGTAGTGTGAGTCCCACACATAATTGTTAGAAGTCTTTAAGACAATGATAAGTGCGTGTGAATCATCATAACTCGGGCGGTTCTACCACAGTTATAGTAGACCGATTGACGAAAGTGGCACACTTTGTTCCAGTAAGGATTGATTACAAGGCTAACAAGTTAGTGCAACTATACATTGACAACATCCTTAGATTACATGGAGTACCAAGCCAAATAGTCTCAGATAGGGGACTCAATTCACCGCCCGATTCTAGAAAAGCCTACACAAAGCTTTAGGAACACACCTAGATTATAGCTCAGCCTATCATCCACAAACCGATGACAGATAGAAAGAGTGAACCAGATATTGGAAGATATGTTATGAGCCTGCATATTGACCTATGGAAAAGACTAGGAAAAGAGCCTATCATTTGCAGAATTCTCCTACAACAATAGTTACCAAGCAAGCTTGAAGATGGCACCATTTGATGCCTTGTACGGAAGGAAATGCCAAACACCATTAATGTGGTCCGAGGTTGGAGAAAGAAGCCTATTTGGTCCCAACATGATTAAGGAAGCCAAGGAACAAGTAGCCAAAGTCCGAGAGAATTTGAAGGCAGCACAAAGTAGATAGAAGAGCTATGCAGACACTCAGAGAAGACCGTTAGAGCTCCAACCCAAAAATTTTGTCTACTTAAATGTATCACAGTGGAAAGTTAGCCCCATGGTACATTGGACCATATCAGATCATTGAAAAGAATGGAGCAGTAGCCTACCGCTTAGAGTTACCACCAGAAATGTCCGACATACACAATGTGTTTCATGTATCGCAACTAAAGAAATGCCTGAGGGTACTAGAAGAACAAGCACCTATGGAAGCCAAGGACCTACAACTAGATTTATAGTATCAGGAAAGACCAATCAAGATTTTGGACTTGATCACCCGACAAACCAGGAGGACAGCAGTAAGATTTTGGTGGGTACAATGGAGTAATCATACAAAGGCAGAAGCCACATGGGAAAGAGAAGATGATCTTAAAAAGGAATTTTCCTATCTATTCGAGGATCATCTCGAATCTCGAGGACGAGATTCTTTTTAAGGGGGGTTGGTTTGTAACACCCCAAAATTTGACCTAGTTTGAAAACCACTAAAAATTGAACTTTTTAAAACTTTACATAGAAACTAGAATATATAACCAACATAGGTATTTTTTACAAATAAAATTAACATAGGAAGATAAAACTTGATGTGTGAATGTTTGTTTGGCTTGTTGAACTTACGGTGGTACATTTTTGCACACTCATTCATCCAAATTTGAATTTAAAATCATTTAAATATATGCATACTTAAGCTAGGAAAAACAAAATGGAAATAGAAATGGATAAAGCCACTTGGGCCTAATCTCTCCCCTCTCTCCCTTTTGGCCTGTAGCAGCAGCCCACTCCCTCCCCCTCTTTCGTTCCCTTCTCCGGCGCGAGCTGGCCCAGCAGCGTCACGGCCTAGCTTCGGCCTAGCCTTATCCGTGCCCTTCCCTTCTCCCCTCTCCCTCCCGCTGACACCTAGGCCCCGCCCATCAGCTTCGTCGTCCTCCTCACGGCCAGTAGCCATACATGGCACAGCATCACGTGTCAACACTCCGCCAACACCACCCCGGTGCCAACAAAGGTCAACGGTGACACGGCACCAACAGGACCCCACGGCGCCCCTCCTTTCTCTTTCTCTCCTCTCTCCCCCTCATTGTGAGCTCGTCAACGCCAACTCCATGGTCAGCTTTGCGCCGAGCCACCAGAGTAGCCGCCAAGGGACCTCACCGTGCGCGTGGACAAGCTCTAGCCATGGTGATGTGACCTGACGAGGTTAACTAGGAGCCCACATGGTGGATAAGCCCCACCTATAAATAGGCCCAGCCGGCGACGCTCTCGCATCACCCTCTCCACCATCCGCTCCACCAAGGGCGGGAACACCCCATCTCCCCGTCCGCTTTCCCTTTCTCCTCTTCCCTTCCACTTTCTCCCATTTTCCCCCAATTCGGGAGTTCACCGGGGCCATTAGCGCCACCTCCCATCTTCTCCTTCTCCGCTACGACATCGGCCGATTGGAGTGACTGGTGAGTCCCTAAGCTTCTCCTATTCCTTTTTCTGTAGCTAGATGATAGCCTAGGTCTCTCTGTCGTGCTACCACCATGCGCCTCGCTCCGCCAAGCCGCCATGGCCGTCGGCCATCACCAGTGAGGCCACCCCGGGGCACCACACCACCCTCACTACACTCGCCCGCACTCACATACACGCTATCGGTTGTAGCGGTTGGGGCTCGTAAGGCCGAGTCCACGATGCAGCGCCGCCGCATCCTCTCCGACAAGCCACCACTGCCACCGTGGACACCCGCTATCGACGGCAACCTCGCCATCGGTTGCGGTGTGATCCCACGGGCACCGTACACCCTTCATCCATCACTACCGAGGGCCGACGCCGCCGACGTAACCAACCCCAGCGAGCTCGAGCCTCCATCCCCTATTTCGGTGTCACAGCGGCCACCTCCGTCCATTGCCATCACCCCGCCTCCCCCTTCTCTGTCTCCGCCATGTGGGACCAGGAGGAAACGGCGTTGCCATCATCCCTCCGTCCCCCCTCTCTCTCTTACTCACTGACACGTGGGTCCGAGGCCATAACACCGACGCCACCATCACTGCTAATGTAGGCAGGGTGGCCCACCCGTCATCCACACACACACCACACACATAGCATAGGGTACAATTTAGAAAATGCTGGGTACACCCGGCTAGTGTACACAGAGAGCTAAAAATGCATCTTCCTAGCTTAGAAAAATTCCTAGAAAATTTGTAAATAAACTAGATGCATTAGAGAATTTAATCATGTAGTTTGCACATATTTTCATTCACCAAAAAGTGCATATAAAATTCCACCTAGTTAAATAGCTATAGGATAAACTTCTAAAATATATAACTTTTAAACCCTAACTCATTTTTACATGAAACCACCTCAAAAATTCATCTAAAATCCAACCCTATCATATGCACCTAGTGCCACCATAAAGTTTTATGTTTGCTTTTGCCCTTTCTTTTGTGGTTAGTGGTAGTCTTATTTCGATCGATATGCCCGTCAAACGACGGTAATCATCAGGAGGATGAGGACCCGAATTTCGTAGACGTGCCGAAAGGTGACAACGACGAAGACAAGTCCTAGCTCCCCTCTCTACCATCTTGCTTTAAACTACTATAATGCTAAAACATGACTATAAGATTATTACCCTAGAATATGAGCTCGGTTAGTGTGATATGGTCAAGATAAATGGTTATCTTGTTATTTTATGAGCTCCACGTTATGGATAGATTTAGGGATAATAATGGAACTTAAAACTTGTTAAACCTAAAACTAAACCCCGACATGGGGTGAGTGGTGGTGAACTATGGAGGTAGTTTACTATGGCAGGGATGTCTAGAGAGGATTCTTGTGGGAGATACTCGCCTCGGTCACATAAGGACCAGTTCGTAGTCCCTCTCGCCTAGTGAGTTATTTCATACAGCCACATGTCTATATGGGTAGGCTTGATCTCACACCCCGTTAGATAGAAGTATAATTTCTACTAGGAGGCCGATGTAGGCAACAGAATATCAGGAGCCGACACGGGGGACAGGTTTTCTTCCGTGGTCCGGTTGGTGTGGTTGCTATGTGATCTTCCACGTTAAGCTTTTAGTTTTTGGCCATGTTCGAGCCCTTGTTTTCTTGGTCATGTTTGAACCATGTTTTCTTTTGTGATGATTTGGTATCATCACGTTTGGGGGGATTTGGTATCTTCCTGGTTTTGTGTTTCTAACCCCTAAGAAGTCGTAGTAGAGTTATATGGACATCTAAGGTCACGTAGATTCGAGCACGAGGTCTCGTTAGGTCTATTTCGTCCACTAATCATGGATGAGATTTCACCTATCGTGTGAGAAAATTTGCACACCTCTACAGAGTTACTTAAACCTATTTGAATAGCCACGTCCCTGGAATGGGCAAATGCTAGGATGGGATACTATGATTAGTTTTACTTTTTATGTGTAATGAAACTAGTAATGGAATCGATGCTAATCCAGGTACTAGTGGGAATGGTAATACTCCGCTAGGACCCAACCTTTAATTATAATCAACACTACACTTCTATTTCCACCCTATGGTTAGGGCTTGCTGAGTACGTATGTACTCACCCATTGTTGACTCACATACCTCGGCATAGAAGAAGACTATGACTTCGACGAAGAAGCATACCATGAGGATTAGAGTACACGCTAGGAGATTCGTTCGTAGGAGTATGACATCGAGGCTAGAGTTTCGACCGTGCTCAAGTTGTCTATGGAACAGGACACCGCTTCGCTATATAATAATCCCGCTCTAGAGACCACCAATAAAGCCATTTCACGGTTGTAGTCTTCCGCTAGATATGTAGCCTATGTCCGTGCTACTTTGGGCCACTGTTGTAAGACCTTATTTCTAGATATCAGTAAAGCTCGAAACCTTTTATTATATATCTGTGTACCATTCTTGTGATTTGTGCGTATTTGTGCGTCATCCTGGCACAAATACGGATGCACTTAGGACTCTCAAATTGAGGGGCCGACATCCTAGTAGACAAGATCCATCCATGACTTCATACCATCCTTCGTCTTAGTCTTTATGTCTAGCAGTATGCCAATGGTGCTTTCGAAGACATTCTTCTCGAGGTGCATGCAGTCGATGGCATGGGGCGTATCTAGCTCCTTCTAGTACGATAGGTAGTTGAAGAAACACGACTGCTTCTTGAAAGGAATGGGGGTGACATGTGGTTCCTCCAACTTACCCCGCTTCCTCTTCTTCCTTGTCATGGTCCCATCTTTCTCTTTATTCTTCTTTCCAAACTCAACGTCTAGGCCCTTCACCATGTCAAACACCTTTTGCCTATACCTCATCCTTTCCAGCTCGTCGGTTTTAGTCTCCTCCTGGTTGTCGAAGTACTTATTCATCGTAGCTGCTCGATACATATGCTTTTTGATGAGGAATCGCCTATGCCTCGTGTACACCATCTTCTTGGATGCACTAAGGTAAGTGTAGCAGGTATCGTCCATGCAAACTACGCAACCTGACTTACCTTTGATCTGCCCCGACAGTGAAAAAATACCAGGGTAATCGGTGATGGTGACAAAGATGATGGCTTTTAGAGTGAACTCCTTTAGGAATGTATCCATCATCTTGACCCCATCTTCCCATAGTATCTTCATGTCCTCCATGAGCGGCTCTAGAAACACATCTATATCATTGCCTGGCTGCCTAGGTCCAGAAATAATCATGGTTAGTAAAAGGTACCTGCACTTCTAACATAGCTAGGGAGGTAGGTTGTAGATGGTGAGGATGACCGGCCAAGTGCTGTGCGAGCTGCTGAGGTCACCGAACGGATTCATCCCATCGGTACTCAATGTGAACCTGACGTTCCTCGCCTCATCGCCAAACTTTGGGAACTTGGCGTTAAAACACTTCCACTGTTTGTCATCGAAAGGGTGCCGCAGCTTGCCTTCATCCTTCATGTGCTCATCAGATGCATGCTAGGACATCAGCTTAGCATCCTCGGGGTTCCCGAATATAGCACACAGGCGATCAATCACGGGTAGGTACCACATTGACAGGGCCGGACTTTTCCTCTATGTGTAACCCTCTTCTTCCTCGTCCTTAGGAGACGAGATCTGCTTCTTTGCGGTACTCTTCTTGGCCGTCTTCTTCTTCTTCGGTCATCTCTCGTCGTCTGCATCCGCGCGACAGCCGTCATTCCTCTTGTACCGACTCGCACCATAGTGCGGATAGCTCTGCAAGTTCTCATACTTGCCCCGATATATGATACAGTGGTTAGGGAAGGTGCTTCATCGCCACTGGCCAGATCAGTTTCTTCGCTCGGTAGGTATTGGTGAGCACATTATTACCCTCTGGGTATGTGTCAGCAATGATACGTAATAGGTCGTTGAAGCTAGTGTCGGACCAGCCATGGCGAGCGTTCAGCATCAGCATCTAGAGGTTACAATGCAACTCCGTCCAATGCTTTGGACAATCCTTATAGAGGGGATCAATTGCCGCCTGCTTCATCTCTCTGAAATTCTCCAGCCACCTCAGGCTCCCAAACAGAACATCATCGTGGTCAAAACGGTTAGCGATTGACTCAAAAAGCTCCGTGGTCTCAGGATCCCTCACAGGCTCACCGTCATCCCCATCATCATCGTCAGTCATGTCTTGGAGCAGATCATCCATCATGATGTAATCATGATCTGCATTGTCGCCAGTAGCAGCATTGTCGTGCCCGCCGACCGCTGCTAATGAGGTTTGTTGTTCGGCATTCACCACAGCCGTCGTCGTTGTCGATGAGTTCCCTCCTCCAGATGCACCGGCACTCGGATCCTCTACTTCCCCGTGAAACTTCTAGACGGTGTAATCCTTGACGAAACCATACCGGACCAAGTGAGATTTCACTGTGTCATCTTCGTAGGCAAGAAGGTTCTTGCGGCTCTTACATGGACAGATCATGTGTTCCCGCTTCGGACTCAGACGATGCCTTTTCGTAGCGGTAATAAACTTTGTCACATGATCCAGGTAAGCTTGTTCCAGCCTCGATGTCTTGTACATCCATTCCCTGTTCATGACCGCGAACACCTTGCACACACAAACAGCGAAAATGGCGCATATAAGCGGAGCAATATAGAAAAAGACAGTCGGGTAGCTCTAGATCTGATTTCTCTCTCCTCTATATAGATCTAGATCTAGATCTTGAGAAAAAAGCACCCAAATCATGGAACATAGAGGAGATTGAGGGTTTGAAAGCGAGAATCAACCTCTTGCGGTGCCCCCCCCCTTCAATAAATCTAAGGCAAAACCTCTCCCCCTATAAAATGGCTACTTTTTAGTGTTTTGAGGTTAAAACCTAAAAAAATAGAGGAGGAGCCGTGGGGATGAAGGGTGAGTGCGGCTGCATTTATGGCCTATTAACCGAGGCGGTCGTTTTACCGAAAACGCCTCGGTTAATCTATTAACCGAGGCGGTTACCCTAAGCCAACCACATCGGTTAATACTTATTAACCGCCTCGGTTAATCCGTATTAACCATGACAGTTACGATACAGTGCCCGTCTCAGTTAAGGATTAACCGAGGCGGTTGCTGGTCTGGCGGTCCGGCCTCGAATAACCGAGGCGGGCAACCAGGCCGCCCGCCTCGGAGCCCCAAAGTGAAACGCTGCGCAAAAGATTTTGTGTAGTAGTGCTAGATTCCTGGGTATTCCTAGGAATACCCTATACCCAACAAGTCTGGGAACATTATATAACATGTACGTACTTGTATATATACATAAAACAATTCAACCAAACTATGTTTTTCGAGTATAAGTAACGCAAATGGCTCAATTCATTAGCCCAATGCGAACACACCTTCCCACTCCATGCCATCCCACTGGTCAGTAGCCCACAGCTGACAACCCAGAAAGCGATAAGTGAAGTCTCATCGAGAACGAGCCTATATTCATGAAGTTATTATAGCTGATTCAATTTGATTGGAACGTGGGAATACCCAACTTCACAATTCTGGCTCCGCCACTGTAACGTCAGTAATTGTGCCTGGCTGTTTGGCCATATATAAGGTCCTCCAACTGTTGCAGCGTGTGGCCATATATAAGGTCCTCCAACTGTTGTAGCGTTTGATATGACAATATAATATGTAATCACAAACTGAAAATCTCACAACACGACGCACCTAAAGAAATATGAGACAAGTCTTTCTGATGTATATCTCCGTTGCATTGAAAATGTTTGTGGGTATGGAAACACGAACTGAGTTCGCTGAAATGATCTTGGACTGGACGACGACGGAGCAGGTGGTGATATAGATCGATTGTCAGAGGCCACTCAGGCGTCGTCGTTGGTCGGGCGGGCCCAGAGCCTGGCGGAGACGACAGTGGTGGCCATGGACAGCACCATCCCGACGTGGAGGAAGACCACGGGGACGGTCGAGTCTGTTCACTGGTTGGTGCTGGTGTTGATTTAGGCTGGCTGGTGCTGGTTTTTGTGAGAAAAAAATACGGCTGACTGGTTTAGGCTGACTGAAATATCGAGCGAACATGTTGGAGTAGCCGATGAGATCGTCCTTCGTTCTGGTATCGTCCCATCTCACGCGGTGGACGTACCGCAGGACGTCGTCCGTGGCGCCGAACCCCGCGCCGACGCCGCTGGCCAGCAGGACGGTCACCACCTGCATGCCATGCATGCGCGCAGCAGCATCAGCAATTCAGCTTGTATAATACAAGCCAAATCGACCCACGCATAATTAAGGGACAATATATCAGGTGTAAATTAATTAATATGTGTAAACTTAGAAACTACCAATCAGGACCACTGGATGCTGATCCAATGGATAGGGTGAGGAGGCTTAAGCGCAAAAAAAAAGGCCGGCGGGTGGGGGCTTAAGCGCTAAAAAATCCCACCTCTCACCCCATCTATTGGATCAGCATCTGGTGGTCCTTATTGGTAGTTTCCAAGTTTGCACACGTTGGTTAATTTGTACCTGATACGTTGCCTAATTAAAGAGCAACGTGCCCTGTTCGTTTGGCTAATAAGCTATGGCTGAAAGTGCTGATTTGTTGTGAGAGAAAAATACTGTTCGTTGACTGAAAAAATACGGCTTATAAGCCAAACGAACAGGGCCACAGGGCACGGAGCGCTGCTGGATGACGGTTGCCACGCGCTTGCTCTTGCAGAGGAGGCAGAAGGCGACGGGGAGCTGCAGCACGCCGGCGGCCATCCCGATCACCGCCGCCGCCACCATGTACCTTCACATAATTTGGGTTAGTTTGGACATCATATATACATACAGGTAAACTACACATGTACGGAGAGAGCTAAGAGCTTCGAGTATATAGATAGATAATAGTAGGTTGCAGGGGCGCGGCATGCACGTACGTGTAGCTCTGGAGCTTGTTGAAGTTGTCCTCGTAACTGAGCCTGGTGTGGTTGGCCGTCGTGAGCTGCACGGTCATGGCCAGGAAGGCGACCATGAGCAGCCGAGCACCGAGGCCGGCGGCGATCCACGCCTTCCGGGACAGCGCCATGCTTCTTCATTCTCCGCGAGAGTTTGCTATTCTAGATAGGAACAGTGACGCAGCACGGACACGATTGAACTAGTTAAACCTTTGTAACCAAGTGCGATATTTGTAGTTGAATCGATCGATCCTAGGTAGCTTGCTTGGCACGTCGATCTCGCGTCGGTAAATGCATGTCACCGCCGCTCGTACGTTGCTTTGACCCATTCACTGAGGATCGTGGGACCCATCTTCCACTTACCCCATCAGTCGTCCATCAACATAGAGGTCGTGGCTGTCCAGAGATCCTTGTACTGGACGCCACGGGACCAATTCCTTGTACCGTCCAGAGATCCATCTCACGTCGGACAAGTGTATGCAACTATGCCTTGTTTAAATCCAGGGCCTTAAATTCAAGGGTGCCATATTAAGAGGTTACATGGCAGTATTTAATAGTAATAATAAAATAAATTATAAAAGTCCTTAGTACTCTGCGAGACGAATTTATTAAGCCTAGTTAATCTGTCATCAGCACAATGGGCTAAATAGGCTTAAAAAATTCATCTCACAAATTAGTCACAATTTATGTAATTAGTTATTTTTTAGTCTATATTTAATACTCTATACATGTGTCTAAACATCCGATAGGATAGAGACTAAACTTTAGAAGAGAAACTAAACAAGGCCTATGATTGGTTTGCCTGCATAGCTTCCTATGCATTTTTAGTCTGTGATTGGTATTAGATGCATGAGTCGTTTATCTCTCAGAGCCTTTTCGCTGGTTGGTTTCTGGACTGATAAGCTCAGCTGATGCTGGTTTGTTGTTAGAGGAAAATACTGTTGGCTAGCTGATAAGCCCATGAAATCGGCCATTTTGTAGGTTGCAACATGGATCTTTTTTTAGAATAATGTTAGTCTGCACAAATTATACCTGGATAAAGCGCAATGGTCCATGCAGCAAGGAAATGACGATTCACAAATCTGATTGCGAAAACCGTGAATTTGTGTAGCTTACCTATTTGCCCAGCTACAAACTGCTGTTTTCCTACTACTGCTGTTTGCCGAGATTGCAGCTATTTAACTCCTGCTACTCCTGATGACTGAAACACTGAAGGGCCTGTTCGTTTAGGCCAAAATGCAACTAGGAATAGTTCCAGGTGATAAAGATTATATAAATTATTGAAACAATCCATGTAGGAATTGTCCAGCCCAATAATCCCTAACAACCGAACGGGCCCGAAAGGAGATGCAGCTGCTGGTTTCACCGGATTGCTGACAAACTTGTTAGTGTAGACTCAGTAGTAGCTATCTGCCAACCACTCAGAGGAACCACACACGCTACATCCTAGCTGAACTGAGAAACCAAAGCAACCGGCCAATTACTGCTTCTGAATAAGCTTCGGAAAGTACACAAGATTGCTGACTGAACAACTCCCAAATTCACCACAAAGAATCAAACCAATAATAACATATAGGAAAATTAGATAAGGACGATATGTAGGTAGCTGTTGCTGGGAAGGAATCGCACGGTTGCTGAAATTAAAAGAGTGCTGCTTTGCTATTGCTGTGTATTTGAAAACAGTTGTTTCAGAAACACAATAGTACGCAGGCTTCCAACAGAGGTTCTCCAAAATTCATCAGAAACAGGTCAAACCAATTTTTACTGTAACGAAACTATGAATACAACCGTAACTCAATCTGGAGAGACCTTTCTAACAAGATCCACCCAGAAAATTGAAGCTTTCTTCCAAATTTTAGAAATTCAAGAAACCCAGAGAAAAAGGGGAATTTTAAGGAAAACTCAAAATCCATGGCGCTCGAATGAGGATTTATTAGGGAAACGTTCTAGGATTGCTCACTCATCTGTCATGTCATTACACTGTTTTACCCTAAAAAATCTGACACAAATCAGTCAAACGTGAAGAACTTAAAATCACCAAAAATAGACCGACATTCTACAAAAAAAAAAGAAAAACGCAAGAACAAGCGGATAGAGAACAATTTTGACTCAGATTCAAAGCAACATGGAAATGGGTTGCATCACAATTTCATCAAGAGCATGGCTAGCCACCTCCCTTCATCCTCCCACTAAAAAGTGAAGAAACTAGAGCAAAAGGTGCTCAACTCTCTCTACTCCCCTCTCTTTCTCTCTTTAAGCACTTGTTAATCTAGTACAGAAAATGATTAGAGAGTTCAAGAGAGATTCAAGATCCGCGTTTGACTTGGTCTTGATCCCGCCTTGACTTTGGTCAACATAGCCTTCATCCCATCCACACACCCTCTTGTCGCCCTTCACCGCCCATGATACACCGACATGAACCTTGCTTGACGTTCACCATCGCCATCAACCACCACGTCTATCCACCACCTGCACATACACAACCAAGAGGCATGTTGCACCAGCACCACTTTGCCTCCTGTTAGTAGTAAGCAAGAACAGCTCAACCGTAAGGATTTATGGTCCATGACAATCCACTCTTCATACATAATGACAAGGACACATCTTAACCTTGTCATCTCACGACATCATGGTTTGATTTGCACAAACTTCTACAGAGCAAGCAACCAACAAACTGAAAAGTAGAAAACATACAGTTGAGCATGCATCGCACCAAATTAGTTAAATCTGTACCAACTCCCATATGTTCTCCTTTTTTGATGAAACTCTAAAGCAAGAAGATATCTTTTCCCCCAATTCTATCATAGATGCACCAAATCCAAATGAAATGGCTAACTACGTTCTCCTATGTAATCATCAGGTACGGTCTAGAAAAGGCATGCAAGATAGATGATCCGGTCTATAGATAGAAAGAGACATTACATATAGTACAAAGGATGCATTTAAAGAGGGGTAACCGAAGGAGGCCTTCCTAAACTGTTGTACAACGTTTGATAAATGATAATCAAACTGAAAATCTCACATCACAAGCACAACGCATACAAGATTATCAGAGGAGCCAGGTCGATCGGATCGGAGCGATGCATTGATCTGAAATCCCCCATGTGGTATCTGAAATGCTGTGTTGGCGGTATGGAAACACAAACTAAGTTGGGGAGGGACCAGACCGCGGAATTGATGATCTTGACCTTGACTGAGTTGGTGACAGATGGTTGTCAGACATCGGCGTCGTCGGCGTGGGTCGCCCGGGCCCGGAGCCTGGCGGAGACGATAGTGGTGGCCATGGATAGTACCATCCCGAGGAGGATGAAGACCAAGGGGACGAAGGCCTTGTTGTAGTAGTCCTCGAGGTCGTCCTTGACGCTGTTCTCCTCCCATCTCGTGTAGCGGCTCTGGACGTACCGCAAGAAGTCGTTGGTGGCGCCGAACCCCGCACTGACGCCGCAGGCCAGCAGAACAGTCACCACCTGCACGTGTGTGTACCGCACATGCATGCATATATATGTTATTATGAATCATCACGCACACGCCACATGCAACATGAGTAGCTAGCTGCTAGTAGTGTAAAACTTAAGCCCCCTTTGGCACGGCTCATCCAAAACGGCTTCACCGATGAAGCCAAAGCCGGTGAAGCCAGAAAAACTGGCTTTTCCCGGCTTCTAGTTCATTTTAACCCCGGCTTACAAAATGGCTTCACGCTATAGTGCCTCGATTTGCGCAAAATAGATGAAGCCGAAGCCGGCATAAGCCGTGCCAAAGAGGCCCTTAGTATATGTAATGTAAGCACAGCAACGTGTGATGAAATGCGGCGATACCACGTCGGCGCACACGCTGATGTCGAGGATGAGGGCGCTGGGCGTCATCGGGTTGCTCTTGTAGAGGAGGTAGACGGTGATGGGGATCTGCAGCATGCCGCCGACCATCGCGATCACCGCCACGGCGATCGTGTACCTTCAGTTTATTTGGAGATCACACGCACATGAACATGCATACAGCAGCGATGACACGGAACAAATCAAATCAAATGAAACCGTTAGTTTCAGCGCAGGGCCTTAGCTTGCTCCATCATCGATTACCTAATAAGCTACTAAGCTAGCTACTACGAGATGAGAGGGCACGTATGAGTAGCTCTGCAGCTTGTAGTAGTCAACACCATAATCACGCTTGGTGTGGTTGTGGACCGTCAGCGGCATGCTGACGGCCAGGACGACGATCATGAGCAGCCGTGCACCCATGCCGGTGGCGATCCATGCCTTCCACGACAGCGCCATCATATATCCTGCTCGATCTCTCCTTGGCCACGAGCTCGCTAGGGATGGCGACGCACGGACGACACCGCCACCATGGATGGAGTGCGCGCCTGCGTACGTATTTGTAGTGCAAGGAACCGAGGTGTAAGTTTCTAGGAAGCATGCAGGAGCAGCTAGCTGCTAGCCGCGGGATATATAGATACCCGTTGCCGTTGGCGTTGGGCGTCGTTGGGGCGTTACTGCTTGTCTTTGCTCCCATCGTCGTGTCGATGGGGATGCCTATGTGGTGATGTCACAGAAAACAGAGGCCGACCTATGACGCTAGCTCGAGCTGAGCACCTACTTGGTTCCTTAGTTCCAACGCCGTCCGACGCTGCAAACACAACGGACACGGCATCATCCTCCGAGGAAACGCGCATGTAGTAAATTATTCCAGGGAAATTTCGCCCCGAGTTCGGGCCTCGGAACCATATGCGACAACCAATCATTTTGGATCAATGGTTGCTTTCGTAACAGTGTAGTACGTCATGCTGTGTATTCGTGTGTATGGTTGTTTTTATAACATTGCAGTCATGGTACAGATTTGATATGCTCCAAGCAGTGGCGGATCCAGGGTTAAACACCTATGGGGCCAAAGCTCATTAATTTTAGATCAATTAACACCATTAACATATATAGTTGTGAATTTTATAAGAAAAATTGGCAAAAGCAATGGCCCCACAGCCAAAGCCTAGATCCGTCACTGGCTCCAAGCCCCTCGTCTCTTCTCTCCTTCCTCCCCTCTCTACTCTCCTTCACTCACTTTCACTTCGTTTCCTAGGTTGGGGATGACGATGGATCTCCTTCGGGCTTAGAGGCATGAGTCTTCGAGGATGAAGGTGGTCTTGGAAGGTGTGGTTCTCTGAGGACAGAGGGCTGAAGGCATGGGTCTGCAGGACAGATGTGGGCCTTGGCAGCGGGCAATCCCAACGGCGACAGTGATGCCGATGATGGCCGCTGTTTTTTTCTTCTTTTTTTTTGAGGCGAGCGTTGAACACGCCCACCTACGAAGATGTGATTTCTAGAGACGAGTGAAGTTATGGACCCACCTCTGCTGCTATGATTTCTAGAAACGGGCTTTTCATGTTGCCTCTGCAAACTCCTGATTAACAGTGATGGTTGAGTTGTCCGCCTCTATAATTTTCTATTAACTGACTTAGAAAAGTGATAATGTAGTAGTGGCGGCCACTGCCACCTGGTGTGCCTCCTCCCCAGTCCCCTGACACCTCCCCTCATGTAGATGCTCCTCCTTGCCCTCCCTCACTCTCCCCAAGTACGTGTGCATCCTCGTGCCTCCCCTGCGGTCTGTTCCTCCTTCCCGCCCTCTCCAAGCGCCTCCTTCAGGCTCCTCCCTCTGCGCCTCCCCTCCCAGCAATTCCTCCTCCCTGTCCTCATCTCTCCCTCCCAAGCGTTGCTCCTTCTCCCGGGCATGGCCTCCCCTTGTTGCTCCACCTCGTTACCTACTTCCCTAGACAGGCATGCGTGTGCCACCACAACCCCCTTGGGTGGCATGCACTACCACCGGCCCTTCTAGTCCTCCCGATGTGATTGAACAAAAGATAATGAAATTGGGTGAAATTAGAAATCGAGCACATGTTTATACTGATGATTTGTCAAAAAATGAAAATAGATATGCTCAGAGGACATTGTCATGTGCAACTATGTTTAGTTCTTGTTTTAATTGAAGTATTTGGGATTGATTCTGTTGTTTCAACATATAGTTCATTTGCAAGTAATTTTATGATTTATTTGTTAGGATTTATATGCGGGTGGTGATAGCACATATTATATACGCTATGGTTTTTCGAAGACCGGGAGCATAGCTCTATTTTTAGTTTTGCATATAAATTCAAAATATTTGGATTTGTACCATTTGTATTAACTACTAGTATTATAGTTTGAATTTATATAGTGTGAAATACATCGAATAGATAGAGTATATGAGCAATGGGAGAGAAGTAGAAGTAGGGGCTCTGATATGAGAGCTGTTGTTAGAGTTGAACTCAGAAAAAAGAACCCTCTGAGGTAGAAGAGCGCTTAAATCTAAAGTACGAGTCTAGTTTGGTTTTGGCTAATTGATGAAACCATTATGGACTAACCTTCTTTTTAAGTGCTGTGATTGAAGTAAGGTTGGTTCACACCAAGGTGGAGCTAGATGACACTCATGGTGATGGAGATGTTCAAAGATGGTGATAGTGCTCCTACTTGAAAAAGAAGAAAGAGAAAAACAAAATAGGTTGAAGGCAAAGGTATTAAACCTAAGGCCATTTTGTTTTGCCGGTCAAAACGCAATAGAGTGTGTGATCGGATTTACGATAGATACCCGTACTATAAAGAGGGAAAATCTTTAATTACAATGGTTATCTAATGCCACTAAATGTGAGTCTCATTTTCATATATAGTGTGCTTAGTGACGTGGTTAGATGTATGAGAAAGCCCGAGAAAATTCTTTGTGAAAAGCTATCTCAAGTGCTAAAATTAGTTTGATGCTTTTGGGAAGAGATAGCACTTGAAATGGGCATGCTGTGAAGTCTGAACAAGAAATTTTAGTTCAACTCGGTTGAATTGCTCGGCAAGGGTGCTCTGTTGTTTGGCGCCACTTAACAAGAAATTTAGCTGGAATTTCCAGCGCGGGGATCCTCCCATGCCAACGGTCAGGAGAGGAGCACCCGCCTGAGAAATTTTAGTGCGGGAAAGGGGCACCTACACAGCAATGGTCGGGAGGCTGGCTAGCTAGGGATAAGGCTAGGTCTCCCCTTTCTTCCTCCTCCATTAATTCCCCATTCTCGCATTTGCTCACATCCTCTTGGAAGAAGAAAATCTCTCCCCTTCTCCTCTCTCACTCCCAAGGATTGGTGCTCCATTCAAGTGAGAGATTGAGCTCTAGTGTGGATCTTGAGAGCTTCAAGAGCATCTCCTCCCTCTCCTCTCCCTCTCCTAGCTTGGTGCTCATTCATGAGAGGATTTGGGGGAAACCCTAATGTGTGCATTTGAGGTTGCATTTTGGTGGCACTATTGCGATTGTGGATCTCTTATTACTCTTGGTGATTGCCGTCACCTAGGTGATTGGTGATTGGTGGGGGGATTTGGTGATTGTATCCACCCCCAATTAAGGATGTGTGAGGGGATCTTGACCTTATTCCCCGCAGGAGATCGCAAAAGGTACTCTAGTGGATTGCTCGTGACGTTGAGTGCCCTCATTTGTGGAGGTTCATATGGTCCCCTTGTGTAGGGCTAGGCTTGTGTATGCCTATTAACACGTGAACCACCAAGTGAATCGGACGCCACAACGGGGATTACCTTATCAGCGAGCAAGTGAACCTCGGGATAAATCATTGAGTCAATTGGTATTCTTGGTATTCATTTGATTGACGCTTGCCCAGCTAAATATACTATCTCATTGCATTACATTCATCAATATACTTGTGTAATAATTGTTAGTCTTCTTGTGTAGCCAGTGAACTAGAGAAGTAATTAGTTAAGTAGCTAGTTGATGTTAGTGTGATTATCTTGCTAGCTAGCTCACTAGATAATTTATGAGTGACACAGCTCATTGATTGCCATAGAGATCATAGCACACCAGTATATTGGTAGGTGGCCTGCATTTTTAGTAGAGCTAGAGCAAAACACAATTATCACTTTTTAATTGTGTAACCATTTGCTTTAAGTGTCTTGTAGAATTTTTAATTAGGCTATTCAAACCCAATCTAGACATTTAGAACTTTCTAGCCTCCCCTCCCAACGGTTCCTTCAGGCTCCTCCTCCCTGTCCTCATTCCTCCCTCCCAAACGCTGCTCCTTCTCCCTGGCATGGCCTCCCCTTGCCGCTCCACCTTGTTACCTACTTCCCTGGATAGGCATGCGTGTGCCACCATAGCCCCTTGTGTGGCATGCACCGCCACCGACACTTCTAGTCCTCCCGATGCGATTTAACAAAAAATAATGAAATTGATGAAATTAGAAACCGAGCACATGTTTATACTAATGGTTTGTCAAAAAAATGAAATTAGATATGCTGCGAGGACATTGTCATGTGCAACGATGTTTAGTTCTTGTTTTAATTGAGGTATTTGGGATTGATGTCTTTTGTTTCAACATATAGTTCATTTGCTAGTAAATTTATGATTTATTTGTTAGGATTTATATGCGGATAGTGATAGCACATATTATATCGCTATGGCTTTTCGAAGACCGGGAGCAAGCTCTATTTTTAATTTTGCATTTAAATTGAAACTGCCGTATTGGATTTGTATCATTTGTATTAACTACTAGTATTATATAGTCTGAACTTATATAGTGTCGAATACATCAAATAGATAGAGTATATGAGTAAAGGGAGAGAAGTAGAAGTAGGGCTCTGATTTGAGAGCTGTTGTTAAAGTTAAGCTCAGTCTCAGACGAAAGAGCCCTCAAAAGTAGAAGAGTGCTTAAATCTAAAGTACGGGTGTTGGGAGCATTGTTGGATCGGAGTTGCTCCCATTCAAAACTTTTTCCATTTATACTCGTCACAACACCTTGGAATATCAGTATTGGTTAGAGAGGGCCTTGCATTCTAAACTAAACACTGGCAGAGTTTGCTTAATCTTTCGTGCCACGATAGAGCCACCGACCGCTCAGACGTCTTCGATGTTGTTGCTTGCTGCCCTGACCCGGAGCCTGGTGGAGACGACGGTGGCGCACACGGACAGGAGCATGCCGATGAGGAGGAAGACGATGGCGATGAGCCCCTTCTGGTAGTACTTGACGAGATCTTGCATGGCGTCTTCCTCCCATCGCGAGCCATGCTTGACGTACTCCAAGACGTCGTCGGTGGCGCCGAAGCCCGCGCCCACGCCGCTGGCTAGCACCACGGGCACCACCTGCATGCAGATGCAGCATCGTCATACGATCGAAACCCGTGCCATGAGTGGAGTATATATCTACGTGATCGAGTACACGTACAATGTCGGCATACATACGTACGTCGAGGATGAGGGATCTGGAAGTCATCCGCTTGCTCCTGCAGAGGAGGTAGACGGCGACGGGTACTACCTGAAAAACAGTTTGAAATAGTTTGCAGTAACGGGCTTTTTTTTTAAGGAGCGGCTGACATTGGAGTAGTCTCTACAGTAGCGTGCTCAGGCTCCACAGCAAGTGTCCCTACAAATAACACAGTAGAGAAGACCGGTAATACGAACCGCCCCTACAAATACATCGATTCGTAGGGGCGACTGGTACGTAGAGGCGGCTATTACCTGCCGCCCTATTGTGGCCTGCTAAGGTCTGGAGGCCCAATATCTTCTGCGCCTCCTCGACCGTCCGATCAGATCGATGGCCGAGATACAACCTGATGCGAAAACCTCGAAAACCTAGCTTTCTCCTCTTCCCAATGTCTAGCCTCCGATCCTATTCAGCGCTAGCATCCACTCGCAGGTGGTGAGAGGCAGCCGGCGGCACGGTCTGCCCGGAGGGTGGTGAGCGCTTGCAGTCGGCGTCGCCCTCCCACCTCTGATATCCGCCTCGACTCGTGGGCGATGAGGCCGGCCGACGGTGCGGTCTGTCCGAATGGCAGCGAGCACTAACCGCCCCCCCCCCCCCCCCCCCCCCCCCCCCCTTTTCTCAGATCTGCTACCACGAAGGGCGCTAAGCGCAGGCGGCCGACGAGGTCGGCGGCGCGACCAGTTCTAAGGGCGCTGAGCGCAAGCGGCCACTTGCGTTCTTGCGTGCCTCCGGCTGCTGCTGCTGGCGCCTGGTCATCCTTGCCTCTGGTGCCTCGCTAGAATCCAACTCTCCTAGAGGAGCTTCCGATCTGCACAGGTAAAAATTCTCTCCACCTCGTCATCCCTCTCTTTGGTTGCTAGGGTTAGGTGATGTGCTGCCTGATTAGATGAACTAGAGTCTGCGGAGAGGTTAGTGTTTTTCTGATCCAAAGTTCTGCTAGGGATTTTGAAGCTACTGTGGATGATGTGATGGATTACTGCTTTCACGTTCATCTCCCTGATTTGGCATTAGTTCAGATGTGTATGTGTTGTACTAGGACTACTATACTAGTACGAAAGAACTAGTGAGTACTACTGTACTAAAGAATATGGAGCACTCTGAAGAAATACAGTTCTGTGATATTTAAACTTAAAAATTGTGTGCCAATTTTCTTAGAGCAATATCACTGCATGCCAGGAATCTATTGATCGAAATACAGTAAGTAGGTCACGAGTTCTTGTTATTTTGCATAGCCGAAATGGTATTATGTCTAATTGATCTGTTAGTAATCTACTGATATGTTTGTTTGGTCCATAGAATTTTGGTGTTCTTTATATTTTTCAAACAAACAGATGGTTATGTTCAGCGTATATGGTTTGAACTTATTTTAACTTAGGGTAAAATTACGGTGCAAATTTTATAATCTGATATATTTCTTCTCTTTCACTTACAGCAAATTGTTTTGTTGGACACGGGATAGCTACAAGGATGACCTCTCATTTACATAATGAATTTATGGAGTGTTGTTGCTGCAATTGGTAGGAGCATGACTGAACCTTGATTGCTTCTGTAAAACAGCTATTCACGTGCCTGAACCTTGATTGCTTCTGCTAGGTTTCAACTCTAGCCTACCCCAACTTGTTTGGGACTTAAAGGCTTTGTTGTTGTTGTTGTTGTTGTAAATTGGTTGCAATCACATATTCTGAATTTTGATGTTGAGTTATTCACATATGAACATGCAGTTCAGTTACAGCTGTAGTTCAGTTCAATGCAATTTGGTGAGGTATTACACTGTAAATGAACAACTGCAATTTGGTGAGGCATTTTAGTTGATTGTCACAGTACAGAAATTGATATAAATAGTCCTTTTGTAGCGATGCCCTTTTTTCCTTTCCATTGAAGTTCTTTTTTCATTTAAGTTGCAATGATATATTGAATCATAGTCACTGTAATATTTGTATGGTTGTAGATAAGTGCTCTAGTCTCAAATTTGAAAGTGATTCTCTAATCTCTGAAACTTTACTGTCTATTTGCATTGTGTCTTGAATTGCTACCACCTGCACATGTTTCAATCTTTTCTTGTACTGCGATGAATATGAGATGGGATAAGAAAACTGACTTCCTTTTTTGGTATATCCAGGCTCAACCTGAGATGCCCAACAGTGAACTCTAACTGTTTTGGACAGTTGACGTGATTTTTGAGACGACCTTGAGTATTTTGTGTGATCTGGTAATCAATTGAACACCATGAGATTTATTCAAGAATTTGATGAAGGGAAGAAGAGCTACCGCTCGCTTCTAGCAAAACATGGCCCCGTTCGGCTTGTTGAAATTTGTCTGAATTGGCTGAAAACACTGTTCTAGCTAAATTGTTGTGAGAGAAATATACTGTTCCGGCTGAAAAAATAAGCTGAATAGTGTGGATTATAAGGTAAATCGAATGGGGAGGAAAGTTCAACCACAAGCTGCTGTGAATGGGAATTCCATTAATGAAAATCAATCCCTAAGTAGCGTCTTATTCTGTAGAACGAATTAACAGCCTGTTCGCTTGCTTATAAACGATCGTAAATTTTCAGCCGGGAATAGTGTTTTTATCTCACACCAAACCATCCAACAGTACATAATCCACGATACGATACGGCCTCTCGAACAGGCTGTAGACTTATGAATTATGTCTATTTAATGATGGATTGTATATATTCTTGTGAATTGGACTTGTAATGATAGTTTATATAATGTTCTTGTGCTTTTAGTTAGATTTGAATCATATATATATATATATATATATATATAATGTTCTGGTAATGACAGTATTTTACTACTTTGTAATTAATTCAACCTTAGTAGTGCTCTCGTGATGACAGTATTTTACTACTTTGTTCTCTTGACTTCTTGTACATACTAAGCCTTGGCAGTAAGCTTTTAATTTGCATCTTACAGCAAAAGTTTTATGTTAGAGCCAATTTGTTCTCAAGAACTGTAAACCATCAAAATAACTCATAACTGTATCGGGTAATATGCAAACGAAAAATGCTTGTTGCTCTCTTTGAAATATTGTTATTTATTACAGTTGTTTCTGGTGTCATACTGTCATCTGATAAAGTAATTTAATAGCAAGCGAAGCAACAGTACACTTCATACAAGATAGAACTGAACTTTGACTTCTCAGAGCTTAAAACTGAATTTGTACGACATATTGCTAGTTTCATTTCAGATCATCCGTCTTTCTTAAGTCATCGATTGTTTGATTGGGTTTAAAATCAGCAAAATCATAGTTAGCAGCCCAAAATCAAGAATTATAGCATCTTCTGAAGATTAAGACCTTAGCCACTCTTCTAAAGTATCAATATTTGGAAGTACGTAACTGTAGATCATGAACACAAAGTGTTTCGTCAATGTTCCCTTAACAACTTATGTTGTGTGCTTGATTATTTAAGGAGTCAGTTGACAAGCAGTGTTCATTTTCTTTTCAGCTTTAATGGTAAATAAATGATCATTAGGTGCAATTTACTATTCAAGCAACCATGTTACATGATCAGTTGGTATTTATGGCACATCAATTTTGTTAGTTGCGATGCTAGGGCATTCTGAACTATGTCATCATGGTGCTTTTAAAATTATTATACATAGATAATAATTTATTTGGAGAACAATTCAATTCCTGTAACGAACACGTACGCAAGTTAGGCTAGCATGTCATGTCATGTGCTTCTTAATTCAAAAACAATAATTGTGTGCATGAACAATATATCTTTACGGATTGTTTCAATCGTCAAATTATGATCCATCCAGTGCCGTGATAGAAATGCAATGCATTATTCATTTCAGATTCTTTGACATCATACATTCTATACGTGTAGCCGTACTGGCTTTTATTATTAAAAAAATGGTGATTATATAGCTCAAAATTTAAGTAGTACTGATATCATCATTTGTTGTCACCTAACGGATCATTCCTTGTGGCTTCTAAACATGATTGAAATTGGCAGTACAAAATGTGGAATACCTAGCTATTGAAATTTGCATTGTCAAGGTTTCACGCAACATAAAGATGTGGTCCTATTGATTTTTTAAATTCTGTTCATTTTTCCATAGCAAAGTTTGGAGTACTTTTATTTTGTTTCCCTTGATTCAGCTCAATCTGTGCAGATTTATTAGCTATTTATATGCAGTAGTACTATATGACTGTACTGCTATGTTATAAAAATAATTCTTTATACACTTTCTTTAATCTATCACCATAATTTGTATCAAGGTAATTGATGAGCATATAGTCATGTCCTTCAGATACAGTAGTTGTTTCTTCTTATGGTATATGATATGCGGTTCTCCTTCAATAGAGAATCAATGATATGTTTGCTTATTAACCAGTTATATAGCTGCTGCTAGCCCACTAGTACTTTGCCGAGTGAATCTAATGGCCCTAACTTGTTAGACGAATATTTGAAAGACTTTGCAGTGACCACTGACTGCTCACCTTGAAAGTGTTTTGGAAGTAATTAATCTGGACATATGGGTGTCACGACTCACTGTGAAAGTGTACAACCTCTGCAAAGTATAAAACTAGTATATCAGCCGTGCTCACAATCACGAGCGGCCTTGGAACATTTACGAAATAGATGATCACTAAAAATTACTTGTTTATGCTATTTATTATTCATGTTTACATTGATCATGCGTTTTACTTTGTGATTGAAACAATTTGTTGCTACTCTTATGCTAAAATTGTGACAACTAAAAGCTGAATGCTGTTAAACCTGTGTCAAGCCTTTTGAACCTCATAAACCCTATATTACACTTGTTGAGTACGACATGTACTTACGCTTATTTGTTTTTATTATTTGGATAAAAATCCCGGATGGGTAACAGATGGCTATGGTAATGACGATTTTCCTGAGGATTACTAGACATGTGGTCAATCAGTTGACGTCCATGTGATATGGAGCTTCCGCGAGAGATTTATCTTTATACTTCCACTATATTTATACGAAGACTATGTTATATTATTCGTGATATAATAAACACTTGTGATAATACTATTTATAATTTATCAGCTTATGTGTGCGACTGATCTCTGGACGCACATAAGATTTTGCATCCCATTTTATCCTTAAAATCGGATGTGACAGATTGGTTGAATGTCCCTGTGTCAAAGCATCACATGCATACCAACTTGCACTTAATGAATATGGGGATATACCTTGTTACAGTTCCACGTCTAAATGAATGGCACTAGATGAATTTGATTTATGTGCATATCTTCTTAGATTGTAAACACTAGGGGATACAGTAGATTTACCGAGTGCCAAGAGCACTCGGCAAAGCCCCAAAAAACACTTGGCAAAGGCTTTGCTGAGTGTAACACTCGGCAAAGAGCACACAATGTACATTTTAACGGTAAAGAGCTCTTTGCCGAGTGTCAATCATCAGGCACTCAGCAAAGACTTTTGCCGAGTGTCAATAAACACTCGGCAAAAATAAACTCTCGGTAAAAAAAGGTTAACGGGATAGCACGGTGACGGCGCTTTTGCCGAGTGCACCACAGAAAAACACTCGACAAAGTTTCTAAACTTTGCCGAGTGTCAACGCCAAAACACTCGGCAACGTTTAGACACTTTGCCGAGTGTCACGCCCAAAACACTCGGTAGACAAGCGCGCAACGGCTAGATTTTATGGTCACTTTGCCGAGTGTCCAGTAGAATACACTCGGCAAAGCCAAAACACTCGGCAAAGAAGGTTCTCAGAATAATAGAAATTGACCTCTTCGTCGAGTGTTTTGGCTTGACAGTTGGCAACGCATCTCTTCGTCGAGTGTTACACTCGGCAAAGCGACCAACCCCCCCTTTTTTACTAATTTGTCACGTATAACGGACCCCTCTCAATTCACAATAAACCATCGTAATTCACAATAAACCATCATCATAGGCATAATTATATGTCACAGGCATAATAAACCATCATCACAATTCACAATAAACCATCATCACACTTCATAATAAACCATCATCACAGCCATAATAAACCATCATCACAAGTCACAACTAAGTCACAATATGCCACAAATGCAAATCCAATCACTGCGGAGGCCCTTGGAACCATTGCGACAAATCCAGGTCTTGAGGCTGATTATTTGATGCTGCCGATTGATTCTGCACAAAAGAGAAGAGATTGCATGTGTGAGACAAGATTAATATTTATATGTGATGCACTTAATATCTAAGGTTCCTTGACACCTGGAGATTGCACTTAATTCTGCACAAAACAGAGAACTATGGAGCCCAAGTTAATCTTAAGAGTTTAGTTGCAATATTGGAAATGCACATGCCCAATATCATTTAGCCGACTCATGGACCAAAACCTATCTAAACAAAGCATCAAGACTACCCATGACTCTACATCTCTACCTAGTCATAAAAACATGCAAAGTATTCAATCTAAAGTTCTCTAAGTTATTTTGTGCTAATATCTAAAGTTCTCTAAGTCATTTTGAGCTAACATCTAAAGTTCTCTAAGTCAAAGTATTTAATCTGCAGTATAAGGTGTCAAGTGACTCACAGGAGTAGTTGTGGGTGGCTGAGGTGGAGGGAATAACATCAGTGGCGGCGGCAAAGCTTGACCCATACTCGATGCAAAATTCTACATGTATTGGAACATTTGGTCCATCCTCAACCGATTTTCTTCCTCTATCCTCTACCGCTTGGCCTCTATCCTCTGCTGAATCATATGCTCCATCGTCAGCTGTTGTTCTTCCTCCATGTTCTGCCACTCGGCCACCACCCTCTGCTGAATCATCTCCTCCATCCTCACCTCTATCTCCTCCCGTTGCTTTGTTTCTGCTTCCACCCGGGCCTATAATATTTCATCCCAATGTTACAATACAAAGCTAAAGTACGTAACAATCAATGAACGATAAATAAAATAGAAATAACCTAGAGAGCCTCCATTTGGAACTATGTAGTGGTTGGCCGTGGGCGTATCACCGGGCTCGAGCTCGTGCTCCTTGCTCGGATCTAGGAGAGAGTGGGAGTAGAGGCCGTGTCGATTGTACTGTCGCCAATCCAGTACCGACCATGCTTCTTGCCTCCTCCCACCCTCATCACGATTTCTCCATTAAGATCCTAGGTGCTCGGATCGAAACTCTGGCCCATGAACCACCCTTGCCATCGCCGTGTACTCAGTGACGTGGCTGTGGATGCTGGGATCGTTGTACGCCTTGGGCGGGTCCTCCAGGTTGAAGTCGATGTTTGCCGTCGCCTTGCCCTTTTTGGATAGAACCCATGCCTTGAGCTGGGAGCAAGGATGGCCATCATGTGACGACGACTACGGCAACAATGCAAAAATGATTAGAAATTATGCAGAATTGAGCGTTAGAATAAAGAAATGAATTTGCGTACCCATTTTTCCCTGTATTCGTTGAGTCTCAGGCTGCCTTGATGGTGTGATGCACGTGGCATCAACAAACGCCAGTCCTGACAAGCGTTGTGTGTCTCCACCCACCCGAGCTCCAACCACTTGTCCACCATGTATTCCCAGCACCGGGTATGCTGGGCGCACCAGTATGGAGGCACCTACGTCATCAAGTGTATGACATATGAAAAAAATGAAACTAAGCGTAATTAATCTCATAAAAAGTAAGTATTAATGTTCTATATTTACCTTCAAGAATTGTTCCCGGGTCAGGTTCATTGTTCTTGCCTCTCTTTTTTTAACCTTCATCCCTCTGTATTGAGCATAGTAGTCGATGATGGCCTAGATGCGCGCCTCGTAGTGCATGTCCTTCACGAGCTTCTTGGCGGCTTCTTCAAAGATGGAGGTCGCCTTGGCCTCGTACCCCTCCTGGCATCTGTAGAAGTCCTGCATATAGACGCGATGCATACAGTCATTACTTCAAGAATGTCCAGTGATTATGATGTATTGAGCAATGTAGTGTGAGGAATACTTACCCACAGCTCGCCCTTCACCCGGTCCGCCTTGTGTGGAGAATACCCTGCCGTCACGATCAGCGGCGTCGCGGGCGGCGACGTAGTGGTCCCACATGTAGGTCGGCTGCTGCTCTTTGCTGAACTGCACTAAGCCAGGGAAGTGTAGCCTGCACAAAAGGCCAAGGATGCCGTTGACCTTGCGGTTGTGATCACCCCCACTGACCTTAATCGAACCCCTGTCCAAGTGATTAAGATAAATTATTAGTTTCCATTGTAATTTTCAACATATCAAACGAAAAATTATTGAGAACATCTAAAGTTACTTTTTCCTAGAGGGTCGAATCATCGGGCGTCTCTCAAGAGGTATCGGTCACCTCAGGAGGGTCGAGGGACCTCGCAACCAGACCTGGGAACCAACTGCCTCCTCCTCCACCTGCTCCTCCTGTACCTCCTCCTCGTCACTAGAGGCGTGCGCAGAAGGTACCTCCTCCTCCTTAGACGACGACGAGGAAGCTACAGGCGACGGGGGCCTTGCCCCATTAACATTCCCTTTACCCTTCCCTCGACCCCTGCCTCGACCCCTCCCTGAAGCTGACCCTGAAGCTGACCCTGAACCTACAGCTTTGAATTTTTCGTAAAGCGCCGTGATCTTCCTCATACTGCCCACCATTGTTCAATCACCTGTAATTAAAAAGAGTAAACCAGTCAGCACAGATAAACAAAACATACTTAGAAAGATATGCAAAATAAACTAAACATACTTCAAAAATAACATGGTATGACAAATAATAAATAAATTAGTATGGCTCATACCTGTATTAGAAATAATCATCATGATCAGGATTAGCTGAATCATAAGTCTCATCATCACTATCACGCGTGTCGATATAATCATCATGATCAGGAATGTCGTCATCACTGTCATTGCCTAAATGTAATCACTGAAGTAATTCTAAGTCCGTAACATTCTAAACCTCATCTCCAGCATCCTCGTCAGCAACCCTTTCATTGTCTACTTTCATTTTGATCGCTTCGGTTAAGTCTATCTCAAAACTCCCTTCGAGCCCATCTTCTTGGAAGAACTCTCCATCATATGTGTTGGGGTCTATGTTGTAATCTTCATTGTTTGGTACAGGTAGTTTACCATGTGGCGATACCTTGTACACAACATCCCAACCCTTAAGACGGTCGTCGGTTTGGCGCGGGTATGAGAGATAATAAACTTGCATGGCTTGTTGAGCCACAATATAGACATCGTCTCCTGGTAAGACGAATGATTGTCAAATTTCAACTTGCCCAAGATTAGGGGTCCGTCTCACTACTGATGGATCAAACCAATGACATTTGAATATGACTGGATTAAGAGGTTTGCAACCATGAAACATGAGTTCGTATGGTTCTTCAATTCTTCTATAGTACTCGACCCCATCAAAGCCTGGCGTAAAAACTCTGGTATATGTGGTTCTTCGATTGGGCTGACTCTGCTCGTGGCTTGTTGTGTGAAAGCGATATCCATTCACGTCATAACCGGTAAACGACCTGACCCTATGGGCACATCCATCGGCAACCTGTCTCAACTCGGCACTCATAAACGCATCAGTTTGGCCCTGCAAGTTCAAGCGGGGTGGTTCATTATATTATTCGCATGTACAAGCAACTTGTAATGTCAAACTAAGTACAAGCTAAATTGGACTGTACCTTCTGTTTGAACTAAGAAATGAAATCGGACATTCCATTTCCCACACCCTCTCTGAGAAGGGTCTCAGCTTCCTACGGGTAGGTTCCCTTGATTCACGCCAGAATTGACGATAAAATTCCCTGTACCAACGAGAAACATGGGAGTTGGACACAGAATAGTGACTACTTGAGAACAAGTTTGTTGAGAACTTACAGCATGTACGGCTCCACTTCAGATAGGTTGGTGAACACATACAACATGATAGTGCGCCACTCTTCATGTTTCAAGGTCTTGTGGGTCGCACCACTTGCACTTCCGAGTTGCCCTTGGAAAATGCTAAGGCTCGATTCATCTTCGCCAGCATTGTAACGAGGGGGTGGATTATGCATACTAGGAAGGTTGTCAGCATAGTATTTTGTTGTGAAGTTTGACACCTCCTCTAGAATGCATGCCTCTGCAATGGATGCTTCAATTTTGCATTTATTTTTACATTTAGTTCGAAGAACCTTTTGACATCTCTCAATTGAATAGCACCAACGACCCTGCATTGGCCCCCCATTCGTGCTTCATATGGGAGGTGCAGAATCATATGTTGCATCGGATTGAAGAAGCCAGGTGAAAAAATCATCTCCAACTTACAGAGCAACACAGGCTCCGTTCTTTCCATTTTTGCAACCACGGTACGAGATAACTCCTTGGCACAAAGCTGGCAGAAGAAATTGCTCAACTCCGCTAGCACCTGCCAGACATGCTCAGGGACATAGCCTTGAACCATCACAAGAAGTAGGCGCTCAAGCCATATGTGGTAATCATGACTCTTGAGCCCGTTGATTCGCATAGTAGCTAAGTTCACTTCCCTCTTCAGATTCACTGCATACCCATTAGGGAACATTAACATTTGGAACTATTCTAGTACCTCCCTCCTTTGGGCCCTCGTCAGGGTGAAATCGGCCTTAGGCTTTCTCCACGACTTGCTGGCTCTGGGAGGCGCCATGTCCAGCTTTGCTCTGTCGCATAACCTCGCTTGATCCACTCTAGCCTTAATGTTATCCTTTGTCTTATCAGGAATGTCAATGATTGTACCAAAAATTGCCTCAGCGATATTCTTTTTAGTGTGCATTACATCAATGTTATGTGGAAGAAGAAGATCATCAAAATAGGGGAGGTTCCACAAACACGACTTCTGAGTCCAGGCATGTTGCTCGCCATATCCCATAAAACCACCTTCTTGTTTATTGACCTCGAGAGCGTCTAACTAAGCACAAACCATGACTCCTGTCATCATCAGTGGTGCAGGGTCTTTAACTATGACATCTTTTGTAAAGTTCTTGATGTCTCATCTGAATGGATGGTCAGGAGGGAGGAATTATCGATGTTTGTCGAACGAAGAATACTTGCCACCCTTCGTCAACCAAATGAACTTTAGAGAAGCCTTGCATACTGGGCATGGGAACCTCCTGTGAACACACCAGCAGGAGAAAATCCCATATGCCAGCAAGTCATGCAGGGAGTACTGGTACCCAACATGCATTTTGAAGTTTGTCTTTGTAGCTCGGTCGTATCTCCATACCCCTTCCTCCCAATCACGGACCAAATCAGCAATCAGAGGCTCCATGTACACACTCATATTATTTCCCGGGTGTTCTAGAATTATCAACGACAAGAATATGTTCTGTCATTGAAAGAGGACGCCAGGAGGAGATTGAGGGGGATAACGAACATGGGCCAACAGGTGTACGAGGCAACCGCCATTCCATAAGGATTGAACCCATCTGTTGCCAGCGCAACACGTACATTACGAGCCTCTAGAGCTTTCTCATGATGAATCACATCAAACCTTATCCAGGCTTCACCATCGGATGGGTGTACCAGCTTCTCAGGATTGTATCGACGTCCGTTTTTGTGCCATGTCATCTGTTTCGTGGATTCCTCAGTCATGTAATGCCATTGGATCCTCGGTATGAAAGTAAGGTACCGTAGGATCTTCACAGGGATTGCGAACTGCCTCTTCTGACCAACACTAGAGTCTACCTCCAGGAACCTAGATGATTCACACTTCACACAGTACTTTTCTTCCGCATACTCTTTCCTAAATAAGATGCATCCCTTCGGACAAGCATGTATCTGCTCGTATGGCATCTTAAGTGCATAAAGGAGTTTCTGTGCCTCATACATGATCTTTGGCAAGATGTGACCATCCGGGAGCAGGCTACCAACAACTGTTAGCATAACATCGAAGGCGTCTCGACTCAAGCTAAACTGGGACTTCATGGCCATTAGGCATGCAATGGCATCCAGTTGAGAAACCTTGGAATGCCTATGAAGGGGTTGTTGTGCCATAGACAACATGTCATAATACGCCTTTGTGGTAGCCTCTGGCTCCTCCTCCCTATGTCCTTCATCGAAGTGTGCTTCATGATAGTCATTTACATGTCTCCTACCCTGGCATCATCATTATATTCCTCGATGCGTTGTCTCACGACCTCGTCTCTCCCACGATCGGCTTCACCATGGTAGATCCACCTGGTATAGTCTGCCGTAAATCCATTCTTGCAAAGATGTTTACCCATGACCACCTTGGTTTGCCGACGCATGTTTGCACATTTGTTGTAGGGACACCAAGTGACACTAGCTCCTTTAACCCTTGCAAATGCCCGTTCTAAGAAAGCATCGGTCTTGTCAATCCATTCATCGGTCAATAAAGTCTGACTAGAGCGGCCCGTGTACATCCACTCACGGTCATCCATCCTCTAGCATATCAGCGAGTAATATAAAAAATCACGTTGCATCTACACGTTCCTATACTGTATAATAGGTGAAGATAGGTCCTAATCCCACCCGAGGATATGTAGATGGGGTTAGTTTCCATGCTCTACTCCTATCCGAGACAGAATTTCGGCAGCACCTCCCCGCTGTTCTCCAAATACATGTCCTGGAAGGGAGATTATGTATCCGGAGAACAACAGGGAGATGCTGCCGAAACTCTATCACGGATCGAAGTAGAGCATGGAAACTAACCGCATCTACACATCCTCGGGTGAAAGGATCAAGATGCCCAAGAGGGGGGGGTGAATTGGGCTAATTCTAAATTTCTTTGCAATAATTAAATTCTACGGTTAGCCCAATTAACCCCTTGTGCCTAGAAAGTGTTTCTAATTGTTCTACCATACAAAAGACTTGCAACCTATGTTCTAATCCTACTCTAGCATGGCAATTCTAAGAATGTAAATGACAAGAATTGAATTGCTCAAAGTAAATGCTCAAAGTAAAGAGAGGAGGAAGAACGCGGCGATGTTTTGCCGAGGTATCAGAGAGTTGCCACTCCCCACTAGTCCTCATTGGAGCACCCGCGCAATGGTGTAGCTCCCCCTTGATCCACGCAAGGATCAAGTGCTCTCTACGGGTTGATTCTTCGACACTCCATCACGGTGAATCACCCACAACCGCTCACAACTTGGCTTGGGTCATCCACAAGCTCTCCGGATGATCACCAAGCTCCTAATCACCACCAAGCCATCTAGGTGATGGCAATCACCAAGAGTAACAAGCATGAACTCTCACTTGACCACGACAAGCCTATTGAGAAGGGTGGATGCACACTTTGCTACTCTTGATCTCACTAATGAGGGCTCTCTTTGGGATTCTCAAATCGCAATCACCTCACTAGGACCTTGCTCTTCTTGGCACTCTCAAACGTGTTTCTTAGATGTTGGAATGAGCAAAAGTACCCCCACACACGAGTGGAGGTTCTATTTATAACATGGGCTAAAAAATGAACCGTTATGTGCCTCTGCGGGGTGACCGGACGCTCTGGTCATGTTGACCGGACGCTCCGGTCAGTACACCCCGAACTGCAGTGTTTACAGTGTGACCGGAAGTTGGCTAGCATCCGGTTAGCACTGACCGAACGCGCCCGGTCGTGATTTTCCCTCTCTGAAACCTTACTGGAGTCGATCGGACGCTGCCTCTCAGCGTCCGGTCACTTAACCTCTCAGCATCCGGTCAAACCAGATGCAATCACCTTGGTCAAATAAACTGACCGGACCCTGAGCCAGCGTCCGGTCACACCGGAGCCAGCGTCCAATCAGTATTTGACCCTCCATTCACTTCCAACTCTCGATCATATGTGAATGAAGTTTGCTCCATTGGATCAAAGGGTTATTTTGGAGCTACCTAGTGCTAGTTTGAACAAGTGTGCACCACACCTAACTCACTAGACTCACCTAGGTCAAGCTACCCATCCATACCCCCCTTAATAGTACAGTCAAAGGAAAAACAAAGTCCTAAACTACTCTAAGTGTCTCTCCAACTCCAATCGACACTTAGAACTAGTCCATCCTTAACCTTGTCGTCCATCCTTTAAAAACTGAAACGATTTCCATCGTAGGGGCATGACCACCTTGATTGCCCAATCGATCTCCATTACCATGACCTAACTTAATTGCCTCTACAAAACACACGTTAGTCATAGTAATCTTGTATTGACATTAATCACCGAAACCCAACTAAGGGCCTAGATGCTTTCAATCTCCCCTTTTTTAGTGATTGATGACAATACCACCTCGAGTATGTGAAAGAGTTGAGGTTTTTAACATGCTTGGATCATATAAGCTTTTGTCATTAAGAACAAAAGGGTTAGGCAAGCTTATATGAACCAAGCCAACATGATGTACTCAAAAGATATGAAATAAGCATGAGTACAAGTAATAAGGCTCATTTGCATCAGAGTAAAATGTGGAGGCAAAGGCAAATGAGCATAACACAAGTGATATGACATACAAATAATTCAAAGTAGAGAGCACACGTGTCATATATCACGATCACGTAGATATCACTATCACATAAATATAGTTTTAATGCAAAAGAGTAAACACATGACGAATGCATAATAGTGTATCACACATAAAAATGCACACATGTCATATATATCACGATCACGTAGATATCACTATCACAAAAATATAGTTTTAATGCAAAAGAGTAAACACATGACGAATGCATAATAGTGTATCACACATAAAAACTCCAAATGTAATAATAGATAAGCTAATATAATAACTAAGCTCCCCCTAGATATGTCGCTCCCCCTAAGGCTAACATACTCGAACCCTCTCCCCCTTTGGTGTCAAACACCAAAACCTAAGGGTCGGTCGGCGGGGCTGCAGCGGATAAGCCGGGCGCTCAGGTACGAGGAGCGAGCTGGGCCCTGGTGCCATCATCATCGACCACGAGCTCGAAAGCAAGATGACCCTCTGTAGGCTGGAAGCGATCTTTGTGTGATCTGGGTCGAGATCAGAACTAGAGCTGCTGTAGACTGAGCTGGTATGACTATAGTAGGCTCTGATGATGCCACTGAGGAAGGGAGCATCTCTGTAGTCCCGGTAATAGGTGCAACTGTAGAAGGACCTGAGACATGTAGATATGGAGGAGTAGGCATCCCTATCAACTCACTAAAGGAAGCTCCAAGACTCTTGGACACTGTGGTCTCTAGCACTAGCAGCGAGGACGTCTCAGCCGGTGTGAAGCCCGTTTGAAAAGGTGTGAACTATGAGGCTAGCACTGGTGAAGCAAAATACTAGGACACATGCTCTGTAGGAGAAGCAAACTGTGCTGGTGGCTGTCCCTGACTCTGAAGCCCACTAGGCTGTAATGCTGGAGTCGTGGAAGTGGTGGCAGGCTGACCAAGCAAGGGCGAAGGCTATGGCGGTGGAGCCCCAATAGCTATCACTACATGCTGCATAAATCCAAGAAGCTACTGTTGCATGAGGATTTGCTATTGATGCATGGCTTGCTACTGCTGCTGTCACAGAAAAACCTCGTCTGTCTGGCAAATGGCAAGCATTGCTCATCGATCTCTTCTTCTTTGCCTGGAACTCATCTCGCCGAAGTCTGAATCGTAAAAATGTAGCAAATTGCCTCCCCGAGCCTCGGTGTGCTCGGTCTGCCTCCACCCGCTCAAGTATAGCAAGGAGAGCGGGGTCTGTCTGTGGGGTAGGTGGCGCTGAACTGGAGCTGCCGGCCTCATGATCATGTCGCTGAGGTGGCATCCGAGGGACGGGCTGGTAGTCATCATCAGAACTATCACTGGGGTCACTCACGACCACTCCCTCCTACTGAGCAAGCTCCTCCTCCTCAGTAGCTGCTATGCCCCTGATAATATCATCCTGTTGGGCTATAGACTCTGGCACCTCAGGACGTCAGTGCGGCTGACTAGGTGCTGTAGGTGTACTATGCCGAATCATCTGTGTCATGTTATAGGCAGGGAACTCTGTGGTGGCACCACTGTACTCAGCAAGCATCTCTGGTGGCCTCACCGTGACTGCTCTATGGATAAGGAATGTGATCCAGTGAGCATAGGGTAGCTGCCTGTGACCTCTAAAGCCCTCAGCTATAGTGTCCTCCATTTCTGACAGAAGAAGATCCCAAATATCAAAGACTATCTACTACATCAAAGAGTTGATAAGCCACAACTATATGCGAGTCAAGCCCTCACAATACCCCATCCTCGGTAGCAATGTCCTCCTCATGATAGCCTCAAGCACACGAGCAGTAGGAGTAAGATCACTGGGGTTCCTGCGCGACCCTTCACCGAAGGGCTCGGTGAAGCAGTGGCGAACCAAGTCAGTAGGGGGCACCATACCACCATGTGGGCGTCTGGGAGGCGCTATCTGTCCATAGCAAACCTCATGAAGTCTGACAGTCTGCTCCTAAAGCCTGAGTATCTCCCTGACCCTAGTGCTCGTCAGTCGGTAATCTATGCCTCTGAATGCAAAGTGAATAAAGTTATGGTGCGGGTCAATAAAGAGAGAAGCATAGAACTGACGAACCCAAGATGGAACATATAATTCGGTCCGTCCAATCAAATCTGTCAGCCCCGACAGATATGCAAGGTATGGGCGAATGTGCTCTCCGGCTGCTGCAACTATAGAGTCATTGTGGCACACCCTCTGAGATCTGAATACAGCACCACTGTTAAGGTATGCATTGTAAAAATCCTCCTGGAGTGGTGTAGAAACCCTCTGATGCTCTATCATCCCTCCTCGATGGGAACCACACCTCAAAGTCCACAAACCTGAGCTGCTGCACCTACTTGGCCGTGGTGGCCCTCAAGTCCAAGTGTGTCACTGGGGGCAGACCTTGTGGTCTGGGCGATGGACGAGAACCCCTCCGCTATGTATCTGCCCTCGGTGTGACTGGAGCTCGGGTGCGACCAGATCGGCGAAGCTGTGGCTGAGGTGCCTACTCTGTCTTCTCGGCCTACTATCCCTCCTGAGCCTCCTGAGTCTACTCTGCTAGCGGTGCCTGCTGCTGTGACTCCCCCTGAGGCTGACCCTCATCAATAGCATGACGCCTTCCACCAATCATGAGAGTCCCAGCTAGACCACCATGAAGGCGCTCAACCTCCTCAAGTGTAGCCCTCGCATCTGGTGAAAGTTGATCTACGATCCGGACTCCACTGCGAGCACCTCCTCTCTTGGCACGCTCTGCGGCCTCTGCAACTACGGATGCTCTAGCTATCACTACATCTGGGTACTTGCGCTTCTTTGTTGCAATCTTCCTCATCACCTAGACCACCTCCGACGTTCTTCACACAAGCCATCTAACAAGAGCTGCTGCCTCTGACAAAGAACAACTGCCGCTGACACTTTCGAGGCTTGGCCTCGATCCGTACTCGCGAGCTTGGCCCCGAGTTGACTGACAACTACCACTGACACCTCAATGGCACCGACTCGCTGCACGATAGAATAGATAGGATGTACAAATAATTTTAATTATGCATCTAGAGATACGAAATCCTAAGAAAGCAAGCAATTAGGTACGAAATTGAAACATAGGGCTTGCTACCTGATGAACCAGCGACCCGAGAAGAGAAGAGAAGTGACACGCGGGGAACCACCGAATCAGCAATGAAGCTAGGGTTTGCTGGTCGGCGAGGATCGGCAATGCAATGCGGTGAATCAACAGCCGAGGGTTCACTGTGCTGAAGCTGGGGCAGCTAGGGTTCTAGAGGCGGCATTGACGCATGGCGTGGGTGAAGCTGGACAGCGGCGAGGAAGTGGCACGGCGGTGCTGTGGCGCGCGGGACCAACAACGTGCGCTGGACAATACGGTGGCTGCACGGCTGTGGTGAGCGAGGCGAGCAGCGGCACGTGGAGCCAGCACTGGAGGATGCGGCGGTGCTGGAAAGTGGCTCGGGAGCGCGGGGAGTTGCAGTGGGGGCGCGGCGAGCACTGGAGGCGGCGGTGCATGGGCTTGCTCGGCGGCTAGGGAACGACACTCGTGACGGTGATGTCGGCGTGGCGAAGATGCAGAATAGGGGTTAGGTCAACCATGCGCGATGATTTATGGTGGCCCCCAGCGGATCAGAAAAGGAAACGGAGAAAGAAACCTGATGCCGCATGATTTCTACTGACCGGACGCTGCCACCCAGCGTCCGGTCGATTCCAGTAAGGTCCAAAACCCCTGAAATCGCGAACGGACGCGTCCGGTGGACACCGACCGGACGCAGCCAGAGTCCGGTCACTTAGTCTTGACGTCTTCATGATCGACCGGACGCTGAACCTCCTTCTGACCGGATGCTGGGAAAACACTATTTCAGCGTCCAGTCACTCCTTCTTGGCAGCTGTTCACCTCCTGTGAACTGACCGGACGCTAGACTTCAGTGTCCGGTGCAGCGTCCGATCACTCCTTTTCCAGCAAATCTTCAAAGTTCTTCGTGCTGCCTATTCCCAATCAAGTCCCAACTCCAATAAGATCCAAATAAACACCAATTGGGACTGATGTGAGTGACCTCTCTCAAACCCTCAAATTTTTCAAAATATTTTGCCTTAGGCTATAATTCTTTTTAAGAAAATAGACAATAAGAGGGTAAATTAAGATAAACGACAAAACAACATTCATGCATATGCAATGCTATACTTGAAAGTAAATCTAGTTGCTTGTCAAGTTTGATCCAAGGTTAAGCTTCTTCACACGCTTTTCGGCGGTTATCTTAACCATGTTAGACAAGCCCTATATGCATTACCAAAGATTAAACATGTTGTATATTACAATGCAATGCAAGGGACAACACAAGCTCATCTTTTAGTGAAGTTACTAAAATCAAGCACATTGAGCTCATTTCGCAATCTACAAAATGTAGCCTCATCTAGTAGTTTAGTGAAGATATCCGCCAATTGATCCTTGGTCCTTACACCTTCTAATGATATATCATTCTTTGCAACATGATCTCTAAGAAAGTGATGGTGGATATCTATGTGCTTGGTGCGAGAGTGTTGAACCGGATTGTTTGCAAGTTTTACCACACTTTCATTGTCGCACAAAAGAGGTACTTTTTCTAGGACTACACCATAGTCTAGCAAAGTTTGTTTCATATAAAGTATTTGTGCACAACAAGCACCCACGGCAATGTATTCCGCTTCGGGGGTGGACAAAGCCACACTATTTTGTTTCTTGGAGGACCAAGACATAAGTGATCTACCAAACAAATGGCACCCTCTGGATGTGCTTTTTCTATCAACTTTGCAACCGGCATAATCCGAATCAGAATAGCCAACTAATTCAAATATAGCTCCTTTGGGATACCAAAGGCCAATGCTTGGTGTGTGCTTAAGATACCTAAGAATTCTTTTTACAGCAATTAAATGTGTTTCCTTAGGATTAGCTTGAAATCTAGCACACATACACACACGGAACATGATGTCGGGCCTAGATGCGGTTAAATATAACAAGTTACCAATCATAGAACGGTAGAGAGTTTGATCAACCTTATTACCTCCCTCATCTAGGTCAAGATGTCCATTAGTTGGCATTGGTGTCTTGATTGGCTTACATTCATCCATCTTGAATCTCTTGAGAAGATCTTTTGTATATTTCTCTTGAGAGATGAAGATCTCTGCTCTCATTTGCTTGACTTAAAAACCAAGAAAGAATATAAGCTCACCAATCATGGACATCTCGAACTCCTTCAACATCAATTCACCAAATTCTTTGCAAGAATCTTCATTTGATGATCTAAAGATGATATCATCAACATACACTTGACAAATGAAGATATGCCCATCAAGCTTCTTGGTGAATAGTGTGGTGTCGACCTTCCCAATGGTGAAGCCCTTCTCAATGAGGAAGTCCCGAAGGCGCTCATACCAAGCTCTTGGTGCTTGCTTAAGCCCATATAATGGCTTGGACAACCTATAAACATGATTATGATATCTAGGGTCTTCAAACCTGGGAGGTTGATCAACATAGACTAGTTCATTAATAAAGCCATTCAAAAATGCACTTTTCACATTCATTTGATACAATTTCATTTCATGATGTGATGCATATGCAAGGAGGATACGAATGGCTTCTAGTCTTGCAACCGGTGCAAAGGTCTCTCCAAAATCCAAACCTTCAACTTGAGAGAACCCCTTTGCAACTAGTCTTGCCTTGTTCCTCACAACTACGCCTTGATCATCTTACTTGTTTCGGAACACCCACTTTATTCCAATGACTCTTGCACCTTTTGGCCGCTCTTCAAGAGTCCACACTTCATTACGGGTGAAGTTGTTCAACTCTTCATGCATGGCATTTATCCAATCTGGATCTTAAAGAGCTTCCTCAACCTTAGTAGGCTCAAAGCATGAGACAAAAGAGTGATGAGTAATAAATGAAGCAAGTTTTTATGAGCGAGTCATTACACCCTTTGATGGACTCCCAATGATGAGATCTTGTGGATGATCTTGTAGTAGAGGTGTATTTCTTCTATTGACCACTTGAGGAGGAGGTTGGGAGCATCAACATCTTGTGCTTGTACCACCATTTGCTCATGGGAGACATGAGTGTCTTTATTTTCTACTCTCCCATCTTTTTCACCATCTTGTGGCACATTTGATGAAGATGGTGGATCAATCACTTGTACATCATCTTCATCATCTTTAGGATTGATGTCTCCAATTGGAATGTTCTTTATAGCCTCCCTCAATGGTTCGTCACCTACATCATTAAGATTCTCATGTGCTCCTTGGGAGCCGTTAGATTCATCAAATTCCACATCATATGTTTTTTCAACCAAGCCGGTGGCATAATTAAATACTCTATATGCTTTGGACTTTGATGAGTAACCAATAAGAAAACCAATATCACAACGTCTTTGGAACTTTCCTAGGTGTTGCCGCTTCTTGTAGATGTAGCATTTGCAACCAAACACCCTAAAGAAGGAGACGTCTGGCTTCTTCCCATTGAGCAACTCATAAGGTGTCTTGCCAAGAAACTTTTGAAGGAATAGGCGGTTGGATGCATAGCATGCGGTGTTGATTGCTTCCGCCCATAGAGCTTCGAGGGTGTTGTACTCATCAAGCATTGTTCTTGCAAGAGTGATCAATGGCCGGTTCTTCCTCTCAACTACACCATTTTATTGAGGAGTATATGTTGCGGAGACCTCATGTTTGATTCTAACTTCATCACAATAGGCTTCTATGTTTGTGTTGTCAAATTCCTTCCTATTGTCACTTCTAATCTTTTTGATCTTCACTTCAAATTCATTTTGTGCTCTCTTGGCAAACTTCTTGAAGCAAGATGCAACTTTGGATTTGTCATGAAGAAAGAATACCCATGTATACCTTGAACAGTCATCAACAATCACAAGACAATAAAGATTTCCTCCCAAACTCTTGTATGTTGTTGGTCCAAATAAATCCATATGAAGGAGTTCTAGCACTCTTGTGGTTGACATGAAAGCTTTGGTTGGATGAGTATTTGCAACTTGCTTGCCGGCTTGACATGCACTACAAAGCTTGTCCTTATCAAACTTCACATCCTTCAACCCTCTCACCAAATCATTCTTCATTGGCTTCTTGAGTGAGCTCATCCCAACATGAGCAAGTCTTCTATGCCATAACCACCCAAGTGTTGTTTTGGTGAATAGGCAAGTCTTCAAGTTTGCATCTTTGGAGGTGAAGTCCACTAGATATAGATTGTTGTATCTAAATCCTTTGAATATCACTTGTTCATTATCCTTCTTAGATACAACAACTTTCTTCTCGGTAAACAAGCATTGGAAGCCAAGATCACACAATTGTCCAATGGATAGCAAGTTGAAGCTCAATGAAGCAACATATAGCACATTTGAGATAGAATGATCATTTGATATTGCCACTTTGCCCAATCCTTTAACCTTGCCCTTTGAGTTATCTCCAAATGTGATTCTTTCTTGTCCATCTACTTCTTCATCTAGTGAGGTGAACATACGAGGATCACCGGTCATATGTTGTGTGCAACCACTATCAATAACCCAATGACTTTCACCGGTCTTGTAGTTCACCTACACATAAGAGATCAAGCTTTAGGAACCCAAACTTATTGAGGGCCCTTCACCTTCTCAACAAGTGACTTTGCAACCCAAATTTTCTTAGCCCTATTCTTATTGGAGGGTCCTAAGAACATCACTTTCATCTTTCCACTAGAATCCTTTCTAAGCATGTAGTGAGCATTGAAGGCAAAGGGTCTAGCATGCTTGGGCAAGGGTTGTGGTTGTGGAGTTTGGCACTCATGAGCAAAGTGGCCTTCTTGTCCACACTCAAAGCATCTCTTTGGCTTTGGCTTTGGCTTTGATTGTTGTTGTTGAGCTTGAGCCTTCTTCTTATCTTGATTTGTCATGTACCCAATGCCACTTCTATCCACACTTGCTCAATCCAATCTTGATATGCTCTTTTTCTAACTTGAGCTTCTTGTTCTCTTCCTTAAGAGCATCATTGTTCTTCTCTTTATTGAGCTTCTTGTTTTCTTCTTTGAGCTTCTCATTCTCAAGGATCAAGTCACCATCATGATCAAGGGTTTCTAGCACAATGGTGTTGTGGCTTTTGATTTCTTCAAGATCTTTCTTGAGCTTTGCATTGTCATTCTTGAGCTTGACAAACTCATCATAATCATCGGCCTCAACCACTTGCTTGCCCTTGCTACTAGAACTTTGCTCAATGCTCTCAATGATCAAGTCATCACATGATGTAGCTATATCAATCTTAACAACATGGTTAGTAGCATCATGTGGCTCATTGGATAGAAATTCTTGAGCTATGACAAGATTATCATGGTTAATCTTAAGAGTTGTATATTCTTCTTTTAGCTTGTTGTGGCTAGTGATGAGCTCTTTGTGCACCCACTCAAGTTTGTCATGTTTATATTTAAGCTCTTTCTTAGAAGATTTGAGCTCCTTGAGTTTGGATGACATAGCTTTATTTGCTTCTCTAAGCTCAACACTAGACTTTTCGGCTATGTCACATTTAGCTAAGAGAGAATCATTCTTAATCTCAAGCTTTTCATTTTTAGCTCTAGTCTTTATAATGATCTTAGTGTATTTCTTTAGCAATTTAGCAAGATCATCATAAGAAGGTGATTCATATTCATCATCATCACTATCACTATCACTATCATTATTATGAGCATGATCATCACCACTACTATCATCATCATGTGATACCTTTCGTTCACCTTTGGCCATAAGGCATAGGTGTGTAGAGGATGATGGCGGTGGTGGCGGTGAAGATGATGAAGAATCAATAACAATAGCGGCCACCTTCTCGTCATCACTATCATCATCGGATGATCCACTAGATGAATCAATGTCCGTGAGCCAATCACCGATGATATAAGCCTTTTCACTCTTCTTCTTGTGAAAGTCCTTCTTCTTGCCATCTCTTTTCTTGTATTGCTTATTCTTTTTTTTCTCATCTTCATCTTCATTGCTTGAGTCATCTTTCTTGCCCTTGTTCTTGTTCTTGAACTTGTCTTTCTTGGACTTTGTGCATTGGTGAGCTAGATGACTAAGTTCTCCACAATTGTAGCAATCCATCTCGGAGATTGGCTTCCTTCTAGAGCTTGTGAAGAACTTCTTCTTCTTGCCATCAAACTTAATGCCACTCTTGTTGAGCTTCTTTAGCATCTTGGCGGTTTTCTTCACCATGAGAGCAAGGCTTTCATCATCAACTTCATCATCACTTGAGCTCTCATACTCAAGCCTTGCTTTGCCCTTCTCTTGGCTAGCTTTGAATGCTAAGTCTTTTTCTTTCTTCTTTGTAGAGGATGAGCCATCTTGAGGTGTGATGTGCATGTACATCTCATGAGCATTGATCTTTCCCAAGATTTGTGTCGCTGTAGCGGTGGAAAGATCACCTTGATGTAGCACGGTCACAATATGCCCATATTTGTCAATGGGGAGGACACTCAAGATCTTTCTTACAACATCGGATGGTTGTATTTGAGTGAGTCCAAGCCCATTGACTTCCTCTACAAGAATATTCAAACATAAATACATTTCATTAGCACATTCTTTAGGAAGCATTTCAAAAGAGTTGAGCTTTTTCATGACAAGATGATAGCGTTCCTCACGCTCACTCTTTATTCCCTCATGGAGCGCACAAACGTCCGACCATAGTGCATGGGCGTCTTTATGGTTCCTCACCCGGTTGAACACATCTTTACAAAGGCCTCTAAATATGGTGTTTCTAGCCTTTACATTCCATTTTTCGTAATTCAACTCATCGCCTTGTGGGTGTGCAGCATCCCGAGGTTTTGGGAAACCTTGTGAGGCGGCTCTAAGTATTCCAACATCTAGAGCTTCTAGATACGCCTCCATGCGGATTTTCCAATATGGAAAATCATCCCCCTCGAAGATAGGAGGAGGTCCATCCCCGTGAGACATCTTTCACTAGGCGGTTAAGCCTAAATACGTGAGCACGTGGCTCCGATACCAATTGAAAGGATCAAGATGCCCAAGAGCGGGGGGTGAATTGGGTTAATTCTAAATTTCTTTGCAATAATTAAATCCTACGGTTAGCCAATTAACCCCTTGTGCCTAGAAAGTGTTTCTAATTGTTCTACCGCACAAAAGACTTGCAACCTATGTTCCAATCCTACTCTAGCATGGCAATTCTAAGAATGTAAATGACAAGAATTGAATTGCTCAAAGTAAATGCTTAAAGTAAAGAGAGGAGGAAGAACGCGGCGATGTTTTGCCGAGGTATCGAAGAGTCGCCACTCCCCACTAGTCCTCGTTGGAGCACCCGCATAAGGGTGTAGCTCTCCCTTGATTCGCGCAAGGACCAAGTGCTCTCTACGGGTTGATTCTTCGACACTCCGTCGCGATGAATCACCCACAATCGCTCATAATTTGGCTTGGGTCATCCACAAGCTCTCCGGATGATCACCAAGCTCCCAATCACCACCAAGCCGTCTAGGTGATGGCGATCACCAAGAGTAACAAGCATGAACTCTCATTTGACCACGACAAGCCTAATGAGATGGGTGGATGCACACTTTGCTACTCTTAATCTCACTAATGAGGGCTCTCTTTGGGATTCTCAAATCTCAATCACCTCACTAGGACCTTCCTCTTCTTGGCACTCTCAAACGTGTTTCTAAGCTGTTGGAATGAGCAAAAGTACCTCCACATACGAGTGGAGGTTCTATTTATAACATGGGCTGAAAAATGAACCATTATGTGCCTCTGCGGGGTGACCGGACGCTCCGGTCAGTACACCCTGAACTCCAGTGTTTACAGTGTGACCGGACGCTGGCTAGCGTCCGGTCAGCACTGACCGGACGCGTCCGATCATGATTTTCCCTCTCTGGAACCTTACTAGAGTCGACCGGACGCTGCCTCTCAGTGTTCGGTCAAACCAGACGCAATCACCTTGGTCAAATAAACTGACCGGACCCTGAGCCAGCGTCCGGTCACACTGGAGCCAGCGTCCGATCAGTATTTGACCCTCCATTCACTTCCAACTCTCGATCATATGTGAATGAAGTTTGCTCCATTGGATCGAAGGGTTATTTTGAAGCTACCTAGTGCTAGTTTTAACAAGTGTGCACCACACCTAATTCACTAGACTCACCTAGGTCAAGCTACCCGTCCATACCGCCCTTAACAGTACGGCCAAAGGAAAAATAAAGTCCTAAACTACTCTAAGTGTCTCTCCAACTTCAATCGACACTTAGAACTAGTCCATCCTTAACCTTGTCGTCCATCATTTGAAAACCGAAACGATTTCCATCGTAGGGGCATGACCACCTTGATTGCCCAATCAATCTCCATTACCATGACCTAACTTAATTGCCTCTGCAAAACACACGTTAGTCATAGTAATCTTGTATTGTCATTAATCACTGAAACCCAACTAGGGGCCTAGATGCTTTCATCGGGCTGTCCAAAAAACGTGGACAATTCGAAACATATACGGTTATAGATATGCAAAGATCTGCATATTTTCAACCGTATCTCTTTCGAACGGAAGACGCCTAGCTAGGTTACGTGATATACGAACATGATGCGGAAAGAAGGGTCTTTTATGCCTCGCCTTGCTGTCCTGCAAAGTGACGAGTCGATGACGTTGCAATAGCCTCTCCTGCAATAAAAGGAACATAATAGTGTCAAATCTAAATTTCGGCAGCACCTCCCCTACACGGGGAGGTTTCCAAAACCTGCAACAAATAAAATGGCACGACGGCCGACAACCACATACACTCGGCAACAAACGGCACGATGGCCGACAACCACATACACATCTTATACCTTGCAAAACGTCAGCAAGTTGTGGGGCAAGGCAGAACCAGGCGGCAGGGCGGGGCAGGGAGCGGCGGCAAAAACCTGCAAGTTGAAGATAATAGAGAGCCAAATGCATCAGGTCAGTAAGTGTATAGCGAGATCACTAAAAGAATGACAATCATTGGCATGGAAATATGCTCAAGTTAATAGTACAATATCACTGTTTGCTGAAGTGACGTTGCTTGTATGTGTGTGTCTAGTTTTAACAATTTCGACATATGGAGATTGCAAGAGCTAGCTAGCATGGTTCTTTAGGGCCGATAATGATTAGCCAGATTGCACCCTTACAAAGCATTATAGTAATCAAATCTTTTATTTTATTCTTTACTTGCTTGGTACTGTGTTCTTTTGGTTAACTCTATGATTAGTTGATTACCCATACAGTACTATATATATATTGCCTGATGCTTTCTCTTTAGCCCATTACTAATATCCTTCCTCTATTCTTGTCATGGAGCTTGAGCTTAGTCTGGGGGATTCTCGAGCTCCAGCAAAGAGCACTTTCACGCCTGCACTGACTCCTATACACGCAGGTGAAGGAGAAGGCCATGAGCTTGCGCTAGAGCTAGGAGTAGGGACTGCCAAAAGAGCTGAACAAGACAATCAAAAGACACTCGTGCAAGCAGAAGATGTGCAGGAAGAAGAAGAAGAAACACGCTCATACAGCGAGTCACCTGTCGAGCTGAGCCTCATCTGCCCTTTGCTGCCTGCCTCAGCAGAAATAGGTACAGAACACATTATATGTGCAAATTGGATGCTAGTTTGATTGGTTTTAATTTCCAAGTACGTAGGTAAGGTATGTTGTGGTCAAGTACATATGGGCTTCAGGGCTTGCAAGTTCTTGGATGGTAACAAGTGCTCTTTACAGGGACCGTGAATTCAGAGGTGTGCGTACGAGGATTTGATGTAAACACTGTTTTGGTGGATGGAGACACAGCACAAGGAAGATCTTTGTCAACTTCGTCCTTGCCTTTGGAGGTTCCTGTTCGGCAGACAGCTGATCAGGAAGCTGCAGAGGATGAGGCGATTAGTGGGGTTGGCGGGGGAACGAGGAAGAAGCTGAGGCTGTCCAAGGAGCAATCTGCGTTCCTGGAGGATAGCTTCAAGGCACACAGCACACTTTCCCCAGTATGTGTCTATCCTGTTGCGTTTACTTTATTTCCCTGTATCTGTGGAACATATTACGCGCCCTATCCTCGTAAGATGTCCTTGACTCGTTAAGATTTCTACAAAAAGTTGTAAGCGATGATGTGTAATCTAAAGCGACAAACTAAAAAAGGATTTAAGGTGATGCAGCATAATTATAGAGTACAGCAGGATGATTGTTTGTTTGTTTTTTGTTCTTTTCTAGACTAGAAAGATTGGTAGCTGTGCCTGTATGGTACAGATTCTTTTGTGATTGCTGTATGACTGTCTTATGATCACCAAGAAACAGTAATCAATTCTTTTTGCAAAGTAGAGATATTGCCCTCGGGAAACTCAGTTAATATATAATGGTCCTTCCGTCCTTGATGGGAAGTTTTGTAAGAATCAAGGGCATGCTGCATGCACTCTTGCATGTATGAGTATGAGCTTATTTATATATAAAATATGCAGGCAGCCAGGCAAAGAATTTATGCCTGAAACAATCTGAGTGGGTTTGTCTATTGGGAAAATGGTTTATCATTCTAACAAAATGGAATGTTTTCTAAATTTAATTATTGGGGATCAACTTGTAAAACCATTATCGGCTAGAAAGATTATTGTTTCACACTGGGATGGTTGGCTACTTCTCCGGCTTGTAGCACGAGCACTCTGTTACACTGTAAGTAAATATTAAGCTTCGATTTTCACTGAGTTCTGATCAAATATTTGTTTACTGATATTTTGTCACAGAAACAGAAGAGTGATTTGGTGAACCGGCTTAGCCTTCGACCGCGCCAGGTGGAGGTCTGGTTTCAGAACAGAAGAGCGAGGTAATATAATGTCACCCACCTCTTTTCTATCAGATGGCATCAAAATCAGTCATCATTCCTAAAATTAAGCTGGTACGACTGTGCCGGTGCCCTGGGTTCTTACCTATAACTTATTAACATGTCATCATATCATCGAATCTACCATGGCAGAACTAAGCTAAAGCAAACGGAGGTGGACTGTGAGTATCTGAAGCGTTGCTGCGAGAACCTAGCACAGGAGAACCGAAGGCTCCAGAGGGAGGTGGCAGAGCTGCGTGCCCAGCGTGTTTCCACCATCGCTGCCTACCCGTTTTACGGCCATCATCTGCCTGCAGCGGGGTTCAGCACTGCCCGAGTGTGCCCCTCGTGCGATAATAAGAAGGCCACAGCTCACTACACTGCTATCAGCGCACCACCAGCAGTAGTGCCACCACCATCCTCGGGGCCCACCTTGTTCGCCAGGCCTCACTTCGGTCCCTTCACCGTCCACCCAGTGCTCCGCCGCCAGCCGTCGGCGACCTCGTGATATGATGCCCAAAATAAAGCTCTGATCTCGGTGTGCGTAAATGTAGACTACTTGTACTGTAAGTACATACGGAGTCGTAGTAGTTAGAAGTAACTACTAGTTACTTCTGTTCAACCATGATCAAAATGATTATAAGAGATGGATGCATAGATACTTTGTAAAATGTAGTTGAAAAAAGTAGACCCGACAAATCGATGTTACGATGATGTAAATGACTAAATGGCCTCGTGTGTGTCGCATCGCTAGATCCGCAGATCTTGGATTTTCTGTGGTTACCATGATGAAATGTTGAACTTCTGATTCGCTTAGTTTTCGAAGCCAGGTGTAAGTGTTCCCAGAAACGAGCTATAAACTATGGTCCGCGATTTGAGAATATAGTCCTGGGTACTACATGTAGCCTCACGATATGAGAAACGTACAGCTTAGCGTATCTTCTAGCGTGATACCTTGTGTTAACCGGTATAAAATGTACTGACTTGGTAAGACGATCTATAATGACCCATATAGAATCGTGACCTTGTTGTGTCAGCGGGAGGACTGTAATAAAGTCCATACTTATTTCCTCCCATTTCCAGTCTGGAATAGATAAATGTTGCAGTAATCCAGCGGATTTCAAATGAACGGCCTTGACTCTACTGTAATTATCACACCTAGCAACATAGACGACGATTTCCTTCTTCATCTTGGTCCACCAAAAACACCTTTTCAAATCTTGATATATTTTGCTACTACCTGGATGAATAGACAACTTAGATGAATGAGCTTCATCTAAAATTTGATTTATAAGTTCTCGGTCTTTTGTACCACAAGTCTGTCCTCAAACCATAGCACACATGTTTTATCCAACCTAAAATGTTTGGTTTCTTGTTCTTAAATCCTTCTCTTAATGTGAATTATACCTACATCCGTCTTCTGTAGTTCGATGATTTTGTTCTCAAGTGAACAACTGACGGTGATATTGTGTAGCACCACAGGATGTAACAAATTAAATCCATCTTCCAACAAGGCTTCCAAAGTGTTGCAATAAGATTTCTGACTAAGTGCATCTGCTACAACATTGGTTTTTTCTAGATGGTGGTGCATTTCCAAATTATAGTCCTTGATCAGCTCTAATCATCTTCGCTGCCTCATGTTCAGCTCAGATTGAGTGAAGATATATTTGAGACTTTTGTGGTCAGTATATGTGTGACATACATTTCCCAACAAGTAATGTCTCCATATCTTCAACGCATGAACAACTGCTTCGAGCTCTAAATCATGTGTAGGATAGTTGACTTCATGCTTTCTCAACTGTCGAGAAGCATAGGCAATAACTCTTCCTTCTTGCATGAGCACACACCCCAAACCTATACCCGATGCATCATAGAACACATCGAAAGGCTTTTCAATGTCAGATTGTGCTAAAACAAGAGTTGTAGTTAACAAAGTTCGCAAAGTGTGAAAAGCAGCTTCTCACTCCGGAGTCCAATTGAACTTTTCATCCTTCTGGAGTAGTCTGGTCATGGGCTTAGCTATCTTGGAAAAATCAGGAATAAAACGACGATAGTAGCCTGCTAACCCTAGAAAACTCTGAACTTCATGAACCAAAGTCGGGGCTTTCCAATCCATAACCTCTTGTACTTTAGATGGGTCTATAGAAATTCTATCTTTAGATAAGATGTGACCCAAGAAAGGTATTTTCCTCAACCAGAATTCACACTTACTGAACTTGACATATAACTTATGTTCCCTCAATCTGAACAAAACAACTCTCATATGCTCTGCATGGTCTACCTCATTCTCCGAATAAATCAAGATATCATCGATAAACACAACCACGGACTTGTCTAGCTTGGGCATAAATACCAAATTCATCAGATACATAAAGTAGGCAGAAGCATTTGTAAGCCCAAAGGACATGACCAAATACTCATACAAGCCGTACCTAGTGGAGAAAGTTGTTTTAGGTATATCCTTTGGCCTGATTTTAATCTGATGATAGCCGGACCTCAAGTCAATCTTAGAGAATACCTTTGTTTTTGCTAGTTGATTGAACAAGATATCGATACAAGGCAAATGATACTTGTTCTTAATGGTCACCGCATTAAGCGGCCTATAATCCACACACATTCTCAAGGACTTGTCCTTCTTCTTTACAAATAAAGCTGGACATCCCCATGGAGACGAACTAGGTCGAATGAGACCTTTGTCCAATAGTTCTTGTAACTAAATTTTAAGTTCAGCTAACTCATTTGGTGGCATCCGATAGGGTCTTCTTGAGATAGGTGTCATACCTGGCACTAACTCGATCTTAAATTCCACATCTCTATCAAGCGGTAAACCCGGCTATTCATCTAGAAATACATTAGGAAATTTGCAAACTACTGGAATATCATAGAGGGTGGTGGCTTGGATAGCACAAGACAAGTTTTAGAGATCAAAACTTCGGAGAAGTGGTACTAGAAAAGCATTACCTCCCTTTGGTTCTCTCAACATAATTGTTCTAGTGCTAGTGTCAATGAGAACCCCATGATTGCTCATCCATTTCATGCCTAAGATCACATCTATGGCTAATCCGGGCAATACTATCAGATCCACTGTGTACTCCCTCTCTTGTATAGAGATGAGCACATCTCTGACTATTTGATTTGTAGAGATAGTAGCCCCAGCTGAACTTATACTATAACCACCCTTATTTACCTTAATTATTTTCTAATCATACTTAGATGCAAATGCTTAGCTCATAAATGAATGAGAAGCTCTAGAATCAAATAAAACAATGGCGAGATGTTTGTTAACAAGAAACATACCGGCGGTGACAACTTCTCCCGCAGGAATTTCTTCAACAGCTATGTAATGCACGTATCCAGGATGTGCCTTTGGATTTGCCTGTTTCGGATTACCCTGGTTTTCATTGCCAGTTTTCTTGGGATGGGGGCACTCCTTGGCCCAATGGCCCAACTGGTTACAGTTGAAGCATGACTGATTGTTCCTTGGTCTAGCTGAGCTTCCTTGCCCTCCATTTCCCTTGGGTAGGGCAATGGTGAACGCCCTGCGGAATGTCTTCTGGAGGCGATTGGCCTGAGCTTTTGGCGGAGGAGGCCTAAACTTAGGCGCTAGTGGACGAAACTGTGGCCTAGCCGCCATTGGACTTCTGGACTAGGAAGATCCTGAGGCGTCTGCCTTAGCTGCTCTTTTGCGGCCCTTCGCTGCTGTGTGCAAATTGTTCTGGTTCTCCTGGGTCAAGGCATCACTGACAAACTCATTGTATGTGGTACACCTCGAGTTGGCCATAGTCTTCATTAGCTTAGTGCCAAGGCCTCTCTTGAAGCTTTCTATCTTCTTTTCCTCCGTATCGATGAACCCTGGGGCGTATCGGGACAAATTGTTGAAGGCATGCATGTACTCGGTAAGGGTCTTGGTCCCTTGTGTGAGTCTCATAAACTCGGCTGCTTTCATACGCATTAGCCCCGGGGGAATGTGATGTCCCCTAAAGGCTAACTTGAACTACTCCCATGTGACCTATGAGCTGGCAGGTAGAGAGGATAGGAAATGGGTCCACCATATCTCGGTCGGTCCCTATAGTTGATGGGACACATATTCCGCCTTCAAATGCTTAGTAACCCTCAACAGACAGAACTTCTGCTCTATCGTGTTGAGCCATTCATTCGCCTGGAGCAGTTCTCCGCCCTCTTTGAAGATAAGAGGCTTGGTGTCTTGGAAATCCTTGAAAGAGCTGTATTGATTTGGCTCAGGCCCTTGATGTTGCTGACGGGCGTGCGCGGTGTTCTGCGCAATGAGGCGTAGTGTATCCTCTATTGCTCTCTGATTACCCAAGAACTGTGCGAAGAATTCATTTACGAATGGTGACGGCGGTGGTGGTAAGTCACCGTCGTTGCCCCCTGGCTGGTGCCTGCCCCAGCGCGAGTGTGAGTCATCTGTAAAGTTGCAACAATAAGTGATTATTGGATGATGTCAGGAGATTATAGATGAATTATGTAATCATGCCAAACTAAAATTACTGGAGAGAATCTTAAATTCATACAATAAAACAGAGGCATAATAATTCATTCTCACAACATGACATCACCAATTAGATCACTTATCGTGCTCGCAATGCGTTAACATGCATGGCATATTTCACCAGTAAAACGAAACTGGGATTTTCATTAAAGTTCAACCCATAGTGAAATGACATGCAAAATGCCAATATTACACCGAAGTTAAACCACAAATACCGAACTTCAAGCTACAAGTCCATTACATGAATAACAGGGATACATCTAGCGCTTTAACTAGTCACTAGGCGACTCTAATCTTCAGCGTGATCGCTATCGAGGTCGGAGATAGCATTGTCCTCATCCTCTAGATCCACTTCTTCTTCCTCCCAACCATCATCTTCAACTAACATCTCTGGATCTTCTTCTTCCTCATATAGGATCGGGTGCAGTTGGTTGTTCAGAAAATACACCTCATGTTGAAGATTAACCACCACGTTCTGGGTCTGTGCAAGCTACTGGCACAAATCCCTCTTGACACGGTCCTGCTGCATAGTTAGGGCTTTGGCTCTGTTTCTTGTTGCTTCTGCCAGGGCCATACGGTTGTTTGCTTCGATCCGCTGGCGCGTAGCAGTGAGTGCCTTGGTGCGAGTGGCCTCCTACTGCTCCCACAGTCCTACTAGCACTGCCTGATCATTCGCTCTTGCCTCTTGGGCGGTAGCTCTCTGCTGATCAACTTGCTACATATGCCTGATCAGTTTCCCATCGAGCCTCACTTGTTGCCTTTTTGTGCTGGCGCACATGCTTCCTCAGCTTATGCTGCGTAGCTTCGGCTCCCATGAGCCTATCCATGCAAGTGGTATAGGACTCCTGCCAGAAGCCTCAGGTATCCTGACGAGTATAGAACATCTTCATCACTACAAACATTGCACTCATAGCGGGACTAGAGATATCTGCCCGCTCATCCCGATCTCGGATGAATGCATTGCTATTCCGCTGTGCCCAAACTACTGTAGATGGATCCACCCGAGGAAAAGTACCAGCAGCACTGCTGGTAAGCTCATTCCTATGCTGCTAACATATCTAACTCAGCACCTCAAAAGCCACTACTTGGGCAGCTTCCCAAGGAGTTCTTCCTTTAGATTCTACCCTCCACTCCTGCCAGAAGGGTGCTTGGTTACGAGCTGGTATGGTTAGCTGCACCTTGTACCTTGGTGGTCCCTCTAGGTATACTTCATTCCAGTAATAGAGGGGTAGTTTGTAATACCCCACATAATGTAAGACTCTCCAAAGTAGGGCAGGGGTACCAAACATCAATAGGAAATTCTCACTTCCAGCTGGTGCTGCCATCTGTACCAACAACATGGTGCAACTCTCGTGAGACAATGTCATAATGGATAAGAGTTACTTAACTGAATAAGAAACTTATAATGGGAGGAACAATGCAAGTATGTAATGAATGATTTATCATGATGCAAGCATGTTCCGTACGTCCTCACAAACTTAGAAAATTTTAAAAATTCTAACGGCATACACGGTGGCATACAAGCCTTCTCTCACATATAACGTAACTAGTCGGGCTACATGTTTCGTTGTTAGTGTACCTGCACAAGAATTTCATTTTAGCCCAACCCCACAATTATATATGCAGAATGTAAATCTAGGCTCTAGGTTGCAAGCTAAATACTTCCATATATATACCCATATATATACACTTCCATTTCAAAACTACCCGAGAGTAAATACGCCCTATATATATAAATATTTATATAGCCGTATCAAAGCTAACCCACAATTAAATACCTCCGTATATATATTAGACATATATATACTTCAGTATCAAAGCTAACTCTCCCCATAGACCGCACGCTCACATCTTGCGGTCATGCCACTGTGATGATGAGTGGCATCTTACCTTGGGCGTAGAGGCATTTGATCCATACATTACCACTCGAGTGAATGGCATCCATACAATAGCACGTCGTATGAACGACAAAATTGAAAACCCCCAAGTTAGTACTTAATTAGCCACCTGAAGTCCTTAACTGGGCATAAAGGAAAGTGATCACTTCACACTTTAGATTCAAACTCTAGGTTTTAAACACCTATATATATAGCTATATGTTGCTAGAAACTGGTTTTGGAAAACACCTTTGTTTTAAATACACATGTGGCAATTAATGCTGAATCTTGCCCTAATACCAGCTGTAGCAGAACCAACCAATTTATAAGAGCACAAGTACAATGGCAGCCCGCTAGCGGCCGCACTGTCATACTTGAGCCCATATAAACCTGGTAGTCCATCGAGTACAGCGAAGGGTCTCGATTCAACCAACATACAACCAAGATCGTACATGATTCAACATACATGTCACATGTTACATAAAGTTCACAAATACAATTCATCCATCAGAGTACGAATTAAGGTTATTACAAACCATGTTCGGGTAAGATAGTAGCGGAAGCAAATTAAAAGTTTAAAACCAACATCTACAACATTGTTTAAATATAGTGCCAGCCCACAATCACACTTCCACAAAAGCATAAGAGAGAGATTAATAAGAGATGCCTGCCCAGGGCTTACTCCTCGTCCACGGTGGGATAGAAGCAGTTCTTGCAATAGCCATGATAAACTATACCATCTGCAACAATGGGAATAAAACCCTGAGTACAAGAAGGTACCCAGCTAGACTTACACGTCATAAACAAAAAAAACTGACTTCAAGGATTATACAAGGCTTTATAAGTGAAGCTAGCTTGACAACATTTTGCATAAAAAGCGACTAATTCAGTTATACATTTATAATTTGGTCATCAAGTTAATTATAGCTATTCATCTCTAGATTAGCAACTAACATGTCCAAACATGTGGTATATCATTTAGTAGCATAACAATAGTAACCATAGCCAATATAATAATTCCATGTTCATCCGAACCATCATATTCCATAACACAGTTACTACGATGTTGGGGCTAGCCAAGTTTCTCACTGTCCGGGAGAGATGGCGTTTCGAATCGATTTCAACCAGCTGGGAATTTATTCCAAACACAAACCCAGGCAAACCAGATCAACGGTCACCTTAGGTCACCTTTGGTACAACTCAGGTCCACATTTCATGGGTTCGCCTAGTGCCGCACAATCAGGGACAACCAGCTACCACGACGTTTAGCCCCGGCCTATCATTGGGCTCACATCTGGCTCCCCGCACATCCTTACTACCATCCAGAGTGGGCACTTTTACAGAACGAGGCCCGACCTGAATTGAGCTACTCGGCTTCGCGATCGAAACGAGTTGTCCGGATAGCTAAGTGAGAGGTATGCATTTAATCTTGACAAAAGTGCCAACAACGGTACGGTCCTTAATCGGCACAAACAGAATCACATGGGTCAACCTACGCATAGACTCCGCTCGGCCTCCATTTATATTACCCCATGATTCTTTTCCACGATAGCAAATATAGCCAATCGTGCTTCGGTATCCACCTATATCTCGTAGGTGATAGGAAATCACCCGACTTCTACCAGTCTAAGCATGGCTAAGCATAAATTCGATCCTAGACCTACATAGGATTAAAGGTGTATATATCTGGACAAGGTGGTTCTATGCATCAAGTGGTTTCAATTCAACTCTTATCACCTAATGCATCAACATAAAAGGACTCAAGTGAAGTTTTGTAAAACATAGGAGACTTAAAATGCTCCGGGGCTTGCCTTTGAAGAAAGAGGTTGGCCTATGATCCGAGCACTTAGGGAGGTCCTCAAGAGTTTGCTCCTCTCCTTCTAGAGCTATGGCCCGAGGTGTCTCCCTGTTGTTCCTCCTTTTCTTCTTCGTTGAGCTCCAAAAGAGTTATCCCCTCAGACGATCCTATATGCAAGAGCGTGAAATAAGATATCATAGATGCATATATAATGACATGTATAATATGATATGATGTGATAAATGCATCTTCATAAGTGTTCTCAACGGCATTGCATTAAGGTGATAACAAGTTACATTTGCTTTTACTGAGTAGATGCATATCTCTTCTCTAGTAACTCAAACAAACACTTATGTAACTCATTTTCTAGACTATAAGATAGCAGCCACTTGTTTTGATCATAACTGGACTTATACACATCAAAATAATATGGTTATAGACTTTCTGGAAAGCATATGAAATTTCCTACAACTTTATTTTAATCATCTTAATGTGATTCAGCAGTTATCTAAGTCAAATAATTCAATCTTTCAGATCTGCCCAGAGCGCAAGCATTTCTGACAGCAGACTTCTAATAGCTATAATTTTTAAACCATAAGGCCCATGACTATAAAAATTTAACACAAGGTATATAAGTAAGTTATCTACAACTTTGTTATTAACAAATTTCATAGAAAGGGTCACTATCATCATAAAATTATCATCACAACAGAAACTATACATGCAGCCATCTAGTTAAATTATAAAGCAATAATTAACTAGTTCCATACAACCAATTACTTCTAAGCCTAACTAATAACATCAACAGATTATATGCATCACAAACACCATAGAAAACATCATGGTTAAACATAACTAATTTATTTATATTTATTTATCAATTTCCTTATATAATAAGATGATTTAAAGGATAATTATTTATATTGCTTAGTAAATTATGAGATAATTACAGTAGCCTACAAATGATCATAATAGTCTACTGTACAAATTTCATACCATTTGGATAAGTATAGCTACCTCTATAAAAATGACAAGTTACATATGCTTATTTTAGCAAAAATAGTTTAGCATAGTGAAAAGTGTCAAGCAACAGATTTAATATTTTTCTAATTTCCTCCTAGCATGAGAATACTGTGTAAAAATTTGTATGATCATATGTTATGTATTTTTACCCCAATTAATTTCAATAGAATCTAGCAATTAATTAAGATTAAATAGGAAGACCATAATACAAGTATGCTTACTATAGGTTTAATATTTTTCCTAGCTAGATCATGTCAACAAAAGGTCAGCAAAATTAGAATCACAATTTTATCACCTTCCTAGCTCAAGTTATGCCATTTACAAGATAGAAACTATTTTAAAAGCACTTATTTTTCTCAATTTAATTCTCTAAGAAAAGTACCCTAAATAGTAGATTTTATATTTTTATAAAATATTATGCTTCATGATGAATCCAACAAAATTTGGTTCACCCCATTTGGATACTCTTAGCTCTAGATATGAATTTTTGAATTTTGTAACTAAATCTGTGAAAAATTAATAAAGAAATCAAATTTCAAATCGGGCGCTACAGCTAGGTGCACCCGGTGTATACACCCCACTGCGACTGATGAGTGGGCCCCACGGTCAACTCAGCCACACGCGACAGAGAGAAAGAGCAGAGCACCGGCTTGACCGACGAAAAGCTCACTGACGGCTGAGGTCACCGGCGACGAGGTCGGCACCAACGTGTTCCCCATCCTATTCCGCATCTACAGGTACCCTCGGTTTGCTTAGATGATCATCGGAGCTAGCTTGTCTGTGAGCATGGTGGCTCAGCGGCGGTGCAGCGGTGGTGCTTCGGTCATCCTCGGCGATGGCTTGGTTAGGTGAGCATGGCTACGACATCTACAAACCCGAGCGAAGCTCTACGACGTGGATTAGGTCAAGGTGGAGCGACGGTGAAGCTTGTCCACGTGCATGGCAGCACGGCGGCGCGAGCGCAATGTTGGCATAGCAGCGTTCCGCTTCGACAAGGCTAACATTGGCCTTAGGCTCTTGCCTCGAGTTAGACCTAGCTCTAACCTAACCCAAACATCTAGAAGCGCGTGGGGAAGAAAACCGGGCATGCACAGCCACGGCGACGTGTATGGCGGCGACGCTCTCAGCGATGGCACGATGACGGCAACGGCCCGTAGGCTTTTACCTTGGCTTGGGTCAAGGCAATGGGTGGTCGACAAGGTGGATGAGGTGATGGCCGAGCGGTGAGCGCGAGCAATCGGACAATGGCGCGGTGACGGTGGCGCGCTAGCTCGGCGGAGCTTGGCGGCGACGATGGTGGTGCTACAGGTTTCACTCGGGTGTGGCGAGAGCGAAAGCGAGGAGAGGCAGAGTGAATGAGCACGAGTGAGAGAGAGCAGCGGTGTCGCACAGTTTTGCTACCCGCCTCAGCCTGACGTGCGGGCCCGACACCGGCGGACAACCTCCACATGGTGGCCACGGCCTAACGCCGGTCGGCCATGACGCGTGCGCGGCATTGGTTCAGATACCTCTGAACCCGACTGACGAAGCAAGTTCAAGCGATCAGTCCTCCTAATCCGTGGCGATTTAGCAAAACTTCCTTAATAAAAATTGTAGACCTACGTGGGTACTTCAATATTGCTTAAAGGAGTTTTGTCTAATTCGCAATGGTTTTCAAACTACAATGTTCCAAAGTAGACTACATTAAAATTGAAACTCAGTTAAAGACTTAGCGAAATTTTAAGTTTTGAAAACAACATTTTGTTGATACTTGGGAGCTCTATTTGACTAACTTAGGCACTGAATTAGCTCATGGCCCTTAAATAAAGTTTGTTACTCATGACAAGAACTACAACTTTTATTTAGGTCACACAGCCATATAAACACTCTAAGCTACTGTTCAACTTTAGTCAAATTAGCATCATGAAAATGGCATTTCAAATGAAACCAACACTTAGAAGCAAATTTGGTCTATGTCATGAATATAAACATTGTTCCAATTACTATCCTAGATGTGTCTAAGGTGTTTTCATGACCTCACAACCATTTCATACATTGGTCATACATGATTACAAGCATATGCATATATATAATCAACATCACATGTGATAATGTATAAAGAATGAAATGAAATTTCATATGCTCATGTTCATGAATGCTTGGATGATGCTTGTGCTCATGAAATACAGGTGCCAAATGCCAAGCTTAACACTGGGGTGTTATAGTAGGTGACTATATGGGTTTTCAACACCTTCTCCTGAGAACGATTGTTCCTGGACCATACTTATTACAGACGGACGCAACTCATAGCCAGGTGTAAGGATGGGTTTCGATGATTCCGGTGACTCTAGTTGTGCACCCGTGGGAGTAGCAAATTGATTGATAGGCGTGATGTTATCCATGATTAAAAATAAATAAAATAAAAGATACAAGGAGAAACCTGGTTCGATGAAATCACAGCAACCGTTTCCCCGGCAACGGCGCCAGAAAACTTGTTGGCACCTGTGGAGGCACACAGAGACAAAATCCACAAGCGCACGGGTATCGAAGTAGTTTTCACCCGGAGTATTATCGAGTATCATATCCATAGGGGAACGTGTGTATGTCGTCTAAACACTAGTTTGTCCAGGGATTGCAATCAAGGTTTAAGATATGAGTAGAGAGGATTCCTATGGTTATGACCCTATGCAAAGCAAGGCTTATGATTCTAATGTTCACTTCAGGACGCCGCTTAGACGGTAAAGCACCACTAATAGATAACTCTACCCACATGACTACAGTCCTACTAATTTAAGAACCTGCTCAATTTGGCGTGGACTATAAAGGATAGACGAGGCTATCACCTCCCGCTGCTACCACACAACCAAGAAGCAGGGAGCAAACACTGGTAGCCAGTAGCCTAAACACCACGCTTATGCTAACGATTACTATTCTAATCCAGAGGCCTAACAAAGACTAGAGCACTCAAAAGAACTGTGAACCTATGAACAAAAGAGAACAAAACTTACTTTAAATAGAAATCAATTACCAGAAGTATCTCAGATGTAGACTTGGAGAAGCCTAGATCCGCCAAAGTACAAGCCATAGAGGTAGCACCGACAGGTCGGTACTTCCTCCAAACTCTTCCATCACTCTCTAACTCAATATTTTTTTACAATACTAGATCCTATAGAGAACTAATCTTCTCTTGATGCCCTGATCCTGAGATGACGATATAAATTATGGTTTGAGGATGGCTCCAGGGAGGGGGGTAGGGGCTGCTATATATGGGGGCGCCTGGCACCCTCCCCCTCTTAGTTAGCCTCATTGGTACTAAACTTTCCATCATATCTCATTAAAATGCACATGGCCTTTATGGGCCAAATTCTAAATTGCGCCCAATTAATCCGGCAGCTCATGATGTAGAGTTTTTCTTTTATTTGCTAAATTTATATCTTCTCATTTCGAGCTCCAAATATAGCAAATAATATATCCGTTTCGATCCGCTCGACGAGCTCTTCGCAATGGTGCACTCCAATTCACCATTTAAGATAATTTTGTTCTGTGAAAAATTAAATATCCTGCGAGACAAGTGAGGGCACCAAAACTCGTGGAACTTGTTAGAATCAAACCCTATAACCATGTTTGGTGATGGAATTAAGTATATATGCATGTTATGTTGACGGTTTATAATTGGTGTTAACGACCGTCAACACATATCATCGAGCATCCAACAAACACTGAGTTTAGGGTCAGATGCATCCCAGCCTATGGAAGAGAATTACATGACACATGTCATATTGCAGCACGCTGGGCTCTCATGAACATTTGTCAGGAGTATGAAGCAGAAGTCAACAACACTCATGCAAAGTTCTTTCCATTGATGGATCAGACTTCTCTTATTTGGCATAAGAAGATTAAGGCAATGGAAAAGGTGAAGCCACAAGCGCCAGAGTACCCTCTCATGACTACAGCCAAGTACTTACATGCCCTCAACACTCTCAATGAGAACCAGGAAATAGAGTTGAAGATAAACAACACCAAACTTAAGGAAACAGAAGCTGAAGTGCAAGCACTAAGGACGAAGCTACTCATGCTAAACTCATAGCTGTCAACCAAGAGAGAAGAAAAGGAATAATGCAAGTAAGAGCTACAGAAGGCCCTTGAGGCCCCAAAGGCAAGGAAAAGAAGGAGGAGAGACTACTAAAGAATCAACCACCCACAACAGCAAGAAGACTGCTAGGGATGCAAATACCATTGGACCCTCTCAAGTTCTTTCAGGACTGGATGCTAAGGGACATGCATGTGGACCTCATGATGGGAACTCCGCGAGATACAGTTCTTGTAAAATAAATAATGAGAACTATAGTAGTGTCAAGTAGCTAGTAGTAGTGTCTAGTGACTAGTGGTAATGTCTAGTATTTCGAGTAGTGGTAGTACGCCTAGTATTGCTTCGATGTCATTAGAAGCATGAGTAGTCACGTAGTAATCACTCTAGCAGTTGTTGTATGATGCACCCTTGTATCATATATGTATGACTGTTCTTGTGATATGTATTGTGTGTTTGTTTATGCTTGTGAGTCTTTGTTTGTTTGTTATTTTATTTTCTTGCACCCAAATCCTAAAGGGTGTCTTCTCATCCTTGCCACCCCATGGCAACTGATGGAAAGGAGGTCCGATAGGATTCAGGATCGCCATGAAAGGGCCACCAAAAGGTAGGTTCATGAGGAAGAAGAGCCAGTTGCACCACAACCTAGAGGCAAGTAGAACAGAGGCAATCGTAAAAATCATAATCGTAGGCATGGGCATGAGCAACCACCAGAGGATAATAACCCAATTGTAGAAGAAGTACATGAAGAAGGTGAAGAAGAAGTTGAGCAAAATGTTGGAAATGACCCAGTGCAAGGGGAGGAACCCCCGCCACCCCACCAACATTGGCCGAAGTGATGGATCGACAGACAAGGTTGTTGGAAAATCTGGTAAGAAGACATGATAATGGTAATGGATAGGGGAAAATGGTAGCATTTATGAGACTTCACCCACCAACCTTCGATAGTGCAGAAGATGACCCATTGTCAACAGATGATTGGTTACGTACAATCACCAAGAAATTAAATGCAGTATGAGCCACCGATGAAGAGAAAGTTGTTCTAGCAACCCACCAACTGGTAGGAGCCGCTAGTGAATGGTGGGAAAACTACCAAGATGCAGCTAATGAGCCAGAAGCTATCACATGGCAAGAGTTCATGGAGAAATTTCGTGAATATCACATCCCCGAAGGAATCATGGAGATAAAAGCAGAAGAATTTCGTTCCCTAGACAAGGCCCAATGACAGTAAATCAGTACATCAGGAAGTTTATGAAGCTAGCATGTTATGCACTAGAAGATGTTAACTCAGACAAGAAGAAGCATAAGTGTTTTAGGAGAGGATTCAATGCATCCCTAAGAGAACAAATGGTCACTCACATCTACCCCAACTTTAACACACTGATGAATCACATAATCCTGTTAGAAGAAGAACGTGTTAGAGGTGAAGGAGAACGGAAGCGCAAATTCCTGATACAATGCGCTTGCCCACAAGAAAGGACACAATCGAGTCCGCACCAACAACACCGCACCCACAAGGTACTAGTCGACCATGTAGTATAGGACATCCAGACCCAACACTTCGTAGACACATCCAACAACAAGAACAACAACAACAACAACAACTACTAGCCCAAGAGTACCAATAATACAATAATGGAGACCTATTTTGGATGCCGACAACCAGGACACCATGTAGCCCAATGCCCTCTTAAGGCCACAAACTCGCCCCTTCTCAGTCTATAGCCAGCAATAAGACAGCCGCCTTAGGAACTGGACGCACAACACCTCAGAACTCTAGACCACCTAGAAGGAATGCCTCAAATTTTGGGTAAGGCCGTGTGAACCACGTTAGTGTAGAGGAAGTACAGGAAGCATCTAATGTCCTATATGGTGAGTTGCTAGTAAACTCCACTCTTGCAACCATGTTGTTTGATTTTGGTGCTTCGCATTCATTTTTTTTTGCTTGTTTTGTGCTTAGAAATAGTTTAAAAACCATGTTACTCCCCACCCCTCTCTTGATTCGAACACCTAGAGCTATCCTCAAATGAACCCTCAAATGCCCTCGAGTGAAGATAATGATAGATGAAGTAGAATTTTAAGCAGATTTAGTAGTACTTAAGACAGAAGGTTTGGATATAATACTAGGAATGGATTGGTTAAAGAAACACCATGGCACTATATCCTATAGCGATAGAACAGTAACCCTAATGAATCACGAAGGATTAAAGGTAGAATGTCACCCTTAAGCTCCCAAAGTAGAACCAATGGTTTGCAGTATACAGGCAACAAGCATTGAAAGTGCTAGTCATATGTGAATACCCCGATGTGTTCCCAAAAGAGTTACCCAGAATGCCACCTGATAGAGACTTGGAATTTATAATGGATCTAATCCTCGAACTACACCCATTGCAAAGAGACCCTATCGAATGGCAGCAATGAGTTGGAAGAATTGAAGAAACAATTACAAGAGCTACAAGAGAAAGGATACATCAGACCAAGCTCATCCCCTTGGGGATCACCAGTTTTGTTCGTGAAGAAGAAAGATGGCAGACTCAGAATGTGTATTGACTATCAATCACTCAACGAAGCCACCATCAGGAACATGTACCCTCTACCAAGAATTGATGACCTATTTGATCAACTAAAAGATGCTAAGTATTTTTCCAAGATAGATCTGAGATCAGGCTACTATCAGCTGAAGATTCGCTCAATGATTTACCGAAGACCGTGTTTGTGACATGCTATGGGCAATATGAGTTCACCGTAATGCCGTTTGGACTAACCAATGCCATAGCATATTTCATGAATATGATGAACAAAGTATTCATGGAAGAATTGGATAAATTTGTAGTAGTGTTCATCGACGACATTCTTATCTATTTAAGAAGTGCTGAAGAACATGAACAACATTTGAGAGTAATACTAAACAAGCTATGAGCACACGAGCTATACGCCAAGTTCAGCAAATGTGAATTTTGGATACAAGAAGTCGCCTTTCTAGGATATATCATCACCACTAAAGGAGTAAAGGTAGACCCGGAGAAGGTTAAGGCCGCATCAGAATGGAAGCAACCGACGAATGTCACAGAAGCTCACAGTTTTCTAGGACTAGGGGGTTGCTACCAAAGATTTATTGAAGGATTTTCAAAGATCGCAAGACCCCTGACCGCTCTAACGTAGAAAGGAAAGGAATTCAAGTGGACTGAAGCATACAAGAAGAGTTTCTAAGAGTTGAAGACCTAGTTGACCATAGCCCCAATACTCACACTACTAGACATACACTGAAGCTTTATAGTATACTGTGATGCCTCTCGGCAAGGATTAGGATGTGTCCTGATGCAAGATGATAAAGTAGTTGTCTATGGCTCCCGACAACTGAAGAAACACAAGGAAAACAACCCAACACATGATTTGGAGCTAGCAGTCATAGTGCACGCATTGAAGATTTGGAGACACTACCTCATTGAAAACAAATGTGAGATATTTATAGACCACAAGAGTTTGAAGTATATTTTCACCCAGCCAGATTTGAACCTACGACAGAGAATATGGTTGGAACTAATCAAGGATTATGACCTAAGTGTACAATATCACCCGGGAAAAGCCAATGTAGTTGCAGACGCATTAAGCAGGAAAGCTTATTGTCACCACATGATGACTTTAAACTGAAGACTAGAGTTAGCACAACAAGTTCACCAACTGAATCTACAAATTGTACCACATGGTATCCTAAATGTCCTGCACATACAACCCACCTTGGAAGGTCAGATAAAGCAAGCCCAAGACAAGGATAAAGAAATACAACAATTCAAGGAGAAAAGTAGTAAGAAGGAACTCCCAGGATTCAGAGTCGACGAACAAGGGAAGTTATGGTACGAAGATTGGATATGCGTACCAAAGGATGAAGCACTCCAAAGATTAATACTAGATGAAGCACACCATTCAACATACTCTATCCACCCAGGATCAACCAAGATGTACATGGACCTCAAGCAAAGATACTGGTGGACTAGAATGAAAGGAGATATTGCAGAATATGTCACCCAATGTGATACTTGTAGACTAGTTAAGGCAGAACATCAATGGTCCGTAGGACTACTTCAGCCATTGCACATCCCAGTGTGAAAATGGGATGAAATCAGCATGGATTTTATAGTGGGATTGCCCAAGACACCAAATGGACATGACTCCATATGGGTTATTGTAACACCCTAGGTGTTAAGCATCTAATAAAACCCTAATCATAATCATCATTATGCATAATCATCAAGCATCACAGTACAAATGCATTTCATGTTTTAAGTAAGGCAATCATATGTTGCACATGATGTGTTTTGTATGATGCATAAAATGGTAACAATAACATCAATTAAGGTGTTTTAAGAATTTATGGTTTGAATATTTCTTAAACACTTGAAAATATGTTAACATAAATTTTCAAGTACCAAGTGTGTGCTTTCTCATAATACCAAAGTTGTGGTATGAAATTGAGAACATGTTCAAACTTAAGTTCCAAATTTGAATTTAGCACTGTTTTTAGCACTTAGTCATTTTTGAATAAATCTTGAAAAAGGTAAACAAGTCGATGTTTGGGATTTTAAATAAACAATTTTCATGAATAAACTTGGTGCAACCTTGCTACCATTCCAAAGCATGGAGTTTGTATTTTGAAACTATGTTATTGGTTGAATTGTTTGACAACTACATAATCACTAATTAATTCACCAAAAAGGCTAATCTAACTGTTTTTCAAAACCCTAACTGCTGAAACTGAAACTTCCCATTTCAGTTTCAATCTTCCTCCCTTTCTTAGGTTAGATCTCCTTATCCAATTAGAATTAGATGTTCTTGCTTAAAGCAAAGTTGAAGATCAAAGCAAGATGAACAACTTTTGTTTTTCGAGCCAATCAAGTTTCCATTTGGAAACTGGAGAAAATGGAGGTAGAAGAAGGGTTGTCAGTGCTACAGTACACATCGCCGGTAGCACTATGCATGCTTGCTTGCCGTCGCCGCTGAAGGGTTGCGCCGCCTCCACATGCACCAACACATAGTTGCTTTGCCTGCACGCTTCGCAAGCAAGAGCTGGACGCCCTGAAGCTTCACCCACGTCCTTAAGTCACCCAACTGATCACTGAGCTCATCTTCTCGTCTTCCCACCTCCGCTGTCGAACCTTACCCGCCGGCACAAAAATTCACCACCGCCTAAGCACCGCCGCTCAATTATTCGTGCCCTCCACTCCGCCTCACTATTGCATAGCCCCTTGACCTGCTCGTAGTGTCTTGCTCTGTCGGAGTTGGCCATGCTGCCGTTTCTCGCCGTGACAGCTCACCATCGCCACCGTGCGTGCCCTCTCCATGGTCAGCCAACTCTAGAGCTCCGTCTGTCGTGCTCTTTCATGTTTTAGTATCCTTGTGCACCCATGATGCTCACTAACATGTTGGTTGATCAGATCTCCTTCAGGTCATGCCAGAACATTACCTCGTCATGGTTGTGTTACTCACTCAACGACGGTAGCCACCTCTACTGCTTCCCCGCTTCAATCTTCTAGCTTCGCATAATCGGGTGAGCTCCTGGTTGTGTTGCTCACTTTCGTTCTACCTCTATTGGTCCTTTGTGGCTGGCATGTGGCTCGCCGCATCGCCGTGGTTGGCGTAGAGCTCGCACGGTGCCGCGAACCTTACAACAATTACCTTGTTCGACGCGGTAGGTCGTAGGGAAGCTGTGGGTACCGTTCCCATGGACAAAGACCTCGTCATCAGCGTGTTTCATCTCATTAGAGCGCCACCACCGCCATGGTCATAGTCGTGCAAGATGCGGTGCGGTAGAGGTTCATCTGGTGTCACTAGAGTGTGCGTGAGGGTGTGGGGATCTCATCGGGGTATGTCCTGTCGCTGGGGACCTCACCGGCGGCGAGAACCCGGCGGTCAAAGTCTGCTCCCCCGTGGTCAGTGCGGCCGGCACTATTTCACTGACTCAGGGCCCGCTGTCAGTCACAATGGGTAAGGGGGGTTAGGGTGAGAAAATGTTTTTCCTCGTTTTATCTTTTTCAGAAAATGCTAAATATGTGTTGATCTTGTTTAATTCATAGTAAATACTAGAAGTGTGATAAAATTATGAAAATTTTTGTGTAGCCTCCTCATGATGTGCTCTATCTATGAAAAATATGAAATGATGAAAATCAATAGTTTTTGCATGCTTAAAAATTACATCTTTTAATTAATAAATAGACCTTCCATGATTTTTATAGACTAAAATAATTATCATAAAATCATGAAACTTTGTATATGTGCTTTTTATGCTTAAAACTACCTTCACAAAAAGTTTGGCTCTGTTTTGATAAAAATAAATTGTCCACTTAATTCAAATACCTTTTATGCACTAATAAAAGTACCAAAATGATTTATTTAAATTATTAAATGGGTTGATGTGATTTTGAAGTTCATTGTGGACCTTGGAACACTAAACCCTTGCTATTCCATGAAAATTACATTACATGATTGTGTACTCATAGTTAATTTGTTAATGATAAACAAAAGTGTTTCTTTGTGAGTAATTAACTTAATTGTTTATTGAAGGAAAGTTGTACTCAGGTTTGCTAATCTTGTTTGAATTCATCCACACTCTTGTGTACCTCTCATCATGCATCATGTTTAGCACTTCATCATGTTAAGCATGTATCCTTTATTCACGTGTAGTGACCGAAAGCGAGGAGGTAACCGTTGATCAAATCCTAGAAGAAGAGCATCCACCAGTGGAGGTTGGGTTTAACATCTATGGCTCATCGGGAGGACCTAACACCTCTACTAATCAAGGCAAGCCCCAGAGCATTTGAACCCCTTCCTTGTGTATTACAAATATTATTCACATAAATTTTTGCTTTGTGCATTTAGGTGAATAGGAGTTGGTTGAAATACCTTTTGTTGCATGCCTTCCTTGACTTTCAATACTCATCCTTGTCACCTTGGTTAGTTATACTAGATTAATGATGCTTAGCCATGCTTAGTTGATAAGAGTTGAGTAATCAGTTAAGTTATGATTCTATACTCAGGGATGGCCCTGAGGTTTAATGATGATCATGAATTTAATTTAAGACCAGGCGGACTCTTTGCTTGCGTCAAGAATGGAGTCTTGACGTAGTGCCCCGCCTGTGTCGATTAAGGACCGTTCGTTGTATGCCTGTGTGTGGTTGAGACTTTGTAGTACTAGCCACATACTCTGGTAAGCCTAATATCTCAACTATTACATTATGGGAAAGGACAACCACGCACTAGGAGTGGAGAGATAGCGATAGTAGCGTGTACCCACCCTACTGGAATAGGGTAGGGCGGTGGAGTACTGTGCTCTCGGGTGGCGCAAAACTGTTCCGATTTTGGAGGATCCGAGTGAAGGTTGATATATGTAAGTCTGGGACCTGCATATGTCGTGTGGTAAGGAATCCCTAGCTGGGTTTTAATCGATTCAAATCGCCGCTGCTTCTCGGAGAAGAAGACTCGACCCTCTGACCATACATCGTAGTTATCAATGAAACTATGATACTTATGAACATGAGATGTGTTGGTTAAAAAAGTGATTGATGTAGAACAGGTGCAAATTGGATACTAATAATGAAATTAACATTAAGCTAAAATGTTGAAAGTAAGGATCCACTTTAGTAAGCTATTTCGCAAATGATAATCTTGATTCTTGCTAAGACCTTACCTCAAATCCCTCGAGCTTGCATACCCTTGGAGTCTTTTCTTTTCGTCGGGTAAGTCTTGCAGAGTACAATTTAGTACTCAAGGTTTGTTAACCCCTATTGTAGGTGAACCCCAATAGCAGGTAGGCTTTTGTCCCTGTTGTATGTCGGTTCTGGAAGATGATAACCAGCAGTAGATGTGTTGTACTCTCATCTTTTGGCAAGATCATACTTTCATGTAATGAATAAAGTTGTGTTAGTCATGCTACCCTACTTCATTTGAGAAGGCAAAAACTTATGGTTTGTAAAACTTAAATAAATGGTTTGTAAACTTATGGTTTGTAATACTTCCACTCTTTAACTCTGATGTAATATATTTGTATCAACTGTTGTAATACTGCAATGTCTTCTGTAATGATCCTGATCGGATGTGAAAAGTGGTGATTTAGGATCTTCGAGGACACCCAACAGACTACCAAAGTTGTGTGAGTCCCACGCATAATGGTCAGAAGTCTTTAAGACAATGATTAGTGCATGTGAATCATCATAACTCGGGCGGTTCTGCCATAGTTATAGTAGATCGATTGACGAAAGTGGCACACTTTGTTCTAGTAAGGACTAATTATAAGGGTAAAAAGTTAGTGCAACTATACATTGACAACATCCTTAGATTACATGGAGTACCAAGCCAAATAGTCTCAGATAGGGGGACTCAATTCACCGCCCAATTTTAGAAAAGACTACACAAAGCTTTAGGAACACGCCAAGATTATAGCTCAGCCTATCATCCACAAACCGATGACAGACAGAAAGAGTGAACCAAATATTGGAAGATATGTTATGAGCCTGCGTATTGACCTATGGAAAAGACTGGGAAAAGAGCCTATCGTTCGTAGAATTCTCCTACAACAACAGTTACCAAGCAAGCTTGAAGATGGCACCATTCGAAGCCTTGTACAGAAGGAAATGCCAAACACCATTAATGTGGTCCGAGGTCAGAGAAAGAAGCCTATTTGGTCTCGACATGATTAAGGAAGCCGAGGAACATGTAGCCAAAGTCCGAGAGAATTGGAGGGCAGCACAAAGTAGACAAAAGAGCTATGCAGACACTCGGAAAAGAACGTTAGAGCTCCAACCCAGAAATTTTGTCTACTTAAAGGTATCACCCATCAGGGGTACTTAGAGATTTTAGGTAAGAGGAAAGTTAGCCCCACGGTACATTAGACCATATCAGATCATTGAAAAGATTGGAGTAGTAGCCTACCGCTTAGAGTTACCACCGAAAATGTCCGACATACACAATGTGTTTCACGTATCGCAACTAAAGAAATGCCTGAGGGTACCGGAAGAACAAGCACCAATGGAAGCCACGGACCTACAACTAGATTTACAGTATCAGAAAAGACCAATCAAGATTTTGGATACGATCACCCGACAAACCAGGAGGACAGCAGTAAGATTTTGTCGGGTACATTGGAGTAACCATACATAGGCAAGCCACATGGGAAAGAGAAGATGATCTTAAAAAGGAATTTTCCTATCTATTCGAGGATCAGCTCGAACCTAGAGGACGAGATTCTTTTTAAGGGGGGTAGGTTTGTAACACCCCAAAATTTAACCTAGCTTGAAAACCACTAAAAATTTGAACTTTTTAAAACTTTACATAGAAACTTGAATATATAACCAACATAGGTAATTTTTACAAATAAAATTAACATAGGAAGATAAAACTTGATGTGTGAATGTTTGCTTGGCTTGTTGAACTTATGGTGGTACATTTTTGCACACTCATGCATCCAAATTTCAATTTAAAATCATTTAAATATATGCATACTTAAACTAGGAAAAAGAAAGAGGAAATAGAAATGGATAGAGCCACTTGGGCCTAATCTCTCCCCTCTCCCTTTTGGCCCGCAGCAGCAGCCCACTCCATCCCCCTCTTCCCTTCCCTTCTCCAGCGCGAGCCAACCCAGCAGCGCCACGGCCATCGTGGCCTAGCTTCGGCCCAGCCTTACCTACGCCCTTCCCTTCTCCCCTCTCCCTCCCACTGACACCTAGGGCCCACCCATCAGCTTCATCATCCTCCTCATGGCCGGTAGCCGTACATGGCACAGCGTCGCGTGTCAATGCTCCGCCAATGCCACCCCGATGCCAGCGGAGGTCAGCGGCGACACAGGCAACAACAATAGGACCCCATGGCCCCTCCTTTCTCTTTCTCTCCTCTCTCCCCCTCACTGTGAGCTCGTCAACGCCAACTCCATTGTCACCTCCGCACTGAGCCACCGGAGTAGCCGCCAAGGCACCTCACCGTGCATGTGGACAAGCTCCATCCATGGCGATGTGACCTAATGAGGTTAACCGTGAGCCCACGTGGCGGATAAGCATGGACACAAGAAATATCTCGCCGCCGGGACACTGGTCTAGCTGGCCTATAAATAGGCCCGACCGGTGATGCTCTCACCTCGCCTTCTCCACCATCCGCTCCGTCGAGGGCGGGAACACCCCATCTCCCCCTCCGCTTTCCCTTTCTCCTCTTCCCTTCCACTTTCTCCCATTTTCCCCCAATTCGGGAGTTCACCGCGCCATTAGCACCACCTCCCCTCTTCTCCTTCTCCGCTGCGACATCGGCCGATCGGAGTGACTAGTGAGTCCCCGAGCTTCTCCTCTTCCTTTTTCTGTAGATAGATGATAGCCTAGGTCTCTATGTCATGCTACCACCGTGCGCCCCGCTCCACCAACCGCCATGGCCGTCGGCCATTACCAACGAGGCCACCCTAGGGCACCACACCACCCTCACTACACTCACCACTCATCCGCACTCACGTACACGCTATCGGTTGTAGCGGTTGGGGCTCGCAAGGCTGAGTCCGTGACACAGCGTCGTCGCATCCTCTCTAGCAAGCCACCACCGCCACCATGGACACCCACTGCTGACGGCAACCCCACCATTGGTTGTGGTGTGATCCCGCGGGCACCGTACACCCTTCATCCGTCACTACCGAGGGCCGACGCCACCGGTGTAACCAACCCCAGACAAGCTCGAGCCTCCATCCCTTGTTCCGACATCATAGTGGCCACCTCCATCCATCGCCATCACCCCTCCTCCCCCTTCTCTATCTCTACCATGTGGGACCAGGTGGAAATGACATTGTCGTCATCCCTCCGTCCTCGTCTGTCCCCCTCTCTCTCTCTCTCTCACTCACTGACACGTGGGCCAGAGGCCATAACGCCGACACCGCCATCACTGCTGACGTAGGCAGGGTGGCCCACCCATCATCCACACACACACACCACACACAGCGTGGGGTACAATTTAGAAAATGCTAGGTACACCCGGCTAGTGTACACAGAGAGCTAAAATGCATCTTCCTAGCTTAGAAAAAATCCTAGAAAATTTGTAAATAAACTAGATGCATTAGGGAATTTAATCATGTAGTTTGCACATATTTTCATGCACCAAAAAGTACATATAAAATTCCACCTAGTTAAATAGCTATAGGATAAACTTCTAAAATATATAACTTTTAAACCCTCACACATTTTTACATGAAACCACCTCTAAAATTCATCTAAAATCCAACCCTATCATATGCACCTAGTGCCACCATAAAGTTCTATGTTTCCTTTTGCCCTTTCTTTTGTGGTTAGTGGTAGTCTTATTTCGATCGATATGCCCGACAGACGATGGTAATCGTCAGGGGGACGAGGACCCAAAATTCATAGACGTGCCGGAAGGTGACAACGATGAAGGCAAGTCCTAGATCCCCTCTCTACCATCTTGCTTTAAACTGCTATAATGCTAAAACATGACTATAAGATTATTACCCTAGAATATGAGCTCGGTTAATGTGATATGGTCAAGATAAATAGTTATCTTGTTATTTTATGAGTTCCACGTTATGGATAGATTTAGGGATAATAATGGAACTTAAAACTTGTTAAACCTGAAACTAAACCTCGACATGGGGTGAGTGGTGGTGAACTATAGAGGTAGTTTACTATGGCAGGGATGCCTGGAGAGAATTCATGTGGGAGATACTCGCCTCTGTCATATAAAGATCGGTTCGTAGTCCCTCTCGTCTAGTGAGTTATTTTGTATAGCCACATGTCTATACTGGTAGGCTTGATCTCACACCCCGTTAGATAGAAGTATAATTTCTTCTAGGAGGCCGGTGTAGGCAGCGGAATATCAGGAGCCGACACGGGGGATAGGTTTTCTTCCATGGTCCGGTTGGCATGGTTGCTATGTGATCTTCCACATTAAGCTTTTAATTTTTGGCCGCGTTCGAGCCCTTGTTTTCTTGGTCGTGTTCGAACCATGTTTTCTTTTGTGATGATTTGGTATCATCACGTTTGGGGGGATTTGGTATCTTCCTGGTTTTGTGTTTCTAACCCCTAAGAAGTCGTAGTAGAGTTATATGGACATCTAAGGTCGCGTAGATTTGGGCACGAGGTCTTGTTAGGTCTATTTCGTCCACTGATCATCGATGAGGTTGCACCTATGGTGTGGAAAAATTTGCACACCTCTATAGAGTTACTTAAACCTATTCAAATAGCCACGTCCTTAGAATGGGCAAATGCTAGGATGGGATACTATGATTAGTTTTACTTTTTATGTGTAATGAAACTAGTAATGGAATCGATGCTAATCCGGGTACTAGTGGGAATGGTAATACTCCACTAGGACCCAACCTTTAATTATAATCAACACTACACTTCTATTTCCACCCTATGGTTAGGGCTTGCTGAGTACGTATGTACTCACCCATTGTTGACTCACATACCTCAGCACAGAAGAAGACTGACTTCGACGAAGAAGTGTACCATGAGGATTAGAGTACCTGCTAGGATATTCATTCATAGGAGTATGACATCGAGGCTATGGTTTCAACCGTGCTCAAGTTGCCTATGGAATAGGACACCGCTTCGCTGTATAATAATCCCGCTCTAGAGACCACCAATAAAGTCATTTCACGGTTGTAGTCTTCTGCTAGATATGTAGCCTATGTCTGTGCTCCTTTGGGTCACTGTTGTAAGACCTTATTTCTAGATATCAGTAAAGCTCAGAACCTTTTATTATATATTTGTGTACCATTCTTGTGATTTGTGCGTATTTGTGCGTGATCCTAGCACAAATACGGATGCACTTAGGACTCTCAAATTGAGGGACTGACATCCTAGTTGACAAGATCCATCCATGACTTCAGACCATCCTTCGTCTTAGTCTTGATGTCTAGTAGTACGCCAATGGTGCTTTCAAAGACATTCTTCTCAAGGTGCATGTAGTCGATGGCATGGGGCGTATCTAGCTTCTTCCAGTACGATAGGTAGTTGAAGAAACACGACTGCTTCTTGAAAGGAACGGGGTGATAGGTGGTTCCTCCAACTTATCCCGCTTCCTCTTCTTCCTTGTCATGGTCCCATCTTCCTCTTTCTTCTTCTTCCCAAACTCAACGTCTATGCCCTTCACCACGTCAAACACCTTTTGCCCATACCTCATTCTTTCTGGCTTGTTAGTTTTAGGCTCCTCCTGGTTGTCGAAGTACTTATTCATCGTAGCTGCCCGGTACCTGTGCTTTTTGATGAGGAATCGCCTATTCCTCATGTACACCATCTTCTTGGATGCACTAAGGTAAGTGTAGCAGGTACCGTCAATGCAAACTACGCAACCTGACTTACCTTTGATCTACCCCGACAGTGAAAAAAGACTAGGGTAATCGGTGATGGTGACAAAGATGATGGCTTTTATAGTGAACTCCTTCTTTAGGGACGCATCCATCATCTTGATCCCAACTTCCCATAGTATCTTCATGTCCTCCATGAGCAGCTCTAGGAACACATCTATATTATTGCCTGGCTGCCTAGGTCAAGAAATAATCATGGTTAGTAAAAGGTACCTGCACTTCTGACATAGCTAGGGAGGTAGGTTGTAGATGGTGAGGATGATCGGCCAAGTGCTGTGCGAGCTCCTGAGGTCACTGAATGGATTCATCCCATCGGTACTCAGCGTGAACCTAATGTTCCTCGCCTCGTCGCCAAACTCTAGGAACTTGGCGTTGAAATGCTTCCACTGTTTGTCATCGGAAGGGTGCCATAGCTTGCCATCGTCCTTCGTGCGCTCAACAGATGCATGCCAGGACATCAGCTTAGCATCCTCGGGGTTCCTGAATATAGCACGCAGGCGATCGATCATGGGCAGGTACCACATTGACAGGGCTGGACTTTTCCTCTGTGTGTAACCCTCTTCTTCCTTGTCCTCTAGAGATGAGATCTGCTTCTTCTTGGCTGTCTTCTTCTTCTTCGGCCCTCTGTTGTCGTCCGCATCTACGCGACAGCCGGCATTCCTCTTGTACCGACTCGCGCCACAGTGAAAGCTCTACAAGCTCTCATACTTGCCTTGATATATGATATAGTGGTTAGGGCAGGCGCTTCATCGCCACTGGTCGGATCAGCTTCTTCGCCCGGTAGGTATTGGTAGGCACCTTGTTACCCTCTAGCTATGTGTCAGTAAGGATACGTAATAGGTCGTTGAAGCTAGTGTCGGACTAGCCATGGTGAGCCTTTAGCATCAGCATCTAGAGGTTAAAATGCTACTCCGTCTAGTGCTACGGACAGTCCTTCTAGAGGGGATCAATTGTCGCCTGCTTCATCTCTCTGACATTCTCCAACCACCTCGGGCTCCCAAACAGAACATCGTCGTGGTCAAGACGGTTAGCGATTGACTCAAAAAGCTCCGTGGTCTCGGGATCCCTCATAGGCTCATCGCCATCCCCATCATCATCGTTAGTCGTGTCTTGGAACAGATCATGCATCATGATGCAATCATGATATGCATTGTCGCCAGTTGCAGCATTGTCGTGCCCACCGGCCGCTGCTGATGAGGTTTGTTGTTCGGCATTCACCGCCGCCGCCGTCGCTGTCGACAAGTTCCCTCCTCTAGATGCACCGGCACTCGGATCCTCTGCTTCCCCGTGAAACTTCCAGACGGCGTAATCCTTGATGAAACCATACCGGACCAAGTGAGATTTCACCGTGTCATCTCCATAGGCAAGAAGGTTCTTGCAGCTCTTACACAGACAGATCATGTGTTCCCGCTTCGGACTTAGATGATGCCTTTTTGCAGCGGTAATAAACTTTGTCACATGATCCAGGTAAGCTTGTTCTAGCATCGATGTCTTGTACATCCATTCTCTATCTATGACCGCGAACACCTTGCACACACAAACATCAAAAATGGCGCATATAAGCGGAACAGTACGGAAAAAAGACAGCCAGGTAGCTCTAGATCTGATTTCTCTCTCCTCTATATAGATCTTGATCTAGATCTTGAGAAAAAACACCCAAATCATGGAAAATAGAGGAGATTGAGGGTTTGAGAGCGAGAATCAACCTCTTATGGTGCCCCCTTCAACAAATCTAAGGCAAAACCTCTTTTTAGGGTTTTGAGGTCAAAACCCGAAAAATGACCACTTTTTAGGGTTTTGAGGACGAAACCCGAAAAAATGGAGGAGCCGTGGGGAAGAAGGGTAGGTGCGGCTGCATTTATAGCCCAGACTTAAACGAGACGGGCATTATAAGGAATCCGCCTCGGTTAATGACCTATTAACCGAGGCGTTCATTTTACAGAAAACGCCTCGGTTAATCCATTAACTAAGGCGGTTACCCTAAGCCAACCGCATCGGTTAATACTTATTAACGGAGACGGTTGGCTTAGGACAACCGCCTCGGTTGCATAAGGGCGACCGCCTCGGTTAATCCGCATTAACCGTGTCCGTTATGATACAGTGCGGAACCGAGGCGGTTGCTGGCCTGGCTGCCCAGCCTCGAATAACCGAGGTGGGCAACCAGACCTCCCGTCTCGGAGCCCCAAAATAAAACGCTGCGCAAAAGATTTTCTGTAGTAGTACTAGATTCATGGGTATTCCTAGGAATACCCTATACCCAACAAATCTGGGAACATTATATAACATGTACGTACTTATATATATACATAAAACAATTCGACCAAACTATGTTTTTCGAGTATAAGTAACGCAAATGGCTCAATTCATTAGCCCAATGCGAACACACCTTCCCACTCCATGCCATCCCACTGGTCAGTAGCCCACAGCTGACAACCCAGAAAACGATAAGTGAAGTCTCATCGAGAACGAGCCTATATTCATGAAGTTATTATAGCTGATTCAATTTGATTGGAACGTGGGAATACCCAACTTCACAAGCCTGTTCGGGAGACCGTATCGTATCGTGGATTATTTACTGCTGGCTGGTTTGGTGTGAGAGAAAAATACTGTTCCCGGCTGAAATTTTACGATCGTTTACGAGCAAGCGAACAGGCCGGCTCCGCCACTGTAACGTCAGTAATTGTGCCTGGCTGTTTGGCCATATATAAGGTCCTCCAACTGTTGCAGCGTTTGATATGACAATATAATATGTAATCACAAACTGAAAATCTCACAACACGACGCACCTAAAAAAACATGGGACAAGTCTTTCTGATATATATCTCCGTTGCTTTGAAAATGTTTGTGAGTATGGAAACAAGAACTGAGTTCGCTGAAATGATCTTGGACTAGATCGATTGTCAGAGGCCACTCAGGCGTCGTCATTGGTCGGGCGGGCCCAGAGCCTGGCGGAGACGACAGTGGCGGCCATGGACAGCACCATCCCGACGAGGAGGAAGACCACGGGGACGGTCGCCTTGTTGTAGTAGCCGATGAGATCGTCCTTCGTTCTGGTATCGTCCCATCGCATGCGGTGGACGTACCGCAGGACGTCGTCCGTGGCGCCGAACCCCGCGCCGACGCCGCTGGCCAGCAGGACGGTCACCACCTGCATGCATGCATGCCCGCAGCAGCATCAGCAATTCAGCATGCATAATTAAGGAGCAACGTGCCCTGCGTACCACGTCCGCGCACAAGCTTATGTCAAAGATGAGGGCGCTGCAGGATGACGACGTTGCCACGTGCTTGCTCTTGCAGAGGAGGTAGAAGGCGACGGGGAGCTGCAGCACGCCGGCGGCCATCCCAATCACCGCCGCCGCCACCATGTACCTTCACATAATTTGGGTTAATTTGGACATCATATATACATACAGGTAAACTACACATGCACGTACGTGTAGCTCTGGAGCTTGTTGAAGTTGTCCCCGTAACTGAGCCTGGTGTGGTTGGCCGTCGTGAGCTGCACGGTCATGGCCAGGAAGGCGACCATGAGCAAGCCGAGCACCGAGGCCGGCGGCGATCCACGCCTTCCGGGACAGCGCCATGCTTCTTCATTCTCCGCGAGAGTTTGCTATTGCTAGATAGGAACAGTGACGCAGCACGGACACGATTGAACTAGTTAAACTTTGATCCAGGCTTGTTTAGATTGAGGTTATGAATCAATATTTAGCATTGTATTATTTTCGTTTGTATTTGACAATTATTGTTCAATCATGGCCTAACTAGGCTCAAAAGATTCGTCTCGTAATTTACAATCAAACTATATAATTAGTTATTTCTTTATCTATATTTAATACTCTATATATGTGTCCAAAGATTTGATGTAATAGAGAGTGAAAAAACTTACCATCTAAACAATGCCCCATTCACTGAGGATCGTGGGACCCATCTTCCACCTACCCCATCAGTCGTCCATCAACTACAGAGGTCGTGGCTGTCCAAGGCCTTGTTTAGATTGAAGAAAATTTCAACCCGATGAATAGTAACACTTTCGTCTTATTTGGTAAATATTGTCCAATCGTGGACCAACTAAGCTCAAAAGATTCATCTCGTGATTTTCAACTAAACTGTACAATTAGTTATTTTTTTTACCTACATTTAATGCTCCATGCAAGCGTTCAAAAATTGATGTGATGGAGAGAGAGTGAAAAAACTTGGAACTTTGAAGGGAACTAAACAAGGCCCAAGAGATCCTTGTACTGGACGCCACAGGACTAATTCCTTGTACCGTCCAAAGATCCATCTCACATCGGACAAGTGTACGCAACTACGCCTTATTTAAATCCAGGGCCTTAAATTCAAGGACGTCATATTAAGGTGTTATATGGCAGTGTTTGAATAATAATAATAAAATAAATTATAAAAATCCTTAGTACTCCGCGAGACGAATTTATTAAGTCTAGTTAACCCATCATCAGCACAATGGGCTAATTAGGCTTAAAAATTCATTGCACAAATTAGTCGCAATTTATATAATTAGTTATTTTTTTAGTCTATATTTAATACTCCATGTATGTGTCTAAACATCCGATGGGATAGAGACTAAACTTTAGAGGAAAAACTAAACGAGGTCTATGATTGGTTTGCCTGCATAGCTTCCTATGCATTTTTAGTCTGTGATTGGTATTAGATGCATGAGTGGTTTCTCTGTCAAAGCCTTTTCGCTGGTTGGTTTCTGGGCTGATAAGCCCAGCTGGTGTTGGTTTATTGTTAGAGGAAAATACTATTGGCTGGCTGATAAGCTCTTACTGAAACCAACAAACGAACAGGCTGATGAACTGCTACATAAGTGGCACCAAACGAACAGGCTGATGAACTGCTGCATAAGTGGCACCTGCATAGCTGCATACAGTGAAATCGGCCATTTTGTAGGTTGCAACATGGATCTTTTTTGAGAATAATGTTAGTCTACACAAATTATACCAGGATAAAACGCAACGGTCCATGCAGCAAGGAAATGACGATTCACAAATCTGATTGCGAAAACCGTGAATTTGTGCAGCTTACCTATTTGCCCAGCTGCAAACTGCTGTTTTCCTACTACTGCTGTTTGCCGAGATTGTAGCTATTTAACTCCTGCTACTCCTGGTGACTGAAACACTGAAGGGCCTGTTCGTTTAGGCCAAAATGCAACTAGGAATAGTTCCATGTGATAAAGGTTATATAAATTATTGAAACAATCCATGTAGGAATTGTCCAGCCCAGTAATCCCTAACAACCGAACGGGCCCGAAAGGAGATGCAGCTGCTGGTTTCACCGGATTGCTGACAAACTTGTTAGTGTAGACTCAGTAGCAGCTATCTGCCAACCACTCAGAGGAACCACACACGCTGCATCCCAGCTGAACTGAGAAACCAAAGCAACCGGCCAATTACTGCTTCTGCATAAGCTTCGAAAAGTACACAAGACTGCTGACTGAACAACTCCCAAATTCACCACAAAGAATCAAACCAATAATAACAGATAGGAAAATTAGATAAGGACGATCTGTAGGTAGCTGTTGCTGGGAAGGAATCGCACGGTTGCTGAAATTAAAAGAGTGCTGCTTTGCTATTGTTGTGTATCTGAAAACAGTTGTTTCAGAAACACAATAGTACACAGGCTTTCAACAGAGGTTCTCCAAAATTCATTAGAAACAGGTCAAACCAAATTTTACTGTAACGAAACTCTGAATACAACCGTAACTCAATCTGGAGAGACCTTTCTAACAAGATCCACCCAGAAAATTGAAGCTTTCTTTCAAATTTTAGAAATTCAAGAAACCCAGAGAAAAAGGGGAATTTTAAGGAAAACTCAAAATCCATGGCGCTCGAGTGAGTATTTATTAGGGAAACGTCCTAGGATTGCTCACTCATCTGTCATGTCATTACACTGTTTTGCCCTGAAAAATCTAACACAAATCAGTCAAACGTGAAGAACTTAAAATCACCAAAAATAGACCGACATTCTACAGAAAAAAGAAAAACGCAAGAACAAGCGGATAGAGAACAAATTTAACTCAGATTCAAAGCAACATGGAAATGGGTTGCATCACAATTTCATCAAGAGCATGGCTAGCCACCTCCCTTCATCCTCCCACTAAAAAGTGAAGAAACTAGAGCAAAAGGTGCTCAACTCTCTCTACTCCCCTCTCTCTCTTTAAGCACTTGCTCACCTAGTATAGAAAATGATTAGGGAGTTCAAGAGAGATTCCAGATCCGCGTTTGACTTGGTCTTGATCCCGCCTTGACTTTGGTCAACATAGCCTTCATCCCATCCACACACCCTCTTGTCGCCCTTCACCGCCCATGATACACCGACATGAACCTTGCTTGACGTTCACCATCGCCATCAACCACCACGTCTATCCACCACCTGCACATACACAACCAAGAGGCATGTTGCACCAGCACCACTTTGCCTCCTGTTAGTAGTAAGCAAGAACAGCTCAACCGTAAGGAATTATGGTCCATGACAATCCACTCTTCATACATAATGACAAGGACACATCTTAACCTTGTCATCTCACGGCATCATGGTTTGATTTGCACAAACTTCTACAGAGCAAGCAACCAACAAACTGAAAAGTAGAAAACATACAGTTGAGCACGCATCGCACCAAATTAGTTAAATCTGTACCAACTCCCATATGTTCTCAAAACTCTAAAGCAAGAAGATATCTTTTCCCCAATTCTATCACAGATGCACCAAATCCAAATGAAATGGCTAACTACTCCTATGTAATCATCAGTGTACGTTTGCAAGATAGATGATCCGGTCTATAGATAGAAAGAGACATTACATATAGTACAAAGGATGCATTTAAAGAGGGGTAGCCGAAGGAGGCCTTCCTAAACTGTTGTACAACGTTTGATAAATGATAATCAAACTAAAAATCGCACATCACAAGCACAACGCATACAAGATTATCAGAGGAGCCAGGTCAATCGGATCAGAGCGATTCATTGATCTAAAATCCCCCATTTGGTATCTGAAATGCTGTGGGGGGTATGGAAACACAAACTGAGTTGGGGAGGGACCGGACCGCGGAATTGATGATCTTGAGTTCTTGACCTTGATTGAGCTACACTACTACAGAAGTTAACTGTAGAGGTGGCTCTAGAGCCTCTGTAGGGGCGGCTGCGCCACCGCCTCTTCCTGTGTTCCTAAGAGGTGCCTCTCTGTAGGGCGTTCGACCACCTGCAGTGCCCTCTATAGGGCGGTTGGTTTTCACACCTCTATAGGGCGGGTGGGAGAGCTAGAATGACACAGTATGGTGAATGTCGAGATCAAAGGTCGCTCCATGGAGGACCAGGTCGGCCTCTTTGACAAATGTCTTTTACAATTGCATCCACCAATTTGGCATACATGACAAACAAGATCGAGGCAAGCAACGGAAGAGGGAGAGGGTGCGGTAGCAGGATGGATCCAAGACCTTGGACTTGACGAGTATTGACGAGGAACCACGGTGCCCGGAAGAACGAAGAGCCCCAACAACGTGTAGTAGCTCACCTGTGAGTACCTCATCTGCCAAGCGCCGAAAGGGACCACGGCGTGTGACGCGTGACCGGTAGGTTGGAGACTACATACCCCATGGCGGAGCCAGAACCCACCATTGTCGCCTCACCCGATCTGGTGTGCCCCAGCCGATGGCGTCCAACACCCGATGGCGAGCCCCTAGCCCGTGCTCATTTTGGCTAAAAGAGAGAGGCATCGCTTAGAGACCGATGGGTGGCACGGTGAGGCTCGAGCAAGGCCTTGAGAGGAACCTGAGAGACTATTATATGCTAGGGTTTTCGATCGGGGTCATTTTAGCCATCGGATCATGAATCGAGTGGTTGCATGATATGGGCTGGTATGGGCATAACAAAGCTATTTTATTCGTGCGCCATCGGTAAGGGGAACAATTCAGCCGCCTCTAATTCAAACAGAAATTGGTGATTGAGCTAATCAGCCCCAAACTGTAGGGGCGGCTCAGTTATCATATATAGTGCCATCTATAGGGGTGGCTAGGCATGGGGCCCGAGGATGCCCATGAGAGGCGCCCTCAATCCCGGCCGCCTCTGAAAAATACCCCGCTTCTAGTGTGAGAATCTGGCTCAAGTGACGAGATGGTGCGTCGTCCATGCGTCGTCGGCGTGGGTCGCCCATTCCGAGCCCAAGTAGAGAGGCGAAGGGCAATGGGACAGATGACCATCCGAGGGAGGGTGAAGACCAAGGGGCGAAGGCCTTGTTGTAGTAGTCCTCGAGGTCATCCTTGACGCTTGTTGTCCTCCCATCTCGTGTGGCGGCTCCAGACGTACCGCAAGAAGTTGTTGGTGGCGCCAAACCCCAACCTCACCCGCCTGCCGCAAGCGAAGCGGTCACACCACTGCGCGTGTGTACCACACATGCATGCATATATATGTTATTATGAATCATCACGCACATGCCACACGCAACATGAGTAGCCAGAGGAGTAGTGTAGTACTTAGTATATGTAATGTAAGCTCCATTCAAGTGATGAAATCCAGCGATACCACGAGCTCATAGTCGAGGATGAGGGCTTGGCATCATCCGGTTGAGCAGGTAGACGGCGACGAGGATCTTTCTCTCCCTCTCCGATCACCGCCATACGGTGACCGTGTACCTTCGGTTTATTTGGAGATCACATTGAACATGCATGCAGCGACGATTTGGGAACAAATCAAATCAAATGAAACCGTTAGTTTCAAAGAGCAGGTTCCTTGCTCCATCATCGATCACCTAATAAGCTACTAAGCTAGCTACTACGAGATGAGAGGGCGCGTGTGAGTAGCTCTGCGACTTGTAGTAGTCAACACCGTAATCGCGCTTGGTGTGGTTGTGGATCATCGGTCCTCGCTCACGGCCAGATTGCGGCGATCGTGAGCAGCCGCGCACCCATCTTGGTGAACCCTCCACGCCTTCCACAACATCATATATCCCCCCGATCTCTCCTTGGCCAGTGAGCTCATTAGGGAGGCGACGATCTCCATGGATGGAGTGCGGCGCCCGTGCGTATTTGTAGTGCAAGGAACCGGGGTACTCTAGGAAGCATGCACGATTAGCGGCTAGCCGTGATACCGTTGTTGAGTTGCCGTCATTGGGGCATTATTGCTTGTCTTTGCTCCCATCGTCGTGTCGATGGGGACGCCTATGTGGTGATGTCATGGAAAACAGAGGTCGGCCTATGATGCTAGCTCGAGCTGAGCACCTACTTGGTTCCTTAGTTCCAACGCCGTCCGACGCTGCAAACACAACGGACATGGCAGCATCCTCCAAGGAAAACGCGCATGTAGTGAATTATTCCAGGGAAATTTCCCCCCGAGTTCTGGCCTCGGAACCATATGCGACAACCAATCATTTTGGATCGATGGTTGCTTTTGTAACAGTGTAGTACATCATGTTGTTCGTGTGTATGGTTATTTTTATAACATTGCAGTCATGGTACAGATTTGATACGCTCCAAGCAGTGGCGGATCCAGGGTTAAACACCTGTGGGGCCAAAGCTCATTAATTTTAGATCAATTAACACCATTAACATATATAGTTGTGAATTTTATAAGAAAATTTGGCAAAAGCAATGGCCCCATAGCCAAAGCCTAGATCTAATCACTCGGCTCCAAGCCCTCATCTCTTCTCTCCTCCTCCCCTCTCTACTCTCCTTCACTCACTTTCACTTCGTTTCCTAGGTTGGGGATGACGACGGATCTCCTTCTTGTTAGAGGCGAGTCTTCAAGGATGAAGGTGGTCTTAGAAGGTGTGGTTCTCTGAGGACAGAGGGCTGAAGGCATGGGTCTCTAGGATGATGTGGGGGGCCTTGGCGTGGGCAATCCCTATGGCGACATTGCCGATGATGCCATAGAGATCATTGAACACACCCACCTACGAAGATGTGATTTCTAGAGTAGGTTATGGACCCACCTCTCTGCTATTTTTCTAGAAATGGGCTTTTCATGTTGCCTCTAAAACACAATTATCACTTTTGATTGTGTAACCATTTCTATTAAGTGTCTTGTAAAACTTTGTAGTTAGGCTATTCAAACCGTTCCTCCTCCTAGTCCCCCGACACCTCCCCTCATGTAGCTGCTCCTCCTTGCCCTCCCTCACTCTCCCCAAGTGTGGATCCTCGTGCCTCCCCTCCGGTCTGTTCCTCCTTCCTGCCCTCTCCAAACACCTCCTTCAGGCTCCTCCCTCTGCGCCTCCCCTCCCAGCATTTCCTCCTCCCTATCCTCATCTCTCCCTCCCAAGCATTGCTCCTTCTCTCGGCCATGGCCTCCCCTTGTTGCTCCACCTCGTTACCTACTTCCCTAAGACAGGCATGCATGTGCCACCACAACCCCCTTGGGTGGCATGCACTACCACCGCCCTTCTAGCCCTCCCGATGTGATTTAACAAAAGATAATGAAATTGGGTGAAATTAGAAATCGAGCACATGTTTATACTGATGATTTGTCAAAAAAAAAAATTAGATATGCTCAGAGGACATTGTCATGTGCAACTATGTTTAGTTCTTGTTTTAATTGAGGTATTTGGAATTGATTTTGTTGTTTCAACATATAGTTCATTTGCAAGTAATTTTATGATTTATTTGTTAGGATTTATATGCGGGTGGTGATAGCACATTATATACGCTATGGTTTTTCGAAGACAGGGAGCATAGCTCTATTTTTAGTTTTGCATATAAATTCAAAATATTTGGATTTGTACCATTTGTATTAACTACTAGTATTATAGTTTGAATTTATATAGTGTGAAATACATCGAATAGATAGAGTACATGAGCAATGGGAGAGAAGTAGAAGTAAGGGCTCTGATTTGAGAGCTGCTGTTAGAGTGAGTTAAACTCAGAAAAAAGAACCCTCGAAGGTAGAAGAGCGCTTAAATCTAAAGTACGAGTCTAGTTTGGTTTTGGCTAATTGATGAAACCATTGTGGACTAACCTTCTTTTTAAGTGTTGTGATTGAAGTAAGGTTGATTCACACCAAGGTGGAGCTAGATGACACTCATGGTGATGGAGATGGTCAAAAGATGGTGATAAGTGCTCCTACTTGAAAAAGAAGAAAGAAAAAAACAAAATAGGTTGAAGGCAAAGGTATTAAACCTAAGGCTTTTGTTTTGCCGGTCAAGACGCAATAGAGTGCATGATCGGGTTTAGGATAGATAACCATACTATAAAGAGGGAAAATCTTTAATTGCAATGGTTATCTAATGCCACTAAGTGTGAGTCTCATTTTCATATATAGTGTGCTTAGTGACATGGTTAGATGCATGAGAAAGCCCGAGAAAATTCTTTGTGAAAAGCTATCTCAAGTGCTAAAATTAGTTTGGTGCTTTTGGGAAGAGATGGCACTTGAAATGGGCATGCTGTGAAGTATGAACAAGAAATTCTAGTTCAACTTGGTTAAATTGCTCGGCAAGGGTGCTCAGTTGTTTGGTGCCACTTAACAAGAAATTTAGTTGGCCCGAGCTGGAATTTCCAGTACAGGGATCCTCCCATGCCAACGGTCGGGAGAGGAGCACCCGCCTGAGAAATTTTAGTGTGGGAAAGGGGCACCTACACAGCAATGGTCGGGAGGTTGGCTAGCCGGGGATAAGGCTAGGTCTCCCCTTTCTTCCTCCTCCATTAATTCCCCATTCTCGCATTTGCTCACATCCTCTTGGAAGAAGAAAAGCTCTCCCCTTCTCCTCTCTCACTCCCAAGGATCGATGCTCCATTCAAGTGAGAGATTGAGCTCTAGTGTGGATCTTGAGAGCTTCAAGAGCATCTCCTCCCTTTCCTCTCCCTCTCCTAGCTTGGTGCTCATTCATGAGAGGATTTGGGGGAAACCCTAATGTGCGCATTTGAGGTTGCATTTTGGTGGCACTATTGCGATTGTGGATCTCTTATTACTCTTGGTGATTGCCGTCACCTAGGTGATTAGTGATTGGTGAGGGGATTTGGTGATTGTATCCACCCCCAATTAAGGATTTGTGAGGGGATCTTGACCTTATTCCCCGTAGGAGATCGCAAAAGGTACTCTAGTGGATTGCTCATGACGTTGAGTGCCCTCATTTGTGGAGGTTCTTACGGCACCCTTGTGTAGGGCTAGGCTTGTGTATGCCTATTAACACATGAACCACCAAGTGAATCGGACGCCACAATGGGGACTACCTTGTCGGCGAGCAAATGAAGCTCGGGATAAATCATTGAGTCAATTGGTATTCTTGGTATTCATTTGATTGACGCTTGCCCGGCTCGATATACTATCTCATTGCATTACTTTCATCAATATACTTGTGTAATAATTGTTAGTCTTCTTGTGTAGCTAGTGAACTAGAGAAGTAATTAGTTAAGTAGCTAGTTGATGTTAGTGTGATTATCTTGCTAGCTAGCTCACTAGATAGTTTATGAGTGACACAGCTCATTGATTGCCATAGAGATCATAGCACACCAGTATATTGGTAGGTGGCCTGTATTTTTAGTAGAGCTAGAGCAAAACACAATTATCACTTTTTAATTGTGTAACCATTTCCTTTAAGTGTCTTGTAGAACTTTTAATTAGGCTATTCAAACCGTCCTCTAGACAGTTAGGACTTTCCAGCCTCCCCTCCCAACGGTTCCTTCAGGCTACTCCTCCCTGTCCTCATTCCTCCCTCCCAAATGCTGCTCCTTCTCCCGATGGCCTCCCTTGCCGCTCCATTTTTTACCTACTTCCTTAGGCATCGTGTGCCACCATAGCCCCTTGAACACTTTGCCACCGCCCTTCTAGTCCTCCCGATGCGATTTAACAAAAAATAATGAAATTGGATGAAATTAGAAACCGAGCACATGTTTATACTAATGATTTGTCAAAAAAATGAAATTAGATATGCTCGGAGGACATTGTCATGTGCAACGATGTTTAGTTCTTGTTTTAATTGAGGTATTTGGGATTGATGTCTTTTGTTTCAACATATAGTTCATTTGCAAGTAATTTTATGATTTATTTGTTAGGATTTTATTTGCGGGTGGTGATAGTACATATTATATACGCTATGGTTTTTCGAAGACTGGAAGCATAGCTCTATTTTTAGTTTTGCATATAAATTCAAAATATTTTGATTTGTACCATTTGTATTAACTACTAGTATTATATAGATATATGTAGTAGTATATGGCGCCATTGGGCGCCACCCGTTCTTGTGTGCCTCCTCCCATCCCCCCCGCACCTCCCATGTAGGTTTGCCTATGACGCTTAGCTCCTCCTTGCCCTTCCTCACTCTCCCCACCGTCCGGCCGCAGCGTGGGATCCATCCTCCGTGCATGTAGTAAATTATTCCTCCCTCCCTATAACCAATCATTTTGGATCGATGGTTGCTTTCGTAACTCCTCATGATTGTTTTATAACATTGCGCATGGCGCCTCCTTGCGGCTCCTCCTCATTAATTTTAGCACCTCCCAATGGCTCCACAGCCTAGATTCCTCCTCCTCTTCCTCATCTCTCCTCCTCCCAAGCTTGTTGCTCCTTCTCCTCGGGCATGGCCTCCCAATTGTGGCTCCACCTCGTTACCTACTTCCCTTTTCAGGCCTCTGCAAACTCGTGTGCCACCCTCCCCTTGGGTGGTGCCTCCTCCCAGTCCCCGACACCTGCACCACCGCCCTTCTAGTCCCTCCCAATGTGATTTAACAAAAGATAATGAAATAGGGTGAAATTATAAATCGAGCACATGTTTATACTGATGATTTGTCAAAAAATGAAATTAGATATGCTCAGAGGACATTGTCATGTGCAACTACGTTTAGTTCTTGTTTTAATTGAGGTATTTGGGATTGATTTTGTTGTTTCAACATATAGTTCATTTGCAAGTAATTTTATGATTTATTTGTTAGGATTTTATATGCGGGTGGTGATAGCACATATTATATACGCTATGGTTTTTCGAAGACCGGGAGCATAGCTCTATTTTTAGTTTTGCATATAAATTCAAAATATTTGGATTTGTACCATTTGTATTAACTACTAGTATTATATAGTCTGAACTTATATAGTGTCGAATACATCAAATAGATAGAATATATGAGTAAAGGGAGAGAAGTAAGAAGTAGGGGCTCTGATTTGAGAGCTGTTGTTAGAGTTAAGCTCAGTCTCAAACGAAAGAGCCCTCAAAAGTAGAAGAGCGCTTAACTCTAAAGTACGGGTGTTGGGAGCATTGTTGGATCGGAGCTGCTCCCATTCAAAACTTTTTCCATTTATACTCGTCACAACACCTTGGAGTATCAGTATTGGTTAGGGAGAGCCTTGCTTTCTGAACTAAACACCGGCAGAGTTTGCTTAATCTTTCGTGCCACGATAGAGCCGCCGACCGGTCAGATGTCGTTGCTTGCTGCCCTGACCCGGAGCCTGGTGGAGACGACGGTGGCGCACACGGAGAGGAGCATGCCGATGAGGAGGAAGACGATGGCGATGAGCCCCTTCTGGTAGTACTTGACGAGATCTTGCGTGGCGTCTTCCTCCCATCGCGAGCCATGCTTGACGTACTCCAAGACGTCGTCGGTGGCGCCGAAGCCCGCGCCCGCGCCCACGCCGCTGGCCAGCACCACGGTCACCACCTGCATGCAGATGCAGCATCGTCATACGATCGAAACCCATGCCATGAGTGGAGTATATATCTACGTGATCGAGCACACACGCAGTGCCGGCCCTACGGGTAGGGCACGAGGTGCGACGGTCGAGGGCCCAAGCGGAGGAGGGGCTCAAGCCCAGGTATACAAACCCTCAGATCCTATAGTCCATTAGAAATTAGCAAACTAATGAAAAGAGAGACAATGTTGACATTTTTTTTCTAATTTCCTTTCCCCACGACCCTTGGGTAGAGAGGAGGCGAGGAGTCATGCTGCAAATAGCACACTCTGGTCGTGAGTTCGCGACGTGCGCCTTACACACGCGGAGCGAGCGAGCCGCGCCGCCGCGAAAAGCTAGACTACCGAAGACACAGACACGGTGCACGAGGACGACAACCAGGCAGGGCTCCACGACGACGACATCTTGATTCTTGGCTTCTTACGAATTACGATCACTAATCAGTTGCTTAAGCCCAAGGTATTTTTTTCCTTTTTATTTTTAATCCAAATTAATTATTTGTATAATTTTCAAGACTTCTACTACTTTGTACCTATATAGTTATATTTTTCTTCTAATTTAGGTGTTAGAATTTTAGAATGTTACATCAGAAACATTTGTTATGGGTGAGAAAAGAAAACGAATATATTGCTTTTTTAATCTACATTGTTCATCAATAATTATCATACATCGATAAATATATTGCTCAGTTTATATTGTTCTTCGATAAGTATCAGACATATTAAATTAAAAATATATTATTAAATTTACTTTTATTTTACAATTAAAATTAATGCCTTTATATTATAAGATTTTATACATAGTTAAGAGGACCGTTGCGACGGGGGCCTTTACAATCTAGAACCGGCACTGAGCACACGTACAATGTCGGCGTACATACTGACGTCGAGGATGAGGGATCTGGACGTCATCCGCTTGCTCCTGCAGAGGAGGTAGACGGCGACGGGGATCTGCAGCACGCTGCCCGCCATCCCGACGACCGCCGCGACCACCGCGTACCTTTTTAGTTTCCGATGGCACCCGCATGCAGCATACACACAAGAATTAACCGTTCAGCAAGCCCTGGAGTGTACTAATAATAAGTTGTATCCACGACGACGCCGGCGCCGGCGGAGACGTATACGTACGTGTAGCTCTGGAGATCGTTGTTATAGCCGGCGGCCTTGAAGTCGTAATGGACTATGTTCGCGAACCTCGACTGCACGGTCATGGCCAGGACGGCGATCATCAGCAGCCGCGCAAGCAGGCCGGCGGCGATCCACGCCGTCCTCGACAGCGCCATCTGCTCGATCTCTCCCTCTCTCGCTGGCTTGCTACGGACGGCGGCTAACACACGAACATGCTGGGGGCCGCGCATGGTGTGTGTATTTGTAGTTTCGAGCGAGGGATCATCGACAGAGACAACGTTGGGGGGCCTTGCTGCTGGAGCATTGCTCCTATCGATCAGGCTGCCAATCCGCTCCATCTGCCACCCGGATGTAGCTTTTGCTTGCTTGCTTGCCGCGCTCGGCTCGACCGGGGGCGCATGCTTCAAAAACTGCGGAGACGGCAAGGACGATGGTGCAAACAACTTGGAGAGAAACTCGGATCGTTTCCAGGAAATACACGAATAGCCATTGTCTCATCTTCATCTAGCCTTTCAAACGTTTTTCTTAATTAGGTCTATCATTTTTTATGGATCTTCTTACGTATGTTAGATTAGAGGTTTATGTTGAGTTTTTTTTCTACTGTTTGCTGATGACATACGTAACATGCCAAGCCTCAAAGAACTATTTAGACGATTTTCAGTAGTTCCAAGGACCTGATTTTAGATAGACAAGGGACCTTCAAATGAGAAGGGGGATCTCACATTTGCTCTCTGCTGACGACACTGCTCTTCGATCTTTTGTGCCGTGGCTGAACAAGCCGAGCATGTGAAGGAAATCTTAACTCGAAATAGAATTGGCCTCCTTTGACTGCAAAAATATATACTCCGTATCTTGGCCTACCTACTCTGCAGGGGCGAATGAAGGAAGACAATTTTCAGTCATTGAAATATATACGCCGCAGACCCTAGCACGAATCATCACCGATCAATCGTATCCCCACCTGATGTGAATCACCCGCTCATCTCATCCCCTATTGCTGCTCCCAGATGCCGCTCCGGAGGAGGAGGAGATGCCCGCCGCCGCGGCCGAAGAACAGGCAGCGCCAGCCGCGGCGACGGTGAAGGTGCTCTTCTTCGCCCGCGCGCGGGAGCTGACGGGCGTGGCGGATTCGGCGGTGGAGGTGCCGGCGGGGAGCACCGCGGGGGAGTGCCTCGCCCGGGTCCTGGCCCGGTTCCCCAAGCTGGAGGAGATCCGGGGCTCCGTCGTGCTCGCGCTCAACGAGGAGTACGCGGCCGAGTCCACCGCCGTCGCCCACGGCGACGAGCTCGCTGTCATACCGCCCATCAGTGGCGGCTGACGCTAATCACGACCGACTTGTGTGGAGGTGAAAAGATATAAACACATAAATCATTGGAAAAAAAAAGAGAGGAAATGTTCCTCTCCCTTCTTCCTTGCTACCACAAATGATTGAAATTATATGCTCGATGAAATAATCTCTTGTTCTTGATTACAATTTTGTTCACATTGATCAATAATATTTGTTGTGAAAGAATGGATGAAATGAATGCTTGTGTGAGAGAGAAAAATAGTGTTCGTTGGCTGATAAGTTATGGCTTATAAGCCAGATACGACCAAGCGAACAGGCTGGGTTGATAAATGTGTTACTCGCTCACCACTGATCACTGATAGACACCAATGGTAGCATGTATGGAGTACATACTGAAAATTCTCCTTTCAAATGGTTCACAATGAAAAAACTCGTTCGCTAGCTAATCCTGGAGATACAATCCAAACAAATCCTTCAGGAAAATTAGAAACGGCTCAAAAAGATAAATCAAGGAAATTACTATCGTCTTTGCAGGAAAAAGGTAAAGAAAATTATGAATGAACAAGTAAAGAGAAGTAGAGGCGGCTCTATGTTGCCAAATGCAAAATATGCTCTCCTTGGTGTTCATGTCACTGATGCTGCCCTCTTCTCTTGACTAGTATAGCTCCTGGTTACTAAAAAAGTTCTGCATTTTTTTCTTCTGCTTTACGGTCCTACAGAAGTGGTGTTCCATACCCAATGGCGTCATGGAACTAGCTACCATAGGTAGGAAATGCAGCCGCTATCGAAATCATTTACTTCAGAGCTGGCACTGTTAAATCCAAGAGGACAATGCTTGGGGGGGAAAAACTCTGTTCTTCAATTATCGGAATGGTCAGGATCGACCAAGGGCTGCTCAGTTCTGCTCCCTCTAAACCAAAATTTCCAGTTCAGAACTCTGTTACGGGCACCAAACCTGGCTTTCTTAACCCTCTGAAACCTTGCGCACCCAGAGGATCTGTGATGTGCATAGTAACAGACAACAGGGGAGCAACACAGATCTTCTGATCAGACAACACTGCAGGCATTCAAGCTGCAGCATACCGAAAACCTTGCGCACCCAGTAGGACCGTGAACCGGCTGAGATCAACCAACTCTGATAAGCTTTCAAGCTGCAGCATACTGAATGCATGGCTGCAGACACCCACTCCCGCTAGAACTAGATGCAGAGGATATAACTGTTTGGCATCGTATGTGCAAACCAACCAACCTGTATAAACTTGAAACTACTAATCAGGACCACTAGATGCTGATCCAATGGATGAGGTGAGGGGGCTTAAGCGCAAAAAAAAAAGGACGGCAAGTGGGGGCCTTGAACGCAAAAAAATCCCACCTCTTACCCCATTCATTGGATCAGTATCTAGTAGTCCCGATTGGTAGTTTTCAAGTTTACACAGGTCAGTTGATTTGCACCTAATACGACTGTTTTGGCATTGAGGTTGAAGATTGGGCCCACAAGCCAACATCATCATCATCATCAGTGTACACTGTACATGCGTGTGAGAAGTACACAACAAGGCGATAATGGCAAAAGAGAGCACACGAAAACTGAGCACACTAGCATCCAAATTAACAACAACAAAAAACATGTATGTACGAATGGTAAATTTTAGGACTCCACCACTGACCATGGACTAAAAAAAAGGAAAACCTGGAGCACAAGAAGCAGTTCCTCAAAAAAGAAAGAAAAACTAAAGGAAGAAAAAAAGAAGATAAAGAGAGACCACGGACATCAACATTGGCATCCTCCTTGATGCGTCATCTAAAACAAAAGGTATAGGCAAAGCCAATTCGGATGCTCGTACTGATGTTCATCATCCAGAATGGTTGCTTGTGGGAACCTTCTTATGGAACTTTGAGCAACTTCACTCATCTGTCCTGAACCATTGACCATGGAAGCGTAGCACCAGATGATGTTCTTAGCATAGGAACACGTCTCGCTACCAGGAAGGCTTCGTTGAGACGTGCCGCGCGATCAGCAAACTGGGAGGCCCTCTGCATTTTCACACCAAGGAAAACATGGTTAGACACTTCCTGGAAAGACAAGTATGGTCATGAGCTGTACCTCCTGATCGAAATCTAATGATGTCAACACAATAAAACGCCATCAACTATGACCACTGACTCATCGTTTAGAGGAATGCAGGAAGCGAGTGAACACACACTGCATAGCCACAAGTCATTTTACTACCTTGTCATCTTAAATGCAGAAAGTGAGTGCCTAGCCACAAGTCATTTTACTAGCTTGTTTTCTATGGTTCACAATAATTGTACCCTGGTGTTCTTTCCCACCTGAAAATGGTGTTACATCTATTTGAAAATGAACAGCGAGGTGCAACTGATATCCCTTGCTTCTCCATGATAATTGGACTGTGCATTTTGGGGTTTCTGGGTGTGAACACTTTGGGCAGTAGAGCAGGTACTAATGTTATCCTCTTAACTTCCATATGGACAGCAATCATCAATCAACATGCCTCAACTTAGCTATAGTGAGCCATGACTTCCATTCTGGAAAGAAGGGAGCCAAAAAAAGCTATGGTATGATGGTATCCAAATTGAAGTATGACCAAATATTTAATCTTTGGTCCTGGCTTGCCAAAACATACTAATGACTAAACACAACCCTAATTCAGTGTCATTTAACGGAAGATATAATACCAATCTCCGTCAGCCATAGTCAAACACACTGGCAGGTGCCTCTTAATACATCTCCCCTACATGAGGGATACTGCCTTACTGGGTAGCAGTTATGATCATATTATGCATTAGCCAAATTGGGGTTGATCATGAGAAAATCTGGAAAAAAACTGATTTTGAGACCATTGTGAGAAACCGAACGTAACTAATGAATCCACCTTCTCCAAGTGAAGTGTGAAGGCTGCCAGTGGTAGCACGAGAGGAGATGTTTCCCATACCCATAGTTCGAGCAGGAAAAATAATATTGCAAAACCCCAGAGACATGATCATAGCAAACAGTTATAGATCCCACAAGACAACGATCCCCTATAGAGTGCAGAATTTTCGGAAAATTATCTAAACCCACTGCCAATATAAAGAGCGTACCCAGTGCAGAGAGCTCCCACTCTGTACGGGGTCTGAGGAAGGGTGTTAGTGGCAAGCCTTACCCTCACCTATGCAATGCGAGGAGACCGCGACTCGAGCACGTTCCACTCCGGCACGACGACTCTGATGTCTAATCAGCCATTCCTGCTCTAACTTCAACGAACAGTCAGATATTTGCGCGCAAGCTTGTTGCGCCAAGAGAAAGGCGGCGCGCAAGCGGAACGCGATGAATGCAGAAAGGACCGGGGCCGAGATTGGGGCCCAGATAAACAGTCGTTCTGGTTCTTGGGCTGGGCCTACTCTGACCGCTTCCCGCCCCACCACCTCTTATCTTCCCCCGTTCCGTTCCCCCACCTCCACCGTTGGCGCGTCCACCGAGGCGGCCGGGTCGGTAGGTTCGCCTCCGCCGCCCTCCGCCGCGGCCGACCGATGAGTCCATCCCGGCCTCGCGGCCTGGTCCCTCGCCCTCCTTATGCTTAGGTACGCTTCTGCTCCTCGGCACAGTTATTTCAGTCAGGCGTGGCTTCGGCTTCAGGGACCGCGCGGATGCTTCCCAGTCAGCCCGCCGGGTGGGCTGGGCCTGGGCGCAATGGGGGGTTCCCAGTCTGGGTCAAGGATCGAAACTGAAAAGGCTAGTGGTAGTGCCAAATCTCGCTTGAGCGATGTACTCATGTACGCTATCGAGTATCGACGTTTTGGTTTACATCCTCGCTCTGGACATTCACGAGGATATATGGGCAGCCTAAGGATGGCTTTGCTGGGGTTTTAGTGTAATATAATAGAATCACGTTCCCGGGTGTCACGTTTTCAGTTTGTCCAATTGCATTTAGAAAATATATTGCTGAAACTACTGCTCTTGCTCCTGCGTGTGATGGATATTTGCCTTATTCCACTGCACGTGCTTTACCCACAACATGCCATTGAAAGATTACAAATAATAGAGCAAATTGGATCAGATATCCACATGCCAAGTCTAGCTAGATGATATTACAATACCATCAATAGAGGTAGTGCTCATATACTGGGCTTATTTTATATGCTGGTTATGTCACATGTTTTGTGTCCTTCTGGAAGAGTATGTCCTGAAGTAAAACTAATGTAAAAGTCAACCTTTGTAATTAATTCAACCTTAGTAGTGCTCTCGTAATGACAGTATTTTACTACTTTGTTCACTTGACTTCTTGTACATACTAAGCCTTGGCAATAAGCTTTTAATTTGCATCTTCCAGCAAAAGTTTTATGTTAGAGCCAATTTGTTCTCAAGAACTGTAAACCATCAAAATAACTCATAACTGTATCGGGTAATATGCAAACGAAAAATTCTTGTTGCTCTGCTTGAAATATTGTTATTTATTACAGTTGTTTCTGGTGTCATACTGTCATCTGATAAAGTAATTCAATAGCAAGCGAAGCAACAGGACACTTCATACAAGACAGAACTGAACCTTGACTTCTCAGAGCTTAAAACTGAATTTGTATGACATATTGCTAGTGTCATTTCAGATCATCTGTCTTTCTTAAGTCATCGTTTGTTTGATTGGGTTTAAAATCAGCAAAATCATAGTTAGCAGCCCAAAATCAAGAATTATAGCATCTTCTGAAGATTAAGACATTAGCCACTCTTCTAAAGTATCAATATTTGGAAGTACGTAACTGTAGATCATGAACACAAAGTGTTTCGTCAATGTTCCCTTAACAACTTATGTTGTGTGCTTGATTATTTAAGGAGTCAGTTGACAAGCAGTGTTCATTTTCTTTTCAGCTTTAATGGTAAATAAATGATCATTAGGTGCAATTTACTATTCAAGCAACCATGTTACATGATCAGTTGGTATTTATGGCACATCAATTTTGTTAGTTGCGATGCTAGCATTCTGAACTATGTCATCATGGTGCTTTTAAAATTATTATACATAGATAATAATTTATTTGGAGAACACTTCAATTCCTGTAACGAACACGCAAGTTACGCTAGCATGTCATGTCATGTGCTTCTTAATTCAAAAACAATAATTGTGTGCATGAACAATAGATCTTTACGGATTGTTTCAATCGTCAAATCACAATCCATCCAGTGCTGTGATAGAAATGCAATGCATTATTCATTTCAGACTCTTTGACATCATACGTTCTATACGTGTAGCCGTACTGGCTTTTATTATTAAAAAAATGGTGATTATATAGCTCAAAATTTAAGTAGTGCTGATATCATCATTTGTTGTCACCTAACGGATCATTCCTTGTGGCTTCTAAACATGATTGAAATTGGCAGTAGCAAAATGTGGAATACCTAGCTATTGAAATTTGCATTGTCAAGGTTTCACGCAACATAAAGATGTGGTCCTATTGATTTTTTAAATTCTGTTCATTTTTCCATAGCAAAGTTTGGAGTACTTTTATTTTGTTTCCCTTGATTCAGCTCAATCTGTGCAGATTTATTAGCTATTTATATGCAGTAGTACTATATGACTGTACTGCTATGTTATAGAAATAATTCTTTATACACTTTCTTTAATCTATCACCACAATTTGTATCAAGGTAATTGATGAGCATATAGTCATGTCCTTCAGATACAGTAGTTGTTTCTTCTTATGGTATATGATATGCGGTTCTCCTTCAATAGAGAATCAATGATATGTTTGCAGTTTGCTTATTAACCAGTTATAGCTGCTGCTAGCCCACTAGTACTTTGTTGACTTTGGATTGATTTTGAAGAAGATAGGCAATGCAAGTAAGTTTCCAACAGGTCTGAGGTATGTGGCTAATGAAACTGTCTTTCTTCCGTTTATTGCTTGAATGTCCCTGTGTCAAAGGCTCAAAGCATCATATGCATACCAACTTGCACTTAATGAATAAGGGGATATACCTTGTTACAATTCCACGTCTAAATGAATGGCACTAGATGAATTTGATTTATGTGCATATCTTCTTAGATTGTAAAGGTGGCATGGCGCTAATATTTGACAGCTGTTTTTGTTACAGCATATAAAATGGAGTTGATGCATCACTCATTTCTTACAAAGGTAAAACTTGAGTCCCACCAAACACTTTGAAACTCTGCCTTGAGTGAAGAATCCTGGGTCAGAAAAAAAAGTCCTCAACGAAATGTCTTGAGTTTCTGTCAATTGAACGATATGCATCCTAGAGTTTGTTGAAAAATATAGGTGCCATTATATTTGCTTGAAATTCCAAAACTCTCAATCTATTATGCCTAGAAGGCTAGCTGCGTATGCATCCCTACCCACTTACACTTAAATGATTTGTGACTAAGAATTCAGGATTCTTTTTCTCTCGATTATATAGACTTCTGTGTAATTTATCTCCCTTCTCTTATTTACTGTGGTTGAGAAGATCAATAATAAATGGAAATATGTTATTTGAGAGGTTGATATGTGATCACATAAGTCCCTGTAATTTTTGCTCCTTTGCTGATGTTCACTTTTTTTTTGAAACATAATTGCTGTTGTTCACTGAATGAGAGAAATTACTAAGAACATGAAATTTCGGTCTCTTTACCTCAATCATTGCTCATTAAAGTAAATTTTTTTGTGGAATCTTTCTGCTGCATCACACTGTCTGATTGTGACACACTGATTAAGCTTCCTTGCATTGTCATATCTACCTTAGCCAGTTAGCCTTATGGACAGTGAGGCAATTTGTAGAGCTGCACTGTATTCACATGTGTGTGATTTTAACATATTTCTGTTACCTCATTGTCTTTCAGCATTGTGGTCAGTTTGGAATGGGCTTTCCTTGAATGTCATGACATTTAATATGCGTTCAAACCTTGAGCATAACTTCTAACCCATTCATCAAGTCTTTACCTCCATACACGGCACTGAGAAAAATGGTGAAGAAAAAGCTACTGCTCAAACATAAAAAAAAACCAAGAGAAAAATGACTTAGTAAACAAGTTTCTCGTAATAATTGGTTGAACAAAATGTAAACGCTAAGAAGCGTATAGAAAACTGAATGTATCCCCTCTTTTGCATGAGTGATCGATTTCATAGTATGAATGCTGAATTCATTAGCCCAAACTATGTTTTTCGAGTATAAGTAACGTAAATGGCTCAATTCATTAGCCCAATGCGAACACACCTTCCCACTCCAAGCCATCCCAGTGGTCAGTAGCCCACAGCTGACAACCCAGAAAGCGATAAGTGATCGTCTCATCGAGAACGAGCCTATATTCATGAAGTTATTATAGCTGATTCAATTTGATTGGAACGTGGGAATACCCAACTTCACAATTCTGGCTCCACCACTGTAACGTCAGTAATTGTGCCTGGCTGTTTGGCCATATATAAGGTCCTCCAATTGTTGTAGCGTGTGGCCATATATAAGGTCCTCCAACTGTTGTAGCGTTTGATATGACAATATAATATGTAATCACAAACTGAAAATCTCACAACACGACGCACCTAAAAAAATATGAGACAAGTCTTTCTGATATATATCTCCGTTGCATTGAAAATGTTTGTGGGTATGGAAACACGAACTGAGTTCGCTGAAATGATCTTGGACTGGACGACGACCGAGCAGGCGGTGATATAGATCGATTGTCAGAGGCCACTCAGGCGTCGTCGTTGGTCGGTGGGCCCAGAGCCTGGCGGAGACGACAGTGGCGGCCATGGACAGCACCATCCCGACGAGGAGGAAGACCACGGGGGCGGTCGCCTTGTAGTAGCCGATGAGATCGTCCTTCGTTCTGGTATCGTCCCATCTCACGCGGTGGACGTACCGCAGGACGTCGTCCGTGGCGCCGAACCCCGCGCCGACGCCGCTGGCCAGCAGGACGGTCACCACCTGCATGCATGCATGCGCGCAGCAGCATCAGCAATTCAGCATGTATAATACAAGCCAAATCGACCTACGCATAATTAAGGAGCAACGTGCCCTGCGTACCACGTCCGCGCACAAGCAATGTGCTCTGTTCGCTTGGTTGAAAAGTAATGGCTGGAAGTACTATTGGCTGATTTGTTGTGAGAATTTGTTGACTGAAAAAGTACGACTTATAAGCCAAGCGAACAGGGACGCGGCGCTGCTGGATGACGACGTTGTCACGCGCTTGCTCTTGCAGAGGAGGTAGAAGGCGACGGGGAGCTGCAGCACGCCGGCGGCCATCCCGATCACCGCCGCCGCCACCATGTACCTTCACATAATTTGGGTTAGTTTGGACATCATATATACGTACAGGTAAACTCCACATGTACGGAGAGAGCTAAGAGCTTCGAGTATATAGATAGATAATAGTAGGTTGCAGGGGCGCGGCATGCACGTACGTGTAGCTCTGGAGCTTGTTGAAGTTGTCCTCGTAACTGAGCCTGGTGTGGTTGGCCGTCGTGAGCTGCACGGTCATGCCCAGGAAGGCGACCATGAGCAGCCGAGCACCGAGGCCGGCGGCGATCCACGCCTTCCGGGACAGCGCCATGCTTCTTCATTCTCCGCGAGAGTTTGCTATTGCTAGATAGGAACAGTGACGCAACACGGACACGATTGAACTAGTTAAATCTTTGTAACCAAGTGCGATATTTGTAGTTGAATCGATCGATCCTAGGTAGCTTGCTTGGCACGTCGATCTGGCGTCGGTAAATGCATGTCACCGCCGCTCGTACGTTGCTTTGACCCATTCACTGAGGATCGTGGGACCCATCTTCCACTAACCCCATCATAGTAATAATAAAATAAATTACAAAAGTCCTCGGTACTCTGCGAAACGAATTTATTAAGCCTAATTAATCCGTCATCAGCACATGTTTACTGTGTAGCACCACAATATCAAACCATGAGCTAATTAGGCTTAAAAAATTCATCTCGCAAATTAGTCGTAATTTGTATAATTAGTTATTTTTTAGTCTATATTTAATACTCCATACATGTGTCAAACATCCGATGGAATAGGGACTAAACTTTAGAGGAGAAACTAAACAAGGCCTATGACTGGTTCGCCTGCATAGCTTCCTATGCATTTTTTAGTCTGTGATTGGTATTAGATGCATGAGTGGTTTCTCTGTCATGAACTGCTGCATAAGTGGCACCTGCATAGCTGCATACAGTGAAATCGGCCATTTTGTAGGTTACAACATGGATCTTTTTTGAGAATAATGTTAGTCTGCACAAATTATACCACGATAAAGCGCAATGGTCCATGCAGCAAGGAAATGACGATTCACAAATCTGATTGCGAAAACCGTGAATTTGTGTAGCTTACCTATTTGCCAAGCTGCAAACTGCTGTTTTCCTGCTACTGCTGTTTGCCGAGATTGCAGCTATTTAACTCCTGCTACTCCTGATGACTGAAACACTGAAGGGCCTGTTCGTTTAGGCCAAAAGGCAACTAGGAATACTTCCAGGTGATAAAGGTTATATAAATTATTGAAACAATCCATGTAGCAATTGTCAAGCCCTGTAATCCCTAACAACCGAACGGGCCCGAAAGGAGATGCAGCTGCTGGTTTCACCGGATTGCTGACAAACTTGTTAGTGTAGACTCAGTAGCAGCTATCTGCCAACCACTCAGAGGAACCACACACGCTACATCCCAGCTGAACTGAGAAACCAAAGCAACCGGGCAATTACTGCTTCTGAATAAGTTTCGGAAAGTACACAAGACTGCTGACTGAACAACTCCCAAATTCACCACAAAGAATCAAACCAATAATAACAGATAGGAAAATTAGATAAGGACGATCTGTAGGTAGCTGTTGCTGGGAAGGAATCGCACGGTTGCTGAAATTAAAAAAGTGCTGCTTTGCTATTGCTGTGTATCTGAAAACAGTTGTTTCAGAAACACAATAGTACGCAGGCTTCCAACAGAGGTTCTCCAAAATTTATCAGAAACACATCAAACCAAATTTTACTGTAACCAAACTCTAAACACAACCGTAACTCAATCTAGAGAGACCTTTCTAACAAGATCCACCCAGAAAATTGAAGCTTTCTTCCAAATTTTAGAAATTAAAGAAACCCAGAGAAAAAGGAGAATTTTGAGGAAAACTCAAAATCCATGGCGCTCGAGTGAGGATTTATTAGGGAAACGTCCTAGGATTGCTCACTCATCTGTCATGTCATTACACTGTTTTGTCCTGAAAAATCTGACACAAATCAGTCAAACGTGAAGAACTTAAAATCACCAAAAATAGCCCAAAATTCTAAAAAATGCAAGAACAAGCGGATAGAGAACAAATTTGACTCAGATTCAAAGCAACATGGAAATGGGTTGCATCACAATTTCATCAAGAACATGGCTAGCCACCTCCCTTCATCCTCCCACTAAAAAGTGAAGAAACTAGAGCAAAAGGTGCTCAACTCTCTCTACTCCCCTCTCTTTTTCTCTTTAAGCACTTGCTAACCTAGTACAAAAAATGATTAGAGAGTTCAAGAGAGATTCAAGATCCGTGTTTGACTTGGTCTTGATCCCACCTTGACTTTGGTCAACATAGCCTTCATCCCATCCACACACCCTCTTGTTGCCCTTCACCGCCCATGATACACCAACATGAACCTTGCTTGACGTTCACCATCGCCATCAACCACCAAGTCTATCCACCACCTGCACATACACAACCAAGAGGCATGTTGCACCAGCACCACTTTGCCTCCTGTTAGTAGTAAGCAAGAACAGCTCAACCGTAAGGATTTATGGTCCATGACAATCCACTCTTCATACATAATGACAAGGACACATCTTAACCTTGTCATCTCACGGCGTCATGGTTTGATTTGCAGAAACTTCTACAGAGCAAGCAACCAACAAACTAAAAAGTAGAAAACATACAGTTGAGCACGCATCGCACCAAATTAGTTAAATCTGTACCAACTCCCATATGTTCTCCTTTTTTGATGAAACTCTAAAGCAAGAAGATATCTTTTCCCCCAATTCTATCACAGATGCACCAAATCCAAATGAAATGGCTAACTGCGTTCTCCTATGGAATCATCAGGTACGGTCTAGAAAAGGCATGCAAGATAGACGATCCGGTCTATAGATAGAAAGAGACATTACATATAGTACAAAGGATGCATTTAAAGAGGGTAGCCGAAGGAGGCCTTCCTAAACTGTTGTACAACGTTTGATAAATGATAATCAAACTGAAAATCTCACATCACAAGCACAACGCATACAAGATTATCAGAGGAGCCAGGTCGATCGGATCGGAGCGATGCATTGATCTGAAATCCCCCATGCGGTATCTGAAATGCTGTGTGGGCTGTATGGAAACACAAACTGAGTTGGGGAGGACCGGACCGCGGAATTGATGATCTTGACCTTGACTGAGCTGGTGACAGATGGTCGTCAGACGTCGGCGTCGTCGGTGTGGGTCGCCCGGGCCCAGAGCCTGGTGGAGACGACAGTGGCGGCCATGGACAGTACCATCCCGAGGAGGATGAAGACCAAGGGGACGAAGGCCTTGTTGTAGTAGTCCTCGAGGTCGTCCTTGACGCTGTTGTCCTCCCATCTCGTGTAGCGGCTCCAGACGTACCGCAAGAAGTTGTTGGTGGCGCCAAACCCCGCACCGACGCTGCTGGCCAGCAGAACGGTCACCACCTGCACGCGTGTGTACCACACATGCATGCATATATATGTTATTATGAATCATCACGCACATGCCACACGCAACATGAGTAGCCAGCTAGTAGTGTAGTACTTAGTATATGTAATGTAAGCACAGCAACGTGTGATGAAATGCGGCGATACCACGTCGGCGCACACGCTGATGTCGAGGATCAGGGCGCTGGGCGTCATTCGGTTGCTCTTGCAGAGGAGGTAGATGGCGACGGGGATCTGCAGCATGCCGCCGGCCCTCGCGATCACCGCCACGGCGACCGTGTACCTTCAGTTTATTTGGAGATCACACGCACATGAACATGCATACAGCAGCGACGACACGGAACAAATCAAATCAAATGAAACCATTAGTTTCAACGCAGTGCCTTAGCTTGCTCCATCATCGATCACCTAATAAGCTACTAAGCTAGCTACTACGAGATGAGAGGGCACGTATGAGTAGCTCTGCAGCTTGTAGTAGTCAACACCGTAATCGCGCTTGGTGTGGTTGTGGACCGTCAGCGGCACGCTCACGGCCAGGACGGCGATCATGAGCAGCCGTGCACCCATGCCGACGGCGATCCACGCTGAAAGGGTCGAGATGGCGGACTAGAGGGGGGGGTGAATAGTCTTTTCTAAAATTAATCGCGTCGGCTAACCGATATAAATGCGGAATTAAAATAATCGGTCTAGCCAAGACTACACCCCTCTATATATGCTCACTAGCACCTTGCCAAGATACTAATTATGCAACTAAGGTGCCGGGCTAGCTAGAGCTCTCCTAAACAATTCTAGGAGCAAGGTCACACAAACATATGCCACTAGTACTTTAAGCAACAAGGGAGCTCCTACACATGCTAGTAAGCAAAAGCACAAAGCCAACTAAGCTCACTAGCAAAGCTCAATAACAAGGCAACCAATGCCTAATTAGAGAGCGCAAATACTTAGCTACACAAACTAAGCAATGTGACTAATAAGGTTACTAAAATCAAATTAGCCACGCAAGGGAGCTACTTCTATGCTACACAAGCAAGAAGGTAACTAGTAAGGTACACAAGCTAACTAATTACAAGAGCAACTACACAAGCTTAAGATATATAAAAGTAATTGTAAGCTTTGTGTAATGGGGATGCAAACCAACGGGAAGAACAAGGTTGACACGATGATTTTTCTCCCGAGGTTCACGTGTTTGCCAACACGCTAGTCCCCGTTGAGTCGACCGCTCACTTGGTGGTTCGGCGGCTAATTAGCATCACCCGCTAAGCCTGCACGTCGGGCACCGCAAGAACCTACCCCTTGAGTGAGGGTAGCTCAATGACACGCTTTACTAAAGTTGCTCTTCGCGACTCCCGCGGGGCGAGCACAAGTACCCCTCACAAGCACTTCTCCGGAGCGCCGCACAAGCTTCTTGCGGGCTTCGATGGAGACCATCACCAAGCCATCTAGGAGGTGGCAAGCTCCAAGAGTAACAAGCACCACCGGCTTGCAACACGACCACCTAGTGCCACTCGATGCAACCTCACGATGCAATCGCACTAGAATCGCTCACTCACACAATCGAATGATCACTATCAAGTATATATGTGATGGAGGGCTCCCAAGCACCCACAAGCATGGACACTAAGTCCCTTGAGGTGCTCAGCACCAGCCATGGCCGAGGGCCACTTCTATTTATAGCCCCAAGGGCTAAACTAGCCGTTACCCCTTCACTGGGCAACGGTCAGGCCGACTGGACGCTCCGGTCGTGTTGACCGGACGCTGGACCTCAGCGTCCGGTCGCCCGTAGATGGCCACGTGTCCTGATTCCAACGGTCACTTGACTTGACCGGACGCAGCAGCTTTCAACTGACCGGACGCTGAACCCCCAGCGTCCGGTCGTTTCCAGTAAGGTACCGACCTCGACCGGACGCGTCCGGTCACACTTGATCAGACACAGCCACCGTACGTCAGCCTGACCGGACGTAGCCTGCCAGCGTCCGGTGCATTCAGATCCAGCGTCCGGTCAGTTGACCGACGCCAACATCTTCGCGACTAACTCGTTTTCACTTCTAACTTCATCACCCTTGCTCCAATGTGCTAACCACAAGAACTTGCATCCGACGCAATAGAAAATAGGCATTCTATTTTCCCGAAAGCGCCGAATCCCGCCGAGCAAGCTCGGCGGGAGGGAGAGAGGGACCCAAACCCATCTCACCCCTGCAAACACCACCTCTTTTATAAATGTGCCAACACCACCAAGTGTACACCACCATGTGTATGCGTGTTAGCATTTTCACAATCATTTCCCAAAGGATGTTAGCCACTCAACTTGCCACGCCACTCGATCCTAGCGACAATGCAAAGTTAGATCACTCGAGTGGCACTAGATGACCGATATGCAAACAAGTTTGCCCCTCTTGATAGTATGGCCATCTATCCTAAACCCGGTCATAAACTTCTCTACACACCTATGACCGGTGAAATGAAATGCCCTAGGTTATATCTTTGCCTTGCGCATTCCATTCCATCTCCTTCAATGTCGATGCAACACATGCACCAACACGATCAACAATGATATGATCCACTTCATATCATCACATGATCATATTGGTTCATCGATCTTGACTCTACTTGCTCTTCACCGTTGCTATCGTCCATTGGCGCTAAGTCTTGCTCAAGCTTCACCGCCACGCGGTCCATCACTCCAAAGCCTTCGACTTGCCCTTCACGCTTGCAACCGGTCCATCAAGCCAAGTCTTGTCTTGATCTTCTCCACCTTGATCACATGACTCAATGTCATGTCTCATGTGCGTTAAGCTCCTTCATCATCACATGTGTGAGCTTTGCAACATCTCTAAGCCATTTCACCTTCATGGCATATGTTGCTCACACACATGTACCTATGGACTAATTACCTGTGTATCTCACATAAACACAATTAGTCCACCTAGGTTGTCACTCAATTACCAAAACCAACAAGGACCTTTCACACACCTTCCGCGACAGCGCCATCATATATCCTGCTCGATCTCTCCTTGGCCGCGAGCTCGCTAGGGACGGCGACGCACGGACGACACCACCACCATGGATGGAGTGCGCGCCTGCGTACGTATTTGTAGTGCAAGGAACCGAGGTGTAAGTTTATGGGAAGCATGCAGGAGCAGCTAGCTGCTAGCCGCGGGATATATAGATACCCGTTGCCGTTGGCGTTGGGCGTCGTTGGGGCGTTACTGCTTGTCTTTGCTCCCATCGTCATGTCGATGGGGACGCCTATGTGGTGATGTCACGGAAAACAGAGGCCGCCCTATGACGCTAGCTCGAGCTGAGCACCGGCTTTGTTCCTTAGTTCCAACGCCGTCCGGCGCTGCAAACACAATGGACACGGCATCATCCTCCGTGGAAACGCGCATGTAGTAAATTATTCCAGGGAAATTTCGCCCCGAGTTCGGGCCTCGGAACCATATGTGACAACCAATCATTTTGGATCGATGGTTGCTTTCGTAACAGTGTAGTACGTCATGATGTGTGTTCGTGTGTATGGTTGTTTTTATAACATTGCAGTCATGATACGGATTTGATACGCTCCAAGCAGTGGCGGATCCAGGGTTAAACACCTGTGGGGCCAAAGCTCATTAATTTTAGATCAATTAACACCATTAACATATATAGTTGTGAATTTTATAAGAAAATTTGGCAAAAGCAATGGCCCCACAGCCAAAGCCTAGATCACGGCTCCAAGCCCCTCATCTCTTCTCTCCTTCCTGCCCTCTCTACTCTCCTTCACTAACTTTCACTTTGTTTCCTAGGTTGGGGATGACGACGGATCTCCTTCGGGCTTAGAGGCGCGAGTCTTCGAGGATGAAGGTGGTCTTGGAAGGTGTGGTCCTCTGAGGACAGAGGGCTAAAGGCACGGGTCTCCAGGACAGATGTGGGCCTTGGCAGCGTGCAATCCCTACGGCGACAGTGATGCCGATGATGGCCGTTGTTTTTTTCCTTCTTTTTTTTAGAGGCGAGCGTTGAACACACCCGCCTACAAAGATGTGATTTCTAGAGATGAGTGAAATTACGGACCCACCTCTGTTGCTATGATTTCTAGAAATGGGCTTTTCATGTTGCCTCTACAAACTCCTGATTAACAGTGATGGTTGAGTTGTCCGCCTCTATAATTTTCTATTAATTGACTCGAAAAGTGATAATGTAGTAGTGGCGGCCACTGCCACCCGGTGTGCCTCCTCCCCAGTCCCCCGACACCTCCCCTCATGTAGCTCCTCCTCCTTGCCCTCCCTCACTCTCCCCAAGTGTGGATCCTTGTGCCTCCCCTCCGGTCTGTTCCTCCTTCCCGCCCTCTCCAAGCGCCTCCTTCAGGCTCCTCCCTCTACGCCTCCCCTCCCAGTAGTTCCTCCTCCCTGTCCTCATCTCTCCCTCCCAAGCGTTGCTCCTTCTCCCGCATGGCCTCCCCTTGCTGCTCCACCTCGTTACCTACTTCTCTAGACAGGCATGTGTGTGCCACCACAACCCCCTTGGGTGGCATGCACTACCACCGAACCTTCTAGTCCTCCCGATGTGATTTAACAAAAGATAATGAAATTGGGTGAAATTAGAAATCGAGCACATGTTTATACTGATGATTTGTCAAAAAAAAAATGAAATTAGATATGCTCAGAGGACATTGTCATGTTCAACTATGTTTAGTTCTTGTTTTAATTGAGATATTTGGGATTGATTTTGTTGTTTCAACATATAGTTCATTTGCAAGTAATTTTATGATTTATTTGTTAGGATTTATATGCGGGTGGTGATAGCACATATTATATACGCTATGGTTTGTCGAAGACCGAGAGCATAGCTCTATTTTTAGTTTTGCATATAAATTCAAAATATTTGGATTTGTACAATTTGTATTAACTACTAGTATTATAGTTTGAATTTATATAGTGTGAAATACATCGAATAGATAGAGTATATGAGCAATGGGAGAGAAGTAGAAGTAGGGGCTCTGATTTGAGAGCTGTTGTTAGAGTTGAACTCAGAAAAAAGAACCCTCGAAGGTAGAAGAGCGCTAAAATCTAAAGTACGAGTCTAGTTTGGTTTTGGCTAATTGATGAAACCATTGTGGACTAACCTTCTTTTTAAGTGTTGTGGTTGAAGTAAGGTTGGTTCACACCAAGGTGGAGCTAGATGACACTCATGGTGATGGAGATGGTCAAAAGATGGTGATAAGTGCTCCTACTTGAAAAAGAAGAAAGAGAAAAACAAAATAGGTTGAAGGCAAAGGTATTAAACCTAAGGCCATTTTGTTTTGCCAGTCAAGACGTAATAGAGTGCGTGATCGGGTTTAGGATAGATAACTGTACTATAAAAAGAGAAAATCTTTAATTACATTAGTTATCTAATGCCACTGAGTGTGAGTCTCATTTTCATATATAGCGTGCTTAGTGACGTGGTTAGATGCATGAGAAAGCTCGAGAAAATTCTCTGTGAAAAGCTAACTCAAGTGCTAAAATTAGTTTGGTGCTTTTGGGAAGAGATAGCACTTGAAATGGGCATGCTGTGAAGTCTGAACAAGAAATTCTAGTTCAACTCGGTTGAATTGCTCGGCAAGGGTGCTCTGTTGTTTGGCGCCACTTAACAAGAATTTTAATTGGCCCGAGCTGGAATTTCCAGTGCGGGGATCCTCCCATGCCAACGGTCGGGAGAGGAGCACCCGCCTGAGAAATTTTAGTGCGGGAAAGGGGCACCTACACAACAATGGTCGGGAGGTTGGCTAGCTGGGGATAAGGCTGGGTCTCCCCTTTCTTCCTCCTCCATTAATTCCCCATTCTCGCATTTGCTCACATCCTCTTGGAAGAAGAAAAGCTCTCCCCTTCTCCTCTTTCACTCCCAAGGATTGGTGCTCCATTCAAGTGAGAGATTGAGCTCTAGTGTGGATCTTGAGAGCTTCAAGAGCATCTCCTCCCTCTCCTCTCCCTCTCCTAGCTTGGTGCTCATTCATGAGAGGATTTGGGGGAAACCCTAATATGTGCATTTGAGGTTGCATTTTGGTGGCACTATTACGATTATGGATCTCTTATTACTCTTGGTGATTGCCATCACCTAGGTGATTGGTGAGGGGATTTGGTGATTGTATCCGCCTCCAATTAAGGATTTGTGAGGGGATCCTGACCTTATTCTCCGCAGGAGATCGCAAAAGGTACTCTAGTGGATTGCTCGTGACGTTGAGTGCCCGCATTTGTGGAGGTTCTTATGGCACCCTTGTGTAGGGCTAGGCTTGTGTATGCCTATTAACACGTAAACCACCAAGTGAATCGGACGCCACAACGGGGACTACCTTGGCGGCGAGCAAGTGAACCTCGAGATAAATCATTGAGTCAATTGGTATTCTTGGTATTCATTTGATTGACGCTTGCCCGGCTCGATATACTATCTCATTGCATTACTTTCATCAATATACTTGTGTAATAATTGTTAGTCTTCTTGTGTAGCTAGTGAACTAGAGAAGTAATTAGTTAAGTAGCTAGTTGATGTTAGTGTGATTATCTTGCTAGCTAGCTCACTAGATAGTTTATGAGTGACACAACTCATTGATTGCCATAGAGATCATAGCACACCAGTATATTGGTAGGTGGCCTGCATTTTTAGTAGAGCTAGAGCAATACGCAATTATCACTTTTAAATTGTGTAACCATTTGCTTTAAGTGTCTTGTAGAATTTTTAATTAGGCTATTCAAACCCCCCTCTAGACATTTAGGACTTTCCAGCCTCCCCTCCCAACGGTTCCTTCAGGCTCCTCCTCCCTGTCCTCGTTCTTCCCTCCCAAACGCTGCTCCTTCTCCCCGGCATGGCCTCCCCTTGCCGCTCCACCTTGTTACCTGTTTCCCTGGATAGGCATGCGTGTGCCACCACAGCCCCTTGTGCGGCATGCACCACCACCAGCCCTTCTAGTCCTCCTGATGCGATTTAACAAAAAATAATGAAATTGGATGAAATTAGAAACCGAGCACATGTTTATACTAATGATTTGTCAAAAAAATAAAATTAGATATGCTCGGAGGACATTGTCATGTGCAAGTTCTTGTTTTAATCGAGGTATTTGGGATTGATGTCTTTTGTTTCAACATATAGTTCATTTGCTAGTAAATTTATGATTTATTTGTTAGGATTTATATGCGGATGGTGATAGCACATATTATATCGCTATGGCTTTTCGAAGACCGGGAGCAAGCCCTATTTTCTGCATTTAAATTCAAACTGTCGTATTGGATTTGTACCATTTGTATGAACTACTAGTATTATATAGTCTGAACTTATATAGTGTCAAATACATCAAATAGATAGAGTCTATGAGTAAAGGGAGAGAAGTAGAAGTAGATGCTCTGATTTGAGAGCTGTTGTTAGAGTTAAGCTTAGTCTCAGACGAAAGAGCCCTCAAAAGTAGAAGAGCGCTTAAATCTAAAGTTGCGGGTGTTGGGAGCATTGTTGGATCGGAGTTGCTCCCATTCAAAACTTTTTCCATTTATACTCGTCACAACACCTTGGAATATCAGTATTGGTTAGGGAGGGCCTTGCATTCTGAACTAAACACTGGCAGAGTTTGCTTAATCTTTCGTGCCACGATAGAGCCGCCGACCGGTCAGACGTCGTCGATGTCGTTGCTTGCTGCCCTGACCCGGAGCCTGGTGGAGACGACGGTGGCGCACACGGACAGGAACATGCCGATGAGGAGGAAGACGATGGCGATGAGCCCCTTCTGGTAGTACTTGACGAGATCTTGCGTGGCGTCTTCCTCCCATCGCGAGCCATGCTTGACGTACTCCAAGACGTCGTCGGTGGCGCCGAAGCCCGCGCCCACGCCGCTGGCCAGCACCACGGTCACCACCTGCATGCGGATGCAGCATCGTCATACGATCGAAACCCATGCCATGAGTGGAGTATATATCTACGTGATCGAGCACACGTACAATGTCGGCGTACATACTGACGTCGAGGATGAGGGATCTGGACGTCATCCGCTTGCTCCTGCAGAGGAGGTAGACGGCGACGGGGATCTGCAGCACGCTGCCCGCCATCCCGACGACCGCCGCGACCACCGCGTACCTTTTTAGTTTCCGATGGGGCACACGCAGCATACACACAAGAATTAACCGTTCAGCAAGCCCTGGAGTGTACTAATAATAAGCTGTATCCACGACGACGCCGGCGCCGGCGGAGACGTATACGTTCGTGTAGCTCTGGAGATCGTTGTTGTAGCCGGCGGCCTTGAAGTCGTAATGGACTCTGTTCGCGAACCTCGACTGCACGGTCATGGCCAGGACGGCGATCATCAGCAGCCGCGCAAGCAGGCCGGCGGCGATCCACGCCGTCCTCGACAGCGCCATCTGCTCGATCTCTCCCTCTCTCGCTGGCTTGCTACGGATGGCGGCTAACGCACGAACATGCATGCTGGGGGCCGCGCATGGTGTGTGTATTTGTAGTTTCGAGCGAGGGATCATCGACAGAGGCAACGTTGGGGGGCCTTGCTGCTGGAGCATTCCTATCGATCAGGCTGCCAATCCGCTCCATCTGCCACCCGGATGTAGCTTTTGCTTGCTTGCTTGCCGCGCTCGGCTCGACCGGGGGCGCATGCTTCCAAACAACATCAGCCATTATATAGTATTTTTTCTCATAATAAAACAACATCAGCTGTTTTATAAGTTATAAAAACAATCAAACGAACAGGGTGAAAGGCTATAGAGGTATTGATAGAATGATAGATATAGAGATAAATTAAAACGATTATAGTTATAAAAAAAAAGCGAATGCATCAGGTTCCAAAGCAAACCAAAATTTCGTGGTCGGCAAAGCCCACATGATTTCTAGTCATGCCCGATAACCACTCCGGCACGACGACTCTGATGTCTAATCAGCCATTCCTGCTCTAACTTCAACGAACAGTCAGATATTTGCGCGCAAGCTTGTTGTGCCAAGAGAACGCAAGGCGGCGCGCAAGCGGAACGCGATGAATGCAAAAAGGTCCGGGGCCCAGATAAACAGCCGTTCTGGTTCTTGGGCTGGGCCTACTCTGACCGCTTCCCGCCCCACCACCTCTTACCTTCCCCCGTTCCGTTCCCCCACCTCCACCATTGGCGCGTCCACCGAGGCGGCCGGGTCGGTAGGTTCGCCTCCGCCGCCCTCCGCCGCGGCCGACCAATGAGTCCATCCCTCGCCCTCCTTATGCTTAGGTACGCTTCTGCTCCTCGGCACAGTTATTTCAGTCAGGCGTGGCTTCGGCTTCAGGGACCGCGCGGATGCTTCCCAGTCAGCCCGCCGGGTGGGCTGGGCGCAATGGGGGGGTTCCCAGTCTGGGTCAAGGATCGAAACTGAAAAGGCTAGTGGTAGTGCCAAATCTCGCTTGAGCGATGTACTCATGTACAGCTATCGAGTATCGACGTTTTGGTTTACATCCTCGCTCTGGACATTCACGAGGATATATGGGCAGCCTAAGGATGGCTTTGCTGGGGTTTTAGTGTAATATAATAGAATCACGTTCCCGGGTGTCACGTTTTCAGTTTGTCCAATTGCATTTAGCAAAAATATTGCTGAAACTACTGCTCTTGCCCCTGCGTGTGATGGATATTTGCCTTATTCCACTGCACGTTCTTTACCCACAACATGCCATTGAAAGATTACAAATAATAGAGCAAATTGGATCAGATATCCACATGCCAAGTCTGGCAAGATGATATTACAATACCATCAATAGAGGTAGTGCTCATATACTGGGCTTATTTTATATGCTGGTTTTTCTCTCAGAGGTGTATGCGTTTGCTATCTGTGCTCTTCCACACATCAAGTCATATGGAATTCTGTTTTCAACTAATTCCATGTTTTGTACCATGAATAATAACAAGAACTTGATTTTCTTGACGTTACCAGGAATTTCCAATTGAGTGACTGCTGAGCCGTAGATATCTCATTGATTGTTGATATGTGAGGACATTGTTTACAAACAAATGATATGTAGTATTCCAGATCTGAAGAACTAGACTCAGCATATACAACAGAAGTCATAGTGTATAAAAAGGAAGGATTTTCTCCAACAAAAATTCTTCCATAAGCCTCCAGATCTACTGCATTAAGTTATGTCACATGTTTTGCTAATGTAAAAGTCAACCTTTGTAATTAATTCAACCTTAGTAGTGCTCTCGTAATGACAGTATTTTACTACTTTGTTCTCTTGACTTCTTGTACATACTAAGCCTTGGCAGTAAGCTTTTAATTTGCATCTTCCAGCAAAAGTTTTATGTTAGAGCCAATTTGTTCTCAAGAACTGTAAACCATCAAAATAACTCATAACTGTATCGGGTAATATGCAAACGAAAAATGCTTGTTGCTCTGTTTGAAATATTGTTATTTATTACAGTTGTTTCTGGTGTCATACTGTCATCTGATAAAGTAATTCAATAGCAAGCGAAGCAACAGTACACTTCATACAAGACAGAACTGAACTTTCACTTCTCAGAGCTTAAAACTGAATTTGTATGACATATTGCTAGTGTCATTTCAGATCATCTGTCTTTCTTAAGTCATCGTTTGTTTGATTGGGTTTAAAATCAGCAAAATCATAGTTAGCAGCCCAAAATCAAGAATTATAGCATCTTCTGAAGATTAAGACCTTAGCCACTCTTCTAAAGTATCAATATTTCGAAGTACGTAACTGTAGATCATGAACACAAAGTGTTTCGTCAATGTTCCCTTAACAACTTATGTTGTGTGCTTGATTATTTAAGGAGTCAGTTGACAAGCAGTGTTCATTTTCTTTTCAGCTTTAAGGGTAAATAAATGATCATTAGGTGCAATTTACTATTCAAGCAACCATGTTACATGGTCAGTTGGTATTTATGGCACATCAATTTTGTTAGTTGCGATGCTAGCATTCTGAACTATGTCATCATGGTGCTTTTAAAATTATTATACATAGATAATAATTTATTTGGAGAACACTTCAATTCCTGTAACGAACACGCAAGTTACGCTAGCATGTCATGTCATGTGCTTCTTAATTCAAAAACAATAATTGTGTGCATGACCAATAGATCTTTACGGATTGTTTCAATCGTCAAATCATGATCCATCCAGTGCCGTGATAGAAATGCAATGCATTATTCATTTCAGATTCTTTGACATCATACATTCTATACGTGTAGGCTTTTATTATTAAAAAAATGGTGATTATATAGCTCAAAATTTAAGTAGTGCTGATATCATCATTTGTTGTCACCTAACGGATCATTCCTTGTGGCTTCTAAACATGATTGAAATTGGCAGTAGCAAAATGTGGAATACCTAGCTATTGAAATTTGCATTGTCAAGGTTTCACGCAACATAAAGATGTGGTCCTATTGATTTTTTAAATTCTGTTCATTTTTCCATAGCAAAGTTTGGAGTACTTTTATTTTGTTTCCCTTGATTCAGCTCAATCTGTGCAGATTTATTAGCTATTTATATGCAGTAGTACTATATGACTGTACTGCTATGTTATAAAAATAATTCTTTATACACTTTCTTTAATCTATCACCACAATTTGTATCAAGGTAATTGATGAGCATATAGTCATGTCCTTCAGATACAGTAGTTGTTTCTTCTTATGGTATATGATATGCGGTTCTCCTTCAATAGAGAATCAATGATATATTTGCTTATTAACCAGTTATAGCTTCTGCTAGCCCACTAGTACTTTGTTGACTTTGGATTGATTTTGAAGAAGATAGGCAATGCAAGTAAGTTTCCAACAGGTCTGAGGTATGTGGCTAATGAAACCGTCTTTCTTCCGTTTATTGGTTGAATGTCCCTGTGTCAAAGCATCATATGCATACCAACTTGCACTTAATGAATAAGGGGATATACCTTGTTACAATTCCACGTCTAAATGAATGGCACTAGATGAATTTGATTTATGTGCATATCTTCTTAGATTGTAAAGGTGGCATGGCGCTAATATTTGACAGCTGTTTTTGTTACAGCATATAAAATGGAGTTGATGCATCACTCATTTCTTACAAAGGTAAAACCTGAGTCCCACCAAACACTTTGAAACTCTGCCTTGAGTGAAGAATCCTGGGTCAGAAAAAAAAGTCCTCAACGAAATGTCTTGAGTTTCTGTCAATTGAACGATATGCATCCTAGAGTTTGTTGAAAAATATAGGTGCCATTATATTTGTCTGAAATTCCAAAACTCTCAATCTATTATGCCTAGAAGGCTAGCTGCATATGCATCCCTACCCACTTACACTTAAATGTTTTGTGACTAAGAATTCAGGATTCTTTCTCTCTCGATTATATAGACTTCTGTGTAATTTATCTCCCTTCTCTTATTTACTGTGGTTGAGAAGATCAATAATAAATGGAAATCTGTTATTTGAGAGGTTGATATGTGATCACATAAGTCCCTGTAATTTTTGCTCCTTTGCTGATGTTCACTTTTTTTTTGAAACATAATTGCTGATGTTCACTGAGTGAGAGAAATTACTAAGAACATGAAATTTCGGTCTCTTTACCTCAATCATTGCTCATTAAAGTAAATTTTTTTGTGGAATCTTTCTGCTGCATCACACTGTCTGATTGTGACACACCGATTAAGCTTCCTTGCATTGTCATATCTACCTTAGCCAGTTAGCCTTATGGACAGTGAGGCAATTTGTAGAGCTGCACTGTATTCACATGTGTGTGATTTTAACATATTTCTGTTACCTCATTGTCTTTCGGCATTGTGGTCAGTTTGGAATGTGCTTTCCTTGAATGTCATGACATTTAATATGCGTTCAAACCTTGAGCATAACTTCTAACCCATTCATCATGTCTTTACCTCCATACACGGCACTGAGAAAAATGGCGAAGAAAAAGCTACTGCTCAAACATAAAAAAAACAAGAGAAAAATGACTTAGTAAACAAGTTTCTTGTAATAATTGGTTGAACAAAATGTAAACGCTAAGAAGCGTATAGAAAACTGAATGTATCTCCTCTTTTGCATGAGTGATTGATTTCATGGTATGAATGCTGAAGGTTTCTGGCTCACAATGATGTGTCATGGCACAATGATGTGTCATGAAAGCAAGCTATACAATAATCTGTAGCCTTTTTTGGTCTCTGATTACATTTGAGTATTACTTTTGGAACCTAAATTCAATGCAGCCATATCAACAATAGAAGTTTTCAGAATTTTATTTGTGCAACGTTTAATATAAAATGCAAAAAAATCCATCAAACTAGAGTTTTTCTTTTTTAAAAAAAGTTGACATTCCATTGTTTAATATTAACTCTGTTGACATTTCCATCCAATCTCTTGAAAAGGAACTATTGATTAACAAGCCATAGATGATAGATATTGTTTCAAAAAATAATCGAAATAAGTTAGCATGCCTTATGATTTTGGTGTCTTATTTCTTTATTGGTGAATTATATCTTAATCATCTGGGAGAAGAACCAAATGTTTTTGTCTTTTCATCCTGTATGTTGAGTTTAACTGTGCCCTTAACTAAACTATATTGTTTCTTTTACATGTTAGGCTCTCCCAGTGCACTGTATAATATACATTAAATGAGTGTTTTTGTGACATAGCATAGAGTTAAGGAAGAAAGAGAATAAAGATGTATCTTCATAGAGATACAACTTGGGCTCGATATTCAAGACTAAGAAACCATGTTGGTTTGGACCTATTGTGATATATATATAAAGCACATGCAACAATTAATCGGTTTAGCGTTCCTAAGAAATAACACCAATATACTATGCAATGGGTTTGTTGTATTTGTATCATACTTGCATTTATATGTCTATATGAAATTGCTGCTTTGATGAGAGCAACATCATACAATGCACTGGGAGTAGCCTCAGGAGATCCCTGATGACCTTAATTCACTAACTTTTCTGCCTATTAAATTTCAGGTATGTAGGTTGTCAATAGGCAAATGGTTATTTTTATTTATAGCCTATGCCTTCCCAATCAACTATTTGTTGTATTATATAGGCAAAGTATATAGTGAAACAGTATTGTACACATGTTACTAGTTCTAATTGTCAATGGAAGGTGCTGTTGAAATTTTTACTGAAAGCAACGTACATATTTGTTTGGGTACGCAGCCTGCCAGAGCAAGTCTTGCTCAGTTTTCCCTTTTGCTTGTACAAAGGAGACAGTCCTTGTCTCTAACATCCCAATAGTAATAACATGATGATTGGAGCACATCGGTGCATATTGCTGATTTCTGTAGGAATAGTCAAAAGTGTTAGAATATCTAGTTTCTATGTGAATGCTTCTACTCTACTTATGAATGCGCCACCTCCTCCAGGCTGGCTTGGCCCTTTGGGCTCCTCTGTAATCTATCACTCTAGTCTAAACTGGCCCCTTCGGGTCTGGCCCCTTGGGCACCTCTGTATCCTAGGCTATATATGTAACCCTCTTGTAACACAGCTTTTTATGTATAACATCTCAGCCTGTTAGGCTTCTATCATGAGTGCCTGCAACATACATAATCCGAAATGCAGAATCTTGCGTTGTCACTACTGATAGATTCAGTTTTCTTGTTTTGAGGAAACAGGAGAGGGTTGCCCTACTGGATACATATATGAAACAAAGAAGAAAAAACAGCCTGTCCTGAAAAGCGCACCTTGCCCCTAGTGGATTCAGTTTTATTGTAATCCTCATGCATGCCATTAATCACTTATGCAGTAAACGAATGCCTTCTAGCTTAGTTTCATTGTCATATTTAATGAGATCTACCTTTAAACTTTTTAAATTTACCCATAAAAAAAAATTGTTTCAAGGTGTGCTTTCTAGTCCAGATATTATATCATGCCTCACGGGCAACTTCATATGTAAAGTATATAGATTATAGAGTCTCCCAGCTCAGTGCACTTCTGTGCGATTTTTCAACTGTGCACTTCTAATTCAAACATGTGTGTCATCGTTTGTAAAGTCTAATGATAATTTAAGTTTTAACACCTCAGTGACAAAAGCATATTCGACTTTCTGCGATGCCTTTTCGCTTAGAGAAGTTGCACAAATATTTGTTACTTTCTTTATCTGATTTCCTTTTCTTTCTAGAAGCATTTTATCAATTGGCATGGTTCTTTTCTGCTTATCCGAAATGTTAAGATTTTTTTTATAGATTAAATATCAAGGGCCATATGACTAGGAAAAGGCTATAGTTGCCTAATGTACAAAAAGGGTTAAATGTTCGGTTATGTCGGCAAGAGATGCAAATAGTAGTAAGAAAACCTTGAGAGTTAATGTTGATGCTTTTACATTTATATTATTTCTAAGAGCCCTATATCATTAGCATGCTCAACTTAGTTGACCTCTGAGGGAGCATTTCTATTCAACAACTTGTATATAGAAAGTACACGTGGAAATCCTCTGTGCAAACAACCTTACAGAACCTTAAACAAATGACAAGGTGGTCATAAAACTTTAGGGCCGATAATGATTAGCCAGATTGCACCCTTACAAAGCATTATAGTAATCAAATCTTTTATTTTATTCTTTACTTGCTTGGTACTGTGTTCTTTTGGTTAACTCTATGATTAGTTGATTACCCATACAGTACTATATATATATTGCCTGATGCTTTCTCTTTAGCCCATTACTCATATCCTTCCTCTATTCTTGACATGGAGCTTGAGCTTAGTCTGGGGGATTCTCGAGCTCCAGCAAAGAGCACTTTCACGCCTGCACTGACTCCTATACACGCAGGTGAAGGAGAAGGCCATGAGCTTGCGCTAGAGCTAGGAGTAGGGACTGCCAAAAGAGCTGAACAAGACAATGAAAAGACACTCGTGCAAGCAGAAGATGTGCAGGAAGAAGAAGAAGAAACACGCTCATACAGCGAGTCACCTGTCGAGCTGAGCCGCATCTGCCCTTTGCTGCCTGCCTCAGCAGAAATAGGTACAGAACACATTATATGTGCAAATTGGATGCTAGTTTGATTGGTTCTAATTTCCAAGTACGTAGGTAAGGTATGTTGTGGTCAAGTACATATGGGCTTCAGGGCTTGCAAGTTCTTGGATGGTAACAAGTCCTCTTTACAGGGACCGTGAATTCAGAGGTGTGCGTACGAGGATTTGATTTAAACACTGTTTTGGTGGATGGAGACACAGCACAAGGAAGATCTTTGTCAACTTTGTCCTTGCCTTTGGAGGTTCCTGTTCGGCAGACAGCTGATCAGGAAGCTGCAGAGGATGAGGCGATTAGTGGGGTTGGCGGGGGAACGAGGAAGAAGCTGAGGCTGTCCAAGAAGCAATCTGCGTTCCTGGAGGATAGCTTCAAGGCACACAGCACACTTTCCCCAGTATGTGTCTATCCTGTTGCGCTTACTATATTTCCCTGTATCTGTGGAACATATTAGTGCCCTATCCTTGTAAGATGTCCTTGACTCGTTAAGATTTCTACAAAAAGTTGTAAGCGATGATGTGTAATCTAAAGCGACAAACTAAAAAAGGATTTAAGGTGATGCAGCATAATTAATGAGAAAGTAATTATAGAGTACAGCAGGATGATTGTTTGTTTGTTTTTTGTTCTTTTCTAGACTAGAAAGATTGGTAGCTGTGCCTGTATGGTACAGATTCTTTTGTGATTGCTGTATGACTGTCTTATGATCACCAAGAAACAGTAATCAATTCTTTTTTCAAAGTAGAGATATTGCCCTCGGGAAACTCAGTTAATATATAATGGTCCTTGATGGGAACTTTTGTAAGAATCAAGGGCATGCTGCATGCACTCTTGCATGTATGAGTATGAGCTTATTTATATATAAAATATGCAGGCAGCCAGGCAAAGAATTTATGCGTGAAACAATCTGAGTGGGTTTGTCTATTGGGAAAATGGTTTATCATTCTAACCAAATGGAATGTTTTCTAAATTTAATTATTGGGGATCAACTTGTAAAACCATTATCGGCTAGAAAGATTATTGTTTCACACTGGGATGGTTGGCTACTTCTCCGGCTTGTAGCACGAGCACTCTGTTACACTGTAAGTAAATATTAAGCTTCGATTTTCACTGAGTTCTGATCAAATATTTGTTTACTGATATTTTGTCACAGAAACAGAGGAGTGATTTGGCGAACCGGCTTAGCCTTCGACCGCGCCAGGTGGAGGTCTGGTTTCAGAACAGAAGAGCGAGGTAATATAATGTCACCCACCTCTTTTCTATCAGATGGCATCAAAATCAGTCATCATTCCTAAAATTAAGCTGGTACGACTGTGCCGGTGCCCTGGGTTCTTACCTATAACTTATTAACATGTCATCATATCATCGAATCTACCATGGCAGAACTAAGCTAAAGCAAACAGAGGTGGACTGTGAGTATCTGAAGCGTTGCTGCGAGAACCTAGCACAGGAGAACCGAAGGCTCCAGAGGGAGGTGGCAGAGCTGCGTGCCCAGCGTGTTTCCACCATCGCTGCCTACCCGTTTTACGGCCATCATCTGCCTGCAGCGGGGTTCAGCACTGCCCGAGCGTGCCCCTCATGCGATAATAAGAAGGCCACGGCTCACTACACTGCTATCAGCGCACCACCAGCAGTAGTGCCACCACCATCCTCGGGGCCCACCTTGTTCGCCAGGCCTCACTTCGGTCCCTTCACCGTCCACCCAGTGCTCCGCCGCCAGCCGTCGGCGACCTCGTGATATGATGCCCAAAATAAAGCTCTGATCTCGGTGTGCGTAAATGTAGACTACTTGTACTGTAAGTACATACGGAGTCGTAGTAGTTAGAAGTAACTATGTTCAACCATGATCAAAATCATTATAAGAGATGGATGCATATATACTTTGTAAAATGTAGTTGAAAAAAGTAGACCCGACAAATCGATGTTACGATGATGTAAATGACTAAATGGCCTCGTGTGTGTCGCATCGCTAGATCAGCAGATCTTGGATTTTCTGTGGTAGCTTGTCGCTGTACCTTATGATATGGCTTGCAGAAGAATATATATCATCCCGGCATGGTAAAAGCTACCTGCTTTGCCAATTATGTGCCAGTGGCGTATATTAATTTTGTTGTTGAGACATCGATCATGAGCTGTGACACTGACCAGCTATAGGCAACCTTGTTGGGAGAAGAAACGTAACTGGGCGACGTACGTACGCTGACCCGGCTCTGCGAATGGGAATCACTAATTGAGCTGGCTTGTACGTGTGTGTGTGATGCGCTGAAACATCTTTTTCTTTGGTGTCTACTCTAGCGTGAGTGTTACCGGCCACGGCCAGACGAAGCTGTCAAGTGTTGATTACTCGTGCTGCTGAACTAATCAGGTGGCAAGCCAGCGTCTCGACAGATCATTTAATTTGCTGCGAGTCGAGTCGACGAAAAAATGGTTGAAAAACACGACACGTTTGGAATGCGAAGTTTTTCTAGCTCGGGTTCGCTTATATATTATAATAAAGAAGAAAAAGAAGATTAGAAGAAACTGTCTCCGTTTTGAAAGCTGAACCTGATCTCGAGTAATAGAATATATACAATAATGTATGTGGAGTCGATCGGGCTTAATAAACAATTATACGACTAACCGCTATTATACACATCACACTATTGACATTTGTCACCTAAGAAGAATGACACCGATGATTATGTATATATATATATGTGCACGCATACTTCTACACCGTTATGCTTTCTTAAACTTTGTTCACATATTTTGACAGTCTAAAAGCAATGGTCAGAAGAATATATAATGCAAAGGAGACTTTGTGCATGCATGTTACTAATAATATAATATAGATGTAGTGCTATCTATGGGAGGCATGTGTGTACGTTTTTTTACTGTATGTATGAGGGACAATAATGTGGTGAATTCCTTGCCAAACCTGCACACCTCTAAGTAAAATTACGTACAAAGAGGAGACAAGGGTTAAGCCAGCGAGCAGGACAAAAGAGGCGAGGTTGGCCGGTCTGTCCGTCTCTACACGTGTTGGCATGACCACATAGATTAGCATATATTCGCACTCAGAGCTTGATTGGAGGGCGCACGTGGACGAGGACGGAGACACGTGCGCACGCTCACAGCCGCTAGTGATGGAACGTACTCCTAGCTTAGTAGCTACCTAGACGTACGCCTCGATCGAATCATCACGAGTTTGATCATGCATCACGATTGGTTTGGTCACGTAGAGAATAGACTTTCGATTTAGCCCAATAGTTTCGGTTAGCGTTGGATCTGGGACTAATTTAAGTATTTGTGTTGGGTCCAAGTTTGATAGACGTTAGAAAACTGTTATCAACCCTGACTAAAGAGCCTTGAACCATTTAGTTCTAGTTGGTAACATAAATCGGGACTAAAGTAGATCTTTTAGTTTCGATTGGTGTTATCAACCCGGACTAAAGAGCCTTGACCCTTTAGTTCCGGCTGGTAACACAAAATCGGACTAAAGTAGACCCTTTAGTCCCAGTTGGTTGGTAACACCAACCCGAAAGAGTAAAGGTCTTTCAACCAGTTAGTTCAAAAGGAACGTCACATGCAAAGTCACATGTGTTGTGTAGATAGGGTGGTAAGCTACACGTTAGACAATGCATGAGGTTTTAGGTTTGATTCCCACGAGCTACAGGAGTGGGAGACATCATATTTTTTAACCCGGAGCACCTTTAGTCCGAGTTCAGATAAACGAAACTAAAGAGACGTGACTTTAGTCCCAGATTCCTAATCCCAATTGAAAAATTGGAACTAAAGCCATTTTCCAACCGGGACCAAAGCCACGTTCAACTTGGACTAATTAGCCCTGGATTTTTAGTCCATGTTGAGAAACTAGGACTAAAGTCATTTTCCAACCGGGATCAAAGCCACGTTTTTTTTCACCTTTAGTCTGGGTTCAGATATCCTGGACTAAAGAGATGTTGCCTTTAGTCTCGGATTTCAGTCCTGGTTGAAAAATCAGAACTAAAGCCCTTTTCCAATTGGGACCAAAGCCATGTTCAACTGGGACTAAAGAGTGGCATTTAGCTCCGGATTTCTAGTCCCTCTTGGGAAACCAGGATTAAAGTCCTTTCCCAACCTGGACCAAAGCCACGTTCTTTACCAGTGTTAATTGATCATGACCGCTCGATCGGGTTCTAGTAAGAATTGAATAAATACTGATATATAGATAGATAGACGGATATAGATGGATCGCAATCGCATATGCATCTCAACAATCTCAAAATTAAACAACTCATGGATCATCTCGCATGTATTATTGGGTTGACGTGCGACGTGCGACGTGCACGGCTAGCTAGCAGCTAGCGATATATATCATCATATCGATCAATCGATGTGTCCTTGGATATGCATGCATGCAAGCACACAAGCTAGCGTCCATCAAAAACTCGCTCGTGACATGCCATCATGGATGATGGATCGCTCATCCGATCCTTCTCTATATATATCTCTGGGCGTGCGCCGTTGCATAATCCATCATTATCCTTGTCCAGTGTATACCAATCGAATCAAACGTCAATAACGAAAGAATCGATGCTGCGGTGTTCATACATGTAAGGGGCTTGCTAGTGGACGCCCGCGCCGTTGCACGTGCCCATGTGGGCTTATGCGTTCCCAAACGTCACCAGCATCGAGAAGGAAGTGAGGGAACGGTGGATGCTAGCCGACACCGGGGGAGGAGACATCGAGACGAAGCAACATAAAGTGAGGATGGAGATGCAACATCCGATCTGCTTTTGAAACATCTAGATATAACATACGTCTGAACAAAGGTAAACACTTAAAACATGTATATGAAGCACTTGCAAAAACACGTGAAAAATGCTTGAAAAATATTGTAAAACGTACGCAACATCCAGATAAAACACTTATAACATATATGTGAAACATATGCAACATCCAAAAAACACACTTGCAACAAACATTTGGAAAAAACAGATAAAATATTGGGAACAGAAGCTTGCAACATACGTGTACAATCACTGCAACATCCGGATCCACTTTGCAATATCAGTATGAAACACTTGAAACATACATCTGAAACATCTAGAACACTTTAAAACATACGTTTGTAACATGCGCTTTCAGCACAACATCTTCTTGCCGCTTGAGAGAATGGAGGCTCGTCGGCGTGTGTTGACCAGAGGCAACGGTTCGGGGCGAGGAGCAGAGAAAATGGCTCCCACATCGAGTTCAAGGAGGTGATGAACGGATCTCGGAAGAAGGTCAGCCGGCGGTCCTCAGCTCCCACCCCGAGTTCAAGGGGCTGGTGGTCCGACAGTCCAGGGCGTGGGGGAGCAAGCGTGGCGGTGCGGCAAGTGGGTGGGAAGGGCGGTGCGATGCCGCATCAGAGCAGCGAGGAGGCGGTGGGGGCACTCGGCTGCGCTGGTGATCGGCGGGGCTGCAGGCGACGGCGCGGCGCTGCAAGCTGCGCGGGGTGCGACACGTTGGGGAAGAAAGAGGGCCGCGACGTAGGAAGACCAATTTTTTCTTAGAAACTCCTGAGCAAATAGGAAGGGGTAGTTAGGCCAGCATCATGGTCCAACAACGGAGCGTCTGAGACGGACGGGTGCCTGGTCCCAGAATTACCATACATGTAAAGCATACTCCCTCGGTTCCCGGCTGTAGTTCACTTTGGTTTTATCCTGAATCAAATTTCTCCAATTTAACTATATTACCAAATAAATACACCAACGACATCTCATTAAATTAGTTTTATTAATTTCCCCTATCATCAAACTACATGCTTAAAATGATAGAGGGGCTACCCACCTTAATCGAGCGAGTTGAGTTAAATGCGTAATTTGGACTGCACCTTGGCAAAACATATTGCGGGTGCGTATCTGATGCAAATACAATATGCACCAAATATGGGAACTGGTGCAAATCCACTGAAAAATAAATCTACATATACAACCTAAAAAATGAAACTTTGCAAACCTACAGATAATTCTAAGTTACATTCACAAAGAAAAAAATTGTGGTAAAAATGAAACTTAGCAATCATGTGCTTTGATCAATGTGCTAGAAACCAACCATTAAAGGAGTAACTTTTTTTCTATATATCTTTTTATATAGGTCGGATCGACAAACATATATGGACTAGTGGGGCTCTATCTCTATGTTGTTGGAGAAGACACAATAACTCATTATCATGTATAGATGGCCAACGGGCCGGCCCGGCACGGCATGGCACGGGCCCATGCTAGGCCCGACCCAATGGAGTCGGGCCGGCACGCACATGCCATGCCTCCCGAGCCGTGCCAAGCTAGGCTTTGTGCCTGGCTGACGGCCTAGGCACGGCCTGTTGGGCTATTTTTCGTGCCGGGCTGGCCCGGTAAGCACGGCTTGTGAAGCCTCAGGCCGGCCCAAGGCCCGCTTGGCAGGGGGAGGCAGCGCCGCGGCGGTAGCAGGAGCCCTCACGGCCGGCAGCCCGGTGCCCCGGATCATCGCTCTCAAGGCCGGCGATTCAGTGGCCGTGGACGAGAAAGAGAGGAGAGAAGGGGAAGAGGACAACAAGTGGCGTGCTCCATGTGGCCGTAGCCAGGCGCGAACGCGCGCCCTCCACGCGCAGGGCACGGTCGCTGTCGGTCTGCCCAGCCAAGCCGCCGCCACAACCGGTCACTGTCGTGGAGGAGGAGCGAGATCTGGTGGATTCGGAGAGAGAGTGGGGGCCGCCGGCAGCGTGGAGGAGACGAGGAGGTTGTCGGTGCTTGAGGCTGCTCCGCTCAAAGCCGCCGCTCCGAGGGCGCAGGGAAGAGGCCGAGGGGGCCACCGGCAGCGTGGAGGACGACACAGACGGGGCCAGCGGTGGCGTGGAGGACGACACAGATAGGGACGCGTGGACGAGGCGAGCGGGCTGAGCGTGACGCCTACACGGGGTGGGTGGGGGAGGGGGTTGCGCGTAGGCGAGCGTGAGCATAGAGAGCGGCTAGGGGTTGACGGGAGGGGGAAATGAAGTTAGGGTTGCTGCCGTGCTGTCGGCCTGTTGGGTGCTGCTGCTACCGTCGTCCACGTGAGCGGGCCGCCACCGGGTCGTACGCTGTGGAGCGGGCCATGCTGTGCTAGCCCACATGCCTGGGGTAAGGCCTAGGCACAGCATGCTCCTCCGTGTCGTACCATCCCGGGCCCGCTCGCCATCGGGCCGGGCCGTGCTTGGGCCGAACCAAAAAAATGGGCCTCGTGCCGGGCCGACGGGCTCGGGCTGCATGGCCATATATATTATCATGCATGACATACTTAACCCCAATGACTTGTGCAAATAATAATCTCAACTTTAATTACGTTCAAGGTTCAAGTTGTTGAGGCGCTTGTATGGGAGAGAAGGTAGTAAAGGTGGGCAATGGAGTTTCAAGCTTTGACGCAACTAACAAACCACTCATGTATCGATGAGATCGTCATGATAAAAGAAAATGTGCACACATGCGGTAGGGGCACGCGCGTGGTCTGAATTTTTTATTTTTAGCCTTTTTTTTGAAAAAAATTCACAAATATGCCCCTGGAGGTATGATTTCAAAATCTGGACCCTTAGCTCGGCGCCATCGATGGTGGCGCCGAGCTCGGGGCCATATTGATGGCGTGACGATGATGACATGGCAGCCAGCTCGGCGTCATGGATCTTGGCGCAGTGGATCTTAGTGCCGAGCTTGGCGTCAACAATTCTGGCACCAAGCCCTCTCTTACGTATGGGCCCTCCCTTCCTTTCTTTCTTCCTCTCTCTTTCTCTCTACCAAGCCGTCACCGCTGCCGCACCGTCCCCGCCCGCGCCCGTGCTACCATGGCCGCGCCGTCCTCGGGCCCTGTAGCGCCCGACCGCGCTAGATAAAAATTGTGAATATGCAATGTAAGTACTTAGTTAGCTTTAATTGTAATGTAGTAGTTCGATTATTTGTTATTTACTAGTTAATGTGATGGCTCAGGTAGTTGATTTAGTTAGTGATCTAGTGAGATATATATGTAAATAGATAGAAACATAGATACATAGGTACATAGATATAGTTAGATATATAGATAGATAGAAACATAGATACATAGGTACATAGACATAGCTATTTTATGAGTACACTGTATATATATATATACATAGTTATTATCTTATTTACTTAGTTTGTGGTTAGAAAGTACTTGTTAGGTACTATCTATTGTCTAATTTGGACCAAAAGACATGTGTTTCGTTATGTGTTTGAACTAGATGGACAACCTAGTGACCATATATCATGGAGGCACCGTTGAATGAAATCGCTATGGATATGTTGAGTTTGTTGGCATGAAAAGCGTGCCTGTGCTATTCAATGATAGGCCTTTATTTAGTGAGATGGTTGCAAGGGCTCGGGAGGAGTTGCATTGCCTTGGAGATGATGATGATGGCATTGCAGTTGAGGGTGTACTGCACCTAGGTTCTCCTCCCAACATCCTCAGGCGAATGATCCCAATTGGGTGTGCGGATCAGTGAGAGAACTATGTGAGATTGACTATGAAGATCCAGCTGCAACCCATCCCTCATGGGTTTTTTTCCCACCAATGGGTCAGCAGGCACACTTCGACCCTCCTATCTCGGAACTTGATATGGATGTGGAGGTTGCACCTATGGTTCCTGATGCTCAATCTACCCCAATGAGGTAGTTGGAGATGCTTGCCAGACTCATGATGTTGTGGTAGATCCTCCTCATGAGATCCCTTTGACACAGAATCACCGAATAAGTGTCTTATCCTCATGTTTGTTGGGAGCTTACCCCCTTCCTTACATCCATTTCTTTCATTCTTTCCTCATTTCTCTACTTATGTTGTAGGAGACATTCCTAACAATATGGATGTGCCCCCTGTTGCTGCGTAAGTGCACTATGGAGATGGATTCCATGGCTCCAATAGGGTTGAAATTATGAATGATTCGAGAGCCATATGAGATGGCAAGGGCTCTTGATTCTGATGATGATCGCCCTGTTGGAGAGATGACAGAGAGTGATGTTGAGATGCTGAGGCATATCTTTCCCGACCGCCGTGATCCAAGAGTTCACGAATTTAGTGATCTTGCTCATTTTGATCAGGCGTGTGCAGAAGAACATGATGATGAGCTCCTAGAAGCTCTTGAGGCTAGCCCTAACATGGTAATTGAGAATGGGAGGGTATTCAAGGACCTCCCTGCATTGAAGAGGTGGTTGCAGGCATTTGCAGTGATACGAAAGAGACCTTCCAAGGTCTTGCATTCATATGAGGAGCACCTTTACATAGTTGTGTGTGACAAGGAACGCTGCCCATGGAGGGTTTGTGCAAGGAAGCAAAAGGTCACCGGAAAGTGGAAGATCACAAAAGTTGTCGGGCCACACAATTGTGCTAACCATGTGTTGACACTGAAGCATCGGCAATTGACATCTACCCTCTTGCCAAGCGGTTGATGGGAATATTGCAGGAAGAACCCAACATGAAGGTTAGGACAATTATCAAGACCATTGAGGCGTTGTATGGAGGTTATGTGATAACTTATGGTAAAGCTTGGAGGGCTAAGCAGCGAGCGTGGAAGATGATATATGGGGACTAGGAGGATGGGTATGAGCAGCTGCTAGTACTTTTCAATGCAATCAAAATGGTGAATCCATGCATGCATTATGAGTACATCCCAAAACCAAATGCATGGAAGGATGGGAGGCAGATATTCTTCCATGCTTTCTGGTGCTTCCCTTAGTGTGTCGAGGCCTTTAGCACTATCATCTCATCTTCTCCATTGATGGTACATTCTTGATTAGCAAATACTAGGGCACACTTCTTATAGCCATATCCTGTGACGCGAATAACAAGTTGGTTCCTTTGGCATTTGCTTTGGTTGAGAAGGAGAACAATGACAGTTAGGGATGGTTCTTGAGGCTAGTCTGGATACATGTGGTTGGGCCTGGCGGGAGGTTGGTGTCATATCTGATAGGCACCAGGGCATACTTAATGTTGTGCGAGAGCAGATAGATGGGTATGCACCTTTGCACCATCGTTGGTGTACTCGGCACCTTGCCGAGAATCTACTCTAGAAGGATGGTGTGAAGGATAACTTTGATATGTTGAAAGGTCCTAATATGGCTAGAGGGGGGTGAATAGCCTATTTAAAAATCTACAAACAAACTAGAGCAATTTGATTAGTATGACAAATAGCGAAATGCAAACTTGCTCTGGCTCTACAAGGGTTGCAAGCCACCTATCCAACAATTCTAGTTGCTATGATCACTACACACACAATTTGCTAAGTTACTACTCACTAAGAGCTCTCACACTTGCTACACTAAAGAGCTACACTTGATGAACTTAAAACAACAAAGCAAGCTCTCAATTCTAATTACACTAAAGAGCTTGCTATAACTAGTTTGCAAGAATATAAATGAGTGAGTAGAGTGATTATAACGCCGTGTAGAGGACTGAACCAATCACAAGATGAATACTAAATCAATCACCGAGAGAATACCAAAGGGCAAGAGATAACCAATTTTTCTCCCAAGGTTCACGCGCTTGCCGGCACGCTAGTCCCCGTTGTGTCGACCAACACTTGGTGGTTCGGCGGCTAAGAGGTGTTGCACGAACCTCGTCCACACAATTGGACACCGCAAGAACCTACCCACAAGTGAGGTAACTCAATGACACGAGCAATCCACTAGAGTTACCTTTCGGCGCTCCGCCGGGGAAGGCACAAGACCCCTCACAATCACCACGATCGGAGCCAGAGACAATCACCAACCTCCGCTCGACGATCCTCGCTGCTTCAAGCCGTCTAGGTGGCGGCAACCACCAAGAGAAACAAGTGAATCCCGCAGCAAAATACAAATACCAAGTGCTTCTACATGCAATCACTCAGTAATGCACTTGGATTCTCTCCCAATCTCATAAAGATGATGAATCAATGATGGAGAAGAGTGGGAGGGATTTGGCTAAGCTCACAAGGTTGCTATGTCAATACAAATGGCCAAGAGAGTGAGCTTGAGCTGGCCATAGGGCTTAAATAGAAGCCCCCATGAAATACAGCCATTGGCTCCTCAGTCCACTGAAAAATAGGATGACCGGACGCGTAGGTCAGATCGACCGAACACTGGACCCCAGCGTCCGGTCGCGTGATGTGTGCCATGTGTCCCCTGCTTCAAACGCTGATCGCCTGATCTCAACGGTCATCAGTACGTTTAAGTTGTGACCGGACACGCTGCTTCGAAGTGATCAGACACAGGACCTCAGCGTCTGGTCGTTTACAGTAAGCGTCCAGAAGCGAAGAATCACGACCGAACGTGTCCGGTCATGCCCGACCAGACGCGTCCGGTCACTTGGCGTCTCCTCTGTGCGCTACCACGTCAACAGGACCGGACGCACCCCGTCAGCGTCCGGTCACTAAGTGACCCAGTGTCCGGTCGAAGACCGACGCTAGCGTCTTTCATGCTTCCACTGACCGGACGCGCCGATCGTACCGAGACCAGTGTCCGGTCACTTACAGTGACCTCCGTATTTTCTATATAGAGCACCGATGGCACCATCAGACTGTCCGCACTCTACGAGCGGACACTCCACCGGTGAAGTTTCTAACCCTTGCTCAAATGTGCCAACCACCAAGTATATCACCTTGTGCACATGTGTTAGCATATTTTCACAAACATTTTCAAGGGTGTTAGCACTCCACTAGATCCTAAATGCATATGCAATGAGTTAGAGCATCTAGTGGCACTTTGATAACCGCATTTCAATACGAGTTTCACCCCTCTTAATAGTATGGCTATCGATCCTAAATGTGATCTTACTCACTAAGTGTCTCGATCACTAAAACAAAATAGCTCCTACTATTTATACCTTTGCCTTGAGCCTTTTGTTTTTCTCTTTCTTCTTTTCCAGGTTCAAGCATTTGATCATCACCATGCCATCACCATCATCATGATCTTCACCATTGCTTCATTACTTGGAGTAGTGCTACCTATCTCATAATTACTTTGATAAACTAGGTTAGCACTTAAGGTTTCATCAATTAACCAAAACCAAACTAGAGCTTTCAATCTCCCCCTTTTTGGTAATTGATGACAACCCTTACACAAAGATATGAATTGAAATTTAATTGAATCCACGTTGCTTGCCCAAGCATATTTACCATGTGTAAAAGGATATGGACAAGTTTCATGAATCTCATTTGGTAGCAATTGCTCCCCCTACATATGTGTTAAGAGTTTGGATTGAAGCTTGCACATATGCTTAGATAGTAAATATAGGAGACAATATCTACCAAATGATGCTAAGGTATAAGAGATGGACCTTTGAAGCTTGATACCAATTGGAGTGCACCAATATACTATCCTTAGAACCATTAGTAACTAGACATACACAAAAACTAGAATACCCCATGAGATCAACATTACAAGCAAGGGTCTAGTTTCCATAAAATGAACATAAGTCTAGTTACTTTAGCCTATGCATGCTAGTTTTTCATTTCATCATTCAAGCCTATAACTAGCTACACCACACAAGCATGGATATTGAAATTTAGAACTTGTGCCATGCAAGCAAATATATGAAATGCCAATTCAAATACAACATACAAGTTTATGAGCTTGCTCCCCCTACTTGTGTATAATTTTGATTGATCCCCATACAATGTTATTTCATTTGTTTGCTCCCCCTATCTTACTATCTTTGTGAATTTCTCTCCCCCTTTGTCAACAATTAGCATAAAGGGAGGGCTCAAATTTTAGATAGGTTGGGGTGAAACCATGTGAAGTGAGGATCATGTTCCTAATTTGGTTCAATCTAGATTACTTGCAAAAGATATTTAACTCGGTTTGATCCAAGGACAAGCTTCTTCACACCTCCAAATAAGGGTTATCTTGTATCATGTTGAGTTAAACACTTACAACTCATTTCCTAGATCAAACACTAGGTTTATAAGCCCATAAACATATCATATGCTACCACTAGATCATTTCAAGCATACAAGCAATAGTGGTACCATACAAGCATCAAATTCATTTGATTTTCATGAATGAGCCTAGAACGTGATAGGAATGACTAGATGCACTAAACAAGTCCTTAGCAATGGATGGATGACATGTCACTCAACTTTACCTTGCTTTGCTCGAAGGAGAGGCATGTCATATAATGGAGGGGTGCATCAACACATATTGAGAAGTCAAGTATGTTCAATTCATTCCTTAGCTTGCAAAACCTTTTCTCATCAAGTGGCTTGGTGAAGATATTAGCAAGTTGATCTTCGGTGCCCACACTCTCAATGCAAATGTCTCCTTTTTGTTGGTGATCTCTTATGAAATGATGATAGACATCAATATGCTTTGTTCTTGAATGTTGAACTGGGTTGTTGGTGAACTTTACGGCACTCTCATTGTCACATAGCAATGGCACTTGCTTGAATTTGATTACAAAGTCATTCAAAGTAGCCTTCATCCAAAGTAATTGAGCACAACAACTATCGGCCGAAATATACTCCGCTTTGGCGGTTGAAAGTGCCACACTATTTTGCTTCTTTGATGATCAAGACACAAGTGATCTTCCCAATAGTTGACATGTGCTCGAAGTGCTCTTTCTCTCAACTTTGCATCCCGCATAATCGGAGTCCGAATATCCAATCAACTCAAATCTTGCTCATTTGGGATACCACAATCCAACATTTTGTGTATGCTTCAAGTACCTTAATATTCTCTTTGTTGCCTTCAAATGACTTTCTCTTGGTAAGGCTTGAAATCTAGCACACATGCATACACTAAACATCACATCCGGCCTTGATGCGGTCACATAGAGTAGGCTTCCAATCATAGAACGATACATCTTTTGATCCACCATGTTGCCACTAGCATCACTATCCAAGCTTATACTTGTCCCCATTGGTGTACTAATAGCTTTAGCATCATCCATTTCAAACTTCTTGAGCATGTCCTTGATATACTTGCCTTGACTCACAAATGTGCCATTCTTCATTTGCTTAATTTGAAGACCAAGGAAGTAACTAAGCTCTCCAATCATGGATATCTCAAACTCACTTGCCATCATCTTGCCAAACTCTTCACAAAAATCTTGATTTGTTGACCCAAATATAATATCATCAACATAGATTTGCATTACAAATAAGTCATTTCTAAGCCCTTGGTGAAGAGAGTGGTGTCAACCTTTCCCATTTTGAATCCCTTAGAGAGTAGGAAATCCCTCAATCTCTCATACCATGCTCTTGGTGCTTGTTTCAATCCATACAAAGCCTTTCTCAACTTGTAAACATGGTTGGGTTTCTTTTCATCTTCAAAACCGGGAGGTTGCTCAACATACACAAGCTCATTGATATACCCATTGAGAAATGCACTCTTCACATCCATTTGGTATAACTTGATGTTGTGGGCACAAGCATAGGCTAACAAGATCCTAATTGCTTCCAATCTTGCAACCAGGGCATATGTTTCTCCAAAGTCAAGACCTTCAACTTGAGTGTAACCTTGAGCCACTAATCTTGCTTTGTTCCTTATTACTATCCCATTTTGATCTTGCTTATTCCGAAAGACCCACTTGGTTCCAATCATATTATGATTCTTAGGCCTCTCAACTAACTCCCATACTTGGTTTCTTTTGAATTTGTTTAGCTCTTCATGCATAGCATTGACCCAATCAACATCCTTCAAAGCTTCATCTATCTTCTTAGGTTCAATGGATGACATAAATGAGAAATGCTTTCAAAATAAAGCCAATCTTGATCTACTTTGCACACCACTTAAAATATCACCAATTATAGTGTCCAATGGATGATCTCTTGTAACATTAGTTGGTTGAAGCACTTGCACTTGATTGCTTGCATTTGATTGATCACTTGGTTAAGATGATGAACTAGCCACTTGTTGTTGATCTTGCACTTTGTCATCACTAATTCTTGCTTGAACTTGATCATGAGAACCACTAGCTTGCACATTTGAGTTAGAGAGCACTTGATTCTTGTCATCTTCAACATCAATCACCTCTCTAGGCCTTATATCACCAATGTCCATGTTCTTCATTGCATTGACCAATTGAGTGCCTCTTACATCATCTAGATTCTCATCTTCCTCTTGGGAACCATTTGTTTCATCAAACTTCACATCATGAACCTCCTCAAGAGTACCACTAGCCAAATTCCAAACTCTATATGCCTTGCTAGTAGTGGAGTAACCAAGCAAGAAACCTTCATCACATTTCTTTTCAAACTTGCTCAATCTAGTGCATTTCTTCAATATATAGCATTTACAACAAAAAACCTGAAAGTATGCTATATTTGGCTTTCTTCCATTCAATAGCTCATAAGGTGTCTTCTCCATCATGGGGTGACAATAGAGTCAGTTGCTATAGTAGCAAGCCATGTTGATTCCTTCGGCCCAAAATGAATGACTCACATTGTACTCACTCAACATTGATCTTGCCATGTCAATCAAAGTTCTATTCTTCCTTTCAACTAGGCCACTTGATTATGGAGTGTACTTAGCCGAGAATTGATGTCTAATTCCAAATTCATCACACAACTCATCAATTCTAGTGTTCTTGAATTCACTAACATTGTCACTTCTAACTTTCTTGATGGTTGTTTCAAACTCATTGTGAATACCCTTGACAAATGATTTAAATGTTGCAAACACATCACTCTTGTCCACTAGAAAGAATACCCATGTGTATCTAGTGAAATCATCCACAATCACAAATCCATATTTATTTCTACCAATGCTAGTGTATGTGGTTGGTCCAAACAAGTCCATATGCATCAACTCAAATGCTTTGGATGTGCTCATCATGCTCTTCTTAGGATGTGTGTTACCAACTTGCTTTCTGGCTTGACATGCACTACATAGCTTATCCTTCTCAAATGTGACATCTTTCAAGCCTCTAACTAAGTCATGCTTAATCAACTTGTTCAATTGTTTCATTTCAACATGACCAAGCCTTCTATACCATAATCAACCCATGCTAGACTTAGTGATCAAACATGTTGTCAATTGAGCTTCTCTAGCATTTAAATCAACCAAGTATAGATTCTCATATCTAAATCCTTTGAAAATCAAGTTAGAGCCATCTACACTTATGATCTCTACATCATCCACACCAAATATGCACTTGAAACCAAGATCACACAATTGAGCTACCGATAATAGATTGAAGTTCAAGCTCTCTACTAGTAACACATTGGAGATGCTCAAGTCATTGGATATTGCAATCTTACCAAGCCCTTTGACCTTGCCTTTGCCATTGTCACCAAATGTGATACTATCAATCCCATTGCTCTTGTTTTTATTGATTGAATTGAACATTCTTGGATCACCGGTCATGTGTTGTGTGCACCCACTATCAAGCACCCAATGCCTTTCTCTAGCTTTATAATTGACCTATAAAAGAAGATCAATTTGTTTTAGATACCCAAACTTGCTTGGGTCCTTGTAGGTTAGTTACCAAGGTCTTTGGTACCCAAATGGCCTTCTTCTTTGGGCCCACAATTGGTGTACCAATGAACTTAGTCTTCACACCATTGGCACCCTTAACAAGCATATAACAAGAATCAAATTTAATTGAGGATACATTAGGTAGCTATCGATGTTTTACCACTGATAGCCTATCATGGGAAGGTACCCGTACTAAATTTTTCCACAAACCATCTTGTCACAAGAGTGTCTCTTGATGTTTGTCCCATGATAATTTGCTTGATGTTCTTTGATTCAAAAGATGCTTTAGTTTTACATGTTTTGGAACCAATTAACTCTTTGAACATAAAAAATTGCTTCCCATTGCTATCGGATGAATGCAAGAGACAATCGATTTATCCTGGTTTGGGCCCTCGATCGTTGATCGAGTAATAGCCCTCAAATCCCTTTCATTGTGCAAAAATATGATCAACTAGAGGCACCAATAAGCGATTAGCCTTTGCGTTGGATTGATTGTGTGTTGTTGTGTTGTTGTGTTGTAGAAGTCCTTGCTAGTCTGATCTAGGAACCCCGCCTCCTTTTTAGTAGTCGAGGTCGTAATCCTAGTTTCCACAATGGTTTACAATGAGAGTTCCTAGTAGGATTATAGAATAATACTATTACTAAGATTACATGGGGAGAATCCTAATTAGACTAGATCTTCTCTCTCCCTTGTGGGGTATCCCATGGGTCCCTCACCGAAAGCAAGCCCCCTCCTCCTTGGCACTTCATGGTTGAGCTCTAGAAGCCTCGTCTTGTTCTTTCAGGACCAGTCGTCAATCTTGCCGAAAGGAACAAGCGTCGTCATATGAAAGTGCTTTCTTAAGCAAAACCGTGTAGCGCTTGTGAGATCTTCGCGTGGTGTGTACCTTTTTGAAGAAAAAAGTATTCCCCTTTGGGTGTAACCCCCGAGCCTCTTGCTATTTGGTACAAGGAGCGGGAGGGTCTTGTCTTGAAATTGCTCTGATCCTTCATTGAAATGTTCCCGAGCATGTACCTGTGTTCTTTATAAAAAGAACTTTGTCCACTAGGATATAGCTCTCGAGTCAAATCACAAATCTTTTGTCATGAGTCCTTGAAGTAGTTTTGTCTTGAAGAAGTCTTCTTGGTGACGTGCGTTTTTTCCTTCTCAAATGTGACAAAAAAGTGCACTCATCGAGTATAGCCCCCATGCTAGACTCTCTTGCTATTTGGAACAAGGAGCTGGAGGGTCTTGAATCTTATGTTGTTTGAAAATTGCTGTCTTGAAGAAGTTCTTTCGAGTGATGTGCGCTTTTTAAAGAAAAAGTGCACTCACCGAAATGTGTAACCCCGAGCCTCTTCTTGTTTCTTTGGAACAAAGAGTTGGAGGGTCTTGAGATCGTCTAATTTGTTCAAGGAACTAAAATCTTCCCCTCAATGGCCTCTTTGAGCATTTATCCGGTTTCTTTGATTCAAAAAGAACTGAGGATGCATTGTCTTAGCGTATTCTCCGTAGTCTCTTTGTTTGTCGTGTGGGTTGTATGGTGGTGGTTGAGTGTAAATGTTGCTGTTCATGGGTTGTATAAGCGTTAGGCATATATTCTTTCAAATATGCTCGACTTCTTCATTAGTAATCTTCTCTTCTTCTACTTTGAGTCTTCCATTATTGAGTCCTGTCTTTTCACTATGTCCTTTGTTAGGCTTGTTTTGTTGGTGCTCCTAGTCTATGTGAACCGCTCCTTTCGATCTATAAATACCCTCCTTGAGAAATGTTGTTTCATTCATTGAACATTTTGTTGCTTGTTCCTTGAAGTAGTTTTGTCTTGAATCCTTCATAGTCATGAATATGGTAGTTTGTAGAAGTAGAGCAGCCCCGGGCATATTTTGTAGTTCCCTTTTGTGCATCTTGTCATAGCCGGAGGAAGTCTTGTGATAGGGATTAGAGGTAGACTAATCCATTCTTTGATTCAAAAAGAACTTCGGATGCGCATTGTACTTGGAAGTACGTGGTGGTAGTTGGAGGAAGTCTTGTGATGTGGGATGCGTTCTTTCATCCAATTATTGAGCTGTCTTGGGGTTGATCTTCCTTGCCCGCCTCTATGGATCGTCCGGTAGATCAACACCGATCCTGCATCACATTGGGCTTGGGTAGACAGATGCCTATGCAGACCTCCTTTGGTCCATGTTGTCCCACCATGCGCACCGATCTCCGCCTTGGATGTCTTTCATCCAATCCGTCCTTTGAAAAAAAAACAAATCAACACCTGATCAGTCACATTAGTGCGGGTTTATTCTACCGAGTAGCAATTTGGAGCACGTAGTCGTTCCAGAGCCTAGCTGTGTCCGGGTTCCTCTTTGCTACCTTGATTGTCGTAGTACCGAGTTCGTTGGGTCTTGTAAGATTTGTAATCTTCTATTTTTGAAGTCACTTGTAATGGAAAGAATCTTGTCTTCTGAGTTGTCATTCATTTTTCTGCTATAGTCCTAGTTATTCATGAAATTCCCGAGTTATTTCTATAAGAACCGGGTTCTTATGTTCCTTGTGAGGTAGCCCTTCGTTTCTTCATGGTTGATGGGTTGTTCGTGTAGTAATTTGATAACTCCACCGTGGTGCTGGATGGATAAGTCTGAAATCTCCGTTGAATTATACCGTTGTGTGGATTTGTGCCTTCCGTCATTTTAGCTGTGTTAGTAAATGGACCGTTGCGTTCCCACACCATGTTTTAACGGGCCCGGTGGGCTGTGTTTTACTGCTGTAAATTCTATTTAAAGGCCTTTCATCTTCTTCTTCTTTACTGTTCTGCTTTTGCCTTGAAACCCTAGCTTTCATAAATCCATCATCACCATTATCGTCGTCACCTGAGCGCCGCCGCCTTAGTCTTGTCTTTCCCTAGTGCCTTTTTGCTTCCGCTAGTACATGGGTAGGAAGAAAACCACGAGCAAGTAAACGACCTAATTTCAGCGAAGGAAAATCCACAGAGTCGAAGTGTAATAAGACCGTTGTAGATCATATTACCCAAATTCTAGTCGAATATCACATCCATACAACGTAATATCATAGTACAAATAGTGCGGAATTACATAAATTATTACATCGCCGCATTGGCGGAATCAAAAGTAGCATTCATTCAGAACAGCTTGAAGATAAGATCGCCCAACTCGAGCGTAGGAACGAACCCCTGAACCGTCAAACTCCTCAGAGCTATACTCCTCAGCAGAACCTGTGTGCCAAAGTTTATCAGTACGATTTGTACTGGCCACTCCCACCCTATGAGCATTGCTTTGTGAAAATTGGATGCAAGTTGGATATAATCAAAAGGAACCTATAAGGCTGGGGTCTCCTATGTATTAGCATATCAAGTATATAATAATAGTTGGTCAAGTTTTAACACCATTCCCACACCTATTCCACCCCATTTCTGTCCAGAGCCAGGTTTCGATCCTGGGATCGATATACCACCATCTCCACACCATCACCACATCACCACCATACCATCGCTCAGTCGATAGGCCAACTCCCTCTTGGCACTGTCTCAAGGCCCGTAGCCCCTGGCTACGACCGAACACTCACTCACAGGGGGAAGAAGAGAAGGACTCATCTCACTATCTAGTTTAAACGAAACCCAGGAAAGGTCCATAGCCGACAAGTCGGCATATGTATCGATCGATCAACCATACACTCTGCAGAGGTTTTACATAACCACAAGATCCGCCTTCCTCGCTGACCGTCGTCAACTGGGCTGATTCCGGCCGCTTGCTAGCCTAGGATAATGCCACTCTACCATTCAGCCCTGGTACACCCCAAGTCTAGTCTGGGGTGGCTGAAACTGTGAGTCACGAGCCAAGTCCACAAGGTCTCCATGAAGTCTCGGAAGGGTGTGGGGGAATCCTCTGCGCCCCGTACCTCCTCGCACTATCCGCTATCAACCTAGCAGTAGTGGCAATATCCTATCAAGTAGTTCGACCGTACCGCACCATATAGGGCGAGTGGTACATAAGGCTTTTCGGTGAATTTGAGTACTAGTAAGTCCTTAGGGATGACCAAGCCAGAATGTCTTCATCAGGGTTTCCATTTACCGTGCCACCACAGCACCTTCACCCCGGGCTCCTCCCATCACAGGTTCACACCCAGGGCCACCTCATATACCATTTACCCACCACAGGTATCCATTTCCAGGGGTGCCTAGGTAGCACCCCATGACAAGACTTGCCCCAGGCTCATCGTATATTCCAACTTGGTTGACACAACCATCACCCTTCACGCACCCAAGCCACACACGCAGCACTCTCCCCATAGTCCAAATAACACCAGTTTCCACCACGCATCAATGTAGTACAAGCGTAGTAGAAGTAATAAGCAATGAAATATAGCAGCAAGCGTGTGTCTAGCCTAATAGCCGGGTAAGAAGGGGTAAGGTTGCATCAAGGTATAGGCCATCAAGTAAGCATACTACCATGCAAGTCCTATCATAGTGTGAATATAACAATAAAGTAAAACAATAGCAGTTCTATATTAGCCATGTGTAATAGGTGCTACGAGGTTGGGTGGGATGTGGCACCTTCAGTGAAGTCGTAACCGCACTCCTCACGGTACTCACGATCCTCGTCCGTCTGGTTCTCCTCCAAGTCTACATACGATCGAATTATAGTCGCGTTAGCGACGTCTATAGAATAGCACAAAGAAGCAATGAAAATTCAAAAGAGCCAAATGCACTCAAACATGGGTTTATTGTGTAGAGCTCGATTTTAGATGAATTTTGATCCTGGTTTCATATTTTTCTGAGGTCGTATGAATTAGTTATGAATTTTCGAAGATTAAATCCATTTCTAAAAATATTAAAGGCTGATTAATTCAGGGCTGACACGTGTCACACTATGACTGGTTCATGTGGCATGCTAACGTCAGCATGGCGTCATCAGAGCTAAACCGCGGCTGACAGGTGGGTCCCGCTGATGTCATCACGACATCACCTCCTGACATGTGGGCCCTGGTCAACGGTCAACGTTGACCGGTCAATGGTCAACCAGGTCGGCTCCAAACTGGGCTGGTTGGGCCTGGATACGGGCTGGGCTTTGGCCTGCCACGTGGCGCGCGCTGGTGTGGCCACGTCGTTTTACTGGGCCACTAACGGGCCATGGTCCACGGGCGCAGGTGAGGCACGGTTCATGATGAACCCGCCTGCGTTGGTCCATAGACCGCAGAGCCAGTCTATGAAGGACTTGGTCTACTTACTCCTTCCAAGGGTTCGGTTCACGTGCACCAAGTGCACGGACGTGTGGCCGGTGAGGGGAAAATCCCCTTCTCTTCCCCGACGGGGCACCCGCCGACGGTGAGGTCACTGGCGAGCCCCCGCGGCGGCGCTAGCGTATGATTAGGGTAGGCAATAGCTTCCCCATGCCATGGCGACTGCGACGGTGGGGTTAGGGCGATGGCTAGGGCTTCCTAGGGCTCTGGCCACGGTGAATGGTGGCTCGGCGTGGCGGTGCTCATCGGTGAGGCATCTAGGGGCAATTCCAGGGTCCTGGTGCCCCATCTTCCTTCAAACAGTTAGCGGGGAGGCATAGTGTAGCATCGACGACGACCATAAGGCGCGGTGGAGTCCGCACATGGTGGTGGTGCACGGTGGAGCTCCACCCGAGGTCTGGTGCATGTGGCCAAGGCGCTATGGCCGGCTAACGGCTTCTTGGTCTATATGGCTATCATCCAGGTGTCACGGTAGTGCTCTACGACCACTCCTAGTCCAGCGAGGCGGTCGGATGCGCATGCGGTGGCCGCGCCATGGTGGCAGCGTTCCACGGTAGGGTAGCTCTGGTGTGCCCCGTGGTCAGGGTCTCTCCCATGCTCTCCTCATCACTAAATGGGTGCATCATGTGTTCGTGGGCTTGGCGAAGCTCGTAGTGAGGTCGGTGTTGGCCGCGATGGCGCGTAACTGCACCGTGGTGACCTCGCCGCAGGGTGTTGCGAGCGCGGCGAGCGCGTGCCTTGCGATGGCGTTCCCGATGGGCTTGGAGAGGTCTCAGCCAAGGTGCTCACCGCGGTGTGTTGGAGGTGCGGACTGGCGGTGTGGTGATGACAGTGCGGCCGTGTAGTGGTGTGTGGTGCTGCGTCGGCTCACAAAAGAAGACGGTGGTGCCTTCCTCTACTCCGGCGGTGGCGTCCTTCTCCGCGCCTCAATTCTCCTCTCATCCCTTGGCTTAGTGTGCTGGTGCGAACCACACAACGGCGGCGAGGTGAATGGAGGGCTAGGGCTCAGGGTCCTCCTTTTATAGGCTGAGCTCCATGCTCATCCATGGCGGATGGCGAAACGGATGGTGATGCGCCGAGCGCATCGGACGGCTCTCGCGTGTGGGGGCGGTTGAGTGGGCGCGGCGCTAAGGTGGGTGGTAGGGTCATGCGATGTGCGTGACCCCGGGCCTGCGCCTGCTCCGTGGTCGGCTCCTGGTCGCGTGGTGGAGGGAGCATGGGGAAGACGACAACGCTATAGCTGGGCGGCTAATAGAGGGGGCCCGTTTGTTAGCTTGTCCTGATGCCGCGGCATGCGGTGCGTGACGGCTGACGGGCGGGTCTGGCTCGTCAGCGGCTTGAGCGCGCGCGGGCGGTAGGGTGTTGCTGGGCCGGCTTCGTGGGACGCGTGCGCGAGTGGGAGGCAGGCGGGCTTGGCCGGGCTGGCTCTCAAGGCCGAGCAGGCCTGGGCTGCTGCTGCTCCCACTTCTTTTCTTTCTCTTTTATTTGTTGCCAATTTGGTTAGGGTTTGATTTATTTAGTTTCATTGTACAGGTGTGCACCTTGATTAAGGGTGGAGCTTAGGGATGGTTGGTGGGGCCCACATACTTAGGTGGTACTTAGGTGATTAATTTATTGCATAATAAATTAATTATAAGTGGTCACTTTTATTTGCACAACAAAAGATCAATAAAAGGCAACTCACTTGTTTAGAATTAAAATGCATGCAGGAATGTATGTGTTAGGGATTTTAAACACACATATACAACAAGTGACATGCTATGCTTATGAGTTTGTTTAGTTGGATTACGACTAATGCAACACTTAGGGTTAGCTCCTACAAATGTCACTCATCATCACATGGGGTTTTGAAGAAAAAATTTTGTAGTTGGGATTTTTGGTGTGTGGATTTTTGGGTTGTTACAGCAAGTCTCAGGCAGCCTTCATGGACGAGGAGTTATCACTTTCCGTGATTGAGAACCAAGAGTTCGTGGCCATGAGGGCTGCCCAGAAGGCTTGGCCGGCTCCGATGACGACTGAAGACCAGCTTCAGGAGCTTGTCAGCGATGGTTTGATCTAGAGCAACGACATTACTGAATGGAGAGCTCCACGCGAGCATCGGTTTCATGCTCCAGGTCCTGGTGAGATCGTTCTTTTCGTCTCCTTCATCCGTGCCGGACTTTGCCTTCCTGCTTCTGCCTTCCTTCATCAATTTCTCAGCTATTTTGGGATTAGCCTGAATCATCTTGCTCCCAATGCAGTCCTTCACCTTTCTGTCTTTGTTCATCTTTGTGAAACTTTCCTTGGAATTCCCCCTTCTCTTTCTCTCTTTCGCTACTTCTTTCGTCTAAAACCCCAACCCCGCCACGAAGACACCAGTGTTCTTGGTGGCTGCGGGATTTAGTTTCACCAGGGTCTTAAGAGCAAGTTCTTTGACTATGACCTGGTTGATTCTGTGAGGGATTGGCATGCCGACTAGTTTTACGCCACCAATTTGATTCATCCTCTTGCTATTCACTCTGGATCTGGTCCCTTGGTTAATGACCGATGGGATAAGAACCCTGTGACGACGGCTAAGGTTCAGGCGATCTAGCCATTTCTTGATAGGGTAAGTACTCTGAAACAGCAGGGCTTGACCGGCTTCGGTATTGTCTCAAGCTTTCTTCATCGTCGTGTTCAGCCTCTGAAGGAGCGAGAGAACTTTGGCTTCGAGTACTCTAGGGTTGAGGATCCTTCATGCTTGGTCCCTGCCCTTGAGTTGACCGATGAGGAGGTACTCGAGCGTCTCCAGAAGATGCTAAAAGGAGCAAGCGTTGTCCCGCTTACTGTCTCCTAGTACTCTGCAAACAACCCGCCTCCAGCTGTAAGTCGTTTTCTCTTCGTGCGGGTACTTTCTGTATTTCTTTTGCTGTATCCATTTTTGCTTAATTTTCCTTGTCTTGTTGTTTTATTCTTCTGAATTGGGGTGCAACTTTATTGACCCGATCCCCCTTGATGTCCTCCCTGCCATGGTGAATACTGGGGAGAACTTTGCTGGGGCTTCTGTAACTAGTAAGTTCCAAATCACCACAGTGTTTCCTGGAGTTTCTTCCAAAGTTGTTGATGTATATGAAGAATATGTTCCTCGTCCAGTCCCTCGAGGTCCTCGTAGTGTCTCGAAGAGGGGGTGAGCGGATGGTTCTTCATCTGGTTTACCTGCTTCCAAGAAGTCTCGCCAGTTGAGTACTCATCTAGGTACTCCAGTTATAGGTAGCGTGCTCCTAGGTGAGCATATTAATATGTTTGGTCTTTCTGTTATTTATTTGTGCCTTTGATCGAGTTCTTTTCTCTCTTTTTTTAGATGACGCTGTAGCTATCTTGCTGGAGACTGAGGACGATAATGTGCCCCTTATTACGCGTTGGTGAGTTGTTTACTTGTCTTTCTTTTGTTGAGCACTTCTTCTTGTTCTAACTTCGTCCTTGCTCTTTTTTGTAGCAAGCGGTCATTGGGCTCAAGTTCTTCTAGGGTTCTAGTATCGACCATGCCACCCCCGTCGTAGGGTGGTGGTGATGTTTTTGCTGCCGTTGTTCCCCCTATGAGGTCTTCCTTTTGTTTTATGAAGAAGAAGATAGCTGGGTGAGTGAATTCTGGTTTCGTCTCTTTAGCTTATGTTCTCCTTTTCTCTTGTTCTTATTGGCGAGTTTCTTTATCAACTTTCAAGCCTTCGTCTTCTCTTGACCCTCCATCAACTTCTCGCCAGTCCTCTGGTGTGCCACCGAGTACTGAGCCTCAGGACTTGGAGCGCACGGTTGGTGAAGTGGCTGTGGGGGAAACAAGGTTTTCTGGTGATGATGCTGCTGCTGACTTGGTTGCCCCGGAGGTGACCGTGGCCATGGTGGTGGATTCATCTAGGAAGGTAGCCGGACTTCCCATAATGTGTCCCTGATCTTGCCTTCTCCGCATCGGCCATCTTCTCCCTCTGCTCCTCTTTGTACTGAAGATGTGGTGCATCAATTTGATGCCACTCATCGGTTGTCAGAGTTGACCGCTTCTTGGGGACACTTTGCGACCTTTGCTACTTCTTTTGGAGAAAAACTCCAAGTTAGTCTTCTGAAGTTCTTTCTTTGGATGTTCATCTTTCTCCTGTTCTTATGCCTTTTTTTCTCTCTTTCTTTTTGTTTAGTCCTTCTCTCGGGACCATACCGACTTTTTTTTCTCGTCGGAAACCGAGAAGAAGTTATCTTCTGAGTTGAGTGCCTTAAAGACAGAGCTTGGTCTCTGCCAGGCCAAGATGGAGGCTGAGCGTCAAACATATCAGAAGGAGGAAAAACCTCTTCGTGCCTGGGTTGTTGAGGCCGAGAAGCAGAGGGATGCTTCTATCCAAGAGGCTTTAAAGAATTCGGAGGCCATGAAGAACTTGGAGGCCACGAAGAAAGAGTGCAATGGTATTGCGGGTTCTTTTTGTTTCCTTCTGTATTCAAACTCTCCTTTCTGCTGACTTGTTGTTTGGTGCCTTGTCTAGCTCTCCGAGTTGAAAAGCAGAAGCTCTCGGAGGGTTTTGATGAAATGAAGACTCTTGTTCGTTCTAGTCACAACAAGGCTGAGGAGGTAATTACTCATGCTGAGGAGGAACTCACGCTTGCTAAGTTGATTAGGCGGGGAGCTGATAGAGATCTTGTGCAGGCCCAAAAAACTATTGAAGACTTGTCTAGCAAGTTGGCGACGGCTACTAAAAACTGGAAAGCTTTGTGGAAATCCTTTCGTTCAGTAGCCGATGTTCTCCGAACTCTAGCGGATGATGGGAATCTTGGGCTTAGTTAATTCCTCGAATTTCGACTCGTTTCTAAGAGTTCGTGAAGAGGTGCGCCCAACTATGTACCAAGAATGTCCTAGCCCAGGTCCGGGTTCTTGCTCCAGAGGCGCCTTTGTCCAAGATAGCAGAGGAAGCTGATAGTCAAGAATACATTGATGTCATTGAGAGGATGGAACCTGAGGTTGAAGACTTAGCCAGTAGAATTGTAGATAATCTTAATATTGTTATCTCTTCTCCTGATGATGACGCTTGATGTAATTGACCTTTATGCTCGCGCCTTGTAATATGACATTATACTTCTTTTTGAATGAAGATTTTTTGTTGATGTCTTCTTTGCCTGGATGCCTTGTTTATTCTTTGGATGAGTTTTCCAAGTGATCAGAGTTATTTGACTTGTCGAGTACTTTGTCTTGCTTTCGTCTTTGCCATGTAAACAACTCTTCGTGTTATCTTGACAAACTTTCTTGATTTGTTGAGTACTTTTCTATCCTTCTTCTGTGCCATGTAAACAACTCGTTATATGTAGATCTTTGTGTTGACAACCTTTCTTGATCTGTTGAGTGCTTGTCTGGCCTTCGTCTGCGCCATGTAAACAACTCGGTATAGAACGTTGTCTTTGTGGCAGAACCTCCTAAGAAATTGGGCCCACGTGCACCTATCGATGTCTCAACAGACCTCAGATAGCGTTCACAAGTTCCCAACAACTTAACAGGTCTGTCGGGTGTCCTCGGGAAACCCGAATCTTCCACGTTTCAAACAGGATTCCAATCACAGTCATTGCAGATTACAACATTTTTCAATATACATACCAGAGGTAATAAAGCGGAAGACTTAAGTTTAATATTACAAACCAGTTGTTTCAAACTTACATAACCATAATTGTTATACAACCATAGTAGCGAGATAATATTACATTAACATTATTTATTTCACACAAACTAGTGCCTTGTCCAAAGGCCATTCATCATTCCTCATCGTCATCGACTTCATACATCGACATGCAAGCAGGGACCAAAACAAGCTCACATGCGCATGCTCCCCCCGCAACAAGGGTTAACAAACCCCGAGTACAAAAGTACTCAACAAGACCGACCCGACCAAAAAAGGGCAAAGGTCTTAGGGATCTTTGGTGTTGGGTCAAGGTAAGGATGTAGAAAGATTCAAAAATTCTTTGCCAAAAGCTTACTATTCTTGATCCTAGTTTCAAGTTTTACCACTAAGTATTTTAGTTCAATATCTCCAACTAAGTGTTCGTATCACATGTTCCAATCCTTATCATTCCATTCTTTTCTCATGTTTTAGTAATTCACCATCCAAAGATTGCTTCAGAATGAATCGAGTCTTCATATCCATGAGCACCGGCAATCCCGATTGATTCAAGTCCCAAATGGGATTCCTTATCACACGACATATGTAGAACTTAATCTTGCATATATCAACCTTGCTACCAAATCCTCCTATACTAAGCCGTCTCCACGCCACCCGAGAGCACAAAGACACCTCAAATCCGCCACATTCAAGCCACGAGGGTACACGCTACTCCCGCCATCTCACCACTCCCGGTCGTGGGCATTCGCCTTAGTATCGGATTAGTTGAAGTAGGCTTACCGGAGTATGTGACCAGTACTACAAAGTGTCTCGTTCAGAAGATCCACAATGAGTGGCCTTTAAGCGACATAGTCGGCAACATTACCCAACATTTAAGATAAGTCACCCGACTAGTCTCTAGTTCATTCTATCCTCTTTCTTTCTTTGGCCAGTATGCCATCTTTGATTGTATCAAAACTTTTACTTTGAAAGCCTACCACAAAGCACACTAAGCAATTCTACGCCTTTGTAAATGAAATCATCTTCAAGGATGGTAAACAATTAACAAGGTAGGCAATGCAGCAAATAGGTAACATTTGAATTAAACAACTTAATGCGATAAGTAACATAAGTGATAAACTTTTCAAAGTAAACAAGGTAATGGTTTAATGCATAAACCGGGGCTTGCCTTCGTTGGCGATCTCAGGTTCTGAATCAGTACCACAATTACCAAATCCCGCGACAACCGGGTATTCTTCCAGCACTTGTTCAACTAGAATCGTTTCACTCTCGGGTTCTACATGAAATGATAACATATGCTTTAACATGATGATAATGTAAACATGATGCTTTCACAAGACATGAAATGTAACAACACCCATGAATGATTTTATTTCACTGCACCGTTGCAAAAGCCAACAAAACCAACTTGCAATCCTACCATCAAAAACCATACATGGGACTTGACCAAATGGATCTTGAAACCCTACTGGTCACACCACACAACCCAAATCAAGATCAAACCCTAAACCTACACTTAGGGTTTACCTTTATTTATTTTTGAATTAATTTAGAATTAAGCTCAAAATGAACTTGCTCCAAATGATCTCAAAAATTTACACAAGCGTCCTCATGATAAATTAGTGTACCAAAATAAATTTCATAATTTTTAGAGTTATACAGTAGCCTACAAAAATCATGGAAATTACATTTATTAATTAATTGACTGAATTTTTGAACATTAAAAATTCATCCAAATTTCAAGTTTCATATTTTTAAACCATAGTAGAACATATATAGAAGCTACCCAAAAATTTTCAAAATTTTTAGATCTGTAAATAAATTCCTACAAAATTGCAAAATTGTTGCACTATTCAAAATTCAGAAATTAGAAAAGCTCACTGTTCTCTCTCTCTCTCTGACAGGTCGACCCCGCGTGTCAGCGTCACAGAGACAGGGCGCGGCGGCGCTACCAACTCCGACCAGCAAAACACGCCGTCGGCGAGACTCCGGCGAGGGGACTAGTACCAACATGATCACCACCTCACGGCGGACCTATCCCGACCCTTGGACAAGCGGTGGGCACACCGGAGATGACACTCGACGGCCCATGGCGCCACTACGGCGATAAACGCTTGCGCCCACCCACGGCGTATCACCGGCAACAACACAGTAGAGTCTAAAGCGAAGGGTGAAACACGATCAGGGACTCACCACGAACACGTTGATGTGCTCGGTGGAGTCGGAGACACTCTGGAACATCCACAGCCACGACGAGCTTGATTTGTGGCGAGCTCCGGCCGGGCTCGGGAAGAAGCGATTCTTGCGCCGGGCGACTCCGGCCAACCCAAGTGGCGTGGGCAAGCCGCAGAGAGGCGCAAGACCGAGGCGATCACGTGGGCGTAGTGGAGCACGACGGATGCTTTGCGACGACGAGGCTACGGCGGCGGCGAAGGAAGCAAGCGGTGGAAGCGAGAGCAGAAGAAGGGAATGGGAGGAACGACGGTGGCAATGAGGCTATTTATAGCCGGGATGAGCTTCGCCCACTGCGACGGCAAAGACGACGGAGGTGCCACGCGACGGTGGCGATGCTGCTGCAGCAGGGAAAGCGGCGCAAAAAACGCTTCGGGCGGCGGTAGGCTGCGTGGCCAAGCCGTGATGGCGGCGATGTTAATCTTAATTTTTGAATTATTTACAGAACTGCCACTGAGTCTATTTTTCAAATTACTCTCAAATTTTCTAAAGAAGTTGAAAATCTCCAAAAATGAAAGTTGCTCAACTTTTCAAGCTCTACAACTTTGCTTCAAGGAACATTTTCAAATTCTGCCTCCATTTTGAAATTTGAATTTGGGGTGCATTTGAGTATTTGAATCATTTCAAAATTACTCCAAATTTTATATGTAAACTTGAAAAACTTTGAATACCAAAGTTGATCCTTATAAAATAAGCTCCAACTTTGCTTTTTGTCAAAACTCCAAATTCCAAATGGATTTTGAAATATCCAAAAGGGGCAAAACGGACTTTTATAATTTAAATTTGAATTCAAATTTGATTTGTCTTTCTTTTGCTTTAACTTTGATTTTTGACCAGTAACATGGCCCATTAGGGTTGTTTGAGTCAAATGACACATGGTCTCACATGATCACATGAAATTTGACCCTTGTGGTCATGATCTTTGTTTGACGTTTTGAATCACATTGCATCACATAAAATACAACTTATGAAACAAATCCTATTTAGTGAATGCATTCCAAATTTTCTTCTTTATGAATGCTTTGCAATGCATATGATGACATGCCAAGTTTTAGTTCTGGGTCCAAACACCAGAGGTGTTACAGTCTTGACAAACTTTGGGCTCTTGTTAGTACTGAAAGGACTTAGGACCGGAGATCTCAAGCGTCTTCATCTTCTTCTTTTCAGCTTTTTTGCTTAACTCGAACTGTGTTCAGCATCTGTCTCTCTCCTTAGTTGCAAAAACTTCTTAGGATCGGTAGGTCCCTAAGCACTTCATGGTTGAGTTTTGGATGCCTCATCTTGCTCCTTCAGGTCCTACCGAGAGGTACAAGCGTCGTCTGAGTGCTTTGCTGAGCGAAACCGTGTAGCGCTTCTTGGGGTCTTCAAGTAGTTTGTGCTCTTTTTTTGAAGAAAAAGTACATCATCCATCTGAGTGTAGCCCCCGAGCCTCTTGCTTCTTGGCACAAGGAGCTAGAGGGTCTTGTCTTAAAATTGCTCTGACTTATGCTTCAGGCTTAGTTTCAGTCGCTTTGCTTTTTGTTTCGGGTGTTAGCTTGTTAGCTACCCTCATCGGCAGGCTCAAGCGTCTTTTCAGCTATTTTGCTCTCGGTTAGGATGCTCAGGCGTATTTTTAGCCATTTTGCTTTTTGGTTCGGGTGTTAGCTTGTTAGCTACCCTCATCGGTGGGCTCAAGCATCTTTTCAGCTGTTTTGCTCTCGGCCAGGATGCTCAGGCGTATTTTCAGCCATTTTGCTTTTTGTCTCGGGTGTTAGCTTGTTAGCTACCCTCATCGACGAGCTCAAGCGTCTTTTCAGCTATTTTGCTCTCGGCCGGGATGCTCAGGCGTATTTTTAGCTATTTTGCTTTTTGGTTCGGGTGTTAGCTTGTTAGCTACCCTCATCGGCAGGATCAAGCATCTTTTCAGCTATTTTGCTCTCGGCCGGGATGCTCAGGCGTATTTTCAGCCATTTTGCTTTTTGGTTCGGGTGTTAGCTTGTTAGCTATCCTCATCGGCGGGCTCAAGCATCTTTTCAGCTATTTTGCTCTTGGCCGGGATGGTCAGGCGTATTTTCAGCCATTTTGCTTTTTGGAAACAACTCGGGGATAGCCATCATAAGACATATATTACCGAAAAACCATCTTTATTGATCATGATCGTTTGACAAGCCATAATACATATGTTGTCGAGGAACACCATCTTTATTGGCCATGAACGTTGATCTCTTGTGGTTTGTACATGTATTCTTCCTTGAGTTGTTTTCATGCGTAGAATCTTCTTAGTTGGCTGATGCACCATGTATTGCTGACTTCTTTCCCATCTTCAGTTATTAACTTGTACGTGCCTGGTCCAGTGACTTTTGAGACAATAAAAGGACCTTCCCATGGACTGAGTAGTTTATGGCGTCCGTCAGTTTTTTGTATTCTTCTTAGCACTAGGTCTCCGACTTGTAGTGATCAAGGCTGGGTATTCTTGTTGTAGTGGCGTCTTAATCCTTGGAGGTATCTTGCTGATTGAAGGGTAGTGTTTACTCTGACTTCTTCTGTACTGTCGAGTTCTAATCTTCTGGTGTGTTCTGCTTCTCCTTCATTATACTGTTCTATCCTTGGTGACGTCCAAATCAAGTCGGTAGGTAGTACGGCTTCTGATCCATAAACTAGGAAGAAAGGCGAGTATCCGGTGGCTCTGCTTATTTGAGTTCGTAGCCCCCATACTACTTTGGGTCATTCTTCAATCCATTTTGATCCATAGTCTGCTAGCTCTTCATACAGTCTTGGTTTCAATCCGGCTAGTATGAGTCCATTGGCCCTTTCTACCTGTCCGTTGGCTTCTGGATGTGCGACTGATGCGTAATCTATGCCGAAGCCACAATCCTGTGCCCAACTTTATAATTCTATAGCTGTGAAGGGAGAACCTAAATCTGTGATGATTCGATTAGGCATGCCGAAGCGGTGCATAATGTCTTGGATGAACTCGACTACTTTGGCTACGCTGTATTTTGCGAGTGGTTTGTATTCGATCCACTTGGTGAACTTGTCAATTGCTACGAAGATGTACTCGAAACCGCCCTTTGCTTTCTTGAGAGGTCCTACTTTATCCAGCCCCCAGCAGGAGAAAGGCCAAGCGGGTGGGATGTAGATGAGATTGTGAGCTGGCACATGAGCTTGTCTTGCGAACATTTGACAACCTTTGCATTTTCTGACAAGTTCTTATGCGTCTTTCAGAGTGGTTGGCTAGTAGAATCCGGTGCGAAATGCCTTGCCTACTAGTGTTCTTGAAGCAGCAAGATTTCCACAGCAACCTGAGTGTATTTTGCCTAGGATTTCTTTGCCTTCTTCAAATGAGACACATTTTAGGAGTACTCCTGACGATGCGGCTCTTCTGTAGAGCTTGTCCCCCACTAGGACGTAGTTTTTGCTTCTACGAACAACTCGAGTAGCTTCCTCTTTATCTGCTGGCAACTTATTCTCTTTGATATAATCAATAAAAGCCTATGTCCATGAAGTGTTGATTACCAGAATCTGGTTGCCTTTGGCTGTGAGTTCTGGGGTTGTCTCACTGGGTTGTTTGATAGAAGGAGCTGATAACTCCTCTATGAATACGCCGGGTGGGACCTTTGCCCTATCTGATCCGAGCTTGGCGAGGACATCTGCTGCAATGTTAGAATCACGCAGGACATGTAGAATTTCTAATCCTTGGAAATGTTTTTCGAGTTTTTGGATTTCAGCGCAGTAAGCACCCATGTTTTCTTTGGTGCAGTCCCAATCTTTGTTGACTTGGTTGATGACTACTGCCGAATCGCCGTATACGAGTAATCACTTGATTTCGAGGGTAATTGTCACTCGTAGCCCATGGATGAGAGCTTCGTACTCTGCTTCATTGTTGGTAGCTTGCCATAATATCTGAAGGACATACTTGAGTTGTTTTCCGTCTGGAGAAATTAGGAGAACACCCGCACTGGCTCCGCCTATCTTGAGTGATCCATCAAAGTACATCTTCCAGTGGTCAAGGATTGTATTTGACATAGGTTGTTGAATCTTTGTCCACTCGGCAACAAAATCGGCAAGGGCTTGAGATTTAATTGCTTTCCGTGGGGTAAAATCGATGTTGAGAGCACCGAGTTCAACCGCCCACTTAGATATGCGCCCTATTGCATCTCTGTTGTGTAAGATGTCTCTGAGTGGGAAATCTGTCACCACGGTAATCTTGTGGCTTTCAAAATAGTGGCGAAGCTTGCGTGAAGTGACCAGTAGGGCGTAGAGTAGTTTTTGCACATGCGGGTACTAGATTTTTGATTCTGATAGTACTTCACTGATGTAGTATACTGGGCGTTGTACTTTATACACGCGCCCTTCTTCTTCTCTTTCTACTACTATCGCCGTGCTGACCATAGTAGAAGTTGCCGCAATGTACAGCATCATGTCTTTGTCTTTCTTTGGAGGTGTGAGAACTGGTGAGGAGGTGAGGTATGCCTTAAGTTTCTTGAAAGCTTCATTGGCTTCTTTCGTCCACTCGAACTTGTCTATCTTCCTTAGTAGTTTAAAGAAAGGTAACCCTTTTTCACCGAGCCTTGAAATGAAACGATTGAGTGCCGCCATGCAGCCTGTTAGTTTTTGTACATCTTTGACGCTTCGAGGTGGGCCCATCTCTGTTATGGCTCGAATTTGCTTGGCGCTTGCTTCGATTCCACGATGACTGACCAAGAATCCGAGTAGTTGTCCTGAAGGAACTCTGAATACACACTTGTTTGGGTTTAATTTCCACATCCACCTTTTCAGGTTCTCGAAGGTTTGTTTTAAGTCTTCAATCAATGTATCCGGGTTCTTTGTTTTTACAACCACGTCATCCACGTATGCTTCTACGTTTTCGCCGATCTGATCACCAAGGCACGTTTGGATAGCTCTTTGGTAAATGGCTCTAGCATTCTTGAGTCCAAACGACATGGTCTTGTAGTAGTAGGCATCGAACAGAGTGATGAAAGATATCTTGCTCTAGTCTTGTTCTTTTAATGCGATCTGGTGATACCCTGAATAGCAATCAAGAAAGGATAATAGGGCGGATCCTACTGTTGAATCAACTATCTGATCAATGCGTGGTAGCCCGAATGGATCTTTAGGGTAGTGCTTGTTGAGATCTGTGTAGTTGACACACATGGGCCATTCGTCTGTGTTCTTTTTCTATACTAGAACTGGGTTTGCTAGCCAATCTGGATAAAGGATTTCTCTAATGAATCCGGCTGCCATTAGCTTTGTGATTTCTTTTTTAATCGCTGCCTTCTTGTCAGGTGAGAATCGTCGTAGCCGTTGCTTTATAGACTTAGAGCCTTCATTGATATCAATTCTGTGCTCAGCCAACTCTCTTAGGACACCTGGCATGTCGGCCGGCTTCCAAGCGAAGATATCTTTGTTGTCCCGAAGAAAGTTGGTGAGCGCGAGTTCCTATTTTGCCGAGAGGTGGGCGCTGATGGTTGCTGTCTTAGAGGGATCGCCAGTGCCCAGGTCGATTTGCTTGACGTTGGCTTCTTTTGGTGGTGCGAGGATGCTGGGCTTTTTAGCCGGTATCTCTAGTTCTTCTTGGCTTATTTCTGCGGCAATAGTGGCTATTTCTTTTCTACCATTGTCGGCTTGTGCTTTGGCTGCGATTTGGATTGCCTGAACATCGCAGTCAAAAGCGTGCTTCAAATCACTTCGAAGAGAAAGGACACCGTTAGGTCCTGGCATCTTAAGCAGTAGGTACGGATAATGCGGTATTGCCCGAGGATTGCATGGTATGATGAATCGAAGTCCGCAACCTCAAACTTGATAAACTCTGTACGGTAGTTTGAGGGAGTTCCAAAAGTAACTGGTAGAGTAATTTGTCCAAGTGGCATGGCTGCCTTGCCAGGTACTATGCCATAAAAAGGTGTACTTGTTGGTGTAATCATCCCGGCGAGTTGTAGTCCCATCTTCCTTAGCGTTTCTGAAAAAATGATGTTGAGTCCGGCTCCCCCGTCGATTAGTACTTTGGTGATAGTCATATCGGCAATAGTTGGATCTAGAACTAGTGGGTAATGGACTGCGTTTCCTACGCTAGTCCATTGGTCTTCTCTTAAAAATTGGATTGGATAATGTGACCAATTGAGATATCTTGGAGTAGCCGGTTCTGCTGCCATGATAGTTCGTAGTGCTAATTTTTCTTGATGTTTGCTTCTGGAATCTGGGGCCCCGGCGAAGATCATTGTTACCGCCCCCTAGATTTTTGGAATCCCTTGTCTTCGTGGTTGTTCTCATATTTTTTCTAATTGTCTTCTTTGGTGTTCTCCTTACTATCTTTTCTTGTGTATCGATCTTTGAAGGTATAGCAATTTCCGATGGTGTGCTTTCCATTAGGGTGTAAGATGCCATGCATGTTTTCAATGTTGTCATATCTTCTGGGTTTGTAAAACTTCTTTGATTTGTCAGCCATCGCCACGGTGTTGTCTGGTCTACGTTTTCTTTCCTGATGTATGCTATTTCGATGATTTTGCTTGTCCGGGTTCTCTCGGTTGCTTCTATCTGGGAACGTTTCTCGTGTCTTCTCTTCTGCAGTAATCATCTTTTCTATTGTTCGTCTGAATTCTTCATTGTTTCTCGGATTTTCTTTGTAGAAGTCTTGAAATTGCCACCTAGCCATGATTCTGTGAGAGAAAGCTTCAATTACTTCTCGTTCAGTGATGTCATGTACTTGAGCTCGTAGTTCGCCGAATCATGACCGATAGCCTGTCATGGGGTTACCCGGGACAGTATGTTCGGGCTTCAGCGTATGCGGAACTCGACGGTGAATGCAAGAGACAGTCAATTTATCCTGGTTTGGGCCCTCGATCGTTGATCGAGTAATAGCCCTACGTCCAGTCAGCGTTAGCCTTTGCGTTGGATTGATTGTGTGTTGTTGTGTTGTTGTGTTGTAGAAGTCCTGATCTAGGAACCCTGCCCTCCTTTTTATAGTTAGGAGGTCAGAATCCTAGTCGGTTTACAATGAGAGTTCCTAGTAGGATTACAGAATAATACTACTACTAAGATTACATAGGGAGAATCCTAATTAGACTAGATCTTCTCTCTCCCTTGCGGGGTATCCCGTGGGTCCCGCACTGACAGTAGCTTGTTCTTGTTAATATTGCAATATTGCTCTATATGCCCAACTCGCTTGTATTTATTGCAAAACCGACCATTGCCCTTCACAAAGCTAACTTTGGGAGTGACAAAGGTCGCCTTGCCTTTCTTGGGGGTATAGCCTAATCTCTCTTTGTTGAGAGAAAACCTTTGGCTACCCAAGCACTTTAGCAAGCAGGCATCTCCACCATAGGAATTGCCTAAGGCATGAGTGAGCTCATTCACCTCCTTCTTGAGGGTCTCATTTTCCACCATTAGTGAGGCATCACAAGTGACACCATCACTCAAAGGTGAAGTAGAAGTAGTAGAGCTACAAGAAGGGTTAGTGGGAGCAACAACAAATGACTTATAAAAGATTCATCAATGATATCATATGTTAGTCCCACATCACAAGACATAATCACTTGCTCCTTCTTGGCTTCCTCTATTTTGACTTGCTCGATGAGAGAGGAGTGAGCCTTTTCAAGCTTAGAGTGAGCTTTGCCAAGCTTCTCATGGGCTTCCATTAGCCTCTCATGAGTGGCATTGAGCTCATCAAAGAATTGCTCAAGAAATTTGACTTTCTTGTGTAATTCTTGGCACTCCTTTCTCTTCATCTCAACGCAAGTGTGCACTTGCTCACACATGTCCAAGAGCTCCTCCTTGGTGTACTCCTCCTCCCCCTCCTCATCATCATCACTCCTACAAGCATCACTTTCACATTCATCATCATCACTTACATCATTTTTTACCTTGGTAGGCTTTGCCATGAGGCATGTCGATGGAGTGTCGAAGATAGAGGGCTTGTTATTGATGGCGATGCTTGCTAGTGCTTTCTTGATAGATTTCTTGCCATCATCACTAGAGTCATCACTATTCAAAGAGCCATCACTATCCCAAGTGACCACATATCCTCCACCCTTCTTCTTCTTTTGGAAGGTCATCCTCTTCTCCTTCTTCTCCTTCTTTTCCTTCTTGTCCTTCTTGTGCTTCTTCTTTTCATCCTCATCATTTTCACTATTGTAGGGACAATCCGCTACAACGTGATCGGGGCTCTTGCAATTGTAGCATCTTCTCACATATTCTTTGCTTTTGGTATGATCTCTTCTCTTTCTTGCACCATACCCTTTCTTCTTCATGAATTTGCCCATCTTGTGCACAAAGAGAGCCATTGCTTCATCATCAATATCACTAAGATCATCATCATCACTTGATTCTTTCTTGGACTTGCCCTTGTTCTTGGATGATGAGCTAGCCTTGAATGCTATACTCTTCTTCTTCTTGTCTTCGTCTTTCTTCTTGTCATCCTTGTCAACCCCCTCCCTCTCCATATGGTATGTCTCTTGTGTCATGACATCACCTAGTACTTGGTTAGGGGTAATCTCCTTTAATCCTCCTCTTATGATAAGCAATCTCAATATCTCAAATCTTGGAGGTAGGCACATCAAGAACCAATGAGAGACATCATCATCATTGATCTTCTCTCCCAGTGCCTTTAAATCATTGAGAATAACTTGCAATCGATGGAACATCTCCGGAATACTCTCATCATCCTTCATCTTGAAGCTTGTCAACTTATCCTTGAGGATGTACAACTTGGAACTCTTCACCACTAGTGTGCCCTCATATGTTTCCTCCAATCTTCTCCATACCTCATTAGCTCTTTCACAATCCTTGATTTGCTCAAACACCTTGGAATCAATGGCATTGTATATGGTGTTGAGAGTCATTGTATTGCATTGCTTGTTGGTCTTGTCTTGGTTGGTGGGATTGTCAGGATCAATGATAGCATAGTCATTCTCGGTCACATCCCATACTTGATCATTAATTGAACCAACATACATCTTTATCTTTCTCTTCCAATAATCATAGCATGTGCCATCAAAGAAGGGTGGTTTGCCCTCCACATGGTTGAACACAACTTGAGCCATAATTTGACACTAATGTTGTTAAGCCTTCAATTAAACTGTGACCATGGCTCCGATACCACTTGAAAAGTCCTAATATGGCTAGAGGGGGGGTGAATAGCCTATTTAAAAATCTATAAACCAACTAGAGCAATTTGATTAGTATGACAAATAGAAAAATGCAAACTTGCTCTAGCTCTATAAGGGTTGCAATCCACCTATCCAACAATTCTAGTTGCTATGATCACTACACACACAATTTGCTAAGTTACTACTCACTAAGAGCTCTCACACTTGCTACACTTAAAAGCTTCACTAGATGAACTTAAAACAACAAAGCAAGCTCTCAATTCTAATTACACTAAAGAGCTTGCTATAACTAGTTTGCAAGAATATAAATGAGTGAGTAGAGTGATTATACCGCCGTGTAGAGGAGTGAACCAATCACAAGATGAATACTAAATCAATCACCGGGAGAATACCAAAGGGCAAGAGACAACCAATTTTTCTCCCGAGGTTCATGTGCTTGTCGGCACGCTAGTCCCTGTTGTGTCGACCAACACTTGGTGGTTTGGCGGCTAAGAGGTGTTGCATGAACCTCGTCCACACAATTGGACACCGCAAGAACCTACCCATAAGTGAGGTAACTCAATGACACGAGTAATCCACTAGAGTTACCTTTCGGCGCTCTGCCAGGGAAGGCACAAGACCCCTCACAATCACCACGATCGGAGCCGGAAACAATCACCAACCTCCGCTCAACGATCCTCGCTGCTTCAAGCCATCTAGGTGGTGGCAACCACCAAGAGAAACAAGTGAATCCCACAGCAAAATACAAATACCAAGTGCCTCTACATGCAATCACTCAGTAATGCACTTGGATTCTCTTCCAATCTCACAAAGATGATGAATCAATGATGGAGAAGAGTGGGAGGGCTTTGGCTAAGCTCACAAGGTTGCTATGTCAATACAAATGGCCAAGAGAGTTAGCTTGAGCTGGCCATGGGGCTTAAATAGAAGCCCCCATGAAATAGAGTCATTGGCTCCTCAGTCCACTGAAAAACAGGATGACCGGACGCGCAAGTCAGACCGACCGGACGCTGGACCCTAGGTCACGTCGCGCGATGTGTGCCACATGTCCCCTACTTCAAACATTGATCGCTCGATCTCAACGATCATCAGTATGTTTAAGTTGTGACCGAACACGCTGCTTCAAAGTGACCGAACGTAGGACCTCAGCGTCCGGTCGTTCTAAGCAAGCATCTAGAAGCGAAGAATCACGACCGGATGCGTCCGGTCACTTGGCGTCTCCTCTGTGCGTTGCCACGTCAACAGGACCAGATGCACCCCATCAGTGTCCGGTCGAAGACCGACGCCAGTGTCTTTCACGCTTCCACTGACCGACGCGCCGGTCCTACCGAGACCAGCGTCCAGGTCACTTACAGTGACCTCCGCCTTTTCTGTATAGAGCGCCGATAGCACCGTCGGACTATCCGCACTCTACGGGCGGACACTCCACCGGTGAAGTTTGTAACCCTTACTCAAATGTGTCCAACCACCAAGTATATCACCTTGTGCACATGTGTTAGCATATTTTCACAAACATTTTCAAGGGTGTTAGCACTCCACTAGATCCTAAATGCATATGCAATGAGTTAGAGCATCTAGTGACACTTTGATAACCGCATTTCAATACGAGTTTCACCCCTCTTAATAGTATGGCTATCGATCCTAAATGTGATCTCACTCACTAAGTGTCTCGATCACTAAAACAAAATGGCTCCTACTATTTATACATTTGCCTTGAGCCTTTTGTTTTTCTCTTTCTTCTTTTCTAGGTTCAAGCATTTGATCATCACCATGCCATCACCATCATCATGATCTTCACCATTGCTTCATTACTTGGAGTAGTGCTACCTATCTCATAATCACTTTGATAAACTAGGTTAGCACTTAGGGTTTCATCAATTAACCAAAACCAAACTAGAGCTTTCATCTGTTCCAGGAGGCTGCTCGACAGCTTGAGGACAAGTACTTTTAGAAAAAGTTGGAGCAGGTCAGAACCTCATCAAATGCAGAAGGTAGATAATGGCTCATAGGTTTAATTAGGGATTTAGAGAAATGGACAAGAGCTCACGACGTTGGTGGATGGAGGTATGACTTTCAGTGCAGCAACATGATGGAGTCATTCAATAAGTTATTATTGGAGATACGTGGTATGCCCATGAATGCAATCGTTCAATTCACCTTCTACAAGCTTGCTGCCTAGTTCAATGATAGACACGCCCATGCATTGAAGTTGCGGAGTGATGGAGAGATATGGGCTCCGAAACCAAAGGCACACCTAGAGAAGGCAAATGAAAGGGCTGGCACACATGAGGTTACATGCTTTGACCACGCCACAGGGACTTATTAGGTTGAGCATAGGGGCGGTACAATGTCCGACGGTGAGGTCCGAGAGTCGAGGATGCATGTGGTTATCCTCCAAAATTTCACATGCACTTGTGGTAAACCAAGGCAATACCACTTTCTATGTTCTCATTTGGTGGCAGCAGCTAGGCATCGCAACTATAATATCGAGAGCAGGATATCTCATGAGTTCAATGTCAACATGCTTGTGCACACATAGAGCCCCCGCTTCATGCCTTTCTAGGACCCTAGAGAGTGGCCTCTATAAGATGGGCCAAAGTACATTACGGATTCAGCTTACCGTTGGAACAAGCGTGGATCAAGGAAGAGGACGAGGCACATGATGGTTATGGATCAGATACCCGGAAGAACGAGGCGTGGGAGAGGAACCCCATTTCTTACTGACCTCGAACAGTACAAGTGCGGCAAGTGTGGTAGACTGGGCCACAATTCACGCACTTGCCATTGGCAGATTAGTGAGGTGCGACTATTGGTTGTTTTCATTATTTCATAGTTGTCGTATTCATTTAATTAATTATGCATGTCTCAATTTATGCATGTAATTGTGTCAATTACTTGTACATTTCTAAGTTCATGCTTCATTGTATATTGAATTTCTATTTCATTGACTTTTTTGTAGGATGGCGCAATTCCACCTGCTCGACCCGACGTATGAGGCGACCCACCGAGGACGTCTCATAGCAGAGGGGCAGGTAATAATCTATACGTTTCGTTCAATTTTTTGTGAGCGTACATGTGTTCGTGAAGTAACGGGAAACTATGTTTTATTCCATGTAGGACCTTCCGCTCCTTCGTCCTAGAACCCACAATGGGTTCTTGGACATGCAGTATGACAACAGGTATGTTCCTTTCCTGCAAAGAGCTGGCCTGGATGTCATCTCTTTTTAGGTTCATCGTGGGTTGCCCAAGTTCAACTCAGCAGCCATAACTGTGTTGGTTGACAGGTATTATCTTCAATCATTGCCTCCATTCATGGCCATTTGTTCATGCGCTTGCCTTTTTGACATGTAATCTTGCTTTGTCTAAAATGTAGGTGACGGCCGGAGACTCACAGCTTCCACTTACCTTTCGGAGAGATGACAGTCACGCTCTAGGACTGTCAGAAGATGCTAAGCCTAAGGATTTACAGCAACGCAGTGACTGGGTAGAGTAGGTCAGAAGGTTGGAGAGCACGAGTAGAGGCCTTCCTTGGGCGTGAGGTTGGTGAGCAAGGGGCTCGCACTTCTGGAGTTCTAATCTCCTGGCGCCGACAAGAGTTCGCATAGTGCCCCGAGCAGGCAGATGAGGAGACAGTTGGGTACTACTACAGGGCATGGATCCTACACCTGTTTGCCTACGTTCTCTTCCCCGACGCCATGGGTGACACTACATCGTGGATGTGGGTCCACTACCTTAGTGACTGGGACCAGGCGGGTCAGTACAGCTAGGGCTCTGCAGTCTTAGGTTTTCTTTACCAGCAGCTTTGCGAGGCATTTCATTGAACTTCGTCCACAGTGTCACTTGGTGGATGCGTGTATCTACTCTAGTTGTGGATGTGGGCTTGTCTACTAGTTGGCCGTCCCGAGGTTCTGGCTCGTCGTGAGTGGTTCCCAGGTCAGCCTCCACGTCGGTAGCCGACATGGGCGTACCTTTGGGGCCAGGATTAGGGTTCCACATGCGAGGTTACAGCAGGCGTACATTCAGTTCATGAACGAGCTTGACACGCTCACAGCATTTAGTGTAAGTAAATTTTATTTTCCATGCTGATTTGAAATGGTTTAGTATAGTATCTAACATCTTGTTTGAACATTTTACAGGTGTCGTGGGAGCCATACGATGGAGAGGGGCACTTTCTTTTTAGTTGAGCAACATGTGTAGGTGCGATGACGACTTCTATAGGATGAGGTGCCCTCTAATCTATTTCTATGCTGTCGAGTTCCACCTACCAGATATAGTCACACGCCAATTTGGAGTGAGACAGCTTTGGCCAACGGCTTCGTTCTCGACTGGCGTTGACTTACACAAGTAAGTGTTTTGCTATTTCAATTGTCTCATGATGGTCCATTTCCATTAATATGGTGATATGTACATGGATTCAAGTAATAATGACATACGTGCAGGTTGGATCGTCAGAAGAACATAAAGATTTTTGACTGGGAGAAGCACCAGCAGTACTACATTGAGCAGTGGGAGCTATTGCATGACAACGTGGACGAGAACAACGAGTCACACATGAACCGTGAGTTCAGGCGCTACCAAGCTTGGTACCAACGTGCGACACGTTGCAAGCTGAGGCTACAATGGACAGAAGATAACTACGCCAACATCGAGTCCTCCGACGATGAAGACATGCCGTACAACCAATCTACTCGTGCAGGAAGGCAGGTGGAGGCAGGACCAATCTTGGACAGTGTGGTAAGTCAATTGCCTTATTTTTCTATGTTAAGTTGCATACTAATACATTATGCGTTAGAGGTATCTATTTTAGTTAGTGCCACCTTCAAGCCATAGCATCCTTATAATACGTTAGATTCTTGTACAAAAGAAAACAAAATATGTTGCTATATGTTGAGAAGTATTATTATTGAGAACTTTGTTGCAGGGCAATACCCTCAAATGCTCCGTTGAAGACATTGAGCGCCTTCGTCCGAGAGTCAGGGACGATGACACGCGTACCTTCCTAGATGTAAGATTTAAAATATTCTTTCAAACTTATTATTAATACGTTAGATTCTTTCAGTTAACATAATTTTGTACAACAGAGGCTGTCACATCGGCTACGCCGTGCGGCTGCTTGTTGTGGTTGTAGGACAGCCACAACGCAAGATGTGTACGTTCCTTTCATAGGTAGAGAAGGCTTAGGTTCCTCTAGCCAAGCACCTACAGGGGACGAGGATGAGGACAACAATGACGTGGACCAGAGGCATGAGGAGCTTGGCCCCTCTCAGCTTCAGGATGCTCCCTCGACTCAGCCTACACAGCCTTTAGGCACAAGGCGACGCCGTCCACCTGACCCTTACACTTCAGGTACCAGCGCTCTTGGTCACAAGAATAAGGGTAAGCCTAGGAGGCAATGAGGGTTTGTGGTAGATTTTATTATGTACTATTATGGTTTTTGTAGTTACTTTCCTATAACTATTTGGGACTGTATGGACATTATGGACTATTTGGACTATGCAGGACATGTTATGTTGATTGTGATGTTCGATGTGGTTGTATTGTGCTCTTTGGACGATTAAATGTTTGCATTATATAATGATGTCTCTGTGTTGTAACTATAGATGCTCCTGAAACAAGGGAAACTCTTGCGAATTTTTTTCATGAATCATTAATTATACTACACTGTTAAAAAGGCACAAATGTAGTACATAGATTAAATATAAATTCATTAGAATGTGTATAGTACAATCATATCGTACAAACGCTTTGTAGATGAATCTAGGCTTTTCAGTAACAGTGAATGAATCTAGGCTTTTCAGACACTAAAAATAGACTTTTCAGTTACAAGGATGAGAAGTACGATGACAACAGCGATTTATCACTTCACTTATATAGTACAACTATAGCATCTAGGCTTTTCAGTAACAGTGAACGAATCTAGGCTTTTTAGACAATGAAAATAGACTTTTCAGTTACAAAGACGAGGACTACGATGACATCAGCAATTTATCACTTCACTTACATAATATACCTATAGCATCTAGGCTTTTCAGTGATTTATCATGTCAACGATGAATAGACTTTTCAGGAAATGAATCTTGGCTTTTTAGTGTCCATTGAAATAGGCTCTTCAGTGAAACTAATTAGGCTTCTTGTGACCAGTTATAACACATTGAAACGGCAACTAAACCTGCCTCTGCCTATATATACGCAATGCTGGATGCATTACTACTTACTTTCCAACTAGTATTTTCTTTTGTTGAAGTACCAATGTCTGGAGAATCGTCCAGAGGGAGAGGAAAGGGGAAGGGAACTACCATTGTGTGGGAGGGTTCTCTTGGTCCCGATTTCTTTGAGTAAGCTCTTTATGAGAGGTTCCCAGTTGAGAGCAAAAGTGATTTCACCAAAGAGGCACCACTGAGAGGATACGATGAACAGAAAGAAGAGTGGCTAAAATGCATGCATGATGAGGATTGCCTAGTGCAGATGTTCACCAAGGGAATAGATGGAGGTCATCGTTTCTTCAAATGCCCACAAGCATGGGTAATTGCTATTACTGTTTCTTTCTTCGATATGTTTCTCTTCTATACAACTTACATGGCATACTTATTACAATCTTCCTTAGCCGAAGAAAACTGTGGGTTCACTAGGTGGGTCGATCCTCGACCTATTTATCTGCATACGGAGTACATCTACTACATGCAGGACCGTATCTTCGATCTAGAAAGGAAAGTTAGCAGCGATTACAAGAATGACGAACATGACGACAACAACAATGGTGTTGATTCATAGGAGGCACTCTGCAATGATCCATATTGCACCTACCCAAATCACAAGAATAAGGGGCCTCTGCCGTCACCCCAGCCACCATCACCACCAACAACGGGAGGCTACTGTGGAGAAGGTGCAACATAATTTGCTATGTGTCCACACTATTAGGACAACCCTATCTTATTCACATGGCACATCCATGTGTTTGTTGTTTAGTTTAATTACCTAAGGCATGTTACGTTTAGTCGAAGGAACTTGATATCCTAGTTCGGTACATGTTCTCACATGCCATTTCATGTGTTTTGTGTGTTGAATTATATAATGACCTACTTCGTTAGGTTGTGTTAGCAGCACGTGATCACATTTCACTACGTCCGCAACATTATACTAAATATTATGACCACAAATAATGAAAACAACTACATAATGAAAAGTCTAATATTATACCACATTAAACAACACAATAATATTAGAAGTACGTGCCGACAATAGACAATATTGTTTATGAATAAACTATAGAACTAGCAAGTCATGGAGACTACTGAGTGCAACGAGGCCACTTTCCCTTCCTCAGGGCATCGGGATTCTCCTCCATCGCTGCTTTCGCTCGACGTGCACGCTCAAGCTTCTTCTCCCTCTCCTCCCTGTACGCAGCAACATGCCTCCTTTCCTCCTCTTCCTTGTGCTCCTTTTTTGCAGCCTTCTCTCCGCGCCTCTTCTCCATCATCTCCTTGTCCTCTGCCTCCCACCGCAACAGTTTTTGCATCCATTCCTTGTCTTCAGGCTTGATCTCAGTGTCGATCCACTGCTCAAAATCATAGGGCGGTGGAGGGGGCTATAAAAAATACAATTGTTATAAAACAAAAAAATCATACAAGATGTCATATGACACAAACATCAATTCCTCACCATCTTGTTAATGCGGCGCTGATGAAATGTAGGCTCAAACGCAAAATTGGAACACATCCAATACTTCTGCCTATACGTGTTCTCTTCATCGGACTTGACTACATTTCAAGGATCGCTGTAAAAGCACATGGGTACTGGAACACCACTAGACAGAGGCAATGGGTCGAAGGCATTTCCGGTCATCCGGCCATAACTACAATTCAACCAATTTCGTTCTAAGAATCGAAAGCAACTAACATTAAACCCTCAAACTAGGGTTTTTCATTTGATGCACAAGAATGAACCCATAACATCCTATAGTTGTATAATACAAATATTAAAAATTGCATGAAACCCTAAGTCATGACGATTCTTAGGTTAAAAAATCCGACTAATATATACCGAATCGATGCGAAAAAAATTAGGAGGTGAGCGAGGATACCTTGCTCTCGAAGATCTATGGATCAAATCAAAGTTTATAAGGTCCAATATGCCGATTCATGAGGTAGGGCGAAGTGGGGAGAGAAAAAACCCGAGAGGAAGAAGAAAGAAGGGGAAGAAGGCTCGGGCAGGAAGGTTGGGGGCCGGGTTAAAACACCACCTCGCTGCCATAGATCATGGCTCCAAGCTCGGCGCCAAGATCTACGGCGCTGAGCTGCCTACCAAGTCACCGCCACGTCTGCATCGAGCCCAAGACCTCGGCGCCAGCCACGATGGCGCCGAGCTAAGGGTCCAGATTTTGAAATCATACCTCTAGGGATATATTTGTAAAAAAAATCAAAAAGGGCTAAAAATAAATAATTTGAGCACGTGGTCCGATCTCATGTATGTGTAATGTATGTAATTGACTGGTTGAGTGTTGACCCAACTACCCCGTTTCTCTCTCCCTCTCTCTCCCTCTTAGCAATGCTGCCACACTTAATCCGCAACGTGCACCACCGAGATCCAATGAGTCCTCTGTCGTCCATTGTCCTTTGAAAAAGTCTTTTTACCTCCTCGAACTATTAGGCGGGTTCGCTTTTCTCCCTCAAATCTAAAACCGGGCATTTAGACTCCTGGATCATTAAAACCGGACACGAAACCTCCTCAGCATACGAAAAACCACCGTGGTTTTGCCTGTGACCGCATCCGGCGTTCGTCATTTGAGTTTTCTCCTTCCTCGCTTCATTCCTATGTCGTCGGGCGGCGATCGGCGAGCTGGAGCCGAAAAGCGCAAAAAAGCCGAAAGCGCAGCGCGACGGGTGGCGGAGCCGAAGCGCTGGTCGCAGTACCCGTGCTCGAGCTCGAGCTCGTCGCTTCTTTGGGTGAGTGAGATTTGGTATTTCGTACTCTTATGGATTCTAATTTTTGCTAAAGTAATTTGGTCAAGGCAAGATAAAATCCAAAGTGTTTGTAGATAGCTAAAGACATTAAGTCCGGTACATCAAATAAAGCATAATGACACATAGTCTGGTACTCAAATAAAAATCATAGCTTGGCCGAGTCCCAAGGTGGAAGGAGAAGCATTGGCACATTGCGTTTCTTTCTTTGGTTCTTGAGCATGGTGTTTCTTTCTTTGGTTCTGAAAAGGATGCTTGAGCAATAGCTCTAGTCTCCACCTTTGCCTTCGCTCTAGTGTGAACCAGACCTAGAGAACTTCGTGAGGCTACAAAGATAGAAAATGTGCACATGTGAACATATTGACAATTGGTGTGTAAACTTATCAAACATTACTAGCAAGTGTATTACCTATTGCCTAATTGTAGTCGTTCCATCCGAACTTTCGGATCTGTGAGTCAAGGTCATGTAACTCTTTCTTTTCCTTGCATTACTATCTTGTTGGGTAGATGGCACACGACTTTGAGACATTTGTATTTTGAGATGCACGAGGGACAAAGAGGTTGATTAGAATGAGCAGGGACTGATTGAGCGGACCGTGCACCACCGATTGAGCAGTGCAGTACACCACCGATTGAGCCCTCCTCCTTCCACAAGTGGAAGCATTGTGTCCAAAGTGTTTTACATTTTCCGCACCTAATCACAAAGGTGCCTACCCTAGACATTTTTGTTGCTTTGGGCTTCTCAGTTGGTTCTCTTGTCCTCTCTTTCTTAGGTCGCCCAGGCATTTTAATATAACCTAGTGCCCTCAACTTTGGCCTGTCAGATATGGGCCAACCTTCAATCCCTTTCAGAGGTTCAAGACAATGAGCATAAGTATTTTTGAAGTGTTCTACTCTGAAACAATCTGCAATATAGTCATCCAAAACATTGGTTTTCCAAAGATATGCTTGGATATTGCATGACAACATGGTAAACCAAATAGCCGCCAATACCTACAAGCGCATGTCTTTTGTTGTAAGTCAACTGTGAACGTATTGTCAAAATGTTTCACTTCAAACTTGTCTGCTCCATTACTAATAGCATGACAGTAGCCAGCCATTGTAATGTAAGTGTTTATCTTTCTCATGATATGTGGGCATATGGCACCCATCCACCTATCTGCTTTGGTCCCTTGCTCTTGAATCCTAATCATGACCTTCCTTCTAATTGCCTCAAGCATAGTAATGATTGGAAAAAAATCAAGCTTCTACTATCCACTTATTAAATGACTCACACATTATCAACTGAATCACAGTTGCTTCCTAACCTGAACCAGGCCCTGCTCCAGTGTTGTGGGTGTGTTTTCATGATTGCCTGAGCTCCTTCTCTAGTGTCTTCTACTAGCCTGGCTCTTGCATGGTTGAAAAGCATAATGCAGGGAGCCTTGGCACATGCCTAGAATTTTTTCTGCCATTCTTTGTCACCAACTCTTTTTTCCAATTGGCATAAATATGTCTTGCATAGTTCCTCGTGCTCCGCCTCTAGTGCCCATTTCTCAACAAAGATTGAGAATCCCTTTTGCTGGTCTCAAATGAATACCCAGTCCCTTCCATCACCAACTGAATGTCTCGCACGACAAGTCACGTAACCAAATCCCAATTGACATTATTTTCCTTGTCTACCATAGCCCAGGCAATGGGATACATCTGATTATTTGCATCTCTTCCAATAGCACAAAGAAGTTCCCCACTCAGTGCTCCTTTAAAAAAACAACCATCTAATCCAACAACTTTCCTACACCCTACCATGAATCCCTCCTTGCAAGCATTAAGGCATATGTACATCCTTCTAAAAATTGGTGGCTCCACATCAACCTCCTTGTTAATTACAACCGTGCTCCCAGGATTGCTCCTTAATAATTCCAGTTGATAGTCATAAAGCCTTTCATATTGTCCCTTTGTCACAGCAAAGGCCTTCTGAATCACCATAGCTTTTGCTTTCTTCACCTTGGATATGCTTACATCTACAAACATTTCTTCTTGGATAGTACTCTTCATCCTCGTGATATTCCATGTTGGGTTTGCCATGATAAACTTCTCGTACTTCTCAGCTATCCTCCTGGCAGTGACATGCTTGTTGTCCATTCTAGGAGGACAAGTATGTTGATCAATGAATGTAGCAATCTGCCAGCTATCTGTTCTTGAATTCTTAGAACACAAACAAACCCAAGGACAATGCTACCAGTCACATTTAGCCCTTACCCTTGTTGGTTCATCTTTTATGAACCTTATTACCTTTCTGTTAGCTAGACAATATTTTATGATAGCTTCCTTGAACTCCTTCTTGCCACTGAACTTCATCCCTATTTCAAATATAGGAACTGAAAACTGTGCATTGAACCTCCTATAATGACTTGGCTTCCTTCTCAGTTCCCCATCAGTACCAACCTCTTCAACCGACTCTTCATCATCACTTTCCTCATATGTTGTTCCATCTTCTTCCCCTTCAATGGCTAAATATTCTGTTAGCTGTGATCTGTTCTCTGCAAGAATGATATCATCTAGTGTAGCATGTTCTCCTTTCTTCAACTTCTTCAATTCTTTGAATTTCTTTAGAATCTCAGTGGCTTCTTCATCATCTCCAGATGAGCATGTATCTCCTATGAAATCACTGTCATAGCCTGAGCTTGAATCTTCTTCCTGAATTGCTTTGCCTTTCTTCTTGTATGTACCCTTCCCCTCATCGTCAGACACTGAAATAACAGATGGCTCTTCAACATATATATTTGCAACTCCGCTGTCCATAATGGAGTCAGACATGAACTGGCAAACTTTGTCATCCACCAGTACACGCAAACCATCATGTAGCTCTTTACCAGGAAATAACCAATGCAATAAAACTCCATCATGTACATTGTAATGATCACGCAAGCGTCCCACAACCTCTGGCAGAGAAATCTTGTCTCGATCAATATAAGACATTGCAGCCTTCCCCCGAAAATAATGCAGTATCTTGCCATCTTTGAAAAACTCTCCACCAAAATGGAACCTCACAGCCAGTGAGTTCGACACATCCATGGCCTACATACATTAAAAAAATAATATGCCTTCATTAATCCCACTGAAGGGCAGGCCTGGTGCAGTGGTGAGAGTTGTCTCACTGAGTCACCAGGTCATGGGTTCGAAACAATCTCTCCGTATATTTTGCGGGGGAAAGGCTTGCCTCGGTTTTTCCCTTCCCCATACCCCACTTATGTGGGAGCCTCCGGCACTGGGTCTGCCCCTTCATTAATCCACTAATGTAGATGCAAGTAAAGAGCACCCAAAAAAACTGGTAGCTCTCGTCTCCTATGCCTAATAAACAATGGATCTCCAAAAAGCAAGTCCCAGGGACCCAGATCCAAGAAAAAACAATTATTCTATGCCTAATTGACTCATTAGGAGTGCGATTCCACAAACCTGGTGCGCTTTGTGGCAGCAAAGGCCTTCTGAATCCTCTGGACACCCACCAGATCCACCTACTGCAATGGCACGTGCGCACCACCCACTAGCCGCCCGCCTCCGAGGGAAAAGATAAAGAGTCCCAGCTAGGGTTACAGGTGGTCACGGGCACATTTTGACCGCCCTCAATGGCCTGACAAGCGGTACAGGGAGGTTTCGTGTCCGATTTTAACAGTTCATGGAGTCTAAATGCCCGGTTTTGGAGTTGAGGAAGGAAAAAACGAACCCGCCCAATAGGAGGTAAAAAGGACTTTTTCCTTGTCCTTTTTCCAAAGGCCCAAGAGTAGATGAGAGCCCACGTACGACCATCACCCCGTCGACGTCGGTCCCACTACGACCACCACCTCCTTACGTCCGTACCAAGGCGGCAAAAGCCCACAGCGCACGAATTCGGCAGTGTTTGATTCGTGGCCTCGTGGATAGCTTGTGGCGCGATCTTGATCGTCAGACGACCAAACCGACGGCCTAAGATAAGTGCCTGACAAACAAATTTTGTCTCTAGGCATGAAATCAAACACGCTCGAAACGCATTCAAAAAAAAAGGTAGAATAGCCGTTTTAGTTCTTGAACTATTGCTCGAGGCTCAATTTCATCCCTGAGTTTTCAAAATGACTGTTTTAGTACCCGAACTCTACTTTTAGGTTCAATTTCATCTCAGAACTACGAAGATGATCGTTTCAGTCCTCAAACTATGTATTTTGGGCTCAATTTCATCCATAAACTATCAAAGTACATTTAGGTCTTTAAACTTTTATTTACAACTCAACTTTGTCTATCAAAAAGAAAACATCATATTTTAGGCACAATTTCATCCATGAATTATCAAAAATGCATTTTTGCTCAACTTTGTCCTTTGTCCAGCACCACCTATGATTTGAGATGGACAGTCATCGTTAGGTACGATTGTCCCTAGCGTCGTCTCAAGTATCGAATCAGATAGCACACTTTCAATATTTATTTATATTCATATTCTAAGATGGATATAAATATAGAACTAAATATTCTTAAATATGAATTATTTTTAGCCCATGGATTAAAAAAATATTATTTTATATACAAATGGTTATTAGTGGAGCCTAACTCTAGAAGTAGTTAAGGAAAAAATTATAGATTTGTTATTGTTTCAATATACCCATGTTTCTTAAGGAATAAATAACGAAGCTACTGTAATTGCTTCCAAAAAAATCATTTAGTCGGATATATATAAACGGTGCTATTATAGGGTAACACTAAAAATAATAGCTTGGAATTATTAATGGCCACTAAAGAGTTTTTTGATGAATATTATTTTTTCTATCCCTAGTGACCGGTGGTGTTGGAGCTGATCAGGTGCAACAACAGCGTTCCATGTAGGACAGTAGACAAAGTTGATTTGAAAATAAAAGTTTAAAGACCGAAATATACTTTAATAGTTTATGGATGAAATTGAACTCAAAATGCAAAGTTTGAGAACTGAAAGGATCGTCTTCATAGTTCTGGGATGAAATTGAATATAAAAGTAGAGTTTGAGGATTAAAACGGTCGTTTTAAAAGTTCAAGGATGAAATTGAGTATTGAGCAATAGTTCAGGAACAAAATGACTATTCTGCCAAAAAAAAAAAAAAAAAAAGAAAGCACGTGACGACTAATATAAACGATTCAATTTGCTACGGAGTACTTCGATCTTTCAAGAGTTTTGTTAGCTGAAATTGATTACTAGAAAATTCTTAAGACTAAGCAGTTATGTATATGGTCTTTGATTTTTGACCCAATCTAATTAACCTATCTATTTCAAAAGCATCAATCGACGCCAAAACTAAAAGGAGGCGTCCCAGATCATAGGCTCTACAACTTATCTTGGCTCCTCGATCGTCTCATGGTCATAGGCGTGAGGCTGTAGGTTTGACGTGGGATTCACCGCTACAGAAATTATTTTTGCTCACGGTGTTTTTACGGTCGGTTTGAACAAAACCGTTCATGATATTTTTCACATAGAATCTCCAGTCGATTCTCCACGTCCGAATGGGTCTTTGCATCTGCATGACTGTTCTTGGGACGACAATCAACATGTGCTCTTGGCCAAACCATTACTGCCAATCTGAGGATGAGGATTGGCCAGAGAGAGAGACGACCACCGTAACCAAGGTTGATCACAAGAGCTGTATGCATGCTACCTAGGTCAACGAATAATCCAAGCCCACATGATGATGATATAATAAACAAACTATATAGACTATGTTGAAACTTCAGATTGATTCGTCAATGGCTTGGATCGGACAGACGCACGCATGATGCACGTGTATTATGATACTCGCTCATATATGTAGAAAGTATGAGTATGACGACTATTCTGCTTTATCTTCATTCTTCACAATGAAAAAAATAATAGTGGATTATACTACAAGAAAAAAAAAAAAGCATCTTAACTAGAGAATGAACACCAATTTTGATAAATACTTCATCCATCCCAAAATAAATGTCGTTCTCGCTTCCTAAGAAATCAAATGTTTTCGACTTTGACCAAATAGATATAAAAAAATATTAATATTTATAGTACATAATTAATATCATTAGATAGATTGTTGAATCTATTTTTCATAATAAACTTATTTGGAGAGATAAATATTACTAATATTTACTATAAATCTAGTTAAAGTTGAGAAAGTTTTACCGACACGTATTAACGTCACTTATTTTTAGTACGGAGGGAGTAAGTTAGAAATGCCTTCCGGTACAGTTGCACCAAAATGTGTAAAAACATGGCCGAATACTCTCCGCTCCTGCTCCCCATTCCCCTTGTCATCATCGTGCTCTTGGACCAAATCGTTCGTTCCGGCCGCCGGCGTGGCAGGCTCTGCCGGCCGCCGCCAGGTCTGTGGGCGCTGTCGGCGACGGAGGATGGGGATGACCATGATGAAGATGGCAACGAGAGCAACATCAGAACTGAACCTTAGAACCTATTTCAAGACGTGTTTGGATCCGCTTAAAATCTAATTCTGGCTGGAAAACAAATGCAGGCACATGTAGATGCAATATAGACATAAAGAACCGACAACTACAATTAAAAAATAAAATCATATGTACAAACTTATTTCTATGAAGGCCTGTCTGAAGGGCTCTGTAGGCTCTGTGTTTCACAGTAATGTGGAGGAGCTGTCAGAGTCCCAAATCAGTAATTTGTCAGGCTCCTTCGTTTTCTCGGTGCGTTACGGAATTGTTTTGGCTGTACTACAGTACACTTGCGATGCAGTAACAGGGTAGAAGGAGCCAGAGTGCCTAAGAGCTACACCAAACAAGCTCTGTAAATAAAGTTGTAGATATTGGGGCGGCTCCTTGCCAACAGTAAGTATTGTGGCGTTGGATACTTGCATATGAAGTACTCTCTTTATTCTAAATTATAGATCATTCTAATTTTTGTGAGAGTCAAAATATCTCAAGTTTGATTAAAATTGTGAAGAAAGTAACAAAGATTTATGACATCAAATACGTATATTATGAAAATATAATTAATGAAGAATCTAATGATACTTAGTTTGTATTAGAAATGTTATTATTTTGTTATATAAAGTTGATTAAATTTGAGATGTTTTGACAATAACTTATAATTTAGAATGGAGGGAGTAAGTGTTAGTTTTATACTCCTCAACATTTGACCTTTTTGAGTGAGCAACGTTTCGAGAAATTCGCTGGGAATTCAAAATTTATCCAAGTGAAAGCTACACGTTCCTGATTTCACATCAATCACGACAGTGACGACTGATCGATATGTACACCGCGTAAAAGCTGGAGTATATTTATTTTATTTCCGCAAACAAGAGCAGATAGCAGCACTGCATGAGCACTACTCCAGTTGCACAGACGGATGGGCACGGCAGAGGACAGAAAACAGACAGAGCACTACTCCAGCAGGCTCAGGCGACGACGCCCGCTCCGGCCTTGAACTTGTTGGCGAAGGCGGCAAAGTAGCTGCCCTGGTGCACGGCCATCTGGAGCTCGGCGTCGCTGGGCAGCCTGCTCCTCCCGTCGGCGCCGGCGAACGTGCCGGACCCGTACGGGCTGCAGCACCTGACCTCGTCCATGTCGAACATGCCGGCGCCGAACGTGGACCCGACGGGCACGAACACCATGGCGTGGTGCGTGAGCTGCGACACACGGCCGTGAGCGCCGTCTCCTCCTGCATGCCCGCCGCCCTGGGTGCCCAGCGAGAAGAAGAACCCCGCGGGCTTGCCCGCGAGCGCCTGCGTCTGCCACAGCCCGCCCGTGGAGTCGAAGAGCGCCTTCATCTGCGCCGCCATCATGCCGAACCGCGACGGGAAGCCGAACAGGATGCCGTCGGCGTCGGCCAACTGCTTGCCGGAGATCACCGGGTGCTTGTCGCTCTTGGCTGGCGCGTGCATCTTCGCCAGCGCCTCCTCCGGCAGCGTCTCCGCCACCTGCCAGATGGTTGCAAGGTGCTCATGATTTGGTTGTCCACGCACACGACGTAGATCTTTGTCACCGCCATTGATCGATCGCACAAGCTTGTCGTCTGCGTTCTTCCTCCGTCAGTTTTTGCTGTGTGCAGTGTGCTGCTTCGTGACTCCATCGATCCACACCGAGCGCGCGTTTATATAAGAGTCCGCTGCAAAGCTGAGCACGACGGATCGGAGGTGATTTGAGCACTGGGCACCATCTCATTTGGGCGGTCAAAAGCCGGCAACCGGCGGCTCCGTGGCTTGCTGAGGTGATCAGTGGCGTCGCTGCTAACGTCGCTCCTCGTCAAAGTATATATATACGACAACAAAGGGAAACTGAGGCTGGGTACATACAACATATATACTCCTATATAACAAGCGCTAATGCAAGGGCAAATACAAATCACTGGAAATATTTAATTCTTTCAAGATTTCTCCAAACCGAATGGAATTAGCATAAAGAGGGCTGAAACTAAGTAAGTGCTAGCTAGGATTCAAAATGAATTTTAAAATTGCTTTGAACCCAAACTTATGTGACGGAACTGAGTGCGGGACGACAATCGAGAGCGGCGCGCGCGGAACGATAGCTAGCATGAAGACTGAAGACGGTGGCAGTGGCAGTGGCAGTGGCAGGGGCAGGGGCCATGCGTGGGCTAGCCATGGCCGCGAGAGAGGAGAAAGAGGATAGATGGAGCTAACATGTGGGCTTTAGACCCCAATGAGCTAGACCAAAACAGAGATTAAACACCAAAATAACATAATTTGTGAATACAAGGATCAGCATAATACACACATGCACAAGTTTAAAGACCGGTTATGGACTTTACTCACTATAAATTATAACAGTGTATAATAAAAAAAATTATAACGGTGTCGGTGAGCGATGGCGGCGCGTCGGGCTGCAGTAGAAAAGAAATCTAGTGTAGGAAGAGGTCAAAGCACTCAGTGTTGGATAGATAGATTCCATCACAAAGGGCAAAGTGCACGCGGATCAGAAGAAGCGTGTATACCATTGTATCTTGCATACCATTGGAGTCATTTTATTTTAGCCGGTTAAGTCTTGCTGAGTATAATTCGGTTCTCAGGGTTTGTTAACTCCTATTACAAGTGAACCCCAACTTTATGTGGATTTTTGCCCATGTTGTATGACGGTTTTGAAAGACGATATCCAGCAGTAGACATTGTGTTTGAAATCTCATGCTTGGGAAGGACGATCTTTTGTTATGTGCTGTATAATTGTGTTGGTACATGCTCTGTCGAAGGCTAAAATTCATGGTTTGTAAGACTTAAATAACTGGTTTGTAATACTTTCGCATTTTTACTCTGGTGTAATATATTTGTATCAACCGCTGTAATATTGCAATGATTATCTGTAATGATACTGAATGGTTGTAAAAAGTGGATGACTAGGGATCCAACGAGGACACAACATAGATTGCCGGAGTTGTTTGAGTCCCATGTATATTAGTCAGAAGTCTGTAAGACAATGACAAGTACACATGAATTTGTAGGACTTGGACGGTTCTGCCACACCTCGCTGGCACACGACGGAGGGGATGCGGTGGGCTCGGCTCCGGCAGCAGTTGTGGTGCAGGGCGGAGTGCTGCCACCAACATGGGCCAGTGCCGGCCCTAAGGGTAGGCGAGGAGGTGCGACGACCGAGGGCCCAAGCGGAGGAGGGGCTCAAGCCCAGGTATACAAACTCACAGATCCTATAGTTCATTAGACATTAGCAAACTAATGAGAAGAGAGATATAGAACTGGCCAGGCGGCCTAAAAAGACAACATCAACATTTATTTCCTAGTTTCCTTTCCCCACGGCCCTCGGGTAGAGAGGAGACGAGGAGTCACGCTGCACATAGCACACTTTGATCGTGAGTTCACGACATGCGCCTTACACACGCGGAGCTGGCGAGCCATGCCGCCGCGAAGAGTTAGACTACCGGAGACACGGACACGGCACACGAGGATGGCGACCAGGCAGGGCTCCACGACGACGATATCTTGATTCTTGGCTTCTTACGAATTACGATCACCGATCAATTGTTTAGGCCTAAGATATTTTTTCTTTTTTTTATTTTTAATCCAAAATAATTATTTGTACAGTATTCCAGACTTCTAGTACTTTGTACCTATATAGTCATATTTTTCTTCTAATTTAGGTGTTAGAATTTTAAAATGTTTACCTAAGAAACATTTGTCATGGGTGAGAAAAGAAAACGAATATATTGCTTTTTTAAACTACATTGTTCCTCGATAATTATCATACATCTACAAATTATTGCTTAATCTACATTGTTCCTCGATAATTATCAGACATGTTAAATTAAAAATATGTTATTGAATTTGCTTTCGTTTTACAAATAAAATTAGTACCTATATATTATAAGATTTTATATATAGTCAATAGGGACTGTTACGATGAAATCGCCAGAGGACCCTTAAAATCCTAGGACCGGCACTGACATGGGCAAGGGGAGCATGATGTCGCAACTGCCGGCACAGGAGAGGACGTCGACCCATCGACAATGCACGAAGGAGGACGAGGGCCGTAACTCCTAGCGGTTAGAGCAGGGGGGAGAGGTCGAGCTTTGATGGCTTTGGTGGAAAGGAGTGTCCAGTCTCCTCTCGCGCAGCAGAAGCTAGAAGGTTTGGGATGAGATAGAGAGAGGAGGCTAATTAAAAAATTCTTACATGTTTAGCCGTAAAACTTTAGAAGTGCGTGTTGTAGCTGGACTGTTGGAAGATTGATCTATTAAACCCTCTATAGCTGATGTGTCCAAGCTTATAGAGAGTAAGTTCTCAACCATTGATTATGAATCGAAATTCATGTTATGGGGCATGTAAATGAAAGTATTAGGCAAAAAATCAATGATTGGATGCATATATCATGCAAATGGGAAAAAAACAAGGATGGCCACGGTAAATCACAATAGAACAACTACACCTCACTCGAATGTTCCAACACTCGATTTGTCTCTCTTCTCTCTCTCCTCTTCTTCTCCATGGATGGCAGGCTTAGAAAGGGGGTCGAGGGAGGGAGGCAAAGCCCGGGGGTGGAGACGGGAGAGACAGCGGCGTGGAGGAGGCAACAGTGACACCGCTGAAGCGAGCGGCGGAGGAGACGGTCGGACCAAAGTTGGGGCGGGGGCGACCATGTCCATAATGGTAGCAGGGGAGGGGAAGAAGGAGGTTGCCGCGGGCATGGTAGAGTCACGCCGGAGCTCTGCGGCTGTGGGGCTCCAGCGAGACCCTACCACGCCACGGCGGGGCGGTGGGCGGTGAGCGGCGGCTGTGCATTGGGCTACATCAGAAAAGAAATCGAGTGTGGGAAGAGCTCAAAACACTTAAGTGTTCGATAGACAGATTTCATCACAAAGGGCAAAATACAAGTGGATCGGAAAAAGCCTGCATCCTCCCTTGCTAAGAATAGACTCGCGCAGGTAGGGGGCGGGGCGGGGTGGGGCGCACAACAAAACGAGTTGAATCGCGCGCCTGCCCGGGGGTGCCGAGCAGTAAAAACGGGTGGGACGCCTCCTTCCCCGCGGAAAAAGGAGCTCCCACCGCTCGCCACCGCTAATCTATCGTCCTCCTCCCTCCCTCCCCGCGGCCGGCCACCCACGCCGTTGCTGCTGTTCTCGCGCGCTCTCCGCCTCTTCTCTCGTAGGTGCCGTCGGAGCTTGCTTTTGGGGAGGTAACGAGCTGAGCTTTTCTTCTCACACTTCGTCATGTCCGCATTTCTGCCTCCGCCTTGTCGCCGATCGATTTCTTGCATTATGTCTTCTCTAGCTCCGAGGATGATCTGTCAACGAATCCATTGCTGATCTTTCTCTTCGTTAACGAATTGTTTGCGTCGTGCCTCTAATAAGAGAATGTGACCATCCGTTCTGTGATGCTCTTGGGGAAAATGCCGAATACTCCAGGTCGTGCGGCATGATCTGCTGACCGACCCCAAATCAACCCGGCCGCGCATCGACCGTCGCCGCCATCCAGTCCGGCGAGGAGGAGGAGGAGGAGGAACCGACAAATTAAAGATGTCTTGCTGCGGTGGCGCCGAGGAGGACAGCTACGGCCCGCCGGCCAACCAGGCGGTTCCGCCACCCAATGCCAACGCCCCCGGTACAATACAATTACAGGGCATCATCTTTGCTACCAATGGCGCCGTCGATCTCGTCTGACCACCAGTGGCTTCTCAATCCATGCATGGCACAGGCAACAGAGGCGGGCCGAGGGGACCGGGCGCGCCCAGGGTCGGCGGCCCCGCCAAGCCCGTCAGCATCGACGTGCCCGCCATCCCCTTCGACGAGCTCAAGAAGATCACCAACAACTTCAGCGACCGCGCCCTCATCGGCGAGGGCTCCTACGGCCGCGTCTACAACGCCACGCTCAGCGACGGCCGCGCCGCCGTCATCAAGAAGCTCGACACCAGCGCCTCGCAGGACTCCGACACCGACTTCGCCGCGCAGGTGCGGACGCGCGGTGCATGCCATGCCTGCCTTCTCACGCCATCTCCCTCTTCGTTCCTCCTTTGTCAACGTTGCCTGCCTGTGATGTTTGCTTGCATTGCCGGGCGCCCTCGTCTCCATCTCCATGGTACAGATAGCGATGGTCTCCAAGCTCAAGAACGAGTATTTCCTGGAGCTCCTGGGGTACTGCTTGGAGGACGGCAACCGCATGCTAGCCTATCAGTTCGCCACCATGGGTTCTTTGCATAACATACTACATGGTTCGTAGCTCTGACGATCCATGCATCTCTTCTTCGGCCGACGGTGATCTGACATTGTTCAGGGAACGATCGATTGATTCTGGCATTGTTTTGTTTATGCAGGGAAGAAAGGTGTTCAGGGTGCAGAGCCTGGTCCCGTTCTCAACTGGGCTCAGCGAGTGAAGATAGCTTACGGAGCAGCAAGAGGGCTAGAGTACCTGCACGAGAAAGTCCAGCCGTCGATCGTTCACCGAGACATCCGGTCCAGTAACGTCCTCATATTCGACGATTTCAGCTCCAAGATTGCTGATTTCAACCTCACCAACCAGGGGACCGACACCGCCGCGCGGTTGCACTCCACTCGCGTGCTAGGGACTTTTGGATACCATGCCCCAGAGTAAGATCGATGAAGAACGACGATAGATCTGGCATGGCAAATTTTGCAACTACATACTGCATTGTTTTGCGTTTGTAGCATTAGCCTTCTTAGTTCTTACCCAGATTGGTATGGTATTCTGGACCATTTTCTCAGATACGCTATGACAGGCCAGATCAACCAAAAGAGTGATGTTTACAGCTTCGGCGTGATCCTTCTAGAGTTGCTGACCGGAAGGAAGCCGGTCGATCACACCATGCCGAAAGGCCAGCAAAGTCTTGTTACTTGGGTAATGTGTTTTGTGTAATTTGCTTCCTTCCTGAAACTCGTACTATGTAAATGCCAGTAATCTCCTGACTGTGAACATCATGATTAGGCCACTCCAAGGTTGAGTGAAGATAAAGTGAAGCAGTGTGTTGATCCGAAGCTCAACAGTGATTACCCTCCAAAGGCTGTTGCAAAGGTAAACAAAACAAGAAAAAAGTTCTCACGCTTAATTGGGTCATATATACATGTTTCCAAGAATGTTTTGCCGGATATGCTACAGTGACTTACTGGCATTTCCCATTTGTTTTCAGCTGGCAGCAGTTGCAGCGTTGTGCGTTCAGTATGAATCCGACTTCCGACCAAACATGACCATCGTGGTGAAGGCCATCACGCCTCTTCTAAACGCACCTAAACCAGCCGCTCCAGCAGCAGCGCCACAATCCTGATCAACCAGATGAAAGACAGAATTAGCCTGCGCATCTCTGACTCCTGAACACGGTTTCCCTCTATTTCTGATCGTAGAAGTATGTTTAAGGAACCACGCATCCTTGCTCCATCCATCCAGCGCCTATGCTTTTGTAAAAAAAAAAACACTAATCTGCTGGTACTGCAGGACACATATAGGGGAATTTTGTAAAATGTTAATCCGGTACTCTGAATTCTTGTGCTTTTTTGTATGCCTTGTTGTGAGTTTGTGATATAACATGTGCAGTGGTAGAAAGTACACATGCTGTTTCCAGCTAGAAATGTAGTCATGACCTCCACTCTTTTTAATTCACATAAAGTGATACTGAACAAGAGCTTGCTAATTAAGTGCTAACGACTGGTGTAGCGAATAACATGCAGATTTCCTTTTGTCTAACTTAATATTTAGCTGTTTTTTCCCTCCTAAATAAAAGGCTTGACAAGCATTGCATGACACACACTATGATTCTAAGTGTGGTCATGGAGATGAGTGCGAGTTTCCAACTTTTCCAAATAACATAAAGTCAGCCACAGCTACAGGAATGAAACTGAATCAGATCAAGAGATTATTGGCTCTTTTTCACCAAGAGATTATTCGCAAAAAAAAGAGATTATTGGCTCATTTTCACCATATAATTGCTGGGACACTCTGATAAGGAGCGCACTCTGATAACTTCAAACTGGGGAAAAAAATCTACATACAATGGACATGCAAAACTTTCACCAATTATTTGCATTATTACCCTTAGAGCGTTGGACATGTGACCAGATTACAGCTCCTGACTGATGAATAAGGTTCATGTTTATACACTTCAAAACAAAAAGGCAGGAGGAACAATGTGTGAGCACTTTCTGATGGCAATCCAAGACAGTTGCCTCCCACTAGCATTTGTGCACTGTAATAGAATAAGAGGTAGCTAAAACCAGGTCAGCAGAAGTTGAAAAGGATAAAAACACACAGAAGCCTTTCCCTAAAGAAAAAGTTAAGCAAAATTTTAAAGTATAATATGCTAAGTGAAGGTTGATCGTGCAAAACGTAACAGCATTCAGGTAGTGACTTGTTACTTGATCTTTTACTGATTACCCTGAAACTACAGAGATGTTTCCAACCACTTGGATCATAATGGCAGATGTGAGCATAACCATGCCCTTCTCTCAATACTAGCAATAGATCAATAAATAACTAAAAGGTTCAGGTTAACTCTTAGGAACTGTCACAGTACATAATAGATCTCAAGGGCTATTTTACTCTATGCCAGTTGAGATACAATGATACACAGACACAGTGTAATTATGTTTCAGTAGAAAAGCTGAATCTAACAATTTCAATATGCCTTCCATTCCAAGCAGGAACATCAGCCACTGAGAGTGAGGTTTTGAATCATACTTCTGGTTACTGGCTAATTTTCCGTAGTTTTTGTAACACCATGTGACATGGGGAAATCTGGATGACTAATTTTCGTTCAATTGAGATTTTCATGTAATATAATGCAATCCAGATTTGGACCTCTTGTTCCAAGAAGTAGCTAGTTGTGAAACATCTTTCATTCGATTTGCATTTGAACATGAATAGACCAACTTTCTAGTTTTGCACAGGTACTACCATGCCAAAGATGATTATGTGCACAAGAAATAAATAAAAATAATGCAAGCAAATTTCTAGTCATTTGAAAAATGGAGTAGGCTTTATACTGGAAATTTGACAAAAGGCACTCCACATGTTAATAAGAAAGTAGCATCAGTTAAGGCATCGCAATCGTACTGTCAAGAAAGTCCCCTGCGAAGATGTTCATATAGTGTACACTAACTGATCATCACTAAGTTTGTGTAGGTCCATCTAGCATCTTAACGGCTCCCTTCTTCATAAATTTCTTATTCACAACTCCTCTAGAGCACAATTGACCAAGCAATTCTCTTGCCTCCTTTACCAAGCCTTCATAAGCCAAGCCTTCAACAAGTATAGTGTAAGTCGATTCATTCGGCATGCAGCCATTCGATATCATGTAAGCAAACAGGTCGATAGCATTATGTGTTTCACGCCTTTTGCAGAGCCCAAGAAGAATAGCATTGTACAACACCACAGTGGGCCTTATACCCATATCTTGCACTTTAGAAAATGTTCTAATCGCCTCCTCAATTCTGTCTTCTCTACAAAGACCAGAAGCTATTGTTGTGTAAGTAATGATATCTGGTTGGAGCCCTTTGCTGATCATCTCATCCAACAGTTCCAATGCTTCCTTTGTTTTGCCAGCCTTAGTAAGACCATCAATGACCGTGTTATAACTAATCAAGACCGGGCTACAGCCTTTGTCCTTGAGTTGATGAAGCAATTCAATAGCAACATCAACTTCCCCATTGCGGCAGAGTGCAGTAAGCAGAGTGTTGTATGAAACGATGTCTGGGTAACAACCCCTGGACACCATTAGTTCTACAAATGCCATTGCTTTATCCATCTTCTTTTGTTTGCAGAAGGCATGAAGAAGTGGGTTATAACTCAATGAATTAGGCGTGCATCCATACTTGGGGATCTGCTCAAGAACTTCCATTGCAGGCTCAACCAATCCTCTACGACACAAAAAACTGATGAGCATATTAAATGTTACCACATTCGGAGGGCAACCCTTGTGGGCCATCTCTTCCATGAGCTTCTCGGCGTCTTCCCACCGTTCAGCAGTGAACAAGCCCTTCAGCACAATGTTGTAGCTAACAGTGTTCGGCTCGCACCCATAGGACGGTAAGTTCTCCAAGAACTCCATTGCGTCGTCAACCCGGCCTTCCTGGCAGATACCATTGAGGACGACATTATAGGTGATGATGTCCGGGGCGCACCCCTTGTCGCGCATCTCGTCGAGGAGCTTCATGGCCTGCTTGTACCCGCTCCTCCTGCAGGTGGCCTCGAGCAGAATGGTGTAGGTGACGACGTCGGGCAAGCAGCCGCGGCGGAGCATATCATCGAGCACCGCGAGGGCGTTGCTGGTCCGGCCGCGGCCACAGAGGCCTCGGATGAGCGTGTTGTAGGTGTACGCGTCGGGCTCCACGGGCATGTCCGCCACGAGCCTGCGCGCGGCGTCGAGCTGCCCGGCCCCGCAGTAACCCGCCACCATGGCGTTGTAGGCCACGACGTCCCGCCCGCACGCGCCCAGCACGCGGCGAGCGTCCGCGGTGCGGCCCGACGCGCAGAGCTTCTTGATGAGCGCGGCGCAGGGCCCCGCCGCGGCGGGCGAGGGCGGGTCGAGCCCCGCGAGGGAGTCGACGAGGCGGAGGGCATCGTCGAGTTCGCCGCGGCGTACGAGAACGCGGAGTCGCTCGGTGGCGGAGGTGGAGGAGGCGCTGCGGCGCGGGGTGGCCGCGGATGCGGCGGGGTATGCGGCGACGCGGGGGACGAGGTGGAGTTGAGGGGGCCTGGGGCTTGGGGGCTTGGGCGGCGCGGGGAGGGAAGGATAGGGGTGAGAGGAGGGGAAGGTGATGAGAGCGGCGGACATGTGGGACGGCGGCGCAGCGGGCGGAGGCGCGGCGGCCATCGGTGTCGGGCAACGATAAGGTCAGTGGAGAAAAAGAAGAGAAAAAGTCCGTTTTAACTTTCTATAAACTATCGGTTTCCCAAAAGAAAGAAAGAAAAAGACTTTCTGAACTATCGCCACAGTCCAAGGTTTTTTCAAAAGACTCGAAAACCAGGCAACCTTGCTCATTATGGTATTGGAAATGGGCACGTGTCCTCCCTTCCCTGTGTCCAAATCACCCTGATTTCATCCTATGTGTACACTAAACTTGGCCACCTCAGTCCTCAGCTGTCACAGGCCCATTTGTTTGTGCCCTGTTCGCTTGGCTGATAAGCCATGGCTGAAAGTACGGTTGACTGATTTGTTGTGAGAGAAAAATACTGTTTGTTGGTTAAAAAATACGGCTTATAAGCCAAGCGAACAGGGCAACGGCTCGCGGTCGGGGTGTTAAAGCCCGCCACGTCGCCGATGCGCCGTCTCTTCCCCTTTCCTATTCCCGTAAACCCTAGTCGCTCCTGCTTACCATTCGCGCCGCCACCATCACCACCTTGACGGAGGTGGCCTCGAGTGTCGGGACAAAGGAGTGCAACTTAGGGGTCGTTTGGTATGGCTCCCGGGGCGGCTCCCAGAGCCGTTTTTCAGCTTCGGTTACCAAACGCGTCCATAAAAGTGCTCCTCGTGTGGAGTGGCCGGGAATTGCGCTCCCACAACGCGGTTTTGACAGGTGGAGCCGAAAAATGAAGCTCCCACCGGCTCGACGCGTGTAGGCCCATGGTGTATTTGCCCGTGGATGCCCCTGCCTTCTTCTTCCTTGCGCGTGGGCACGGAGCGACAACTGTGTGGGCATGGACCGCCTAGAGCCGGGGGGCCGGAGCAGGGGCACGCGCAGCATGGGGAGGTGCTCGAACGGGCGGCACAGAGCCGGGCGAGGCGAAGCCCTGGCATGCGGTGGAAGGGAATAAGGAAGGAGCCCGGGCACGCAGCACGGGAAGGTTCTCGAGCGAGCGAGGCGGTGCCCTGACGTGTTGTGCCTGTGTGGGCGAAGGGGATAAGGAAGGAGGAGATGCATGCGGTGGAGAAAGAGATAAGGAGGAGAGAGAATAGAGAAAAGGGGAATTAATTGAAAAGAAAATAAGTGACAAATTAAGAAAGAAATAGAAAAATAGAAGGGTATTCTAGACCACTAGTTATCTATTAGTCTTAATGTTCATGTTTATTTTTGGTTCATTAGAAACATCATACAAATTGAGATCAAAGATATAAATCATGTATGCAACCAAGTCAACTAAGCAGGGGTACTATAGACATTTCATATCTTTAATGCATTTCAGAAAAAAACGAGAAGTTGTTTTGTCAAATGGATTTAAATAAACTTCTGCTCCTTTAGAGAAGCTATGGGAGGAACCATTCGACGTGCTAAGAACGAATGGAACCCAAGTTAGGGTTCCTGCTCCTCCAGTTTTTTTTTTTTTTTTAGAAATACGATGTGTGGTTAGGTTTATTGACTCAGATCTTGAATTCAACCATGTTCTATAGCTTAGCTTGCATCGTTCTTTGGTCATTGTAGGGCAGGAATAGTTACTGTTAGATTTCATTTCAATGCTGAATTTTTCAATGAGCGGTAGACACTAATAACAGATATCTATGTTATTGATGCTTTGAAAGGAGTTAATTCATCAAAAACACTGTACGTATAATTTAGAATAGATTTTGAATGAAAGAGTATAAGAAATAGACTGTCTGGTGTAAAAAGGTATTAGCCCGTTTTAATATCAGGACCAATTCAAATTGTCGTTTTCACTGCTGTGCAAAAAATATCTTGTCAACTGAGTCCTCAAACAGTCCGAAATGGATCAAATTCAACCGTAGTAAAACTTGTCTTTTCCTTTCGTCGATCTGTACTCGAGTTGTGGTTGTGAGTCTGTTGGCAGCGTCTGCAAAGCAAGGAACAAAAAGTATATGCCACGGAGCCTCGGAGGGCATCTGGAGTATGAAATAGGGGGTTTTCTTAAGCCTCTTGAGGTTAACCTCATTTTAATATATTAAGGCAGTTTGCTTTGGCCGCCTTCTAGCTTGTCCATGTCACCTTAAATTTTATTAGCCGTTCGATCTTCTCATCCGACGACCTAGATTTCGTAAAGCAAATTTTACCGAAAGCGACTTCTCGTGATTCTCCTCGCCTTATCCAGCTTCTCAGCTGCTTCTCATTGGACTCTCCTGCTTCTCGTCCGAAGCTAGGCAACCAAATATATATCCAGCTTCTACTTCTCCTTTCTGAAACTTCTCAGAATATCTCGGCTCCTCCTCTCATCTTCTCACCCCATCGATCCTACCCCCGACGCGGACGCGCGACGCGGACACGGAGACGACGGCTAATGCGGCGGCTGCAGCCCTCCTCCTCCCCACCCCCGCGTGCCGTCCGGCCCAGCATCGCGGCTCACTGCGCCAGGCGCGATCGGGGCGCGACGGCGCTCCCGGCCTGCGGCGCGGCTCCGCCCGTGGCCACCGGCGATGGTCATCCTCGGCCACGACCCAGCGCGACCGCCGCCCCCCCTGGTGCCCGCCGGCGTCGCTTCCCCCCGACGCTGCCTCCTCCCTCTGATCCGTGTGTGCTACTGTGCTCCAGGAAACCCTAGCTGTCCGTGCTACAGTCGGGCAAAAGCACAAAGATCGACCCGCCCCACGCGGGCGGTGCCTCTCCCCTCATCGACACGCCACGCCCGGCGGCAGCCAAGCGGCGGCCATCCTCTGCTCTATTTCTTCCTCCTTGACCTCCCTTGGGCTTGGTACGGTAGCCTAAAAATCCCTTTTAACTCATTTGCCACCTTATGCCTCTAATCCCTTGATTTCACTTTCTGTATGTATGTATTATTTTTACTTACACATACAGTTTGTGTTCTGAAAAAGAAAAACATAACCATGTCTCAAAACTTTGTGTTACTGTTGTGAACCTTTTCAAAACATATACAAGCGTATGCCATTGCTCATCATGTACGTACAAGAGCAGAGGTCACTGTTTTTTTTGTATGTCTAAATACCAAACTAATTTCTGCTCTGATGAATATGATGTAGCCTTATGTATGTTTTTTTAGTTTTGCTTTAATTTCCAATTATGCCTCCTATATTTTTTACCTGTTTAGAAACATGTGAGTTATGTTTTTAATTAAGATCCATGCTGTTGAAACTGAACCTTCATACGTGTTCTCTTTCATTTAGTTAGGCAATTCTATCTCACAGGGATGATCGTCCTCTTATCTCGACCAGGTAACCGGTGATCTAATATGTTGGACTACAGGCTTCTACATAGACGGCAACATCAGCGAACAGATAATCAACATCACAGCAAACAATTTCTAAAGGATTCACACGGCTTGTCTATCGTTTCGGTGGATCTACAATCCACTAAAGATTTACTTCCGTATAGGCCCTTTCTATTTTAGATCACGACCATATGATTTAACTATCCACTGAATTCATTGGGACTGGTTTAGTAGCTGTTAATTAGAGAGACTAGGCAAACAAAGGAAAAAGACGAATGTTTGAGGTCAAATTTCCTATGCTTCCTGTTTTTTAGGTCTATACAAGATTATTAGCCATTGTTCTTAGTTAGTCGACCTTGGTTTAGTAGGCGTTATTTAATTTGATTCCATTCCTGGTAATTGTAATTTGTAGGAATTATATAATTTAGCTCACAAAATGGTTTGCTAGGCATTAGGCAGCCTAGCAGACTTGTGCATCTAAGGTGGACCATTACCACGCTTATCACATCTATCTATGTAAAATATATGTCATGTCAGTTGCTAAAGATTAGATGATTGTTCAATCCTGCGCTGCATCTTTGGTTGGATAACCGACGCGTAAAGGCGCGCGTAATGGACTAGTACACTACATATAATCGAACTTCAACTCGACTCTAAACAACAACAACAACAAAAAAGCTTGGTCGGACTTGAAGCCAAATCCTCAACCTCAAGACTTGAAAATTGAGACATGAAACGCCGACACACTTAAGGCATTGACCTCAAGGCATTGGCCAAATGACCCAATATGTAAGCTTTGTGAAAAATGATCATGAAATGCCGACGCACTTATGCAAAGATTGTGCTTTTTCAAAGCAGGTTTGGGCGTTACTGAAGGAGTGGCTTGACCTCTCCGTAATTGACACTGTTCGAACAGATGGATTAATTCACAACTATTGGCGAAGATGCCACACAAAGATCAACAGAAGGAAAGTTTTTGATGACATCATTATCTATTTCTGGTGGAACATATGGGAGGAGCGAAACCGAAGAACTTTTCACAACATCTCGATGCAGCTGAGACAAGTGGCTCTCCTATGCAATGAAGAGGTGGAGCAATATCAGTTGGCGACAAGAACCAATGCGTAAACTTTTTAGTCGCAACAGGGGAGGAAGAGGTGAAGGTTTTAGTCTGCACGGTGTTTATCTGGTTGTGTTTAGTTTTTCTTTCAAGTTTCGAGGCTTCTTTCAGGTTTCTGTTGTTCCAATCCATAGTGTTTTACCAGCAATGTATAGTCGGGTAGGTACAGCCTGCGGGCAGTAGTGTCGGAGAGTTTAGTCGTGGGGGGTAATTCTGTATTTCTGTTTTTTTTTCTTTTTCTCTCGCCTAATAAAAATCTGGCAAAATCTTTTTGCCGCATTTCGAAAAAAAAGGACTCGAAAATTGATTTTGCCTGTGGAGTTGCCATTGCGATCACGCCAAACAGGTCGGGGATAGTGGAGCCGCGCCTGGATGGGCCCTCGTCCGTTCATGTTGCGTGGCTCCTTAGAAAGAAGCTGTCGCTATGCCACCACATCATCTTCCGTGATGAGATTGGGCCGTGGTAGCATGTGCGAGAAGCGACGGAGAGCTCGATCGCGCGCGGCGACTCGACCCGTGCGAGCCAGGCGCAGCGCGGTTGGTGGTGTCCTCAGAGCATGGCGCGAGGGCGAGGCGGCATGCCGGATCGAAGAGGCCCGCCCGACATCGTCGTCGTTGCTCATGAATCATGATGGTTGCAAGGCAACGAGGAGGAGAACAAATCAATCGAGTAAGTGGATGCTGGGGATGGGAATGGCGTTTTGTTATTTAGAGCTGGGTGATTGATAGTCTCAAACGTAATAAGCCCAGTCCAGACCGCACTTGACAAAAATCAAGATACACAAGAGTAGAGGAGAGCTTTGGTCAGAGCCGCTGGAGCTTGCAATGTAACCTGGCTAGGCTGCCTACTCAATGAGTAATCACACGTAAACGCTCTGCAGGGCAGGCTTGGCTTTCGGTTGCTAAGCTATGTATTATGAGTTAGCCGCACTTTGTATGGTCGAGGTGCACACTCTACACTACGGTGATGCACGTCGTTGGTAATATAACTCTTGTTCGGTTCTTCTTCTTTTTAATGAAATAGGCTACTGTAGTTGTTATGAGCATGTCTCTGTTGACGATTTGTGTTGGCTTTATTTATAGCGGAGTTTTATTGGACTTGTCCGATCTCCAAACTGTTGGGCGTTGGAAGAAGGCGCAGGACAGGTCAGGAGGAGCGCAGCAGATCGCCATCAGGACAGGGCGCAGCAGAGCGGCCGGCCAAGGGCCCAGACGGCTCTGCGTCGCCCCCACGCGGCGACACGGGAGGCGACCTAAACCATAGCCGCCTCTCTTCCTTCCCTCCGTCTCTCCAGCCGCGCCGTCGCCGGAGCAGGCCGCCGGCATGGCCGTGCAGCTTGTCGGGAGGGCGGCGGCGAGGCTCTTTTTCGCGGTGGAAGCTGCGACGGTCGGGGACGAGCTCGCATTTGGCGTCCTAGGGCACGGCAAGGTCGCTGAGGCTGGTGGCGGCGCCGGCATCTCCAGCGGCGGTGTCGGTTCATCAACCCGAGGTCCCTCATGGACCAGCTTCCCAATAAAGGCTCGGTCCAGCAGACAACGTTGCAAATAACGCGCAACTCGTGGGTCGGCCCAAATACCTAAAACAACACACAAGGGCAATCCAATCTCCAATCGAAAGGCCTAGCCGAGAAGCGCCGCCCGCTTCCGACTCTGGCCCACCTCTCCGACCGGAAGGCCTCGCCTCCAACTCCAGCCTACCTCAAGACGGCCTCTCCGACCGGAAGGCCTGACCAAACACCACTTCCGACTCCGACCCACGTCTCTGACTGGGGGTGCGCCAAACCCTTGCTCACTGCTCTTCTCCAACTGGCGCAATCAGAGCCGACTGGGACTAACCGACCGGGGACGCACGCTCGGTAAGGACCAGAAAACAAACAGAGAGAGTAAGGCAGGGCACTCAAGTCAACCGCAATACCAAGGACCATACCCTGAACGTCTGCAGGACAGTACCCTATGACCTCCCTGACATGACAGAACCGAAAGCGCAGTTGTAGGCGCCGACATTTTCCCTATGGTGTTGTGGGCGCCATCAACTCCCATACCAGACAAATACGGTAAGGCTCCCCCACGTGCCTCTGAGGCATCAACAATGTTGTGGCCGTCGACATTTACCGTGCCACGCGAACATGGTAAAACCCTTGCATGCCTCTGGATATCAACAATATGGCAGGCACCGACGTCTGCCATACCTGAAGAAGACAACGTAACCTCCTATGTGCATCTGACATTAAACAGTATTGTGGGCGCCTACCATCATCTTGTACCCGCCGGCGTGGGCAGCAAGACTTAGCAGCGTACGGACTCTCTCCCTCTCACTTATAAGGCCATCCCCTTCATATATAAAATGTGATGCGCTCTCTCCCAAAAGACAATACATTCAGATCGATCAGTTTACTAGTACACAACGACAGAACCAACCAGGTTTAAAACCCAATTACACGCTCACACACTTAGCACATAGCGAGGCTCCTGTCACTCTCGGCCCTTCAGACCAGAGTCCGACCGGACCTCTTGTACCCCCCATCTTTCTCCCTTTCATTTGTAACTCCACAGCAAACTTTGAGCACCTGGGCTCAGGAATAAAGTCACCGACCGACTCAAACTAGACGTAGGGCACGTTGCCTGAACTAGTATAAACCCTATGTCATTGAGTGCTAGGCCACCTCCGATCACAACGTACAACAGCACTATAAATATTTATGTGTTGGTCACTTTCTGCACCGACAGTTGGCGCCGTCCGTGGGGAGGGCGCTGTACGTTCAACACTTTTTGGTCATCGGATGGCCCACTTTTCTGCCACCTTCGCCGTGGCGGGCTCAAGCGATACGACTCGCTTCAGCTCACTAGAGTTTCCCGTACTCCCACCTGTTGGGATATCGGTTCCACCCGTCTTCGAGCCATCCAAGGCCTTCCTCTTCGGAAGCCCGGACTTCGTCGCTAACCGGCTCGGCGTACTACACCTCCGCGAGGAGGCACTTGCTCCAGCGCCCGTCGGAGGGGCGCCCTCCCTCGGCTCCGGGACGGACAACGACTTCAACGATGAGGCGCCTACGCTTCATTCCAAGCAAACTCTCTGCTCAAACCCCGCTGCGAGTAATGTACATACTGTTGTTTACTCACTATTTGTTATCTTCTGCCGATTATTCTAGAGGGACCCCATTGTCCCTACCCCGACCGCCATGCGACCGGTTCCCCTATGGCCTCGCGTCCCCCATGGATACGTATGCCTAAGGGCTCCGAAGAATGTCGGCGCCGCCCCCTCTCACGTCCGAATTTGTGGGGATGGCAAGCTATGCTCCCACCTGTTTCCTCGACCTCATGGATGACGATGTTGAGAGTGATGGCACCAGCATCGGCGACGTGGCACCTAACCACCGTCCGTCTCGGGAGTGCACTATGACGGATGCTCCGGGACAGCCGTCGGTGGTAGCGGAGTCCTCGTAGACTCACACCCCCCTCCGAACCCTCGTACGGGGACCCTTGTGCTCACACAGGAGCACGACGAGGAGCTACGACAACGGCGGTAGAACCAGCCGCCACTTGCGCTGGCGCGCTCGGCGCACCACACTACGCCCCGTGCGCATAAACCAGCGAGCGGCGCCCGGGGTCGCGCCCGCCAGGTCCAGCGCAACATCATGGACAAGGGGAATGATCCCCCATAGTTCGCTCGGGTTGACCAGAACATCGCCACTGTGGCAATGCTTCTACACGGCTTTCCCGAGCCGAACGACCCCTAGGAACAGGCGATCCACCTGAACCTCCGAGTACTGGTGGAAACCGCCACCGTTCAACGGGTGGAGAGCTCCGCATCAGGACACCGACTCGCAGCCTCTCTCCCCACTAGGGGAGTGGGGACGCACCAGAAAATCACTCCACCCGCTCACCGCTATAGCCACTAGAGCGCGGCATAGGAGGCCGCATCTGCGCCCTGGCTTGACCTAGCGCCCGCTCCGCACCGACCACCTATACGCGAGCGGCTCGGACCAAACCGAGACGCTCGTAGCATCATCAGCAACCGGCGTCGATCCCGGCATGATGATGTCCATCGAGCGGCAGTGATGGCAGGTGCCGCAGACCCTGGCCCGACCATCGCGAGGAGCGGTGAAACGCACCCCAAGCGCGGTCGCCGGCCGAACGACCGGAGTCCCAGCCCGAATGGCCCGAGACCACGGGCCTTTGCCCGACGCATCCAGAGAGCACCACTCCCACAGCGCTTCAACGGAGGCTGAGGCAAAGGCAAGGCCAAGCGCGAGGATCAGGCGAGGGCCCCTCCACGAGAGGGGCAAAAAGAACAAAGAAGATTATCGCCGATCGACCAACTCCGTGTTGGTCGCCACGGCTGATCACTCGGACAAGCAGCCCCAGCAGGGCCTTTCCGGACCACTTCAATGAGCTCATGGAGAGCCCATGCACCAACCACGCCTACCCCGTCAAACACCTCTATAAGGACTGCGAGCTCCTCAAGCGCCATATGCGACAAGCCAACGGGCCGAAGGAAGGAAAAGGCAAAGAAGCAGCGGCCAAGAAAGAGGGCGTAGCGGGTAAGGATCCGGACGACTGAAGGTCCCTATACGGTGACCAAGGTGATCCGATTGGATGCCTACCAACCGAAGGACGACAATGGCAATGTTCTCACCAACAATTGGAACAGCGAACAGCTATGTCGTTTCTTCCTTTAAAATTTAGTCTTACCATTTTTTACTTAACGTTCGCTCCTATAAAGCGCCCCGACCCGAACACTTTCGCCCCGGTCGCTCGGGGGCTCCACGGGGATGCAATGTCATCCCTCTTTTTACTTTCATATGATAAATACATTTTTTCCCAAACGAAAACGCAGTCCATTCCTTTAATTACCTTACGTAACTTTGCTTAAAATATTCCGACCGATCGCACCCCGCCTCTACCTACGGTTATGAGCAACTTAGCCTCGCGGGCCACCCCGGGCTCTTAAGGTTGCAGCCTACGGTGCGAACGGGCAGGTGCAAAAAAGAAGAGAATAAAAAACAATGTTATGCTAAGGTAAAAATAAGGAACGGACGGAACAAGCTTCCTCGAACGAAGTAGTTCCATCACAAAAACAAAGTTATTGTATTCATAAATACACAAAAATGTTTTACACAGGGGGCTCCCCATGACATTATCTTCTACATTTGCTAAAGTATTTCTACTACTACTACTATGGCTCCACGGCGGCATCGACTACCGGCTCGACCAGCGAGGGAAGGGGCTGCTCGTCCTCCGACTGGGCAACATTCAGCTCGGTTGGAGGCGGGGCGATGTCCACTTCTGACCCAGGCTCCACGCCATCCGCAGGCTAGGTGATGTCCTCCTGACGCATGCTTCCGGCCATGTCCGCACGGCGGGCATCCATCACCCATTGCGTGGAGACTTGCTCGGCCAACAACTTTGCGTGTGGCAACAAGCTCTCCCAAAGCGACTGGATGTCCTCCGTGCTACAACCATCGGCATACTCGCTGCAGACGGTGGCGAAGTCTAGGTCCGGTGGTATGTCACCACCGAAGTCAACACCCCGGATGACCCGTAGAACAGCCCGTCGGTGATGAGGGTCCGTACCTTATCCGGAACCTCCGCCAGCCGGATGGTGGGCGCACTGGTACTTGGCGCCGACCCAAAGACCTCCGAGATGATGAGCTGGGCAACATTGCATATCTGGTCAAGTTCCCCCTCGAGAGCACGTCGCTCTTCAAGGGACTTGGCCAACATCTCCGCATTCCAGCCAAAAATCGCTTTGGCCGTCTCCAGGTCCTGCTCCAATGACTCCACCTTTCCACCTAGCTCTGGAAAAAGGACGATAAGCTCAGCATCAAGCTAAAGGAAGAAACCAACACGTTGAAAGCAGAAAAGGTACTTACCGAGGCGGGTGTTCTCGAGGATGGAGAGTCCTCCGCCTGTCGGACCACCTGCTGGCGTAGCCGGGTGTTCGCCTCCTCTGTCCCCATCACTTGGCCCCAAAGCGCAAGCACTTCCTGATCAGCCTCCGATCGGGCCTTTCGCTCCAACTCCAGGCTTCCACTCCGAATCCAGGGTCTCCAGGGCTCTTTGGAGCGCCACCTCGATGTCCACCAGGGACTTTGTAGCGTCGCCTCGGTCTCCACCTAGTGGGCCTTCGCCACTTCAAGCCCCCGCTTGGCGGTAGTCGCCTGTTCCACCACAAGCACTTCCACCGCCCGCACCTCGGTCACCTTCGCCGCCCGGTTCTAGGATTCGCGGCGAGCGGACTCAGCTGATGCTCAAGCTCGGCCATCCAGGCGTGCTCCATCAGGAGGAAACAGAGACTTGTGGCATGACATCTCCTCCAAACCCTGCAAAAACGAGAAGCAAGCATGCTGAGGCAACCGATGAAAGACCAAGGGGTCAAGGACGAGCGCGGGAAACTCACCGTCGTGGCACGGCGTAGGTCGACCTTGACCAATCGCTGGATGGACTCAACCCACTCCTGGGCCTCCTCAAGCTTCACCGACAGCTTGGCAAGATCGGACTCCATGGCGAGTCCTCTCCCCCCAAGGATGTCCTAGAGCTGACACTCCTACAAATCCCAAAGGATGAACCGAACCTTCGTCGGGTCCTTAGGATAGGGCCACTCTAGGTCAGTCTCCTCCAGCCTGCTGGAGGGCCTAGCCCCAACCGGACCACCGCTAGCTCCTGCGATGGCGCCGGCAGCTCCACCACGTCATCTGCTTCGTCGTCGGAGGGGATCTCCACCACCTCGGTTTCACGGGCCTCCGACAGGCATTTTGGCTTTGTCCCGGTGGCACCTCCAGCGCTGATTGGGAAGGTAAGCCACGCAGCCCTCCGCCTAGGCGAGGTAGGGATCCTGGTCTCCCTCTCCTCTTCTGCCATAGCCGGAGGGGGAGGGGCCACAAGGGACACCTCCGACGCGGCCTCTGCCATCACCACCGGGATCGCCGCCAACACCATTGCTGCCGCTGCCACTGTACTAGCAACCGGCCCAGGGGGCACCACCCCTGGAAGGGATGGACCCACCACCACCACCCTACTCTCCCCGTCGCTCACCACGGCGCATTGCAAGGTGGGCCTCCAATCCTCCCACACGGGAGTTGGGGCGATGCTCAGCCCGACAACATCCGGCCGCTATAAAAAAAGTACGGATCAGTCACACTCCAAAAAACTCAACAGCAAGATCGAAAAGAAACAAAGAAAGGCATACCGGGATGTAAGCGGTATGACTCTAAAACCCCGACCCAACATCAACAGGCCTGCAGGGCGAGGACCGCTCCCGGGCTACGACCCACGCCCCCTCACTTCAGCCGGGGGCGGAGTTGACCCAACCGGCTCCTGCCCAGCCCACGAAGTCACCACGACCTTCGGCTCAGGGCACGCCGACCGGAGCAGCTGGTGGGGCATCCTCCTCGCTGTGAGTGGCGCGCTGGCGCCGGCCCCAATGATGCGTGGGTGCGAGCCCGCTCCTCTGACCGCCTAGCCTGTCCCGTCGCGCCCACGACAAGCGAGAACGAGGCCGGTGACACCTCAGAAGGGCGCGGTGACCATGTCCGCTTCACCTCCTGTTCACCGACGACGTCTGCGCTCGCAGGACGCTTCCTCAGCGTAAGAACATCGTCGTGCCTCTCTGCCTCCTGCTCACCGCCAGCGTGTACGGCCATAGGATCACAATGCTCCACCGAGGTTGCAATGACCTCTCGGCTTTCCTCCTTCTCGGAGAAAATCATGTCATCCCCCACCTCTGTGGGGTCCTCCGACTCGAGCTCTAACTCGACGTCGCTCCTATTTTCCCCGGCCTTCACGTGTCGGGTGATCTCCTTCTCCATCTCATGCTTCCGCCGAGCCTCCTCGACTTTCTTCTTCTTCTTGGCATCTACCGCCTCCTTCTAGGTGGCCTGCCGAGCTGCACCCTCTGGCCCCTTCGAAAGGTGCGGCCGAGACTTGTAAGCTTCAAGTCCCTACCAAACAGGCGGCTCAAAATAAAAAAACAGGAAAGCAAAGGGAAAAAGAACATGGAGTAAAAAAAAGGGGAGCATACCAGTTTGGACACCATTGTGGCATTGAGAGGTCTGGGCTTTCCATCAACCTTCTCTTTGGGCTTTAGCTGCAGCACCCGGTCAAGGCGACTCCAGACCTTGTTGTTCGGCAGATCCTCCGGCAACACATGGTCGGGGTCCGTCGGGCCATTGTACTTCCACATCGGTCGCATCCTCTCCGCCAGCAGAGCAACCCGATGGTGGAAGAGGGTGTGGAACACCCGCACCCCATCAAGGCCATGCCACATGAGCTTCTAGAGCTCCGCCTCGATGATCTCCACCTTCTTCTTTTGCCGACTAGCGGGGCCCCACGACCAGCTATCCAGTCTCTCTCGGCCTCCTACCGGTGAAAGGAGGGAACGGCGCCTCCGCCGGGTTCCTAATGTAGAACCATTCCCCATGCCACCCCCGATTGGAATCGCATGGGGTATACATGGGGTACGAGCCCCCACGCCGGGTTTCTTCTATAGCGCAAAGCCCCCCGCCGGCGCGGCCTCGGGCGGATTTCCCACTGACAAAGTTCACCCGGAGAACATCCGCCGAAAGAAATCCACGTGCGGTTCCATCCCGAGGAAAGCCTCGCACATGGTGACGAAGCTGACGATATGCAACACCCCAGTCGGATTAAGGTGCTGCAGCTCCAGGCCGCATTCATTAAGGATCCCATGCAGGAACCAGTGCGTGGGGTATCCTAACCCGCGCTCATGGAAGGCAAGGAAGGAAACAACCTCGTCGGCCTGAGGTTGCGGGAAATCCTCCCTCCCGGGAGCCCTCCAGTGCGCCACCTCCTACAGCGGCAGAAACCCCTTCTCAGCGAAGGCCTCCAGCACCGACTCCCTCACAACGGAAGACCTCCAGCCCAACATTTTCACTCTAGATTCACGAATGGATTTGTGAGTTTTCCCCTCTCCCTCGCTCTCCCCTTTTTCTCTCCTAGGAACCGCCACGGCACTCAGACGCTCTTGGCGAGAAGAAAGAGAAGAAATGGCAGATGAGGAATAGGCGAAGGAACAGGGAAAAAGCCCTCTCCCTTCTCCTACTTAAAAGGGGCATAATAGTTGGGAAAAAGCATAGCGATCAGGGAAAGGTGAAACGACGGGGGTGAAAACCCCTCTCCCTTCCCCATTCAATGCGGATGGGATACGATGGGACGCGCCCTAACCAATGGGACGCACCCTGCCAGATGGAACGACGCCTGGTCAGACGGGACGTGGCCTGGGTATGACCCACCACTACCGCACGCCGGGCACAACAAACAAAGCGCCACCACACACAGGTGGCTCTCCGCCTTCCTAGGTAGGGACTTGGAAAGACCCAAACAACGAGATCTCCGCTAGGAGAGACCAACGGGCTTCCTGAGTCTAATCTAATGGCTCAGGCAAACACCGAGAGACAGGTAAGGAGCAAAGGGACACCCCATGTGGGCCATGCTGACTCCATCACGAACGATGAGCACAGATCTCGGTCGAACATTTTTGATTGAAGCTCTTAAAACCCCGTCACTCAAGTCATCAAGGTAACATTACCAACCCCCGCTCTTTCTTTATATAATAATTCATACATCCATACACGCATTCATTCCAAACACCCGCGCCCCCTGGATGATTCTACCCTAAATCACCCGGGGGCTTGAGGGCTAAAGCATAGCATATGCAGTCAAATGCATCACAACGCTCCGTGTTGCGTCATGAAGCGGTAGTTGCCTCATTCAACATGAGCGACGACCGACCGAGGTTCGAAGGCCGACCCACGAAGAGATCAAGGCCGCCTTGCGTCAAACAGAGCCAAGGGAGAAAACGTAAATGAGCCCCGAGCGGCCCTCGCCTAGTCTACCCCAAAGCAGACATGGTCATCTCAACCTTCTTGTTCGATCCTAAACCTCACTAAACCCATAGAATCTCCATTGAGGGGAGGCCAGCAGGCCATCCGGGTCGGTCTTTGGAATGACCTAGGCATCTACCGGGTTGTAGGTTAAGGAGCAGTGGAATGTCACAAGAGGGCTATGCCGACCCTATCATGAACAACGGGCCCGATTCCACTCGATCATACCCGTTAGCAAGCTCACCGAGCGCGTCACTCGAACCCGAGCCATCAGGCAAGCGATGTTAGCTCAGCCCCTCCGGTTGTGAGAAACCACGGATGGGGTAACGTACAAAACTCAACCAACCCCTATCAAGCCCAAACAGGGCTCAGGGGCTCAAGACACCTAAAACTACCTTGGCTACACGGGCTACACCGATGCCAGGATCCGCGAGCTCCATCTCGCCCGATCCCTAAACTAACCACCTCGGTTGTGCGGGCTGCACCGACGCCAGGATCCACGAGCTCTGTCTCACCCTATCCCTAAACTAACTACCTTGGCTGCGCGGGCTGCATCGACGCCAGGATCCACGAGCTTCGTCTCGCTCGATCCCTAAACTAACTGCCTCGGTTACGCGGGTTGCATTGACGCCAGGATCCGTGAACTTCGTCTCGCCCGAATCTCTAAAAACTAACTGCCTCGACTGCGCGAGCTGCACCGACGCCAGGATCCACGAGCTCCGTCTCGCCCGATCCCTAAAAACTAACTGCCTTGGGTTTGGTTGTGCGGGCTGCACCGACGCCAGGATCCACGAGCTTTATCTCGCCCGATCCCTAAACTAACGGTCTCGGCCGCGCGAGCTTCACCAACGCCAGGATCTGGGAGCTCCGTCTTGCCCGATCCCAAAAAAACGCCTCAGCTGCGCACGACACCTTGGTTGACGACTCTGTCTCGACTAAAATGCACGCACACACGCCCGCTGACAAGACCCCCCAGATGATTCAGCCCGAATCGCCCGGGGCTCAGGGGGCTACACCCGTGGGTGCGCTCGCGCGCACTCGCTAACAAAACAAAACTTCCCCCGCCGGCAACATGAAAAGCCCTCAGACGATTCTGCCCGAATCGCCCGGGGGCTCGGGCGCTACACCCGCGTGTGCGCTCACGCGCACCCACTGTCAAAGACAAAGATCCTCCAGATGATTTTACCTGAATCGCCCGGGGGTTCGGGGGCTCCTGTCGGGTTCATAAACCTAGGGTCCCTCAGGGACCAGCTTTCCAACAAAGGCTCGGCCCAGCAGACAATGTTGCAAACGACGCACAACTCGTGGGCTGGCCCAAATACCTAAAACAACATAGAAGGGTAATCCAATCTCTGACCGGAAGGCCTAGCCGAGAAGGAATGGCGCCCGCTTCCGACTGTGGCCCACCTCTCCGATTGGAAGGCCTCGCCTCCGACTCTAGCCCGCCTCCGGACGGCCTCTCCGACCGAAAGGCCTGGCCAAACACCACTTTCGACTCTGACCTGCGTCTCCGACTGGGGATCTCCCAAACCCCTGCTCACTCCTCTTCTCCAACTGGCACAATCAGAGCCGACTGGGACCAACCGGCCGGGGACGCCCGCTCGGTAAGGACTAGGAAACAGATGGAGAGAGTAAGGCAGGGCACTCAAGTCAACCGCAATACCAAGGACCGTACCCTGAACACCTGCAGGACAGTACCCTATGACCTCCCTGGCATGACAGAACCGAAGCAGTGTTGTAAGCGCCGATATTTTTCCCTACAGTGTTGTGGGCGCCATCAACTCCCATACCAGACAAATACGGCAAGGCCCCCCATGTGCCTATGAGGCATCAATAGTGTTGTGGGCGCCGGCATTTACCGTGCTAGGCGAACATGGTAAAACCCCTTGCATGCCTCTAGATATCAACATTATGCCAGGCACCGACGTCTGCCATACCTGAAGAAGACAACGCAACCTCCCACGTGCATCTGACATTAAATAGTATTGTGGATGCCTACCATCATCTTGTACCCGCCGGCGTGGCAGCAAGACTTAGTAGTGTACGTACTCTCTCCCTCTCACTTGTAAGGCCATCCCCTTCATCTATAAAAGGGGATGCGCTCTCTCCCAAAAGACAATTCATTCAGATCGATCAGTTTACTAGTACACAACGACAGAACCACCAGGTTCAAAACACAAGCACACGCTTGAACACTTAGCACATAGCGGGGCTCCTGTCACTCTCGGCCCTTTAAACTAGAGTCTGACCGGATCTCTTGTACCCCCCATCTTTCTCCCTTCCGTTTGTAACCCCACAGCAAACTTCGAGCAGCTGGGCTCAGGAATAAAGTCACCGACTGACTCAAACTAGACGTAGGGCATGTTGCCTGAACCAGTATAAACCCTATGTTATTGAGTGCTAGGCCACCTCTAATCACAACGTACAACAAAACTATAAATATTTACGTGTTGTTCACTTTCTGCACTGACAGGCGGTCTGGGGCAGTCTCCTCGCTTCGACGTCCGGATCCGGCGGTCCAAGGACTAGATTCATGCGGATCTCCGGCGGGCCGCGCCTGAGCGAGCGCTGGGCGACGGCGGCTCCTGTCCAAGGCACCGGGTAGTCGCTAGATCCATAGGTACGGCGCTCGTGGTGCGAGGCGCTGCGCCTAGGGGCGCACGCGGTGGTGGCTGCGTTGGCTTGGGGTGGGCCCTTTCCTCTTCATCACGCTCGGCAGTTGTTGGTGGCGTGCGCAGTAGCGAGACGGCGGGCGTGCCCTCGCACGAGCCGCGTGGGGCTCGGCGGGCCACCGGCTGCGGCGGCGCTGGCTAGTGCCCGTGCAAGCGTTGGGCGATGGCGGGGGCTCCTTCTTCCTCCTCCGCTTCCCCCTTTCCTCCTCAACCATGGCGTGGAGGCGGCAGCGCTAGCCGAGGACACTGGGTCTGGCGCCCTAACGGCCAGATCTAGTGCCCCCAGGGCAGGGGGCGGCGCCCGTGGTGGCGCATGAGCCTGATGGAGGCTGGCAGAGGTCGGTAGCGTCGATGGCGGGTGCTTGAGCCGGCGACGACAGCTGTAGACAACTTCGGTGTGCGGCAGGGTGACGCGCGTGGCAGGGTAAGTCTAGCTCTGCATGTTGCCCGGTCGGAATGAGTGGCGGCCGACGCAGCGGTGGCTGCGGTCATTGTGGCGCGGCCGATGCGCCGATGCCCCTCTCGAGGGGCATCTGCGGTTTAAGCGATGGCGGCACGATGGCGGCGAGCGGGCTCGGGTCAGCATCTTGGCTCGACGTATGTGCTAGGGGCACCTCGGGCGAAAGCCTTGGCGACGGCGACACCTGTGGGCGCCGATTTCCTTGTTGGGGGCGTCGTGTTCTCGTGCCCCAAGCCATGTCTTCCACGGATGGAAACCCGGTCCATTCCTCGCGATAGCGGCGCAATCGGCATCGTACCCTTCTGAAAGGCGTCACTGTGGAAATTTGTCTCGGCCGTGATGTCTCCTTCGGCGGATGTCCTCCGCCTCTCGGCGCCCGGTTGACGCGAGACGTCGAGTACTACATCGTGAAGTTGGAGCTGCTGCATCAGGGGATGTAGCTCGGCAACGATGACGTAGGTCGAACCCTCCATCTCTGACGGCTGGATTTCAGCTTTAGAGGCTCGACAATCGCCGCGGGCGGCGTGGGATCAAGGAAGGAAGTCAGAGCTGCTCTTCGCGAAGCCGTTGAGCTAAGCAACGATGACCTGTTGCAGCCTCCTGCTTTGGACCCGTTGGCCTGACATCTTAGGATGGGTCGTCGGTGTTTTGCCATGGAAAGTCGGAGCTGCTGGCTGCTTTGCAACCATGCTCGGCAACGATGACTCATGATAGTGTGTATTCTATCGTGTTGTGTAGGTGGGCTAGCCTTTCATGGTGTTTAGCGACACGTTTGGCTACCTTTACTTGTATATAAACTCCTGCCATTATTTAAAAAAAAAAGCAGAGCGGCCGGCCTGTTAGCCGCAGCCATTCATTCCGCGGACCAGCACAGCACGGTGGTACCAGTATGAGTACGGCAAGCGCGACTGGGCGAGGGAGCCACACCGCACCAGCACCACAAGCTGGAAACCAGAACCGCGTCGCGCTCCGCTCATAACTCCGCATCCAAGTCCAGGCAGAGGCAGGGACTCGACTCCATCAGTAGCTGCAGCTGCAGGCAGCTCCACCCCAGCCGAATGCCTCCCCAGTCCCCATGGCGCCGCGCGTCGTCCGGGCCCTGCTGACCGCCACCGCCCTCCTCGCCCCGCTGCTCCTCTCCTCCCAGCTTCCTCCCCTGCCCAGCGCGTCCGCCGCGAGTTCACCGTCCCCGGCCCCAGCCCCAGCTCCCGCGCCGGCGCCGCACCACCAGCACCCGCCCCCGCTGAGGAGGCCGCCGCGTCAGGCCGCGTCGTCCGGGAACAACGAAACCCACGCCCGACAGCCTCCGGGGCATCAGCGAGGCGGGCCCGCGCGCCATCGTCCTCCGGCTCCGTCGGCGTGGTGGCGCCGGCTCAACTTCGGCGAGCGGTTCGGGATCGCGCTCGCCGGCGTGGCCGTCGCAATGCAGGCGGCGCTCGCCGCGTTCCTGCTGGCCCTGCGCGCGCGGCAGCGGCGGCGAGCGGCGGCCGCGGGGAAGGCCGAGGCCGAGGAGGAGCAGGAGGCGGCTCCGGCGGTGGCGGCGGCTGCTGCTGCGTCGCGGCCCGCGCCAGCGTGACCGACAGCTCGGTTGTTGGGTGAGCGGACGGGGCAACATCACACTTGCTGCTGCAGTGTTGTTGGTTCCTTCATTCCTTCCTTCCACTGTATAGTGTCAGCCTGCTAATTCTGTATAAAAAATAGCTTTGTTCCTCTCTCTCTCTCTCTCTCTTTTTTCAAGCCTATACTACGTGCTGAGGTGTACGAAAAGATTAATGGAGTGAATTGATTTCTTTTTTTTCAAGCCTCGCTCTAGCTAAGCTTAATAAGGGAAGCGTTCACTTTCAGTCGACTTTTCCCTGGGCTTATGGATGGCATGGCAGGCAGGGCGGCGTGTCGGCGAGGACACGTCAATTGCGACATTTATTCAGTGACACCAAGAGTTGCGGCTGCCCGCTAGCACGGGGTTACATAGATGACGACGCTGATTCATCACCTGTCGGGCCATCGCGGCGACGACCCAGCCGGCGAGCCCCCCAGCGGCCAGCGCAGCAAACGCGTCCCACGTCCCCAGTCGAGGGTCTCATCACTCTGTCGACACAAAATCGAACTCCACGCCCAAGCTTCCCATTTCCCAGTTCCCACCGATCAAATATCAACTCGATGGAATGGAATGGAGGGCAACATGGTTCCAATACGAAGCTTCACCATAGTTTATTAATTTTCTTTCCAGACACAATATAGTTATTTTCCTCTCTCATGATCTGAAATTTATCCTTTTCTCTATTTTTGGAGTCATTCTTGATCTGTATTTGATTTGTTTTTTTGAGTGGTTTAGGGATCCTTGGAACTTGATTAAATTATGGCTTCAAGCCTAGTTCTCATCTCTCAAGCCCCCCTGCCCCTCTCCTTCAACTGTTTATTTCCCTGAAATTTGGCTTATGCTAATGCTTAATCTTGTTAGCCGACAGTGACATTGGAGGAACTTCACACTCGTGCCACCTCACCCCTCCCCTGCGTCCCTCAACCTCGCTGCTGCTAGATCCCTCCGTCAGTTGCCCGTGCGGTCACGATGAAGGTGGCGCACGGGGTTCTCCGTCACCATCTCTTCTTTGTATCCAGGCGGTGAAAGTCCACATTTATCACCATATATACCCTATCTTAGAACATGGATCAATTGATGTGGAAGATGGACAAATGTGGAGTCCCTGACGGTGGGATACGTCGATGCGCTGATGGAGGAGAAGCCGGCGGGATGACTCGCACCCTGAGCCTTGTGTCTCTGAGCGAGCTACATCTACGCGCTAGGTCATCAGTGTCATCGACATCAACCACTTTGCCATTTTACTATGCCCCGACTACTATGCCAGACACTTCACCGCCATTTACCACCGCTATGATGATCCCACATCGTGGGTTTCCTCCACTTTGACGACAACTCTAGCTGCAGTTATAGTTGCATCAGCCATCTCGTCTGCGGTGCTCAACATGAGTCAAGATGTCACTAGCGCCGGGCTTCTTACCTCCACGGGCTGCAACACATTGACGCCCACAAGGGGCAGACCTATGTCCCGGGCTAAGGGGGTCCAAGTGCGGGCGAGACCAAAAACATTCGAGTACCCCCTCATTATTAGAGTCCAAGTACAACCCTACCTGGCACTAGAAGTCCAACCTAATAGATGGATTGCTTGTCTTGCCCCTACTCTCGAGCGGTTGAGCCCTGACCACGTAGACGTGTCACCCTCTATTCTCCTAAAGTGTAGTAGCGCACCCCCCCATTGGTCATCAGCCCCTTGAGACCTATTGGCTAGCAAGTACCAAGTGACGACCTGGACTAGTCGCCTCCTTTTCCTCTCGGGCCTCGGTTAGCCCTTGCTAGCTTGTTGGGCACATGGCGCGCAGATCCTTCCGCACTTGCTGGGCATCAAGCGCTGCCTAGCCCGGGTGCTACCAACCGACCTCGACTCGCACAACAAAGTTGTTGCCCATCTCTTCGCCAATAGCACAATCGTGTAGTCGCCCTTAGGCCTCCACCCCTGCTACTTCACCTATACAATTAGTATAACTGTATAAGGGTATTGGTTAATGATTGTTGATGCAGTTATACTGTCGCATCGCCGTAGTTGGGCTGCGCGCCACACTACACCGCACGATGCTCCGATGGTCGTCCTCGGAGCTAGTGTCGCCGGGAGGGAGAGAGAGGGGAGGAAGTAGTTGTGGTTGACTAGGGAGGTAGCCAGAGGGAGAGGGAGAGGATAATGGGGCCGTGGATCTGTGTCTATGCCCTATAGTCAATCCCGGAGCACCATGTAGGCTTATGGTCCTCACCTGTCAATAACTTCCAAAAGGCACATCACATGCCATGTTGGTGGTGGGTTAGCACATGGACGGTACAGCTATGGCTTTCTAGCGAACCGACAGTGAAAATCATTTTTACCGTTGGTTTAGAGAAAACCTACGGTGAAAACATTAGTTTTCACTGTCGTTTTTTTCCTCTCAAACCGTTGTCCGATTTTTTATTTTGAACCGGTGATGACACATTGCCATCGCGAGCCATCGATGCCGGCTAAGATGGACCCGCACAGCCCCATCTTCAGCCTTGGTCGAGAAGACCAAAGCCCCGTCGCCACTCACCAGCTAGCCAAGATGATCCTGTCCTGTGCACCGTCACCGCCAAGATCGCCTCCACCTCCACGTACGGTTTCGGCGTTTAGCGACTTTGAACCTTATCCAAACCAACTCAGACTGGGCTTATAGATAGGTTTTGATATGGGCTGGTTTCACGGGTTGATCCGGCTTGAACCTTGAACCGGCCCATGTATCGGTCCTTTGAACACTGCTTCGGTACGGTTTCTCCGATACAATTCTCTGTCGTTCAAGCATCTCTGAACTGTAGTGGACCAATTATCAGAACAAGGAATCAGTCACACAAGTGACTGGTCGATGACGCGACTTTGCCACTGGGTTCTGCTTGTTAAAGTTTGGCGGTAAAAGGACACAATCCTTCCATTCCAAAAGGGAGAGAAAGAGAGAATATTAGGACAAGCTGAGTAGCTGACGCCTGACGGGGATGCATACTCGGCACCACTCCGAGAAATTTGAGCACCAGAAAAGCAGGCCCAATGCAAACAACCTAACCTGACAACACTGGCAAAAGGCAGATCACTATCAATCAGAGGAGAAAATTGGCGGCCGCCATGGACAAAGCTAGAAGTGATCGGCCCTCCTTTCGTCCATGCTTGCTATTCCTGTCATGGAAGGGGTATGGGACCAATGCAAATGAATCAACAAACCTGAGCTAGCTAGCTGCGGGTGTGTGCTGGCGCCGAGCCCGTGGCCGTGTCGCTGTTGCTGCTTTCCGTTGACAAACCGGCGGCCAGGATGATGCCTGGTCCCGGCCGGCCCTTGCACTGCATCGTCTCTTTTGCATGCGTGGTGTTGGTGTAGAAGAGAATAATAGGAGCAACACAATTGTGTATTGATCTATATGGATTACAGTCAGGGAGGTTGCCTCTTAGGCAGCCGGTCCTCTCTACACTCAGCGCACGACGTGCGCGTGGTGGGGCGCGCTCACTGCCTGTGGCAGTTTACAACACTGGTCAAAACATATATCCTCAACAGTTGGGCTGTAATTGGCTGGCTGCTGGTTTCAGCTATCCGCGGATGCAGGCAGCAGGGCATGAGCATGACCGCTGAAAATGAAATGGAATGAATTCAGGGGACAAATTCACAATCTGTTGGAGAACGGATTCAGGACTCGCTAGTGTCTGCATCAACCCTATTTTTTTTTTAAAAAAACTTGTGCATCAACCTTTGGCGAGTGTCTGTTTGCTACAGTACTTATTTCCACTGGCCCCGCTCCGGTATGCGGTATCTGTAAAAAAAATTCATTATTAGTACTTTTCGGAGCCTGTCGTTAATTTCTTGACCTGTTCCCATAGTGAACAATTTGGAGGTTGAATTGAAGAGAGTAAAAAGGTGCGGCGCGGTAAAAGAGAGGGCGAGATTGTAGTACTTCCTTTCTCCAGGGCAACTTTGCTCTAGCTAGAAGCTAGTGCGCGTTTGAAATAAGCAAATTAGGTCAAGAACAGCAGGTTTGTTGTTCCCCGCCTTTCGGTCCATCTTTCACCTACCAACCACACTCCTGCCCTACCGCGGTGCAGTGAGGTGTCTGAATTTCACGCCAAGCCCCAAGCCCCCAAGCATTGCGCGGACGTCACACATCCTCATGCTCTGCTCATCTGTTTGGATTCCAGTTTCAGCAGCTCGGTTGCACTTGCACGCAACGAGGCCTGCCGCGCTGCTATGTCTATGTGCTACCCCTATCCATCTGTAATGTCTATCTATCCAAACGAAGTCTATCATAGTTCATAGATAGTGCGGGAGTCAAACACAGGAGCCGCCCGCAGCCCGCAGCCCGCAGCGGGGAGGCGTACCTAGGCATGCTCAGCTACTGGCCGGCCGCTGTGGATGGATGCCAATATTGCCATCCTCATCAGCAGTCATGCACCCTGCAGTGCAACTCTGCACACGGAAGCCGAAACGCTTGCCTGCATGACGCGCGAAAGCTAGCCACCATTAACCGAAGCAGCAAATTTGGCTTTTGGCTGCTTTCTGAGTAGTTGACTCTCGATCCGGGGTGGGGGGTAGCCGGATATATAGATGTGCGTGTGCCTCATCAGTTCGAGTAAAACGTACGTGTTCCTTTTTATGCATCATGCAGTACTTCATGCGTCAATGTTAAAAAAAATGTTAAATAGGGTAAACTCAGCTTTCAGTCGCTAGTGCCTACAGCCTACTAGTGGTGCGTCGATGTTAAGGTTCACGAGTTGGGCAGGGCACCCAAGTCCCAAGCGAGCAGGTAACCAAAGGCATCCACACGTACAGCATGCATCCATGCCAGTGCATACCGTATTTGGAGGCTCTGTTTGTCTGCCAAAAATAATACAAAAGAGAATAGGTCAATTTTGCTGCAGACACTGTCGCTATACTCGCTAAGTTGTTTTTGCCGTAGCCCGTAGGGCATCTCGCCTAATAAGTGAACAAAAAGTCTGTACACGATGACATGGCCAACCGGTGATTACTAAGCCTAAGCGTGTGTTTAATTTGATAGTTTTTGCACTAGCTTTACAAAACAAAATTTTAAACTTCTCCTATCAATCAGGTTGTAATAAAAATAGTGTGAAAGCGGAAATACTAGCTTCTTTCAGCTTTCTATCTTGCTTAAAAGCCGTTTTGTCAAATATTTTCTAAAAACAGCTTTTACCTTCACTGGTGAAGCTGCTTTATAAAATCAAAGCAAAAAAACTACTTCTGAAGCTGAGCTGTACCAAATATGCCCTAAAGTCCTATTTGGTTCGGCTCCAATGCCTCTGACTCCTTGCTACAGCAGGACGTAAAGAAGCTAGAGCCAGTGAAGCCAGAAATAATAGTTTCATCGGCTCCTTTTTATTTTGAGAGAAAAGAAAAAAAATAGCTCCTCAATATAGTGTAAGGAGCCATAGTCCATGTCATCCGAAGCTCTACCATACGACGTAGGAGACCTGTGCGAATGGGCCAAGTTAGGACTTAGGTATTACGAGTCAAGGAAATGAGATAGAATAGAGGAGTAGGTGTCATGTAGCATCATTGGCCACAGTTTAGTATTAAAGGAGACTCCACATTAATCTTTATGAGAAGCGCTAATAAGAAAGATAAATCTGAAAAAATAGAACAATTAGAAAATTAAATACCAAGCATTTAATTTGGTAGACTATAACCATTGTCACCAATAATAGTCGTGGGATCTACTTTATTTTACAAAAAAAATATCCACATCTAACAATATGAAACATACATAATATCATCTAAAGTTTGCTTATAAATTACCCACGCCTGCCCTTCTAAAAGATAACTAAAAATAAACCTCTAAATTATGATCTAAATTACGAACATCTACTATATTATGAAAGGTAATTAAAATAACCTCATAATTTTTATCTACCATTACCAAAGATAAATGCAAAGTAACACATAAATTAGCCACATCTACCATTATAAAAAATAATATAAATAGTCAATTTAATTTATATCAAAATTACCAAAATCTACTTTTATAAAAAGATAAACTTAAAAATCCCTCGAATCTACATACAAATGCTAATACAAGCTATTATGAATAAAGTTATACACTAGAAAAAATATTGCATATCCATTAGATATCCACAATCTACATATAAAATGTAGGCCACGTGCCAGTCAACATGTGTTTGTACTGTGATTAGATAGAACATTATCTTAAAATAAAATTATACATTATGAATATCTATATCTCTTATAAAGATAAACCCTACTAGCAATTTATCAAATTTATCTTGTCATGCAAAGTGTCCACTAGAATATCCACTAGCACATTCAACTATCTCGCTATACAAAGTCTATATCAACATCCACTAACACATACCATTATGCCTTCATTCAAGCTATTCACATTAGCAAACCACATTATTCACTAACATATATTTAGTTGTTCATATCAAAATGCTAAAAATCATTCACTAACATGTATTATGATATTTATTCAATCATATTAGTAAATATAAGTAGTATAATTTCACCAACGATTTCCGCAGTAAAGCGTGGGGCGTTCTTCTAGTTTTTAGAATAAATCATGTCATGCCACTCTCATGTTGACAATTAATACAAATAAATTAGATATATCCATAAAAATGCTTTCCGTATATAGTAGATAAAGATAGATAGAGGAGTTTGTGTATATATATATATATATATATATATATATATATATATATATATATATATATATATATATATATATACTATGCCATAGTAAGAAGGCAATTAATCGTTGCCATAAAACCCGTCATCATGCTAGGCCACGCAAGTTTCCTGCCGCCTGTGTGTCTGTTTGATTGGCTGATAAATAATGACTGAAAAAAATATAGCTTATAGGGCGATAAGTGCGTTTGGAGGTTTCCACGGTCCGGCCGGCGCCCCATATATCCCCCCTCTCTCTCTCTCTCTCGCAACGCCACAGCCTGACGAGCCAAAGACAGAGACCATAGACGAGGAGGAACGGAAACGGGCAGAGGGAGACAGCGGCCGGCCAGACCCAGACCGCCAGAAGGGGATGCCGGGCGCGCCATGCAACGTCGAGCCGGCGGGCCGCCGGTTGCGCTGGCGCGGTCTCGGCCGCCGTCGCCGCCGGAGGCTCCCGGTCGCCCGGCTCGGCGGCGACTGCAGGGCCGGGCGCGGGCGGGGAATCCTGCGCAGGCTCCGGCTGCGCTGGCTCACGGCGCGTTGGCTGCGGCGCGCGGCCCGCAGGCTGGCAGCGATCTACCTGGCGGCGCTCGCGGGCCCGCCGGCTCCGACCGGCACGTCGTCGTCGTCGACCTGCCCGCCGTGGATCGGCCTGGAGCCATGCTTCGCCACACCGTTCGTGGTCAGCACCAGGCCGTGCTGGTGACGCGCCGTCGCCGGCCGCCGTGGATGGTTTTCAGGCTGCGCCGTGGAGTGCAGGTGCAGCAGGTGACCATCGATCCACGGCAAGGTAACCGTCCTACAGAGGAGACACCAACGGACATGATGAAGCTTTGCTGCAACAACAACAACAACCAGCCATGACTGGAGACGTACTGGAGCACGTGGTCCAGAATCCAGATGCATGCATAGATCGAATTGGACTGATCATTTTCTTCTTCTTTTTTCCCGTCTCCTGATGTTGTTCTTGTTCTTGCTTGTTTTGTTAAGCAAACAAGTAGTAGTAATCTCTTGATCATCTGGAATTTCGTTACTGACCTCACCCGGCGGCGATACAATCTGTGGGACGGATTGATTGAATTTGAATATATAGCTTATATAACCAAATAAACTAAAATATCAATTCATCAGTCAAGAGGAGAGAAATCAACCGGTGATGAATAGTACTTACTACGTAGCATAACGTACGAAGCGAGCAAACAAGAAACAGGACAGCCAGAGCGAGCAAAACCGAATTATCTTAAAGTGACGTGCGTCAAATCGAAAGACATCGTGACGTCAAAAGTAGTACTACACACAACCACTCATCGCTCACCTCACTACCTGAGCTGAATAGTCTCACTCAAACAGAAGGAAAAGATAGCGTACAATTAATAAAAAGGCACATACGGACTATACGTCTATTCTTTTTAGATTTTTTTTATTGATACCGTTATAATTCTCAGACTTTGGAGAAGGAACTATTCGTCTATTTGAAGCCATACCATTACAACTTTGAGTTCCTCATAGGAACGCCACAAAATACGCTCGGAGACATCTTGAGCCCCGCTACAGGCTTATATGCTGGCTCTTTATTTTCGTATGGACGCGCATGCCCTCGTGTCAAGTGGATAAGGCCCACTCGCAGGCGCTCTCCCTCTCATCCTCTTCTCACTCACACTCAGTCCCAAACCCTAACCCCGAGGTGACGACCAGGCCGGCTACGGCGACTCCAATTTGGGCGGCATAGACAGTGGCGATCACAAGCACCCAGGCCAAAGGCACGTTGCGATGCACCCCGCTAACCGCAATGGGTGATCTGCAGCCGCCCCCGGTGGAGATGGCGGACGACGAGGGCGGGTATGGATCTTCTACCTCCTCTTGTTCCCTTTGTCGCATATGAGCTCGCCGGCATTAGATTTGCTTGGGATGCAGACTGTATTGCTAGTGTTTGACTAGATTTGGGGATTTTTTGCTAGGGTTTCGTTGTTCTCACTAGAGATTAAATTGGAAGGATTCTGTACCAGAGACAGTACTGGTAGGAAAGCATACACAAAGGGACGCGTGATTAAGTAGGATGTTGAAGTAGGTTCATTTTCCTTCGATTTGCCGTTGACAAGCCCGCGCAATGAATTTCAATGGTCCAGTAGCCAGTCTCCTAGTGTATGGTTCTTTGACAAAAGGATGGGTGAAGATGTGGGGCTAGAAAATGATTTCCAGATGCATGATGTGTTTGAAATGTATAAGGATCGGATGCGCTGTGAAGTTGTTATAGGTTTTTTTGACAGTTGTCTTAGAGAGGCTGATGAGTTTGCTGCTTTTAGAACCAATTTGTGTGATTCCACTAGATTTGCCACCAGGGAATGGGGATTCCATTAGCCCTGATGACAACCATTCAGCCCAGCCTACTGATAATCCTCGTGGAGATGCAGAATATCCATTAGAGCCTGAACTTGAGCCTGACAGGGAACCTGACATGTTTAACAATGATGAGGAGTACATTGGTGTTGATGATGAGGGACTGTATATGCCTATTCCTAATGCACAGGCAGCTTACAATGTAAATCCATCTAACAACCATACTACTACCTCTGCTAATGTTGATGATTCTGTTCATGATGCTGATGAATTTGATGGATTAAAGTGATTGTCAGTGATGATGACATTGCCGAAGTTACCCTTTTGGACCAATGGAACAACCAGAAATGCCATACAGTGGACCTACAAAATCACAGATGTTCTTGTAGGGAGTGGCAAGTCACTAGGAAGCCCTGCAGACATGCTTTGGCATGGATATGTTCCAATAGGGGGATCAAAATAGAAGATTATATCCATGAATACTACTCAGTGGACAAGTTCAAGAAAGCTTATGAGACCAGAGTTGAACCTATACCTGATAGGTCCTAGTGGCCTGAAGTGAATCTTGGGTTCAAAGTGTGATGAGGACATGGCACCTTCAGATACGAACAATGATTATAAGGTGCCCTCGTTCCTATATTTGCATAGTGGCTTTGGTTATAATTCACTTGGTTCCACATGTACATGTCACTATTTGAATGTAGGTACAAATATGTCTCAACATGCAAGTTCATCAAAGTTGAACTTTTGGTTCGTCGGCAGCCCGATAGTGCCTCATTGGGAAGGCCATAACTCATCCTTCCGGAGTGCGATCGAGGTCAATGAGCACTTGATGGAAAGCTTGTTTGATAAGCTTTCAAATAGATTTGGTCCCATCTCAATATCACGTCGGCAAGGCCTCCAAATCAGCAATATATTCTGTCGCTATTTCTGACGGGAGCTACTCTGTCGTCATGGGCTTGTTAGATATCCTTGGGACCCAGGCCCAAGTTGGAGCACGCCCCAAGAAGATGGAGAACACCTAAGAGATGGCCTTGGACGTCCTCTTCCTTGGCCACCACCTTAGGAGGCCAGCAAGGACGTCCAAGCCAAGCCGAGGCCCAGTCCAATGGCCTCGGCCATCAGGACCAGTCTGTGCCCAGGACGCATTCGAACTCCGTTTTCGATGATCCACATCATGGAAAGATAATTTGATAAGGAAGCCAATCCATGGTTTCACATCAAAAGCTCTTCGGAATCAATGGGAATCGTCGAAACAAGTCAGCGTCCAGAATCTGTCAGGCCACCTTCTTTTTGGGCCGTTGGGCCTTGTAACGTGGGACACCTTTAGGACGTGAAGAGAGATCTTGGACGTCCCTTAGGCTATATAATCAGTAAAAACCACCTACTTTAGGGTTTGAAATTCTGTCAAGAAACAGTGAGATGCTTCGATTTGTGAGACCCCAACTCGTGAGAACATTTGCAATTTGGCCATTTTTTCTTGTTCTTGCTTGTTGCTTCGATGCAAAGATTAGCCTGAAGAGGGGTCAAAGAGGTGACTGGGTTGATAACCAGAGGAGCTGTGGTGACAATTTTGGTTTTTCTTTCACTAAATGCATTAAGTTGAACCATCGCCACAACGATAGTTACCATCACTCAAAGATCGGGATCCCCATTAAAGTGCACCCACCATTATTGGGCAGAGGACCGGGATTTCCATGCTTCCACCAAGAAAAAAAGGTGAGATGCAAAAGATGTGGTGAACTTGGCCATTTTGCAAAGAGTTGCAAAGATGCAAAGGTTGATGAAGAGGGTGAAAGAGGTGCAAGCAGGAACAAAAGGTGACAATTTTGGTTTTTTCACTAAATGCATTAAGTTGAACCATCAGCTAACTCAAACCCACTAACAAGAATTTCCATGCTTCCAGGAAGAAGAGCACAGAAGATGATGTTGGTCCCTCACAGGTGAAGAAACAGAAGAAGAAGAAAGAAGAAGAAGAAGAAGAAGACTACCACAACTAAGAAGAAGACACCTGTCAAGAAGAAACTGAAAAAGGAACAAGCAAACCCACCTCCCACTGTTGTGACCAGCATCAGAAAGATTGTGTTTGAAGGACTGTCTACTTGACAGTGTTATGTTGTAACGGTCTGAGTTGCTTTTGGACAAAAAAACTTGTAATGTGGGGTGCTACTTTTGGGCACAAAAACTTGTACGTGTCTCTGATCATTTTGGGCACAAGAACTTGTAATAGTCTGTGATGTTGATGGCCTCAAAACAATCTGTAGTGATTGCTGAGGGCCTGGGTAATATTTCTGTTAAGAGATGCACTAGTCTAAAGACACTATGAACTAGGAGAATACCCCACGCGTTGCTGCGAGGATTCCAGATAATTTAAAAAGAAATTAGACTATTTATATTTGTAGTTATATGAATAAAACTATCTTAAATTAATTTTGGTGAATGGTTTGACACATCGATGTGGACAGCTAAATGCATGTTAGTGGATGAAGAGATAACTATCATAATTACATGTGCTATAGTTGGCTATAATTGCAAGTTCTAGTGGATTGTTGATGTGGATAGCTTGTATGTTAAGAGAAATCTCTAGTGGGGTTTAGCTTTATAAGAGTATATAATTGCTTATATGAACTGGTCTATCATGACCTGGGAACTAGTATGTCAAGTTATGTAATATTTCTGTGAAATATTCTGTGAAATGGTTTTGTGCATTTTTTGTGAATTGCTTCTATGCATTTTCTGTGAATTGTTCTTGTCAAATGCTTCCTGTGCAGTTTATGTGAATTGCTCAGTTTGGACAAACATGCTGCTAAAACTTGTAATTTTCTGTGAAATGGTAAGTTTGGACAAAAATGCTGCTGAAACTTGTTCATGTATTGCATAGAAACATAGCTCCAATTACAGACCAATAGCAACCATAACTCATCAATCCTTACATGAGAGTGCACTAAAACTAACCAAACTCTAAGCTAACACTATATGACACAACTACATTACATGACTTCATTTGTTCCACACTAGAGACACCAGGACATCAACAAGTATTGCCAAGATCACAAGAACAACAGCTGCATTGTCCACCACAATTGGATTCTTTCCCTTCCTAACCTCATCCTTAAGTTCTTTCATTTCAGTCTTCAGGTTGCCAATCTCCACTTTGATGTCTCCAAGCTGCAGGTTCAAATCAAGTGCTACCATCTTCAACTCACCACTAGGCTGCTGGAGCCCTTGAACAGCAGTAGCAGCAGGCTGCTGGACGACTTGAACACCACCAAATGGACTGTGCCCAGAACCAAAAGTACTCTCCAAAAGATTTGGATGATTATCATGCAAGTATAGCTCATATGCATCCTCAAACCAGAATTTACCACATCTGTTTGGGTACTTGTAGTAGAAGTTGTCGTGTTTGCTCTTGCACTTGACGACGGGCACCAAGCACTGGGGGCAGTCGATGAGAGGGAGAGTCCTCCCTGACTGTGAAGAGCTCGAAGCCGTGGTGGCCATGAGCAAGCGAAGGAGGTGGTTGTAGGGGGGCACCACGGCGGCGCCGGCGGCGACACCTAACCCTAGTGGATGGAAACAGAGGAGGAAGAAAGGGAGCGCGGCGAGAAGGATGAGAGGGAGCGCCTACTAGTGGGCCTTATCCACTTGACCTAAGGGCATGTGCGTCCATATGAAAATACGGAGCCAGCGTATACGCCTGCAGCTGGGCCCAAGACGTCCTTGAGTGTATTCCGTGGCGTTCGTCCGAAGAACACAGAGTTGTAATGGTATGGCTCCAAATAGACGAATAGTAATGGTACTTCTCCAAAGTTCGAGAATTATAATGGTACCAATCCAAAAAAACCCTTCTTTTTATTCTCCATCTGAGTTCATTGTTCAAAAGCAAATAATAACACTATACCTATTAAGGCTGTGTTTGGCACCGGCTCAGGCTCTCTGCGCTGCGGCATTGCTCGTCCCTGTAGCAAGGAGCCAGCCAGCTCTTTCTCCCGCAAAAAGCAATGCCCAAGTAGGAGAAGCCAGAGGAGCCTGCAATTGGGTGCTCGGTGGCTCCGCCACAGTGCTGCTATAGTGGTTCGAGTCGAAGCCGCCGGAGCTCCACCAAAGAAGCCCTAACTCTATACTTGCTATACTTTATTATTGCTCGTACATTTATATAGCACACATTTTTAGGATATAAGCAAGAGTTACATTCTTTTTAGAGCATCTCTAGTAGTTTAAAAAAAAGGCAGATCAATGAGTTTTTTAAATCGCTAAAAAAATTGGGAGCATAATTGCTAGGTTTCTCCCACCATTTCTAAAATCTTGGTCCTAAAAAACTCAAAAATAGATCCCATGTGAACGTTTGTTGTTGGCAACTCAGTCTTCTTCACGTGTAGATCACGCTCGCCGCCCATAGCCTTGGTGCGACCGCCCTAGCCATGCCGCGTAGCCCCGACCACACATAGGCACGCCCCAGCCATCCAGCCACAACGGGCCGGTAGCCTTACTGAACCAGCCATAGCCAGCGACGGCCATAGCTCGCCAAGCGGCGGCGGCCAAGCGACCAATGGTAGCTAGGGCCTAGGGGTGGAAGAGGTTAGGACAAAGAAATGCCGAGAGGAGGAAACATCGGGAGAAGTAGCCTCCCCCTCCCTCCACTCATATCGTCTCATGCGTATCAATCGATTTTTCCAAACGTTAAAACATTAGGAGCTGGGATATGGAGTTGTTAGAGAAAGATTTTGTTCAATATAAAAAACTACTAGAGATATTCTTAAGATGATATACGAGTGCTAGAATTTTATTCTTTTTTCTGAACTGATGGAGTACTAGTAATAGTAAGTTAACAATGAGGCACTTCTTCAAAACATCAACTAGATTCAACTAAACAGTAAGTTAATGATGAGGCACTTCAAGCGTCGACCAGATTCAACTCCAGTGTTCAGTCTAGTCCATGGGATGGCCTAATCGCAAATTACCTTGTGGACCAGTAGTAGCTAGGGATTTTTTTTATTTTAACACTTTTTGTAAACTAATTTTAAATCTAACACTGTTTTATTTTTTTCTTCAAAACTAACACTTTTGGCCACGCCTATTTCCCTGGCGCGGCGAAACGCCTGTGCCGCGCCATGCATGGTGGCGCAGCGAGAGGGATGACGTGGCGACGACCGGGGCGCTGACCGGTGATGTGGCAGGGTTTGCCGCGCCACCGATCTTGGCGCGACAGTGACGCGCCCTGATCGGTGGTGCGGCTGAGCCAGCTAAAAGCCCATGGCCCGATCCCCCGCCGCCGCGCCGCCCCGCCACCGCCGCGTCCCCCGCCGCCTCGCTTCGCCGCGTGCACGCCGCCGCGATGCCAACCCGTCGCGCTTGCCGGCCGTGGTCAGCGCATGCCTTCGCCAAGGCCACCAGCGCGCTGCTGCCGCCGCCGCCATATGCTCAGCACGCGCGCCACCACCCTCCGACCCACGCCGCGGCGGCTACCCGCCGTGCCACGGAAGCCCACCGCGCCCACCACCACCCTCACTGCCACGCCGCCCTCCTTTGCCCGCCATTGTGACACGCTCCCAACTGCCAGTCGCCCTTCTCTCTATCCGTGTCCACCCACACCGCCGCCGAGGTTAAAGACTCATTTTCCGGCCCGGTCTAGCGCGCGCCCGCATGAGGATTTAGCGGCCTTGCTGCCGCAAGGTACTCCCCTAATATATTTATTGATTGAATCGACATTGTTAGTATAGTAAGTTAGTAAAATAAATAAAGTTAGTATAATTAGTAAAGTATAGTTAGTATAGGCAATATAATAAGTTAGTATAGATAATAAAGATAGTTAGTTTAGTTAGTACAGTTAGTGAGTCCATTTATACATTAGTTGTTGTAGTTAGCCTTGTATAGATGTTAATTCTAGATTAGTTAGTATAGTTGTAGTTAGAATAGGTATTAATATTACTATGGACATTACGTACGATGATTTCGATGAATTGATGAAGTTTCTTGAAATGCTTTTGTAGATGGATTGTTGTGTTAGAGTTTTTTATGGAGGAAGTGTTAGGAGAGAAGATGATATGTTTGAGGATATGGAAGAAGAATTAGAATGGTTTGATGAACCTCCTAAGCTTCAATGACCTTTGTGTCCGTTTGAATGCAAAGTTTGGCTGTGATTTCACACTAAAGGGGAGGTTTGATACTGGGAAGACTAGAACACACTATGTCCTCATGCCCTTGCATGACCCTGCTCACTGGTCCCGCTACACTAAGGGTGCTCCAAAGTTCTGTTGGGCTCATGGCTGAGGTGGTGGTGGAGAATGGGTACCGGATGCAGGGTGTCCAGGACGGGCCGTCCATTGATGGTGTTGGAGGCAATGAGCAAGAATTGGGGGTCAAAGGGGAAGCAGCTCAGGGTAATATGGATTTGGACGGTCAGTTGATGAAGGAGCAGTTTCATTCAAGTCAAGTAGGCTGTATAAGCAATGATTTCGATGTGAATGAGTTTGAACTGGAAGAGGAGGAGCAGGAGGAGGAGGATAGGATCGGTGATGTAGTTAGCAGTGATTCGGATGATTCAGATGGTGACCAGGGAGATAGACATGCTATGCCCACACCGGTTGATGTCATGCCAGTACCTGTTCATAGTATGCCATTACCAATACCAACTGAGGTTTTGCATGCTATCCAGGCTTAGGGTAGACTAGTCATAGATTTGCTAGCAGATGATACCCCCTATGATTCATGGGGCAGAATTAGCGAAGCGCAGCAGTATTATCCACCACCACCTTACACAACGATTGAGCTTGAGTAACTAAGGTCGATGAACGTACCTTTCAGGGGTGTTATGAACTATAGGGATGTTAGCATGATGGATATGACAGTTTGTGACACCGGTCTCCAGATGTGTAGGAAATCATTGTATGACCATGAGAAAGAAACCCTTAGGAAGGGGATGATATTCAATACAATGTCAGAGATGAAGCTCTTCCTTCAGGACTATGCTGTGTATCACCATAGCCCGTACAACGTCACTCATTTAGACCAGGAGTTGAGGTACCATGTGATATGCAAAAATAGTTGTATGTGGAGGTTAAATGCACGAAAGAGACAGAGTGATGGCAAGTGGAGGATAAGTAAAGTTGTTGAACCCCACACTTGCCTAACAAATAAAGGGAAGGAAAATCATCAGCAGCTCACTACACGTTACCTTGCCCGTCGTATATTGGGGCTTGTTGATGACAATAACGATATTTTGGTGTCTTCTTTACAACAGTCCATATCTGGATTCATTAAGTACGATGTGAAGTATGGAAAGGCTTGGCGTGCTAAGCAAATTGCCCTAGCAATTCATTGGGGTAGTTCGGAGGAAGCGTACAACAGGGTGCCCCGCATCTTATGTGCAATGCATTACTACAACTCTGGCTTGAAATGGTTTGTGGACATCGAAGGGATGTGTTTTTAGGACCCGTTGAGGCATGTCCTCTATCGTGTGTTCTGGGCATTCGCGCAAACGGAACATGCATTCCTGTTTTGTTGGTCAGTCGTACTTGTTGATGGCACTTTCCTGGTAGGAAAGTACAGGGGCACCTTCATGATGGCTATTGCTGATGATCCTGAGGACCAGATGGTACCCATGGGATTTGCTTTGGCAGAGGGAGAGAACAATAAATCATGGTCATGGTTCATGTGGCTTCTACGTGTACAAGTGCTTGGCCCATCTCGCACTATATGTTTGATCTCGGACCGTCACCCAGGGCTTCTTAATGCTGCAGCTGAGCATATAGATGGGTTCCTGCCTCTAGTGCATAGATGGTGCATGAGACACTTTGTCGCTAATTTCTAGCGGCGTCAGAGGAAGCAGGAGGTATGTGACAAGGTAAAGGCTCTATGTTGTGTACGTACAGAGCACCAGTTCAAGGAGACAAAGAGAGAACTAGATAAGATGGTAAATGAAGCGGAAAGGCCTAGTTAGAGGCACAGATGGAACAGAAGGCTCAGTGGGCGTTAGCATATGACGAGGGGGGTTTCAAGTATGGCATCATGACCACTAACTCCTCAGAGTCCTTCAACCGTGTATTCACCAGAGTTCGATTGTTGCCTGTGTCTAGAATTGTTGAGTTCTCCTTTCATAAGTGCAACGAATATTTTATCAAGAGGTGGGAACTTGCGTAGAGGAATATAGCTGAGAAGGGGCGTTTTGGAAAGGCCAGAGTAGAACATTTGAAGAAGGCCGAGGAATTGGCCAAGCAGCACACCACCGAGCCATATGGACCCCGCCGCCATATCTTTAGTGTACGGGGCAAGGGTGGCACAAGCTTGGGTGACGAACATTATGGTGGATGAAACTACCGAGTTGATCTTGAAAAGGTAGAGTATAGTTGCAACGTCCCTCAGATCATGCATGCCCCTTGCTCTCATATGATCATGACTTGTAGGGTTCGTGGGTACAACTATGAGGATCTGCCATATATGTCACCCTTGTATCTCTGTTCGAACACCGTTAGTATTTGGGAAATGAGCTTCGAGCCATACCTTGACCCGACACAGTGGCCACCTTATAATGGTATGCCTATGTGCTGCATCCGGATCTAATGAAGGTAGGGAAGGGTAGGAGGAAGAAGAAGCGACTCAAGGGGGACATGGACGCTATGAGGGGGTACAGTGAAGACATGTACGGAGGGGGAGACTTCAATGAGACCCATGGTAGGAATCTTTGCTCCGTTTGCAAAGACCCTGATCATAAGGCTAGCAGGCATAGAAGACGAGGGCAGCAGGTCCATACATAGAAGTTCAAATTTTGCAATGCTACATAATGTTAATTTAAATATTGTTAATTTGAATACTCTAACCCTTTGTTTATCAATTTGTATCAGGATGGCCCCTCCCACATAGCACCAGTTGTACCCCCTTCTTGAGGTGGAGTACGACGACCTGCACCGAGCACACTTCTTAACTGACACCGACGCAAAGGTGCCCTTGCCTCCTTTGGAGGCCCCGCACCGACGTTGGCTACACTCCCACTGTGTTGCCTACAAATTCAAAGAGACAGAGACGTCCGAGGGATCCTTACACTCCTGGGACTTAATTGGTTATGTCGAACTTATGTCGAACGAATATTATCGTCCGAAACTTGCAGACTCATGAACCAATGAAAATATTATGTCGTAACTTGTCAACTTGTGCACAGACTTCAATTATTTGCTTCATATTCGTTTAAATGCGTTGCAGCAACACTTGTAGTTGTTTACAGCACCGACAACAGCTCCCATTCAATTGGAATTGAGGCTGGTCGGCTTCTGTCTGCGTCTAGGTCCTACCACGCCATGGGCCTTGGCGCGTCAGTGCCACGTTGTGGGCTATGGCGCGGCAGAACCTGAGCTTAGGGTTGCATGCCAAACGAGAACATCAATCTGCCAAACGTGCCGCGCCGTGGGCCTTGTTATTTTACATTGATCTGATGCTAATAACATAAATTACACGCTACTATTTTAAAATACATGGGAAACATGCAAGATATATATGCTAGCCAACTGTATTCGAAATAATTTCACTCGATTTTATTTGTTTTAGAAATTCTCAACGCATTCGCTATTATTAAAAAAACTTGGATGCATCGGAGAGCGACAACCGGATGGTTCGGAGGGTGACAAACGGATGGGATCACTTAAGATCGACCATGGGTAATCCGAGTACATGATACATGGGTACAATACATCAATAGTTCAAAAGGAAAACAAGACAACACAATAAAAGTTCTAGTACATAGCTACATTGATCATTAATAAAGCATGGAACTAACATACGGCGCAATAAAAAACCCTTAGTCAGAAACATACTGAGTAAGCAACTCGTCGTCCGAGTACCATTCCTCTACCACAACCTTGTTTGTTGCTATGGCTAGGGTCACCTGCATTGCCCTGATCTGCCTTTCGCCTGTAGTAAGCGGCCTCCTCTTCATCTGCGGCCTGAGACAAGAACACGTTCTCTTCCTCCTCGTTCATGTGGCTAGGCTCACCTGCATTGCTCTGACTTGCGTGTCGCCTGTAGTAAGCAGCCTCCACTTCATCTACGGCCTAAGTGAAGAACGCGTCGTCATCCTCCTTCGCCTGCAAGCTCGCCTCTGCTAGAGCAATGAGCTCGCTCAGACTGCTAGTGTCATCCTCGGCCTCCTCCGCCTGCAAGCCTGCCTCTGCTAGAGCGATGAGCTCACTGAGTCTGCCAGTGTTGTCCTTAGCCTCCTCCGCCTACAAGCCCACCTTTGCTAGAGCGATGAGCTCGCTCAGTCTGGCACAGTGTCATCCTCATCCTCGTCCCCCTCATCAGACAACACAATCGGTGATTGAATGGTGCGACCAGCTCACGTTCTGTGCTCATCTAACTTCTTTTCCTCATACCTTGCATGAGCCACCTCTCCATCATGGTCCTCGCTGCATCCAATCCCTTCATGTATAAAATGCAATCAGTTAGCAATATGATTATATTACATTTAAAATCAGGCAATGAAAAAATGGCTTTCAAGCACTCACTGGCACATAATGCAACAACATGCTTGTTCAAGACCTGCATCTGTACTCTTATCTCCTCCCTTGCCTCCTTGCTTGCTCTCTCCTCCTCTAACACCCTCTATCTCTCCAATCCCTATTTATTAAGCCCAACATCGATCGGGTTATGAATACCACGCTGTCTAGCAAACTCATGCATCTTGTCTTTGTGATGTTTAACGAATAGGTTGACGTAGTCAGGTCCATATCCCCTCTTCTATGCAATTACTTGCCTCCCCTTCAGTTCATCCAAGAACTTAGCTTGACCATCATAATATTTCCACCTGCATTTCCTAGTGCTCTGTTCAAATAAAAAATTATATCATATATGTCTTAGCAAAAGAAATAAAATACAATTTCATGTTTACCACAAAAATAACAAACCTCATCATAGTCAACCATATGGCCGCAATAATGGCCTATTCCAAGCTCCGAAGGGACTAGGCCATAGTTGGATTTAACACCTAATTCGCACATGACATGAGGTGCTTTGTAAATTACCCTTTCTTTCTTCTTTTCCTTAATGTTTGGCGGTTCTTCCGGCCATTGGTTCTTAGGACCATACAACCACTCCTTGAAACGACACTTCACCATTGAAAACACCTAAATAAGGTGACATTAGTACATGAACACATATAGCTCAACATTTCAACACAAACACTTTGCACTTACTTCATGCTTGTTTGGACACACAAACTCCAATGTATTCTTAGGGTTTATCATAGCTCGATCTCTACAATTGCACAGAGGAGGTTCCTCGAGTCATCTAACTGCAGCTAAGTGCTTCTCCTTAGCCGTCATTGGAGGGGGGGTTAAGGGGAGGTGAAACCCATCGCTCGAAGTGCTCTCGTGGATGTCGCCCTCCCCACCAATCGTCGAAAAGGAGGTACCTAGGGTCAAACTTGTTTGCATCATCGATCTGCTGAAAGAAAAGGCACCTCTCATGGGCCTACACAACAAAATTCCAACAAAATATTAGTAACCTAGTAATACAAATGAAAGAAAAAAACAAACGAAAACAATTACTTACATTAAAACGACTGCACGTGTAGAAGCAACGAGCCGCTGTGTCCGGATGTCTCGATTGAAACACGTCGGCCGGACGACCACAATCACAGTTAGGGACAGGGAGGTCAGGAGGGACGGGGGCATCTTTGCTAGACTCGTCGGGGTACAATTCTCTAGGACGACCCCGTTTTCGCCACAACTGCTCCCGAAACATGTCTTCCATCTAATAAAACGGTTCAAATTAAAAATCAATCAAAACAACGCAAATTAATATAAAATATAATCATTTGCATTACAACTCACATAATATAACAAACACTTATAGCAACAAAAATATACATGGTAAACATACTTCTAACTAAATAATTAACCTTAACATCGACAAAATCAAACTAATATCTTCCTCCAAACCATAGCCCATAGTTCCCAAACATAATTTTCCTCCTAACCTTAACTCCCATTCATAATATTTCAATCCACCATTCAAACAAAAATAAAAAGTGTGTTATTACCTTGAAGGAGGCTAAGGAGGGAGGGAGGCGACCAAGGAATGGAAGGGAAGGGAGGGAGGGAGGCGGCAACAGAGGGCCGGGCACCGACAACACTTGGGAGTGGCGGGCAGGCAGGCGCGGTGGCTAGGCGGCCAGTCAGGCAGGTGGGACTAGGCCACGAGCCTTTAACCGGCTCTGCCGTGTCACCGATCAAGGTGCATCACTACCGCGCCAAGATCGGTGGCGCGGTAGACCCTGCCACGTCACCGATCAGCGTCCCGGTCATTGCCACATCACCCCTCTCGCCGTGCCACTATGCATGGCGCTGCGGCATAGATGTTTCACCGCACCACGGAAATAGGTGTGGCCAAAAGTGTTAGTTTTGAAAAAAATAAAGCAGTGTTAGATTTAAAATTAGTTTAAAAAAGTGTTAAAAAAAAAAAAAATCTAGCTAGGAACATCGATCGTGAATGAGCATTTAAATATCTCAATGAAAGAAATCCTTTGTTCCTTGAAAGCAAAACGAATAATATAGCAAATCCCGAAGGCTGGAGGAGAGCTGCATCGATCGCCTCATTCACCCATCCATGGGATTGACTCCATTCCAAAGCATAGGCTAGCTCGATCCAGCGACCCACTGAAAGGATCTAACAATGACTAGAGGGGGAGGGGTGAATAGGCGTATCTAAAAATTAACTACAAATACTAAGTTCAAATTTGTCAATCAATGTCGGAAGTCCTGGTGTTTGGGTCGGAACTCCCGACGTCGTCAAAAGTTCCGGCTCAAACGTCAGCAGTCTCGATGCCTACGTGAACTACAAAAGCAGTGCCAAATTTAACTTTGCAGATAAATAATCTTACAACCCCACTTCCTTGTGGTTTGGTGAAGAGGTTGGGTCACTCCCTTTACGCCGTAATGCCTCCAAACCGTAGATCGAGTCCAAACCCTAAAATGAAGTTCAAGAGAGAGAGACAAACAAATACAAGTAATCTCTAACAATCACAACAATAAGCACATGGGACACAAGGATTTATCTCGAGGTTCGGCAACCCCACAAAGGAGCTCCTACATCCTCGTTGTTAAGGTGACCACAAAGGTCAGAGTCTATTCCACCTCCTTGCCTCTCTCAAAGCGACCACAAAGGTCACTTGAGCTTTCCACTAAGAAATCAAAGGGTAATACAAACTTCTCAAGGCTCTTCCACAAGATGGAAGCTCTTGGGCAATGCCTAGCCGGCTAGGGGCAAAGCCCCAAGAGTAATAGACGCAAAACCAACCGGCTTGATGAAGAAATCAAGTGTTCAAGCTTGCCAAAGTGATTCTCTCAATTAATCCACTCTCCTTTCACTCAAAACTCTAAGGGAATCGAAGATTGGAGCAAAGGTGGGAGGAGAGGGGTGCCTTTCTTGCTTGGGAGCTGTTGGGACGAAGTTGGGTCAGCTGTGAATGAGTCCGTAACGGTTAGAAGTGAAGAGAGGGCTATTTATACTCTTAGTATAAATCTAACGGTTCAGATCTACGTCGGAAGTTTTGACACAGATCTCGGGACTTTCGACGTTAACAGAAAACCCTGTTCACGCAGGGTCGGAAGTTCGCACAAGGAAGTCAATGTCGAAACTCCCGACAAACGTCGAGACTTCCAACGGTCGGGACTTCCGACGTGCGTAGTCAGTCAACCAACAAAGCCCCAGGTGCCGGGACTCCCGACAAGGGCTAGGACTTCCGACTGGCGCAGACAGCCGGCCAGCAGAGCCACAGGTGTCGGGACTCCCAGCTTGGGTCGGGACTTCCGACTGTTAGGAGTTCCGACTCACATCGGGACTTCCGACGTCCACAGTCACCGCGCAGGCTAAGTGACTGGGAGTCAGAACTTCCGGCATGAGTCATGACAAGCCTCCTGATATAAAGCCAACGGATCACGGGGAGGCACAAACAGCGGTAGAGGAGAAGACACAATGCCTGCGTGCTGTTCCAACCGATAGAGCCTCTCTTGCATATCGTGCTCACGTTGAGCACTAGCACAACACTGTCCAAACATGTATGTCATGAGGAACTTGAACTTGTTTGGCTTCTTACCAGAGGAGGAAGAAGAGAGGGGCTCGGCACTAGAAGAGTGAGCAGCAGCAGCAGCAGGTGGTGAGGCATCACGACGAGAGCGAGAACCCGAAACACCTTTGGCTTTGGCTTTGGCTGCATCACCCTTCATCTTCAGTTCTCTTGCAGCAGAGATGCATGTCTTGTTGGAGATCTTTAGGAGATTGTGCTAAGTGTCTATGGGGAATCGGATGCCGGACACTTGCTCAATCACTTGCATAATGTATGGTGCATAGGGAAGATGCTTCACTGGATCCTCAGTAGCATCATGTATCTTGTTCCAAATGTATCTGCTGATGGAAAATTTCTAAAAATCATCTCCAAATTGCTGAAGCACCTTCTGAGAATCATCACGAAGGAAGGTGGAGTCGCCTCGCTTCGGATACAAGATCTGTCTCAGAATGTTATTGAGGACATAGTAATAGGGCTTCAGATATACTGTCTGTCCATCAGCTATTTGTCCATCAAGATACATATGTTGGTACTCCTCCAAAGCGACATCCTCATACTCAGTCAATTTAGGTGCAGTGCGGTCAGCCTGACTCAAACCAAGAAGGCGAGAGAAAGTAATGTAATCCACTTTATAATGCTTGGCTTTAGTGGTCCAATGGATAAAGTCAATAGCACTAGTAGGGTCTCGCTTATGATGATGGGAAGCATAAAACTGATAGATAAGCTCATTGTTCCAATGCTTCCTAAACTCTAGCAAGTAGGACAGCCCCATTGAGCGTATATCATGAACCATCTGCTCTAGCTCGGCCTCCTTGAACTTACCAAGAGAGTATGCATCAATGCACTTCATCTGAAGGACCGGTGGCTCCCTCTTCTTCAAAAACTTTAGATAGATGATGGAATCATAAAAGTCATAATGGAACGGGTGCCAGAAGCGATACTCAAGCCGGAGATCCTTCTCGTCCTCAGCATAAAGGTTTCTTCCCCTCATGGACCTGATGTCCCTTACCTGGTGACGGTAGTCAACTGGTAGAGGAGGAGTCCAACCACCAACAGGATTAGGAGCCATGGTGGGCTCCCGCATGATCGACGAAACGCCTAGGAAGGGAACGAGCTCAGTGACGAAGCTCGGGCCGTGAGTCAGGGTGCGAATCGGTGGAGCAGCAATGGTGCGGCCGACACGCTCAAGAGCTTATTCTTTGACATCATCAATTAAAACATCCCCGACATAGGCTAGAGCAGGAGGAGGAGCGGCAACAGATGATCCTTGATCATCACGGCGATGGGCAGCACGAGAACCACTAGTAGCATCATGGGGACCACCTGCACCAGCACGGGGATATGCCATTTTGGTGTGGCCAAATAGCTTGGGGATAGCGGCACGGTCCTAATTCTTCTTGGACCTCTTCTCCTTGTGACGCGATGGACTACCACCGTCCATGACTGCGGAAAACACGAAGGGAAACTAAGAAACAAGACAACGAGAAGCGAACGAACATCGAGAAGTGAAGAAACATGAATGGAGTGTTCACCATTGGGTCGGGAGTCCCGACCAATGCCGGGAGTTCCAACAGCCTGTAGTTTTGGCCGATGTCGGGACTTCCGACGGTCGGAACCTCTCGATGGTCGCCGAGACTTCCGATGCACATGGTGATCATCCCATTCATGGGGCTTCAAATCACGACACACATTCATACAAGGAAGATAGAGGAGTAGAGAGGGAGAAAGAATAGAGGCAAATCACAAGGTACATTGCATTAGGGTTAGGGCGCCACGGTAGTACCTTGAATGGAGGAAAGAGGACGGAGAAAGACAAAATCCGTAGACCATGAACGAATCGATGAGCCCTAGCACCACCATGAACGAAATCCCCACCACCAAGCCAAGGAAGAAGATCGAAGCACACGCGGTGGAAGGGGGCAGAGAGGACAAAAGTGCCGGCAGGACTCTCGGCAGCGCAATCGGAAGGGAGGGGACCAAAACTCCTGGCGGCCCAGAGCAGGCGCTGAGGGCGGGCGGGCGAGCAGGCGCGACGAAGAGGCATGAGGAGGAGCGAGGGCGATGTGAGGAGGCGTGAGGGCGGAGGGCGGCGCGAGGAGAAGGAGGGCGATGGGAGTGTGGGGATGGAGAGAAAGGAACCGCAATAAAGGGACCGAGCCGGGTATAAATGACGCGGTCAAATGACCCGGCGCGGTCAAAACCTAGATCTGCGTTAGGACTCCCGGCGATGGGGCCAGAACTTCCGGCTATCGGGAGTCCCGGTGCGAGCCGTGACTTCCGGTCGTCAGGAGTTATGACCTACGTCGAGACTTCTAACGCAGGGAAACTGAAAAACACCTCAACTTGAACTCACCACACCATGTGGGGCAAAAATATGATGGACACTAACATTTTCACAAGTGACTAGATTTCATTCAATCAACACAAAGCAATAGTCACTCATGAAAATCATAAAATAGATTTTGAAAGTGTCACACAATATTTTCTTAATTCTTTTCCCCTAACTAGATCAAACAAAGTGTGTGTGCAAGACATCAAACCATGTTACGAGAATCAATGATATTTAGTTCACTCCTCAAAACATAAAATCTTGACTCATCTAGGGGCTCTGTGAAGATATTGGCTAGTTGTTTTTCGGTGCTCACATGGTGAATGGCGATATCTCCTTTGGCTTCGTGGTCTCTAAAAAAATGATGCCAGATGTCTATGTGCTTTGTTCGAGAGTGGTTTATAGGGTTATTTGCCAACTTAATGGCACTCTCGTTGTCACACAAAAGTGGAATCTTGGTTAACTCACATCCAAAGTTCTTTAGGGTTTGCTTCATCCAAAGTAGTTGGGCACAGCATGCACCGGCCGCCACATACTCGGCTTCAGCGGTGGACAAAGCAATATAATTTTGCTTCTTAAAACTCCAAGACATCAAGGATCGACCAATAAATTGGCAAGTCCTGGTAGTAGTCTTTCGGGTTACTTTACAACCGGCATAATCTGAATCAGAATAGCCAAATAGCTCAAAAGTGGAGCCCTTAGGATACCACAAGCCAAGATTACGAGTGTGCACTAAATACCGAAAAATTCTCTTAACGGCCATCAAATGACATTCTTTCGGAATAGCTTGAAATCTTGCACACATGCACACGCTAAGCATAATATCGGGCCTAGATGCACAAAGGTAAAGAAGAGATCCAATCATGGAGCGATATACCTTCTGATCGACGTCCTTTCCTCCTTAATCAAGATCAAGATGTCCATTGGTTGGCATGGGTGTCTTGATGGGCTTGGCCTTGTCCATGTTAAACTTTTTCAACATGTCGTTGGTGTACTTGGTTTGACTTATGAACGTGCCATCCTTGAGTTGCTTGATTTGAAATCCAAGGAAGAACTTCAACTCTCCCATCATGGACATCTCAAACCTATTTGTCATAATCCTACTAAATTTCTCACAAAAGGCCACATTAGTACTACCAAATATTATGTCATAGACATATATTTGGCAAACAAAGATATCATTATTGACTTTGCGAGTAAACAAAGTAGCATCGGCCTTTCCTATCTCAAAACCTTGTTTGAGTAGGAAATCCTTCAAGCAATCATACCAAGCTCTAGGGGCTTGTTTGAGCCCATAGAGCATCTTGTCGAGCTTGTAGACGTGGTTTGGATACTTGGGGTCTTCAAAGCCCGGTGGTTGCTCTACATACACCAACTCGGATAGGGGGCCATTGAGAAATGCACTCTTCATGTCCATTTGATATAGCTTGAAATCATGATGAGCGGCATAGGCAAGTAGAATGCGAATTGATTCTAGCCTAGCCACCGGTGCATAGGTCTCCCCAAAATACAAGCCTTTGATTTGAGTGAATCCTTGAGCCACCAACCTTGCCTTGTTCCTTGTTACCACGTCATGCTCATCTTGCTTGTTGCAGAAGATCCACTTGGTTCCAATCACATTTTGCTTGGGCCTTTCCACCAAGGACCATACTTCATTCCAAGTGAAGTTGTTCAACTCCTCTTGCATGGCTATCATCCAATCCAGATCATCAAGTGCCTCTTCCACCCTACGAGGTTTCAAAGGAGAAATAAATGAGTAATGTTCACAAAAACTTGCTAAACGGGAACATGTAGTTACCCCTCATCGAATGCTCCCCAATATGTTGTCAACGGGATGATCCCGTTGAATGGATTGATGCACTCTAGGATGTGGCACTTGAGTTGATCTTTGGATGGGGCCATCATTGTCATCATCATGGTCATGATCGATTGGAGGATCACAATCATGAGCTTGTGGAGAATTGACTTCACTTCTTTCTTCATTATTGAATTGAGTTTGAGCTTGCTCATTGTTGACACCATCTTCATGAGAATGACCTTGTGCTTCATTTGATCTCCCATCTTGATTATTTCTTGTTGCGGAAGTTTCACCATGTTCATTGGATGAAACATGATGAATGGTTGGATCAAGATCATCATGCACAACATGGTCTTTATCTTCATCTTCGATGGGCTTTACTTCACCAATGGCAAGCTTCTTGATTGCTTTGTGTGTAGCTTCTTCATTACCTACAATCTCAACATTGACTTGCTCCTTTTGAGAGCCGTCGGTTTTATCAAAAGTCACGTCTACCGCGATTTTAATCAAACCGATGGTTTTATTGAAAACACGATATCCATGTTCGTTAGTACCATAACCAAGCATGAAACCTTCATCAACCTTTGGTGCAAACTTAGAGCTTTTGGATTTCTTATTAAGTATGAAACACTTGGATCCAAAAACTCTAAAGTAGTGCACCTTAGGCTTTTTACCGGTTCGAAGTTCGTAGGCGGTCTTTTCTCTTTTCTTGTGAAGATATAAGCGGTTGATGGCATGGCATACCATGTTGACCGCTTTCACCCAATAGTTGGTTGGAGTCTTGTATTTATCCAACATTGCTCTTGCGACTTCTATGAGCGTTCGGTTCTTCGTTTGCACAACACCATTTTATTTTGAAGTGTATGGAACCAAAAACTCATGCTTGATTCCTTCTTCATCAAGAAACTCTTCAATGTTGGTGTTCTTGAACTCCATCCCATTGCCACTTCTAACTCTCTTTATTTTGACATCAAACTCATTTTGGGCTTTTCTTGCAAACTTCTTAAAGATACCTTGGACTTCACTCTTTTCACGCAAAAAGAATACCCAAGTGAAACGAGAATAATCATCAACAATAACAAAACCATATTTGTTACCACCAATGCTTATATAAGTAATGGGTCCAAATATGTCCATGTGAAGCAACTCTAATGGCCTTTCGGTTGTCACAACATTCTTGATGGGATGTTTAGCTCCAACTTGTTTTCCCGCTTGGCATGCGCTACAAATCTATCTTTCTCAAAAGAAACATTTGTTAGTCCAAGGATGTGTTCGCCTTTTTGAAGTTTGGCCAAGTTCCTCATCCCAACATAGGGCAAGTCGGCGATGCCATAACCAACCCATGCTAGATTTTGCCATTAAACAAGTCTCAGGATTTACTCTATTTGATGTGAAATCAACTAGATAGAGTTTCCCTTTTAAATGACCCGTAAATGCAATAGAAGAATCCTCCCTTCTATAGACTTCCACACCCTTATCCGTAAAGAGACAATTATAACCCATCTCACAAAGTTGTGAGACGGACAACAAATTGTATCTCAACGAATTCATAAGTAAAACATTTGAAATGGAATTATCATTTGATATAGCAATTTTACCCAAACCGAGGACTTCTCCTTTTATATTGTCACCAAACACAATATTCTCACTTTGATCATGACTTGGTTGGAATGGCATGAACATGTCCTTCTCTCTGGTCATATGATTGGTGCATCCACTATCCAACACCCAACTTGTTCCACCGGAGGAATATTCCTACAAAGACAAATTAAGCTTTTATTTTAGGTACCCAAAAAGATTTGGGTCCTAGGGGGTTAGTCACATAAAACTTGAGCACCCAAACACTTCTCATAATTTCCTTTCTCTTTTGGGCACCAACATACTTAACCACAATCTTGTCATCCTTGCCCCAACAACACATATAGTCACTAGCATTGCACCATAGAAGTGGTGCTTGTGGCTTGGGGTCCTCGGATTGCTTCATCTTGATTGTCTTGTCTTGTTACTTGTAGGTTGGATCTTTGAAATGTAGACCTTGTTGTTGGCCTTGCATATAAGCTCATCAAGAGCAACGCCCTTGTTGAACTTGACACAAGGCACACCATTGATCAAGTTCCTTCCATTGGTCTTTCCATCATACCTATTGTAGCCAATGCCTTCCTTGATTGATGGGTGCCTTGATGAATTGGATATAGTCTTGTTGGATTGCTCTTGACATTTGCACCCATTCTTCAAGATCATCTTCAACCTATGAATCTCCTTGTCTTTCTTCTCTAACTCAACAAGGTTAGTTGTATATGCATTCACATCAATTTTATAGCATCTTTCACAACCATTGCTAGTGGAGACATTAGAGTCTTCGGTTGCCTTAAGAGAAGTTGAAGTGCTAGCTCAAAGAGTACTATAGTTTAGCTCAAGATTTTGGTATTGTTCTTCCAAGCGTGTGAGGCTTTCTTGAGCTATACTCTTCTCATTCTTGAGGCTAGCTACTTGATCATTAACCGAGAAATGTTTCATAGTCAATTTCCCAATTGTGTCATTGGCTAAAGACAATTCTACGGTTAACTTCTCAACCTTCATCTTTTCCTCGGCGATAGATGCTTCAAGTGCAAGGTTTTTCTCTCTCTTGAGTGATTATATCTCCTTACAACTCTAAGCATCTATCCCTCTTCTCTAATTTCTTCATTAGCATTTTTATTTTAGTGAAGGTCTTTTTACCAAATTTCTTTATCATGGTTACTTCAATTTCTTCTATGTTCTCATCACAACTATCATACCCATCACTAGAGGGATCAGGTGTAACATGCACCTTCTCCCCTTTTTCCATGAGGCAAGTGGAGTGTAGTAGTTATTGTCGATAAGGTTGGAGAAGAGCTTCGGTGGTGAAGATAGGTTGGGGAAGAGTTTTGGTGGTGAAGTTAAGTCAGGGAAGATCATGGTCGGTGAAGAAGAGTGGTGGATGACGATGTTTACGTCTCCTTCTTCTTCTTCTTCTTCTTCTTCTTCTCATCATCACTTGAGTCACTATCATTTGAACTCCCATTCTTCTTCAAGATGAGCTTCACCTCTCTTCTTACCTTTGTTCTTCTTGTCTTCATCCTTGTCATGCTTGTGCTTCTTCTTCTCATTAGGACAATCGGCTATGAAGTGACCGGTTTGACAACATCCATAGCAAAATCTCTTTTTGAACCTTCTCTTTCCATCACCATAGGTCTTGCGGTTGCTCTTCTTCTTCATAAACTTTCTAAGATTTCTAATCACAAATGCAACCTCCGCATCGGAATCTTCTTCTTCACTTGAGGAATCATCCTTCACTTTCTTCTTCTTCTCTTGACTTAAACCTTGACCTTCATGTTGTTGAGTTGCTTTAAGGGCTGCACTCTTATTGTATCCCATTGCATTAGGATTTTGATTGTGAGCATTGATTGCATCTTCATCTAGACACTCATGATGCTTGAGTTTTGAAAGAGCTTCTTGGGGTGTCATCTCATCATAATCGGGCCTTTCCATGATCATGGACGTTAGCATGTTGTTCTTGGCTCTATAGGTTCTCAACATCTTTCTAGCAACCTGTTGTCATCCCATTCGGTGCTTCCAAGAGCTCTTATGCGGTTAACTAATGCTATGAGCCTATCAAACATGGATTGTGTTGTTTCATTTTGCAAAAACACAAATCTTTTCAATTCACCATGAAGTAACTCAATGTTGCCTTTTCTCACACTTCTATCTCCTTCAAATGACACTTTCAAAGTATCCCAAATTTGTTTTGCACTTTCCATTCCATTCATTTTTCCAAACTCATCCGGAGCTAGGCTTGACACAAGAAATGCTATGGCTTTGTGCATTTTGATGGAGGTTGTGCACTTCTTCTGTAGTTATCTCTCTATCTTCATCGGTAGGAATCATCACACCAACATCCACAACTTCCCAAAGTCTTGCGGCAATGAGATGCACCTTCATCTTGTAAGAACAATCGGTGTATCTTGTTCCATCAAAGTGAGGTGGCTTGCCAATGTTGACGGATAGAGTATGTAGTGTTGAACCTTTTATGAGTTATCCATAGTCAAAGCTCATGTTTGAATATATTCCCTTTCCATAAGCATGCTCACCGGCTCCAATATCACTAGCGGCATCTTTGTTTGCTTCATTCTTGTCACTTGTATCATTCTTGCCACTTATTGCATCATCAACCTTTTTGCTCAATTCTTCCTTCATCTTGCTCATCTCATCTTGCATCTTCTTCATTTCATCTTGAAAGAACTTGACTTGAGCAGCCATCAACTCTTCAGCTATTTTCTTGGCCATCTCGGCGGCAATGGCTTGCATCTTGTCGGACTCCGACATTGTTTCTTCTTACACGGTTAAGCGCTAAAAGAAGACCTTGCTTTGATACCAATTGAAAGGATCTAACAATGCCTAGAGGGGGGTGAATAGGCGTATCTAAAAATTAACTGCAAATGCTAAGTTCAAATTTGTCAGTCAATGTCGGAAGTCCCATCGTTTGGGTTGGAACTCCCGATGTCGTCAGAAGTTCCGGCACAAACGTCAGCAGTCCCGACGCCTACGTGAACTACAAAAGCAGTGCCAAATTTAACTTTGCGGATAAATAATCTTACAACCCCACTTCCTTGTGGTTTGGTGAAGAGGTTGGGTCACTCCCTTGACGCCGTAATGCCTCCAAACCGTAGATCGAGTCCAAACCCTAAAATAAAGTTCAAGAGAGAGAGAGAAACAAATACAAGTAATCTATAGCAATCACAACAACAAGCACACAGGACACAAGGATTTATCCTGAGGTTCGGCAACCCCACAAATGAGCTCCTACGTCCTCGTTGTTGAGGTGACCACAAAGGTCGGAGTCTATTCCACCTCCTTGCCTCTCTCAAAGCGACCACAAAGGTCACTTGAGCTTTCCACTAAGAAATCAAAGGGTAATACAAACTTTTCAAGGCTCTTCCACAAGATGGAAGCTCTTGGGCAACGCCTAGCCGGCTAGGGGCAAAGCCCCAAGAGTAATAGACGCAAAACCAACCGGCTTGACGAAGAAATTAAGTGATCAAGCTTGCCAAAGTGATTCTCCCACTTAATCTACTCTCCTTTCACTCAAAACTCTAAGGGAATCGAAGATTGAAGCAAAGGAGGGAGGAGACGGGTGCCTTTCTTGCTTGGGAGCTGTTGGGACGAAGTTGGGTCAGCTGTGAATGAGTCTGTAACAGTTAGAAGTGAAGAGAGGACTATTTATACTCTTAGTAGAAATCTAACCGTTTAGATCTACGTCGGAAGTTCCGACATAGATCTCAGGACTTCCGACGTTAACAGAAAACACTGTTCACGTAGGGTTGGAAGTCCGCACGAGGAAGTCAATGTCGGAACTCTCGACAAACGTTAGGACTTCTGACGTGCGCAGTCAGTCAACCAGCAAAGCCCCAGGTGTCGGGACTCCCGACAAGGGCCGGGACTTCCGACTGGCGCAGACAGCCGGCCAGCATAGCCACAGGTGTCGGGACTCCCGGCTTGGGTCGGGACTTCCGACGTCCACAGTCACCGCGCAGGTTAAGTGACTGGGAGTCAGAACTTCCGACATGAGTCGTGACTTCCGACGGTCGAGAGTTCTGGCTTACGTCGGAACTTCTGACACCGACAGTCACAGAAAAATATTCTACGTGCTCGTGGAGTGCTAGAGTGTATCTCTTTTGATTTTATTTTTATGCTTAAACACTCTATCTTTCTCAGAGCAACTAAGTTTGCATCTCTCTTTATAGTATAGCGGATCCTAAACTCAAAAACAAAAATAAAACCTTTGGAAAGCGTTTTGAGTTTGTCCGCCTTTACAACTTCAAGAATTGAGGGATACCATTTCATCTTTATCAACTCTTTGAATCTTTCATGGGACTAATAGCTGCGACATATCTCATTAAGATCACATAAGTCTCTAATTTGGATATCATCAATACACCAAAACCCATAAAGGGGGCAAATGCACTTTCACCCACAGACCACAGTGTGTGGCTGTCGTTAGACTGTCTCCAACAAGTGACTCATATGAACACCCAAATCCAAAATGAGTAGCAAGAGACCTCAAAATCAGCCTCCAACAGAGTACCTATACGGGAGACCTATTTTGGGTTGTCTAAGAGGCACAACCCAAACATGTGCATCATCTCTCCTAAAAACCCATTTGCATAAATGATTTTCTTTTAGGTCCTGTTGTAGAAAAAAATACCGAATAGATATTGGACCATTTACTGTAGCACTAGCCAAAGAACAAATAAGTCTTTATTATGATCTGACTAGCCTAGATAGGTACCTGGAATCAGAATCATAGAATGGGAACAGCAAGCACGGGATTGGGAGGGGAAGAACACGACAGGAGTCCATGGGAGCTGTCCGTATTAGTCGGGAACGGTTATAGAATTCCAGTTCGATGATTGAGTTGAGACGACGCGCGGCTTCCAGCTTATAAGCACGCTGGCCCGGCACAACTAGGCCGACGGCCCAACACACCTACTACTCACGCCCATAGTCCAATACAAGGAGAGGTCCAACGGCTAGTTCATAACAGTTTTATATTTTAGGTATTGTTATAAGATAGCCTTAGCACCGCGCATAATCTGTGAAATCGCGGATCCTCTCGACGTGCTACCGGCATGGGTTTCAAGCTCCAGAATCCAGGTACGGTAACTAACTGCAATGACAAGGCACCACCTCTGCGTTTCGCGGCGTTCATCGGCGGACGGCAGCTCGAGAGCCGTGCATGCGCATGGGCTTTGTGAACTGTGATCATACTCGTATATGGCCATGCATGCCTGATCCTTATACGATTCCACGTGTCTATCATGCTCATCTGATCTAGCCTATCTGCATTATTGCGCCCACGACCAAGAGCATTCAGCGTCCCAACTTAGCAGCCCGGCTTATGAACCATGGTAAAGTGTCTCTCAAAAAAAAAAAACAGTATTAGCCCGTCTACATCTCTAGGAGACTACTAGGACGCGAGCTAGCGGCAACATGCATGCTGGGGCCTCGAAGTGCCGATTCCGGCCGCCGGCGTGGCGGCGTCCCATCTCAATCCTGCCCCCGGCTGCCAAAGACTTGGGTCTCGCTCTGTAGTGTTGTTGCCTGTACGTAGGTGCTACCTGCTCTGACTCCAATCATGGACCAAAGCCGCGCTACCGAACCTTCCTTTTCAGTCTTGCAGGCTGCATGTGTGCCATTTTAATGCCTGAATGCCACACCTGACAGCGTCGTTTCACCAAAGCACGCATGCATGTGCTGCTTGCGTGATTTTGTGACAAGAATTTGCTAATTCCTCATTTAAATTGGGCCGCTTGCGTGATTCTGCGACAATCATTTGCTAATTCCTCTCTGAAAGCGCACAATTCATAGTCAGAACATGCGTGTTTACAGGCACAATAAATTCCCGACAACTCGTCTTCGCAACCTCTCCTCGGCAAATGGGGACATCGGCCATGTTTGGCAGCGTTATCTGTGGCTCCGGCGGCTCTGTGCTACAACACACGGTAATTAATTAAATTAGTGCACAAGAATTTGTTAGATGAAGCTTGCTAGTCCGACGACAACAAAAACTTCCGGCTTCGGTGGGAAACAGCTACCTGTCAGTGCCACGAACGTAAGGTTGCTTTGCTCTGCATGAAAGCTAGAGTATACTAAATCTACAACTAAGACCTCATTTGACAGGGCTTTAGAGCACCTTTGGCTCCGATTCTTACTGAAGCCCAACCACACGGTGATAGCAAGAAAAATGGCTTCACATGTGAAGCACTCAGGAGCCGGAGTCCTTTTCAACTCTGTTTCCTAGGATGAGAGGTCCAACAAATGGTTTTGCTCGCATTGCAGGAAGATTAAAAGAAGCATGACGAACATTAGAAACAGAGTTGATACTCTCCCACGTTGTCCGATGAGCCGGACAATATTGCCACTGGCCACTGCGCACCAAAGTAAATGAAACTGCATGATGAATTAAACAGACCACAAGCAAATTTATCTCCTTGCCAAAATAATAAAAAAAAAGAAGCAAATTTGTCAGCTTGCACTCACTAAGCTTAATTTCTTGGAGATTGGAAGTGATAACTACAACGTTGGCGTCCACGACTCACAAACTTTGGATAACTATGTCGGAACAAATTCCTGATCCTAAGCATTCGGCTCTTGGACAAATTGGCAGTTCTCTTCTCCCCATTTCATGGATTCTACTGTTTCTCAACTTGCATTCTTGAAGGACTGCCAAGTGACAATTTCTGGTAAACAAGACTGTCCATCATCAATTGCAAAGAGCTACTTGTGTGCTGTGCCAGTGCAGTCAAATATAAGTTTCGTTACACAGAATTACTTGGAGAGTATCGCTTAAGTAAGTAGAAGCTTAGGAATGCTAGACCACTAGGCGGCTAGGCCTCAGCCATCCTTAGCAATCACACGCGCTTACCTTCCTCCGGTGGTCAGAGTCCGCCATAACCTCTGCAGATCAGTCTCTGAGAACTCTGTATATGAAGCCACACTAGCTAGGTTGTCATCATGTGGTGTCAAGCCCCCAACTGATGCACCTAAGGATTCATCAACTAAGAGTTCAAACACACATCAAAATTCAGTTTGCTGACTTGACTGATACCAGTCTAGCATCTAAAGCTCATCATGTTCCACAGTTACTGCATTATAAAAAATTAAGGTCAGAAAATTTTATGGCACGATCTTTACACTTCCGTTGAAACAAGTAGTGAAGGAACCAACCAGAATCAGCTTCTCCAAAGAAAAATGAGATCTCTCTGGCTGCAGATTCTGGTGAATCCGAACCGTGCACGCAATTTTTCTCTGAGTCCAGCCCACACATTGCTCTAATGCTGAAATGACAAAGAATACTGTTGGTGACCACAAAAAAGAAAAATGAATACAGTAATGCAATAAAAAAAAAGTATACAAGCCCATAACTGGTCAAAGGAAAAAATCTATAGTTTTTAACCTGTCTGGATGAGAGGTTTTGGCCTTTCTTGCATCAGTTGGTCCAATCATAGCTCTCCATTGCGCAATGGCATCATGTCTTTCCAGAACCATAGCGAGAACTGGACCACTAAAGATGAACACAAACATAAAAAGTCATGTTACAAACTGTTAATGTCAATGTTAGCCTCGAAGTGCCTAATGCAAATGTACAAGTTAAACTGAACAGAATTTGCAATCCCGGGAATAAAAGGGTCAATGAAGATTCAGATATAGCATGCTCACTAGTCAACTGTGGCTAAGTTTAAAACACCTCACTTCAATATCGCAGACATATTGAGCCAACAGCGCATTGCGAAGTGTGTGGATCAGATTCAGAATCCATCAGGCATGTGCTGGTTGACTGCACGATCGCTGAAGCTTTCTGGACTCAGATTAGTGCTGATACAGGTATCAAACTCCTGCTGTTACATCCTGAAACCTGGGCACACGACCTGACTGAGGGGAGGGCTGGTTCAGAGCGAAGCCAAGCAATGATTATAATTGGTATGTACTCGCTTTGGATGTAGTGGAGAGAAGACACGGTGAGCAACCACCACCAATCCGTGCAGCGGTTCAGTGGGCAATTGACCTAGCATTTGATCTCGGTCAGGTTCAGGTTCAGCAGACACCGAAGCTCGTTGAAGTTGCTGAAATGAGATGGGAGAAGCTGCCATCGGGATGGGTTAAATGTAACACTGATGGAGCCTTCTATGAACAACAAGGGCAAGGAGCAACAGGTGCTGTGCTACGCAATGACACTGGAGACTTTCTTCGAGGCGGCGCGAAGTGGTACAACCACTGCCTGGATGCTCTAAGCATGGAGGCGTTGGCATGCCGGGATGGCCTAGCATTGGCGCTTCAGACAGGGATTCAGAAGGTTTGGCTTGAAACCGACTGTCAGGAAATAGTGAAACTATGGCAAGCTGGTGTGAATCAAAGATCCAGTGTGGTCTCGATCATCAAGGAGATTAGGGAGCTGAGCACTCTTTTCCAAGATTTTAAATTTTCTTTCGTTTGTCGATCTTGTAATAAGCTAGCTCATGCTTTAGCCAAAAAGGTCACAGGCGACACGCGAGTTGGGTGGTGGACCTATGCCCCAGCTAGTGTTTCGAACCTGCTGTCCTCAGATTGTAACTTTGCTCCCCCATGATGAATGAATCTCCTTGATCAAAAAAAAAAAAAGTAATTCCCTGTTAACCTAAAGATTGCAGCTTCGCCACATAAGTATTAATGGAATAATGGCACATACAAATAGAATAACAATTAGCTTGACGTGCTCATATCTCAGAAATTGCTATTGATTTTTAAAGCGATAGCTACCAAAGATCAATTTAGCTAAAGGTTTGGTGCCAAGAGGTGTACAAATCAGCATCCTGCCACCTACATTAAGAACAACTGAAGACAACACAAGCAACAGAGTACAGGTTCTAGACGACTGGAGGCTGCAGCATAAGACTAAATGAAGCATTATACGCAAGAAACATAAGAGGCATGAGTCTTTCAAGCAACAATAATACCTTGTTATATACTTGACGAGGCTGTCAAAGAAGCTTCTCTGGGAATGCTCCGCATAGAAGAGAGATGCCCTCTCAGCATCAAGCTGGACCTCGGTCTCTTTGACGATATGAAATCCAGAATCCAAGATGGCCGCTTTGATTTTTTCGATGTACTTACCTGACAAACCATCCGGATTCCGGCTTGATCATGGCAAGGGTTCTCTCCCTCTCGACAGCCCCACATCTGCAGCACCTGAATTGATAACATTCCAAAATCCAACATCACTTCACTTGCAAGCCTATGCATCAGAGTCTCAGCTTACACAAGTCTTGCAGCCTTGTAGGCTTGTAGGCTTGTTCAGCCACAGCATACAACGCACCCCAAAAAGCGGCCCTCAAATAAGATCTACTTTGATTGATCTAGAATTATGAATTATGTACGTCGACTCGATTGAAGAATCACTGTGCATAGTTAGGTCCACGGGCAAGTAGGCATGCTTGTTGTTGATTATGACCAAAGGGCCCAAATTAAGGATTGGCAGGCCGAAACCTTGCTCAGATGTTCCGAAGCAAGCATCCTAGTCTAGCAAATCTAACATTTCTTGGGCAAAGAAAGGTCGAGAAGCATCCTAGTTCTGCAGGCTGGACTGCACTGGAAGCAATAGCAAGGAGCCCAAAAGTCCAAAGTTCAGCAGTGCAGCTGCGCAGGAGTGCTGGTAGAAAGAAACAAAACAAGCGGATTACCCATAGAGAAAGAGGAGGAGGAGTGGAGGTAGGCAGAGCCTGACGAGGGCGCCTGATGCTGGCGTGGTGGCTCCGGCCATCCGCGGCGGCGCGGGGGAGACAGGGAGCCGGCGGTGCGCTTCCCCGGTCTGAAGCCTTGCTCTGCTCAAGTGTTCTGGTTCAGCCGAGCCTTTTTGGAAATAGACGAAGTCGGCTTCGGTGATATGCCATCCCGCAAGCTTACCATTAGGAAACGCGATCCACCCGCGATGCTATCGGACTCAGAAACCAAATTTTGTGACTCATTTGTCCCTGCACTTTGTTCCTTTCACAGGCGCACAAAACGGATCGAGCACTTCTTCTTCGACTTCGAGCGGCTTCTTCGCCACCCCCACGCCAGCGCCGCAGCCCACCCACGGCGAGCCCCTCTCACCCACGCGCGAGCCCCTCCATGGCCAGCTCTCCCACGCCCGCCTGCCTCCCCACGCCCGACCGCCTCCCCAAACCCCAACGCCCAGTGTCGCCCACGTGGCCCGCTCGCCATGGCCGGCCCTAGCTCGCCTTGGCCGCACGAATGCAGCGCCTCCACGCGCGGCCATGGAGTACAGCACGGCAGCGACGCCCCCAAGGCCAGCCATGGAGAACAACAAGTACACAATACCGAGAAGTCGAAGAATTTTAAACAATGAACTCCCTCTTGTTCATTGCAAGGACTGTAAGATCCGGTTTCTCAAGGCCTCTACAGCGAAGACGGAGAACAACTACGGTCGTCAGTTCTACGTTTGTCCAACTCAAACGATGAGAACAGTTAGCTACAAAACTTGTGTGATTTGTTCAGTGAGTCGAATTGATTGGGTTTCGTTTATTTGGCGACAGAGGGAAGGTGCTGGTTGTCCATTTTGGAAATAGGAAGAAGGATATGAGCAATACTTGGTTGACAATAAATTGGTGCCTCCATATTATCAACCGTTTTTTAGTCTACTAAGTTGCCGCAGCAAGTTTGAATTGTCGAAAACAAGTTGAACTGTGGAGAATCAAGCTAGGAAGAACAAGTTAAGCAGCTTAGGGAGACAGTAATGCTGCTGAAATATTTGTTTCTTGTTTGTGGACTTGTGTTAGTTAGCATTGTGTATGCAATTGTCAAGAATGGGGGAATCTTGTGTACTTGTTATCAAAATGTATCAGTTGTGCCAATGAATCAATGAAAATGACATGTTATGTTCTTAATTGACATAAAGTACTTTCTTCTGAAATGGCACAGGGCTTCTGAAATGGCACCACGTGAATAAGCAACATGATTTCAAACAAAAAAGAATGGAGATTAACCATGTAATTGTCCTAGAACTTCCACAATTTGTATACCTCGATTAAATGGCATATGAGTTAAAATTATTTTTTTCGCAAGCATGCCTTCGTTCATGCTTTTAAAATTGGAAAGCAATAAATGCTTAAAGAAAATATAAGAAAATTATGCACAGTTTCAAAAATCACTGAAACAAGTTGATGCTACAGTGAAGAACAAAGAATGATCAAATACCAACAAAGAAACCATCTGCATAGTCCACTGCTAACTGTATTTCACCCAGGTTCACCAACACATACAAGACCCATAAGTAGACTGGCACATGTTCAAATGACAGGTTCTCAGACTCATACAAGACACAGGTTCACAAACAGATGGTTCAAATGACACAGGTTCTTAGATTTTTTTCATTTTCCTTGGGACCAACTTCTTCGGTGTTGATCTCTTCTTTCTTGGTGTTCCTTGAGTGATGATGGGCGGCTGGCCATCTGTGCCTTCTCCCATCAAGAATGCCAAGCGGCTGAAAAGAAACGGTCAAAATTAAGTAACTGAACATTACAATTTTCAGGATGTATAGATGGTTGTCATTACTGTCTTTACCCTCTTGTTAGCCTAATTGGGTTCTCTTGCAGGATGGTTTCCTTGGTCGGTTTGGTGGGGCTGGTTACTACAATTGATTTTACTGGAACAAATGGGACTATAGCAGTATCATTTTCAGCCTGCACAATTGCATTCTCATCTTGCACAGTTGCATTTTCATCTTGCACAATTGCCTGCTCAGATTGCACAGTAGGATTTGCAGGCTCCTTATCTTGCTTCTTTGCCCTTTTTATTGGGATTTTAGCATTTGGCCCATATTTAGTAGTATTTTTCTTGGGTTTTCTTTTCGTGCAGGGAGGAAAACATTAAACAAATATTTAAAACAACATGGTGCAATCAGTCAATAAATAAAATGAAGAACAAAAGATGCTACCTTTTCTTTGTTCTATTAAGCTTGCACTTGTAGCTAGTTTGTCCATGACCCAATTCCCTGCACCGCTTGCACTTCCTTTTTTCCATAATTAGTTGCCTCTTTCCCTTATAGCAGCTTCCTCGGCTTCCATTTCTGCATCCTTATTGGCCTGATTGGCGACATCCTTTGCATTTTTTTTGCTCATGCCACCACTTCCCCCCTCCAAACATCCTTTGATGCCCAGTTTTTTGGGCTTTCCAGCAGGTCTTTTACCTAATGGTGCGTTAACTGCAAAGTCAAGATCAACTTCAGGCCACTGGGTCTTATCTGGAAGTGGCTCCATCAGTCTCTTATAAGCATTCTTGAACCTCTCCACTGAGTAATAATCATGAACAAAGTCTACCATCTTAACATTAATACTTTGTTGTGCTGTTATGAGCACCAAGGCATGCTGACAAGGTTTTCCAGTGTCCTATGGCCTTATGCAGCTGAGTCATAAACCATGTCCAGTTATCTATTGTCTCACCATCTATGAAACCAAAAGCAAGTGGATACATCCAATTGTGACCATCTATAGCAGTAGTTGTAGCCATATGCACATTCCATCTACCATTAAGTGATGTTGAGTCTATGCTAACATAAGGCCTATAGTCCTCTAAAAATCCCTCAATGCAAGGACTTAATGCACAAAAAAATATGTGGAAGTACAATTGCCCATCTACCTGCTTTATGTCAATTTCAATGATACTTCTAGGTGATCGCTGCAGTACCTCTGCCCCCTAATTGAACAACATTTGGAAGCTCTGTTGCCAGCTGCCAAACAACTCCTCCATGGCAATTTGTCTTCCTTCCATACGATGTCATAGTGAATCTGACACTTGTGCTCATCTTGTAGCAGTTTCTTCATGCTTATGGTGCCTATGGTGGAATCCTTCCTGAGGTGATGAATGGCCTTTGATGCCACCCAGGCAGCTGATGGAGTGGTGGTCCTCCTCCTTGCGCTAGAAGTACAGGTATGCAGAGCAATCAAAGTTGTTACCTGCAACAAGTCAATAGCCAAAATATTATATATTTACAACAACAACAAAATGTTGACATGCGGTTAGCAAATAGTTATACACCTTCACGGTCGTCCCATTAGGTTGTGTTCGCCCATTAATATGTCATGGGCAATCACCATCGGTGCAATTAACAATGTACCTCTTCTTATCTGTTTTTGACTAAGTGACATTCAAATTCCTCATTTATTGCAAATTGTTTCTTGGCCGGTCTAAACTCTTTCATGTTTGGATGCATGGTGCCAATATCCATACAAGGCTTGTTAGGATCATAAGCATAGAGTCTTTTCCCTGGTACATGATGATCAACAGGAATTGCAGCACCAGTTGTGTTAATATCAATGTCAACAGTTCTATTTTCAGCTGTGCTGTCCCTCTCAGCAGCAGCCTGAGCCTCAGCCTCACTAGGCCTATCATGCTTATCATCATTAGTTCTCAAACCTAGAAGACAGAACAATTGATCCTCATCAATTATATCTAGCACACCCTTACCCTTTTCATCAATTGTATCAGCAATCTGCAGTCTGTCCCAATCAACACCTCCATAACATTCTACAGCCTGTGAACTACCAGGGACATCACATGCTTCCTTTTCTACAGGCTTATTATTGCTACCAACATCTTCAATTTCTTCTATAATTTCTTCTACTGCATCTATTAACGTTAGGCTCCTCGTCGAGCTTGGAGAAATTAGGAAAAATTATAGTGTTAGAAACCTATTGAGCGAGGTCACTGTATTGGTTTCCCAAACTCAGTTAGAGGAATACAAACACTGAAATAAAGAGGAATCATACCGAATAAGGTCACTCCATCTGTAGTCCATTGGGGAAGATCACTGCATAGGCGCTTGAAGAAGAAGAAGCCGCCTGGAACAGGAGAGGGAGCGCAGGAAGGGATGGCACCGTGGGGAGCTGACAGGGGGAGGCGCCGTGGGGGCCTGCTCGCCGTGGGCGGCGCTCGCTTTTGGGGGCTGCTCGCGTCAGAGTCGGACAGGAGCACCGCGCCCCGCTCGATCCATTCTACGACTACCTCCGTTCTGTCCCCGGCATGAGGCCGGTGAAAGAAAAGATAAGAGGCAGGGGCAGAAGAAGAATAAAAGGATCACAAAGGCATCTGATGACATTCTAACGAGTGGGTCGCGTTTCGTAATAACAAGCTGGTGAAGCCCCGTTGCGAGATGACCGAAGTCCACTCCCCGTAATAGTATATTTCCAAAAAGATCGGTTCAGCCAGCCGACACAGGACCAGATGTCCCGTTTTCTCCGGCGGTGGACTTAACCCGAGGAGGCCCGTCTCTCTCTCTCTTGTCCGGCCTGGCCCATTTCAACCCAGCAAGGAAGGCAGCAGCCAGCCAGCCGTCCCGCTCCGTCCAGGCGACGACTGGCTCGCTCCCCTCGCCGCCGGACGCGACGGCCACAACACACCGGAACCGGAAGCGCAGAAAATAATCGGAACAATTCCGCGTTCCCCATCCACCCCGGAAATATCCCCAAGGAAACCCTCGCCCCCCTCCTCCCCCGCCGCCGGCCGCCAGATCTCCGGCCATGGACGACGACGGCGCGGCGTCCCGGTCGCCGTCGCGCTCGCCGTCCCCGTCGCGCTCCCCGTCCCCGCTCCCCGTCGCCGACCCCGTCACGGTCGCCGCCGCGCCGCCCGGCCACGTCGCCGTCGCTATCCCGCTCCGCAAGCCGTCCCCTTCCTCGGGCGGCGGCGGCCGTGAGGACGCCTGGAGCGACGGCGCCACCTCCACGCTCATCGACGCCTGGGGGGAGCGGTTCGTGGCGCTGGGCCGCGGCAGCCTCCGGCACCCGCAGTGGCAGGAGGTCGCCGAGGTCGTCTCCTCCCGCGACGGCTACTCCAAGGCGCCCAAGTCGGACGTGCAGTGCAAGAACCGCATCGACACGCTCAAGAAGAAGTACAAGATCGAGAAGGCCAAGCACGACTCCGACTGGCGCTACTTCGACCGCCTCGACTACCTGCTGGCCCCCGTGCTCAAGCTCAATTCTTCCTCCTCCTCGGCTGCTGCTGCCGCCGCTGCGGCGGCCGCCCGGAGCGCGGGGCCCATGGTGCCGCCGCGCATCAACTTCCCGCAGCGCACCCGCACGCCGCTCCATTCCTCGGCGGGGGCCAAGCGGAGGATGCCGCCGTCGCCGCCGCCGCAGCCGTCGGCGTCGTCCGACTCCTCTGACGGGTTCCCGCCGTCTTCCGCGGTGGCGAACGGGAAGAGGCAGCAGCGCGTGGAGGAGCCCTTGGCCGCCGCCGCGGCGACCAACGGCGGCGCGGAGAGCAGCAGCGTGAGCCGCGCGCAGGGCCTGCGCGACCTGGCGCAGGCGATCCGGCGGCTAGGGGAGGTGTACGAGCGCGTGGAGAGCGCCAGGAGGGAGCAGGAGCTCCGGATGGAGCGGGAGCGCCTGGAGTCCGCCCGGCAGCTGGAGGAGCAGCGCGTGCAGTTCTTCCTCAAGATGCAGATGGAGCTCTCGAAGGCGGCCACGGGCGGCGCCGGCGCGGAGGTCACCACCGCGCCCATGGCCGCCGTCCCCATCCCCGCCGACGGCAACGGCGCGCGGAGAGCCGGCGTGACCGCCGAGGTCGCCACCAGCAGCAATCACCGCGTCCGGTACCGCATCAAGGCCGGCAGCAGCAGGCACCACCCTGCCCCGCCGCAGCAGGCACATTACCAGAACAGCACGAGCCCCACCGGGGGCGACGGCGACGGCGACGCCAGCGACTCGGACAACAAGGAAGCGGCACAGGAGGAGGATGCGGAAGACGAGGAGGAAGAGAGCCAGTGATGATTGCTCTCCTCTCCGGTGCTTCTCCGGCAATGGAATGGTAACTCAACAGAAATTTTCATCAGTTAGTAATCTGTATTTTGCGCTAGCAGAAAATTTGCTGCTTCCAGACTCTGGGTGGTAGTGGTGGTGTCAGTGACAAGAAGCAAGAATTAGCATTGAATTATGGTAAGTAGCTGAATAGTGTGGGGGGTGACTGTGTAAACTTGTTGTACCTGCCTGTTTGTGCCCGTGATTGTGCTCTGTTGTCAGGGAATTGTCAGAGAGTTTGTCATCATATGTAGGAGTAACATGCTTAATTTTGTGCTTTATTCTTGAACCAGTAAAAATGTCCGTGTGTTGTAACTGGACGCATGGATTATTGTACGATTCTCTGACATCACTATCTATGTTTATCAAATTTATAAGTGAATCAAATAAATTTAGGATCCGCCGCCCTCAGATTGCATGTTTGGTTGGTGGAGATGCACGGAGAAGAGAGACGAGTTTGTCTACTTATAATTAGGAGAACAAATGATTCAAGCTTACGTGGTTATTCGTTTCCTATAAATCAAATGAATCAATGTGTGTAAACGTTATCAAGAGAGAAATATATTAGGAAACTGGCAAAAAAGGATAAACAAACTAATTTAGTCATGCATCCAAATATTTGAATTTTAATTATTTGGTACCTGTATTTTTTGGTTTTTAATTAAAAATGATGTATCTGTGCAAGCGAAAAGATACACTAAAATAAACATGTAATATAGAGAAAAGGCATTGTCGTTGCCTGAAGCACAGCAATCTGCAATTTGCTCGCAAAAATCAAACATTAAATCTTTTTGGAAATGTTTTTTAACTTAAAACCGATTTGTATTGTCATCTAAAGTAATTATAAATTAGTAGTTTTTTTTAAAACAAAATACTTAGAACATTCTTTTGAAGTAGTCTTTAATCTGGTGAGGGTCAATTTTTAGTTCACTATAGATGGTAGAGGTAGTTGGCTAGTTCTATAGAATAGCTTAGTACATGCATATAGAATAAAGGTAGAGAGGCTAGATTGAGAAATGGGCAAGCACTATGCTGCGCACCAAGCCATGGACCAGCGGTGGGATGAGGGTACAGTCCAACACGGACCGTGTTCACCTTAAAGGGTTATGGGTTCTTTTAATCGTGACCATAGATCTTAGGATAGATGGCTAAGGATACCTTTATTTATATCTATATTTAGATGGTATATTTTAATTTATTTTTCTAAAGGAAAACAGACTTATTTGGGTGTGATGTAAGCATGATGTCATCAAGCTAATAAGGAGCGTTGGAGCAAGGCACACACGGGGCTGCTTGCTTCGCTTGCTCTCGCGTTGTCGCTGCGGTATATCTTGATTTATTTTTCTAAAGGAAAATAGACTTATTTGGGTGTGACATAAGCAGGATGTCAACAAGCTAATAAAAGAACATTGGAGCAAGGCACACACGGAGCTGCTTGCTCTCGCGTTGTCACTGCGCGCGTGCAATGGGCAGGGGCGTGCAAGTGGGCCGGATTTCTCACACGAAGAGAGGCAGACGGGCCCAACGTGAATACAGGGAGGAAGAAAAAGATATGGACACGCTCGACAAAAAATCAGAATGCCAATAGAGATAAGAGTTGATGAAAAAAATTGTTGCAAGAAATTTTGCCTCTTTATTATTAAGTATAGATGAGTATTAGTATCTGTTCAGTGCTCACTTTGCCTTGCTTGAACTGTGCTTTATTCTAACCATGAAGATGGAGGCTGTGAGGCATGATTCTGCGTACCAGTACCACAAGGGCTGTCTGGAAAAATAAGTCCGAATCTGAGTCTTCTCTGCCATCTGATTGATTTCCCAGACTCATCAAGCCCACTCAGAAGCAAAAGAAATCAAACAACGAAGGGCAGGAGGAGTCTGGGATTCCTGCAACGGTAGGATGGCCGCTAGGTGTGTTCTCCTTTCTGGTGAATGCATCAGGCCATGTGACAGATCAATGGTGATGAAGCGCAATACGCTCTGCTGGCCTACTGTTGTTGTACATAAGGGCTTTGGGGGTTGAAATCGGCAGCGTCTTTGGAGACATGAAAGGCCCAGTGGCTAATCAAACACTGCTGATTAACATTTTTTTCGAAGAACCAACGGCAAGAGCATGCGGGTATGTATTAATATAGAAGAAGTTTTACAAAAATTAATTAAAGAAAAAACAAAACAAAACCCTCACGTAGAAGGCAACAGCAAGACGACCACCTAAAAAAAGTATAGCACCAGCAAACCTTAGAAGCAACAACCGTCGAACGCCACCTTGCATGCTGCAGAGAACAATCGAACTAGTAGGGGGGAGTAGATTTTCCACAGCGATGCCTCCAAGGAGGGAAATGACATCCACAGATGTCGTCAACGCTGATAGGAGAACCACGGTTTTTCAACCAAACTCGTAGAGGGTATAGGGGCCTCACAACAATGCCTCCAACGTGGAACGTGGCGCCAAAGGTGGCACCATTGTCGGCCACAGCCAAGGGCCTAGCAGGGCCTTCGCCTGACAACCCCATGCCCAAGCCCCAAACCAGCCACACAGTGACTTGGCGTAGCCAAGAACTGCTGCAAGCCGCTGCTAGTAGGAGATCGTTGTAGCACCAACGAGGTCACTGGCATGCGTGACCTGTCACCGCCACACCAGCATACAAGGGCCGCCTCCATCCTACATAGCACCAACCACTGCGGGAAGTCACATCTTGTTCGTGCACCGTGCAAAGGGTGTCGCCGACTTCATTGCACGTCGCGGGCCGATTTCGCGTGCTGGGCCGACGGCAGAGCGCGGCAGCGCTGAAAATGCAATCAAGCCCTAATTGTGGGTTTTGGTGATAATGAACACGCAATTAGAGAACTAATGAGATTTATCGAGATGACAAGTAGGGAATTTATATTCGAGGATGCTACACAAAATGGAGGAGCCCCCAATTGCAAATGTTGATGGCTTCAAACTCAAAGGAGGTTTAAATTCTTTTATATTTTGAATTTGAGTATAGGAAAAGCCGTACTATAAAGGGGGACATAATGCTTAAGCTAATATGTGCTACCAAGTAGTGTTCTGGGCGTGGGCTTTTTTGCGGTCTCACCAATCTGTTCCCCTGAACCTTGCCGCCAGTCTTGATGCGACGAAGAGTTTTGATGTAATGACTGTTTTGAAAAGAAAAAGAGAGGAGGTACTCGTGCCTTTATCAGCCCCCGAGTGAGATCCGACCCCTTGCGGTCGCTGGGGTTGGATGTTACTGGAGACCAGAGCGAGGTAAGCGAACTTACGTTTGTATTCGCTCGTACCCCTTACTTAGGATTTTGGCGATCGCTGCATGACCGTGCGTTTGGTCTTATCGCTGGTCCGGCCTTCCCCGAGCCCCCGCCCGTGGTGGGGATTCGGTCAAGGGTCGGTTCGTCTTGTGGCTGTCGCCTCGTCCGTAGTTTTTCACAACTGGAGGGGTTAAGGCGACGCCACTTGCCTCGATGGCTCGAGTGACGTGCTTCATGAGCTTGCTAACGGGGATGTTCGGGCGGAATCCGATCCCGTCGCTTTGCGATAGAGTCGGCAAAGCCCTCGGGTGGCATTCTGTTGCTCCTTGCCCTGCTTTCCAATAGATTCCCCCTCAATGGGGTTTCTATGGGCTCGGCTAGGGGCTGGATTGAACTAGAAGGTTGAGATAACCCTATCCGCCTCAATGCGAGTTGGGCAAAGGCCGTTGAGGCTCATCTACGTTTTCTCCCCTAGCTCTTGTTTGACGCGAGGCGGCCCCAAACCATTCATGGGTCAGCCTTCGAACCTCGGTCTCTCGATCTTGGATCGAGCGGCTCGAGCCCCCGAGCCCCTTAGGGTTTGATAGGGGTCGGTTGTGTTTTCATGCATTACCCCATCTTCGGTTTCCACAACCGGAGGGCTGAGTTGACGATATTTGCCTCGATGGCTCGAGTGTCGCGCTCAATGAGCTCGCTAACGGGTATGTTCGTGTGGAATCTGGATCCATCATTCACTGACGGGGTCGGTAGAGCCCTTATGTGGCATTCCACTACTTCTTAACCCGCCTCCCGGCAGATGCCCGAGCCGTTCGTTGGGCTCAGGTGGCCCATTGGCCTCTTCTCGACGGAGATTCTGTGGGTTTGGCTCGGGGTTAGAATCGAACGAGAAAGGTTGAGATGTCCTTGTCCACTTTTGAGCGAGGTCAGGCAAGGCCGCTGGGGCTCATCTCTGTTTTTCTCCCCTGGCTCTGTTTGACGCGAGGCGGCCTCGAGCCCTTCGTGGGCCGGCCTTCGAACTTCGGTCGGTTGCCGCTCATATTGAATGAGGCGACTGCCGCTTCATGACGTGACACGAAGCGTTTGAGATGCAGGGATTTGCATATGCAACGTTTGGATGTAAGGATTTAGTGTATCACTTAATTAAAATGAAAGTGGGGGTTGGTAACGTTACCTTGGTGATATGAGTGATGGGAAGCTCCTACCAGACATGTCCATGCGGGGTTTGGGTCCGATGTTTGTGATGAGGTTGGCATAACCTGCATAAGCATCGCCATTTTTTGTTTTTGTCTCTTGGTGGTGATGCGAGCCGCTCGATTGACTTAGTCGACCTAGCTTCTCCTCAAAGGAGGCTCTGTAGGGGGACCCCTCCGAACCCTTCTTGGGAAGGCGGGAGCTAGGGTTTGCGGTGCGGGGAACTATGAGTTCGATTATGCTGGTGAATAAAAAACACCATAGCCATCGAGACGTATGGTCTGGTGGTTCGTCCAGTTGTATTCAAAGTTTTATACCCACACACCGCGCTTCCGATTTCAAACGTAAGGAGGGGTCGGGCGAAGAGGGTGTCTAAACAAATAGACACCCTCGGCAGCCTCCGAGCAACGTCTGTGCCCTTGCTGTCGCTGGGGGGAGGCTCGGTAAAGAAATTATCAGTCAAAGTAAGTAAACAGAGGTGCTTATCCTTCAGCGGTCGTTCGTTCGTTGTTTTACCTGGGCCGCCCGATCGGCCTAGGAGGCCCGCTGGGCTCCCTCTGGATGGGGGTTCTGTCGTTGGGTCATTCCATGGTCCTGCCTGGGGAACCGGAGAGTCGCCTGCATGCGGGTGTGCCCTGGTTCTCGCGCCCGGGATGTATTAGTGGCGGGGCACGCCTAGGCAACGTCCTGTCTGACCCAGCGATGTCTTGTCGACCAGAGCGCGTCCCACCGGTTCCGTCGCGTTCCCCTCGGTTTCTGTCAGCATTGATTTCGCATTTGCATTGAATAAGGGAAAGGCAGAGAGTTTTTCGTCCCAACCTCTCACCTTTCCTCAGCTACTGAGCCCCTTGTTTAAATAGGGGGGAGGGGAGTTCTCGTCCCACTTCCTTGCCAGCCTCTGTGCCGCCACCTCTTCTCCTTCCTTTCCACCGAATGCAGCGGTTTCTAAGTGAGAGAAGGTAATGCCGGGGAGAGAAAACACTCATAGATCCGCTCGTGAATCCAGAGCGTGATGTCGAGCCAGAGGTCATCCAACGTAGATGAGATGGTGCGGGCCGCCTTTGCTGAGAAGGGGTCATCGCTGCCAAAGGAGGAGGGGAACTGGAGGGTGCCAAGCGTCGTTGGCCTCGCCGTCGTTCGTTGCGGCCTTCCTTCGGCGGAGACGCCCCCCGTTTAGACGCCGTTGTCGGGGTTGCGGCTAATGATGATGGCGTAGTCCCTAGATGCCCTAGCGGAGGTGCCGTTGTCAGGGTTGCGGCTGATGACGATGGCGTAGTCCTCGGATGCCCCGGCGGAGGTGCCGTTGTTAGGGTTGTGGCTGATGATGATGGCGTAGTCCCTTGATGCCTCGGTGGAGGGGCACCACAGTCGCCGACGTGGTGCTCGATGTTGCAGATGACGGTGCCTTCGAGGATCCTACGGAGCGGTGAGACGTCGCCAATGGAGAGCGTGGCGCAGCGGCCGCAGTAGATGAACTGGCCCGTGTACATGCCCGGACGTTGCCGATGGAGAGCGTGGCGCGGCGGCCGCAGTAGTACTCGTAGTAAAGCTAGGTAGAGACTGTAATTGAAAAGTTTGTGGGGGAGCCCCTGAGTGAACAGTCCTTTGAATTTAAGAGTACATTAGTCCTTTTCGTGATGAAATCACTTTGTAAGTGGTGAATTTGTGCAAAAAATGAATAAATTTTCATCTTTTGTTACGGCAAACAGCTTTTCAGCTTCCTCTTTTTGTAGAAGAGGTTTCGGTGCCCTCCGACCCTTCCCATGGTTCAAGTTGCAAAAAAGTAGGAGTGCGGGCAAATTAATTCTGATTACGCTGGTGAGCAAAGATGTCGTAGCCGCTGGGGCGTGGGTCTCCCGCAGTCCTACCAGTTGTACTCAGAATTTGTTCCCAAAATCTTAGCCCTTAGGACTTGTTATGAGAAGAACGAAAAACTTAGAGAATGTTTGCAAAGATAACACAGGAAGTGTTTGCAAGATAAACGTACTTGTATCATTTGTATCAGCCCCCGAGTGAGGTCTGACCCCTCGCAATTTGCACGGGTCGGATGTCACTAAAGATCGGGATTTGTAAAGACAAAAACTGATAAGGAAAAGTATGCATTTATTTAAGGGTAAAAACGACGTAGCTGTTCGATGTTCTAGGCGTTGGTGAAGACCTTGTCGTCGATGGTTTTCAACTTGTAGGCACCTGGACGGAGTACTTCCGCGATGACGTATGGCCCCTCCTAGGGTGGGGAGAGCTTGTGGCGGTCTTTGATGCTCTGTACGAGGCGGAGAACAAGGTCCCCGATGTTGAAGGCTCGATCCCGCACCTGTCGGCTATGGTACCACCATAGCGCCTGCTGGTACTTGGTCGAACGGAGGAGGGCGATGTTGCGGGCTTCGTCTAGTTGGTCCATGGTGTCTTGGTGGGATGCCTCGGCTCCCTGTTCGTCGTATGCTCTGATTCTTGGCGCTCCATAGTCGAGGTCCGTCGGGAGGACAGCCTCGGCACCGTAGACCATGAAGAAAGGCGTGTAACCGGTGGCCCAGCTGGGAGTTGTTCTCAGGCTCCAGAGCACTGCAGGGGAGCTCGGCAACCCAGTCGTGCGCCGAACTTGTTCAACCGGTTGAAGATCCTGGGCTTGAGGCCCTATAGGAGCATGCCATTTGCATGCTCGACCTGCCCATTCGTTCGGTGGTGCGTGACGATGGCCCAAATCTACCTGATGGGTTGTTCATCGCAGAATCGAATGAACTTCCTACCGATGAACTGTGTGCCGTTGTTGTCTATGATGATGGAGTTTGGTACTCTAAAGCGATGGATGAAGTCGAGGAAGAATAGCACGGCTTGCTCGGATTTGATCATGGAGATCGATCGAGCTTTGATCCATTTCGTAAACTTGTCTATGGTGACAAGCAGGTGGGTGTAGCCTCCAGGCGCCTTTTTGAGAGGTCCAACCAGATCAAGCCCCTAGACCGCGAAGGGCCATGTGATGGGGATCATCTGGAGTGCCTGGGCTGGGAGATGAGTTTGTCGAGCGTAGTACTGGCATCCTTCACAGGTGCGTACGATTTGCTCGGCGTCGGCTATCGCAGTGGGCCAGTAGAAGCCCTATTGGAATGCGTTTCCAACCAAGATCATAAGGCAGCCGATTCGGCGTCGGAAAGCCATCGTCCTTCTCCTCGGCGTCGTTGGCAGTGGGGGCTAGGTTCCTTCCCCTGCTCCCCCTTGTTGGCGTGCTTCCGACCAAGAACTTCCGCATGAGGCAGCAGTCCATGAGCAGATGTTTTATGGGAAAGGCGTGGTTCGGGCATAGCCATTCGAGCATTTTTCGAAGTGATTCAGAGTGCCCTCCGTAGGCTTCCGACCACCCTTGTGGCCATGAGCAAGTAGTCGTGCCATTGCTTCTTATTCTTTCTTTTGGTGGAATGGTTGGAGGTGCCTTCGCCGGCGCCCTCGTCCCGCCTCGCCTTGCCGTCGGAACGGTCAAAGATTGCTCTCGACCACCACCTCTCCTGAGGCGTGGCTAGTGGTGATGTCTAGGAGTTCCTTGGTGGTCCATAGGCCCTTGCATCCCAGCTTGTGAACCAAAGACTCGTAGGTTGTCCCGGACAGGAAGGCTCCTATCACGTCGGCGGCGACGTTAGGGAGCTCGTTGCACTATTAGGAGAAGCGTCGAATGTACTCGCGAGGGTTTTGCTGGCCTTCTAGCGATAGTTCTTGAGGTCCCAGGGGTTCTCAGGATGCTTGTACGTGCCCTGGAAGTTCCCCACAAAGATCTCCCTTAGGTCCTTCCAACCTTGGATGGCGTCGGACGGAAGGTGCTCCAACCACGCTCGTGCCGAATCGGCGAGGAATAGTAGGAGGTTGCGGATAATGAAGTCATCATTATCCACACCACCGGCTTGACAGGCAAGCCGATAGTCTTCAACCCAAAGCCCGGGGTTTGTCTCCCCGGAGTACTTAGGGATGTTGGTAGGTGGTCGATACCTTATTGGGAACTCAGCGTTGAGGATGTGTCGGCCGAAGGCCTAAGGGCCTGGCAGGCCGAGGCTCGAGCTCCGGTCCTCGCCGTTGTCATAGCGTCCGCCATGTCGAGGATGACAGCTACGGTGGGCTCCTTCTCTTGGGTCACCATAGGTGCGTCTGCGGGCGTCGATGGTGTTGCACGCGTCGTGGTTGTGGCCGAGACGTTGATGTACTAGGATTGCAGCGCGCTGCCCACCGCCTTGCGGCGCTTGGTGGACCAACACGTCCCTGGCGGGGCACACCGAGGGGGTATGCTGGCTGGCGTTGTGCTGCATCGTCGCTAAGACATCGAGCTCTCCGCCTGCTATGCTGCCGCACGCTCAAGTCGCGTGCGAATCTCACGGTGGACCCGGCGATCCTCGGGCGTCGCAGCCTTTGGAAGGCCATGAAGTAGGCCGTCAGCGGCGATGATGTTCTGGCTTGCCCGGAGGAAGTGAGGAAGGGTTTCACCATCGGCGATGATTCTTCGGTTTACGTCACGAGCCATGGCGCGTGCGTGCCCACCATCTCCGTGGCGCTTGATCTCCTCGTCGATCTCTTTGTACTCCCGAACAAGCTATTGTCCGGCCTCGTCTATTTCCCACTTTTGGGCTCTCCGCTGCTCCACCCCTATGTGAGGTGGGGCCACTGCTCCCCCTTCGGTTCCATTGCTGAGGTTGCCTGCCGGGGTGACCTCCCTCTCGGAGGCGCTTTCGACGTGTCCCTCAGAGGTTTCCACCATGAAGCATTCTCGGGAGGGATGATGGCTCCCCCTACCGGAGTCTGAGCCAGAGTCCGACCCCGGACCTTCCGCGAGGAGGCCATGGAGGGATTCTGTGATGCTTTTGATCATCCCCATGAACTCATTGTTCGCAGGAAATGGGATCGCGCGCTAGGCCACAAGGTGGCTTACGGTCGCCGTGGCGTTGCGGAGACCGAACGGAAATGCCATCGAGGTGCGTCATGTGGAGCATTCTGGAGAGAGGGTGAGGTGGTACAGGGCCTCCCTGGACGGTTGGGGTCCAAGGGAGACGCTGGGCTGGCACTCAAGCCTCCGGTAGCCGAAGCCGATGGAATGGCGAGATTGGATGGTGAGACGGGCCAATGCCTACTCTCCTCCCACCATAACGATGAAGTCTAGGTCACCGAAACGCATGTGTGCGCCCGGGACCCAGCTGATTGCATGGTTAGCCATCCAAAGCCTGATTTGGAACACGTAAAGGCCCTACCTGGCGCGCCAACTATCGGTGTTTCGAACTGTCACCGGCTAGTAAATTTGTATTTGTGCGCGTTAGGCCCGGATGGTGCGCTAAAGGACACAAGGTTTATACTGGTTCGGGCTGAATGTCCCTACGTCCAGTCTGCTGCTGCTTGTGTTACTAGCATCAAAAATGATTCGTAGTAGGGGGTACAAACGGTCAAGAGAGGGACTAGTCCCAAGTATCTGATGGAAAAGATCGAAAGGATGCCAAGAGCTTGGTCGCTGCTTGGGTACGTGCGTGATGTTTTGTGCCTGTGTCGAACTAGTCTTTGTGTGAGTCCTACCTCTCTAGTAGGGTGCCCTGTCCCCCCTTTCATAGGTTAAGGGGAGCAGGGGTTACATGTTTGGGGAAGAGAGAAGAACCAGGGGCAAAGAAAACCCCTCTGAAGGCGTCGGATCTTCCCTTTCTTCTGAGAAAGCTCGGCTAACATGGGCAGACGGTGTTAGGGGCCGACACGTTCGCCGAATACCTATGTGATGATGATGACGCCGTGCCCCTACTTGATCAGCAAGTGGTTACGTCCCGTCCCGCCCCCATGGGCGGCATGTCGGGCAGGGGTGTCGACCTGCGACCCTGTGGGGAGCAGGCGGTGTGGTGACTACTCATTTGTCACTGTAGAGGACGGGAGTCTCCCCTTGGAATGTAGTGGTTGTCATATGTCTGTGTCGGGTTCCGCACCCAAGGGATGAAGGCGGCGCCTACAACATTGTTCGGGCGAAGAGCACGCGCCTACAACACTATTCTGGCTCTGCCACGCCTAGAAGGGTCTAAAGCGCCCGTCCCGTCGCGCCCTGACAGTACTACCCTGTAGCGGCGTAGGGCATGGTCCTTGATACTGTGGTTGACCCAAACGTCTTGTCTTGCCCTGTGCCTATCATCATGAAGGAGCAGGGCATGGTTGTCAGGCGAGGCGGAGCCAGCCCTTGGCCGTCGTGCGAGGTGGAGCCCACCCTCGGTCGTCGGACGAGGCGGAACCCACCCTCGGACGTCTGGCGAAGCAGAGTCTGGCCCTCAGGGGTCGAGCGAGGCGGAGTCTAGCCCTCTGGGGTCGGGCAAGGCGGAGCTAGCCCTCTACCGTCGGGCGAGGCGGAGCCTAGCCCTTGAGGGTCGGGCGAGGCGGAACCGATCTTCCATCATTCGGGCAAGAGGCACAGTAGTGTTCTCGTTTGATCGATAGTGCCGACGTCCGGTGTTTTTTAGTTCCACCCCATTGGGTACCTCGGTATCAGGTCCCCGACAGGGCCAATGCTCACCTAGACGCAGACACGAAGCAGTGGGCGGTGAAGAGATGAACGGGGACGCGGTCAGAAGCTCCCTCCATGGCTATGGACACCCTGCGGTGGCGGTTGTGTTCCAGTGAGCCTAGGCACAACCAAGGTGATAGAACCAATGGATGGGCATCAACAACTCACCCTGAAGCTACCTATGGTGGTGGCTTGACCGGGGATGGACCGGGTGCGTCCGGCCACGCGCACACGGCAAGCCTAGCGGCGAACTGTGGTGGCACGACAACGTCAGTGGTGCCAGGAAAGCAGTGACGGTGCAAGTGGGGTGCGCGGAGGGTAGAGGGAATCAAGGCAAAGACAACGGTGCCAAGGAATTGGATGCTAAGGCTCTGTGAAGGGGGTGCTCTGGAGTGGCATGAAAGCGGCCATAAGATGACCGACGACGAGGAAAACTCAAAATTGGAGCTCGACATCACACGGTTGTGGCAGTAGGCAAGCTTGGCGCATAGCTAGGTTCCCAATTGAGCCACAGGCGAGCGCAATTACCCCAGAAGTGACCAGGCACTGCGGTTTGCTTTGGCGCGGCTCAGTCAGACCGGCGCGACACCATTCAAGGCGGCGGTTGAGGAGCGTGGCGTGGTGCTTGCCACTTAATAAAAGAGGATAAGGCGCAACTGGGGATGGCTGCACATGTGGGCAGAGCAAGGGTGGCAGCGGTAGTGGCACGGTGAGCAGAGGGGTGTCGTGCCACCTCGGTGGGACACGGATGCCAGGCTGAGTCGAGGCACATGGGGGTGTCGTGGGCCTACGCGCGTAGTGCACTCGACGTGATGACACAGCACAGAGGGAACGTGCGTGTGCTGGCGACGGCGGCTATGGCCATGCGACGCCACAGGACCCCTAGCGAAACGACGACAGTGGTGAAGCTAGTGGAGGGTAGCGCGCGCCACATCGGTGATACGATGGCAGTGGCACAAGTGACCAACGGGCAGGGCACCAGGGCGGCGCGCGGCCACAGTCGTCAGCAGTGGCGCCAGCTGCAGCACGCCAGGCACCCGGTCAGGATGGCCAGCGGCGCCCTAGGCGCGCGGTGACCACACGCTCTCGGCTGACCGGCCCAAAACATGTCGTGCAAGCTTTTTAAAGCGTCAACCCCGACTAAACCATTGATCCAATCGCCAAACCACCTTCTCTATACTTAAGAGGGCATATTAGGCTACTAAAACAAGCCATAAAACCGCACCACTCCTAAAATGAATTACTCTACAAAAATTGCCAAACATAGCTTTGTCAAACCTTTTTTCAGCCTTAGAAATTCGACTAAGTCTTGATCGGATTCACGTCAAATTCGATTTCCAAGCTATTAGACCAGTTAGCTAGTGAATTCATTTTTCGACCGCAGGTATTTCATCATCATCTACAAAGTTTGTACTTCAAACTTTATTCCAGTATCACATACAAGCTCTATAGCATTTTTACTTAATAAAAATTAGTTTTAACCCTAAGTGATATAACATGACAATGGAATTTAACTTTCGTTATGCATTTCCATTGATCATTTTGAGTTACGAAACTTGATCTACACTACATATTTATTGCGCCAACACACAAACATGATGCTCATGCAGTGTTTTAGTAAACGATTTACAGTGTAACACCGAGGGTGTTACAAATCTACCCCCCTAAAACAAAATCTTGTCCCAAGATTTCATGTGCCTAGTGTAGAAAAAGAGATAAGAAATACATTCTGATTTTTAAACAATTACCTCAGGTAACCAGAAAGAAGGTGGGGATAATGCTTCAAGATATAGCTTTCTTGCTCCCACGTTGCTTCGTCCTCCGAGTGATTTTGCCACTGAACTTTATAGAATTTCACCACACTATTTCTAGTCACTCTTTCTTTCTCATCTAAGATCTTGATAGGATGCTCAATATACGTCAAGTCTGGCTAGAGGGGAAGTCCTTCAATTTCCACAGCTTCATCGGGGACCCACAAATATTTCTTCAACTGAGATACGTGGAACACATTGTGTACCGTCGATAAAATATCTGGAAGTTGGAGACGATAAGCAACCGGGCCACACTGCTCCAAAACCTTGTAAGGGCCCACATATCGAGGGGCTAGCTTGCCACGGACACCAAACTGATGCACCCCTCTCATAGGAGACACCTTGAGGTACACATGATCCCCAACTACAAACTGCAAAAGCCTTCTTTGTTTGTCCGCATAAGCTTTCTATCGGCTCTGAGCTACCTTCAAATGACTCTAAATAATATTGACTTGCTCTCGAGCTTCTTTGATGAAATCAGGCCCAAAATATCCATGGTCTCCCACTTCAACCCAGTTAAGTGGTGTCCTACATTTCTTTCCATATAGAGCTTCAAAGGGTGCCATACGAATGCTTTCTTGGTAGCTATTGTTGTAAGAAAATTTAGCTAAGTTCAAGCATTCATCCCACTTCTCAGGAAAAGAAATGGTACAAGCTCTCAACATATCCTCAAGTACTTGATTTACCCTTTCTGTTTGGCCGTCAGTTTGTGGATGATAAGCTAAACTTCCATGGAGACTAGTACCAAGACATTACTGGAGGTGCTCCAAAAAATGAGAGACAAAGACTGCCCCTCTATCAGAGACGATAGTAAGAGGAACTCCATGCAGGGTCACAATCCGGTCAAAATACAACTTGGCATATTTTCTAGCTGAATATCTGGTATCCACTGGGAGAAAATGAGCGGACTTGGTAAGGCAATCCATAATGGCCCAAATAGAGTTATAGCCCTTGGACGTGCGGGGTAAACCCACAATGAAATCTATGGAAATATCTTCCCATTTCCAAACGGGGATATGCAAAGGCTGCAAATATCCTGGGGTACGCATATGGTACGCCTTAACTCTCCCACAAGTGTCGCACTCCACGACGTACTTGGTGATATCCTGCTTCATATTGGACCACCAATACAAGTGGCGCAAATCATGGTACATCTTGTTACTGCCAGGATGGATGGACAACTTGGAAGTATGGGCCTCATCCAAAACCTTTCTTCTAAGCTCCTCATTTGACGAAACCACCAATCTATTCTTGAACCATACTACACCATGATCATCAATACTAAACTGAGGACCACGCCCTTCGGCAATTAATTTCTTGATGTGAGGAATTTCTAAAGTGTCTTGCCTTTGCTCTATAATAATCTGCTCAAGTAAATTCAAGACGAAGGCAATGTGAGCTAGCACCTCAACATGGTTGAGAGACAAAGGTGTTTCTTCGACCTGATATGACTTCCGGCTCAAAGCATCAACTACCACATTAGCTTTTCTGGGGTGATAATAAACCTCCAAGTTATAATCCTTGATTAATTCCAACCATCTCTTTTGCCTTATATTTAACTCGGACTGAGTGAAAATATATTTGAGGCTCTTATGATCCATAAAAATGTGTACTTTATTTCCCAACAAATAATGCCTCCAAATTTTTAGAGCGTGCACCACAACAATCAGCTCTAAATCATGGGTGGGATAATTCACCTCGTGCTTTTTCAGCTGACGTGAAGCATAAGCTATCACACGCCCATCCTGCATAAGCACACATCCCAACCCCATCTTCGAGGCATCACAATATACATCAAAAGATCTATCAATATCTTGTTGGGCAAGAACAGGAGTAGTGGTAAGAAATTTCTTCAAAGCTTGGAAAGCTTCTTCACAAGCCAGGCTCCAAACAAACTTGGCATCTTTCTAGAGTAGCTTGGTCATCGGCTGACCTATTTTGGAGAAGTTGGGAATGAAGCGCCGATAATAACCAGCAAGACCAAGGAACTGATGAATCTGATGCATTGACTTGGGAGACTTCTAATTTAACATATCTTGCACCTTGCTTGGATCTACAGAGATACCATCAGGGGCCAGAACATGTCCCAAAAATTACACTCGATCTAACCAAAACTCACACTTGCTGAATTTGACATACAACTTGTATTCCCTTAATCGAGTCAGTAGTATCCGAAGGTGTTGGGCATGCTCTTCCTTGTTCTTGGAATATATCAAGATATCATCAATGAACACCACTACAAACTTGTCTAACTCCGGCATAAAGACTGAATTCATGAGATACATGAAAAATGCAGGAGCATTGGTGAGACCAAAAGATATGAGTAGGTATTCATAGAGCCCATACCTAGTAGAAAAAGTTATTTTTGGTATATCTTGTGGTCTAATCTTGATTTGATGATAGCCTAAAAGGAGATCAATCTTGGAGAACACCTTGGCACCAGCTAGCTAATCGAACAAAATATCAATACGAGGTAAAGGATACTTGTTCTTAATGGCTACTGCATTGAGAAGGTGGTAATCCACATACATCCGAAGAGTACCATCCTCTTCTTCACAAAAATGGCTGGGCAACCCCATGGCAAAGAGCTAGGATGGATGAATCCCTTTTCCAACAACTCTTCTAACTACGACTTCATTTCAGCCAATTCCTTCAGGGCCATGCGGTACGGGCGCCGGGAGATGGGTGCAGTGCCAGGTTCTAACTCAATAGAGAACTCCACATCTCTATCTGGTGGTAGCCTAGGAAGATCTTCAGGAAAGACATCCGGGAACTCACAGACCACAGGAATAGAGGCAAGGTCAGGAGAAGCTTCAGCATGAGCAGCAACAGGTAAGGCTAGATCTGAGGGCATAAGAAGAGACATCCTATCCTCAAAAGAAGGAAGCCGTAACTCCACAACTCTCTGCTTCAGATCCAAGACTACCCCATATACATGTAACCAGTTCTTTCCTAGAATTGCATCAATGCCTTGCCCAGGCAGCACCATGAACTGGAGGCGGTAAGTGTGAGTGGCTAACACTAATCCAACTGTGTCCATCCGAGTATTAACGCACAACTGCGCACCCAGAGTACTGATTCTATAGGCAATAGGTATAGCCTTAAGAGATATATTGTGCCTTTGTACAAACCCCATGCTCATGAATGAATGTGATGCAATAGAATCAAACAACACATATGCAAGATAGGAATCAATGGTAAACATACTAGCCATCACCGATTCATTTTGTAAGATCTCCTCAGCCTCCGTGAAATTAACTTGTCTAGAACGGCTTACTGGCACCTTCTTCTTGATAATTGTGCGCTTGATCAAATAGGAGTTAGCTGAGGGCTGAGCTGACTATGCAGGTTGGTTCTGTGGACACTCCCGGCATAGTGGCCTTCCTTGCCACACTTGAAACAAGCACCAGGCTTGTTCCCCTATCCTTGATGAGGTGGAACATGCTATCCCTAGGGCTACTGTTGTTGCACCTGGTGAGTAGGTGCATGGTATTGGGTGGAAGGTTCCTAATAGGTCTGCTGAGGTTGTCGAAACGAATGCCCACACAAAGACTGATAGGGCACCCGCCTGACAACCTGTACCTTCTAAGCATGGGGGTGACTAGAAGACCCAGTAGCCACCCACTTGTGCTTTCACTCGGCCTGAGAGTCACGCTGCAGTCCCTCCATGGCAATAGCAGCATTCATCATAGCACCAAATGTCTGGTAGTTCCCTATATATAACTCCTTCGCGCATTGCAAGAGTGGCCACGATAGAAATGATCCCTCTTCTTCTCATCAGTATCAACATGAGTCCTAGCATACTATGACAGATGGTTGAACTTGTTGACATAGTCCATCATAGACATGCTCCCTTGCCTCAGGTCCAAGAACTCCATCAACTTCCTATTTAGAACACCAGCAGGAATATAGTACTCTCTGAAAGCCATAGTAAACTCTTGCCAAGTCACCCGGTGATCCACCGGTTGCATGGCATTGAATGTGTCCCACCATGCACTAGTAGATCCCAACAACTGTTGCGCTGCAAAGCGCACTTTCTGCTCCTCAGTTACGGTGAGTAGCAGAAACTTCTACTCTAGAATACGAAGCCAATGCTTCGCGTCCAGAGGCTCAGTAGTCGGTGTGAACATGGGTGGGTGCGTCTTCAAAAAATCCTAGTACGAACAGGGTCCCTCGGGACCGAGGGCACCACCCCTATTCCCACTATTGCCTCCATGGCCTCCATGGGTGAAGCCACCGATAGCCTGTGCTAACAGCTCCATGGCATGGGCTGACTCACGATGAGCAGCCAACATCTGAGCCACAGGTGAGCACAATTATCCTAGAAGTGACCAGGCATTGTGGTTTACTTTGACGTGTCTCGGTCGGACCGGCGCGATGCCATTCAAAGCGGCGGTAGAGGAGCGCAGCGTGGTGCTTGCCACTTAATAGAAGAGGACAAGGCGCAACTAGGGACGGCTACATGCACGCGGGCAGAGCAAGGGTGGCAGCGGTAGTGGCACGGTGAGCAGAGGGGTGTCGTGCCGCCTTGGTAGGATGCGGATGCCAGGCAGAGCAGAGCCATGTGGGGGTGTCGTGGGCCTACGCGTGTAGTGCACTCGACGTGATGACACGGCGTAGAGGGAATGTGCGCGTGCTGGCGACGGCGGCTATGGCCATGCGATGCCACAGCACCCCGAGCGGAACGACGATGGTGGCGAAGCTAGTGGAGGGCAGTGCGCGCCGCACCGGTGTTGCGACGGCAGCGGCACCAGTGACCAACAGGCGAAGCGGCAGCAGCAGCGCCAGCATGGCCACAATGATGGTCGATGAGTGGCGCTGCGCCGCCGCGCACGCACCCAACAGAGATGGCTAGTGGCACCCTGAACGCGCGATGACCACATGCTCTTGGCTGACCGGCCCAAAATGTGTCGTGCATGCTTTTTAAAGCATCAACCCGACTAAACCATTGATCTAATCGCCAAACCACCTTCTCTATACTTAAGAAGGCATATTAGGCTACTAAAACATGCCATAAAACCACACCACTCCTTAACCCAATTACTCTACAAAAATTGACAAACATAGCTTTGTCAAACCATTTTTTAGCCTTAGAAATTCGACTAAGTCTTGATCGGATTCGCGTCAAATTCGATTTTCAAGCTATTAGACAAGTTAGCTAGTGAATTCATTTTTCGACTGTAGGTATTTCATCGTCATCTACAAAGTTTGTACTTCAAACTTTATTCCAATATCACATACAAGCTCTATAGCATTTTTACTTAATAAAATTAGTTTTAACCCTAAGTGATATAACATCACAATGGAATTTAACTTTCGTTATGCAATTATGTTGATCATTTTGAGTTACGAAACACACAAACATGATGCTCATGCAGTGTTTTAGTAAACGATTTATGATGTAACATCGAGGGTGTTACAGCCGTAGTCCAGTAGTGCCGCTCTCTAGAGCGACAGTGCTGCAGGGTGAATTTGATAAAAGTTTGAGTGTTTGTTTTTGACAGCCCTATTCACCCCCTCTAGGTGAACCAGAGATCTTACAAGTGGTATTAGAGCAGGTTACCTCATATACGCTTCACCGTGTGAGGTATGGAGCCCGGAGGAGGAACTAGTGGCGTGAAGCGGGTGGATATCAACACGGACAGCAGCGAGCTGAGCGCGTCGACAGCAAGCAACACCACACTACCACATCTTGATGCTACCAATGCCAAAAGAGCTCTCAATGATAATGAGAGAAGAAGAAGGAAGGATGCAAGAAAGCTAAAAAGAGAAGCAAGAGAGAAGAAGAAGGAGGAGCAACGGTTAGAGGAGAAGAAGCAAAGGAAAGAAGAAAGAAGGCTCAAGAGAGAAGCAAGAAGAAAAAGAAGAGAAGCTAGGAAGAAGAAGGAAGAAGAAGAGAAGGCAACAAGTGCATCATCAAGTATATCAAGTAGTTCCAAAGATGGAGATGATGACGAGTCATACCAAGTGTCGGAGGTGAACAAGAAGGAGAAGAAAGGAAAGGGCAAGGCCAACAACAACAAATGTGTTGCCGTATCCTTTAACTACTCTTCTATTCCTATGACTAACCATGATCGGAGGTCTTTCATACCTCATTTGAATGGGACTAATTTTGCCAAGTGGAAGCACTTGATGAGAGCCTATCTTATAGGTCTTCACCTTGATATTTGGGAGATTGTTTGCAATGGATTTGAGCCCAATGGTCAAGCCACAAGTGTGTTGCTTAGTGCCTTGGATGGTGATGAGTACAATAGAGTGATTGGAGTTAATGTTGCCAAGCAAATATGGGACACTTCTCACCTAGCACATGAAGGGGTTGACAAAGTGAGAAAGACAAGAATTGACTTGTTGATGTCAAAGTTCAACCGGTTTGTAATCTTGGATGGAGAGGGGTCATAAGAGATGTTTGATAGGTTTATGACAATGGTGGGCAAGATTAGAGGCTATGGTTGTGATGAGCTAGATGATCACAAAGTTGTCAAGATTATGTTGGAAGCTTATTCACCTAGAAATGAGACCGTAGTCACTCTAATTAGAGATAAGAAGAAGTTTGAGTACTTCACACCAAATGATGTACTTGGGAGGATCTTGACCTTTGACATGCAAAGAGAAAAAGCAAATGAGAGGAAGAAACTTAGAGAATTGCAAGCAAAGCTAGAGGACATCAAGATCAAAGATGTAGCTCTCAAGGCCAACAAATCAAGCAAGCAAGGCTCTACAAGCAAGTCTAAGATCAACCAACAAGCTTCAACTAGCATGCCCAAAGCAAGCAAGCAACTTCAAGAAAGAGTATAGACCACATCATATTCAAGGAAAGTGAAAATGATGATGATCAATATGAGAAGATTGATGATGTTACTCTCTTTATGAGGAGGTTTCACAAGGGGCTAAAGAAGCAAGGCTACAAGGTAGTGAAGAGAAGCTTCCCAAACAAGAAAAAGAGGACATGCTACAATTGTGGAAGCACCGATCACTTCATTACCAAGTGTCCATATGAGATCAAGGACAAAAAAATATAAGAAGGACAAGAAAGAGGAGAAGGCCGACCATAGAAAGAGCAAGAAGTACTTGGGAGAGGCTCATATTGGGCATGAATGGGACTCAACTAAAGAGAGCATAAGTGAAGAGGATGAGAAGGTTGCAACCATTGCTATTCACAAGTCATCCCCTACACCAAGGCTCTTCAACAACATGTTCGATGATGACTACTACTCCCCCCACACTTGTCTTATGGCAAAGCGTGAGAAGGTAAAATCCAAATCAAAGGCCAAATCTCCTCTACCTCCTAGTGATATCTCTAGTAGTGATATTAGTGATAGCTCTAGTGATGATGAATCTAGTGACTAAGAAATAAACATGATAACTAAAAATTTGGATGGAAAGACTAAATTATTCATCACCAAACTAATGAGGATTTAGAGAGTATCCATGGCGAGCTAGAATCTAGAGAAGAGACTCTTATTCAACAAGAGGATCTCTATATTGCTAGCAAATAAGCTCTTGCATTAGAGAGAAGTGAGATGAAATCCTTGCGTGAGGCCTTGGCCAAAGAGCAAGAGGACCATGCTATCACAAAGAAAGCAAATAAAGCTCTCAAGAAAAAGTATTGTGACTTAGATGAAAAGCACAAAGAACTTGAGATGTAATATAGCATTCTTTGGGATAGCAACTCACATCTCACTAAGGCAAAGGAAACCTCTACTCCCTCTACTAGACATGGTTGTGAAAAATGTTTTAATCTTGACTTGAATGCTTATTCCACTAACCTTGCAAACATAGAAGCTATGCGAAAGGAGATTGCTAGGCTCAATGAAGTCATTAGAAAAGGATGGATAAGTATGACCCAATTCAATGACAAGAAGGTTGATGAATTAAAAGGGCCATAATTCAAGCAAGGAAGGCATCCCTCAATCAAGCATGAGCTCAGTCACACAAAAGGAGCCAAGACAAATGGAAGAAGGATAGTGAATGGCTATGAGTGTGTGCAGTTTGAGAGGAAGGGCAAAATTGGTACAGATCAGCCTGCACACACTATGGCAGTGCAGCGTCCTAGAGCGGCAGTGCTGCACAGCAGTAGTGCCACGTCTCGTAAAAATAGAAAGGCTACAAATTCTATTTCTTATCAAACTAAGCCCAAGAAGAAGGTGTACTAGGAGAAACATGTTTTCTAGAAGCCTAAAAATCAGTGTGGTCCACCAAGAATAAGTATGTATAGCAACCAAAGACTTATGCACCTCGACAAAGCTTGACATCATGCTTTATTTTGAGGAACAACAACAATGGGAAAGTAGTGGCAAAATATGTTGGAAAGGAAACCAATATATATAGGAATACTTCTATTTGGGTTCCTAAGATTCTTGTGACTAACATGCAAGGCCCCAAGTTAAATTGGGGACCTAAATCTAGCAACTAAACTTGTTTTGTATGTATACTCCTCCAGTGGATCAAGTTGGGTGCTTGATAGTGGATGTACAAATCATATGACCGGAGAAAGGAGTATGTTCTCATTATATTCCCCGATGATGCACTCAAATGAAAATATTGTCTTTGGAGATAATTCAAAGGGAGATGTGATTGGTCTCGGTAAAGTTGCTATAACCCTTGAGCATTCAATTACAAATGTATTACATGTTGATTCGTTGAGTTACAATTTGTTGTCCGTTTCTCAATTGTGTGAGATGTGCTACAATTGTCTCTTTTCGGATAAGGGTGTGGAAGTCTTTAGAAGGGAGGATTCCTCTATTGTCTTTACGGGTCAATTAAAGAACAAGCTTTATTTAGTTGATTTCAACAAAAGTAAAGCTAACCTTGAGACATGTTTAGTGGCAAAATCTAGCATGGGTTGGCTTTGGCATCGCCGACTAGCCCATGTTGGGATGAGGAACTTGGCCAAACTTCTAAAAGATGAACACATCCTTAGACTAACAAATGTTCACTTTGAGAAAGATAGGATTTGTAGCGCTTGTCAAGCCGGAAAGCAAGTTGGAGCACCTCACCCACCAAAGAGCATCATGACCACCAAGCAACCATTGGAGCTAATACATATGGATCTCTTTGGACCGGTTGCCTACCTAAGTATTAGGGGTAACAAATATGGTCTTGTTATTGTTGATGACTATTTTCGTTTTACTTGGGTATTTTTCTTGTATGACAAGTGCCAAGTTCAAGAGAAGGTGAAGATATTTGTTAGAAGAGCTCAAAAGGAGTTTGGTCTTCCCATCAAGAAAGTGAGAAGCGACAATGGGACCGAATTCAAGAATACTCTAGTTGAGGAGTTTCTTGATGAAAAGGGTGTCAAGCATGAGTTTTCAACTCCATACACCCCTCAACAAAATGGTGTAGTAGAGAGGAAGAACCGTACACTCATTAACATGGCAAGAACAATGCTAGATGAGTATAAGACGCCGAACATGTTTTGGTGTGACACCGTCAACACCGCTTGCCATGCCATCAACCGCCTCTACCTACACAAGAAGTTGAAGAAAACTTCATATGAGCTTCTAACCGGTAACAAGCATAAGGTGTCCTACTTTAGAGTATTTGGGTACAAGTGTTTCATACTTAACAAGAAACTCAAAATCTCTAAGTTTGCACCTAAAGTTGATGAAGGTTTTCTTCTTGGTTATGGATCAAATGAGCATGCCTACCGTGTCTTCAACAAAACCTCCTGGAGAGTTGAGATTGCGGTAGACGTGACATTTGATAAATCTAATGGCTCTCAAGTGGAGCAAGTTGATTCAAGTGTTGTAGGAAAGGAGGATCCACCATGTGAAGCAATCAAGCAATTGGCTATTGGTGATATTAGACCACAAGAAGAAGAAGTCACTGAAGTGGAGGTTCCTAAAGTTGTTGTTGCACCTATTTCCGTTGACGTACCTGATGCTACACTACAGCAAGCATCTGCTGCAACTCTAGAGCATGGTAGTGCCTATAACACCCTAGGTGTTAGGATTCCATAATTGCACTTGCATTTGCATGAGCATAAGCATCATGCATTCATATATGAGCATTTACATGTGAAACATACAATTGAAACATGTGAAACATGCCTTGTTATTCTATGTTTCCCATATGTGTATGCTTATGATCATGTGTGATTAAGTGCAAGTGGTTGATGTTGGTCACTAATACACCTTAAACATGCATAGAATATCACATGGAACAACTTTGGTATTCATGACTAAGGCCAGTTTGGTCTCTAAGTCATATCTATAGTGTAAATCATCAATTTCTAGTTGCATGTTTGACTGGAGTTGAATGTCACTTTACACACTTTGCATGGCTATGCACCCTAAAACAAAGTTGTAGAACTCAATTAGTGTAACAACTTTTATTTTTAGGTCATAGGCTAATTCAGCTCCTAACATGCTTGAAATTGGCTCACAAAAATCAATGCAATGCTGTTTGAAAACTTGGAAAATATTTCTAAGTCTTGCAATGCTTTTCAGATTTCGTGTAGGGTACTTTGGTGCCTTATAGTTTGAAAATTGTGGTGATCTAGACTAAGTTGGTATTGGCAATGTTGGAGTACTCACTTAGCTCTATCACGTAGTGCAACTGGTTGATCATTATGTGTCACGGTTTAGGAATTTGGAGGGGGAGAAAATACGCTATCAGTCGACTGATGATGGGCCAGATGGCCATCTCACCTTGGCCATCACGGCCGACCACCGTCAGCCGCTGGCGCCATGTGGCGTCCGTACGCCGGCACTGGGCCCACCGATCAGGCCAGAGGAGCATCAAAGCCACCACGACGCGCTGCTATCCTCGTTCGCTTCATCAGCGTTGTCTCGCTGCCGTGCGCGAGCCACAACAGCGTCACCGCCATCGCCGTCAGCCCCGCCACCGCCTAGCTCCCTCGCCACTGCACCATTGTCGCCTCTAGCTAGCCAATAGCTTCACCATTTTCCTCTCTACCTCCTTGACATAGTTATTGGACCAGACAAGCCACGGTGGGGGTGAATTCGCCGTTCTTGTCCTCGCCGGAGTCGTTGTATCCATGGTTGCCTTCACGGCGAGCTCGCCGCTGCTCTACTCCCTTGCTCATTCTCCTTCCTTCTTCATGTTAGCACTAGCTATGGGTGTAACCTAGCCTTGGGGGTGACCTTACGGCAAACCATAGCCTTGCCGAAGTTGAAAACGACGGCTAGCATCACCGTGCTCTCGCCGCCGCACCGCCGCACACGTGGACGAACCTCGCCGGCGCTCCCACCCTAACCCTAGGTAGTCTCGGTAGGTCTACGTGGTCACCACGGAACTCTTGCACCCCTTGTAGGGCCTTGCCATGGTCGGAGACAGCTAGCGCACCTCCATGCAGCGCCGCCGTGCCGCCATGGCCGACGATGAGCCTTCTCCGGTGTGTCCGCGCTTCAACCTCCTACACCTATAGACGCGGAGGATGTGAGGATCACGATGGTGGGGTCGGTTTTGCCGGAAAGCTCACCGTCATCAAGCTAGCGCCGGTCAAATCTATCTTCGTTTGGCTAACAAGTGGGGTCCGTTGACCTCTGGGTCCCACGCGTCAGCGGCTGTATTTTAGGGTTTGGTTTTATTCTTTTTCCTGAATTTTGTGCTAACTTTGGAAAATCATATCTAGAGCTATAGGTGTCCAAATTGAGTGAACCAAATTTTGTTGGATTCCTCATGAAGTGTAGTATTTGATAAAAATATGAAATGCACTATTTCTAGTATTTTTCTAGGAGAATAAAATAGAGCTAAATAAATGTTTTTTGAATGTTTTCAATCTTATAAAATGTATAACTTGAGCTAGGAAAGTGCTAAAAATGTGATTCTAATTTTGTTGATCTTATCTTGTCATGTATTACCTGGGAAAAATATTGGTTGCACAGTGATCTTGCTGGAAATAGGAGTTTGCTATTTATCTTAAATAAATGCTAGATTCTTGTGCTATTTTTTATGGTAGAAAAATGTATCCAATGAGCATGAAATTTATTGCACAGTGTTCTTGTGCTATGATGAAGCTAAGAAAAATATGAATTCTGTTGTTTGACACTTTTCAATAGGATTTCCTATTTATTCTACTTTAATCCCTGTCGGCTTGTCATTTTTGTGTAGGATGTTGTACATGTTCAAATGCTATGAAATTTATAAAGTAGACTATTGGGGACATGTATAAGCTACTGTAATTTTTGTGGAATTTAATGTACACTTTTGCTAAGTGTTTATTATTTCACCTAATTATCTAAATAAATTAATAAAGGCATGAAAAGAACTTATTTAGGAATAGCCACTATATTTTCTAGTACTCATTTGATGTATGTTAACTTTTGGTAACATTGGTAGTGCTCAAAGTACCATTCTTGTATGTAGTGAAATATTATTTTCCCTAAAATTCAGTTATAGTGACTTTTCTTGACATATTCTAGAGTTAAGCAAATTGCATGGTGAAGATGATGTTTGCTATGAATCTAGTCTATAACAAAGTTGTAGATAACTCACTTATATAGCTCGTGTTAAATTTTCATGGCATTTGGTCAAATGGTTTGTGAGTTATGACTGTTCAAAATTGGTCTTTAGAACTAGTTGTTCTCTAGAATTTTTGGACTAGATTTGAAAAATGTGACTGTTTGACCCTATTAACTTAGGAATCATGCTGAGATGATTAAAGATGAATTGTATCTAACTTCATAAGCTTTCTAGATTGTCTTGTTGCATGTCTTTTGGGTCAATACAACTCCAGTTATGAGTTAAACTAGAAGCCGCTGTCTGCAGCCCTGAATCTGTTGAATGCAGTGAATGACTTGATTGCTTTATATGAGTTGATGCTATGATTTAGATGCTTAGGATGATTAAGATAAGTTGTTAGTTGTAGGTGCTAGACCTCTTACTAAAGATGAACAACTTTACCTTAGGTTGTTAGAGCTTGGTGAGGGTGTAGTTCTTGTTTTCAAGAAGAGATATGCACCTACTTAGTAAAGTAAATATTAATCTTGTATCATCATGTCATTCATGTGTCCACCTATACATGGCTGTACATTTCATCATCACCTTCCATCTCTTTTGCATTCATGACTCTTATGTTGTGCATATGCATGCAATAGGTGTTCTAGAGGGAGTCACTCTTCTAGAATTCGAACAAGGACTTTCGGAGGAGCAGAGTAGGAGGTGCAGGCCCCAAAAGGAGTCAACAAAGAAGAACTGATTGAGTGCCTGGACCACCAACCTTCCTCTTTTTTGAAAGGAAAGCCCTAGAGCATTATAAGTCTCCTATGTTTTAAAAATGTTACTTTGAGTATCTTTATATGTTTGATGCATTAAGTTATAGGAGTTGGATGCAAACACTTGTTGCATATCTATCTATTCCTTGTCCAGTAAATGTACCCTGAATCCTATTTAGGTCTAGGAGCGAATCAATGCTTAGCCATGCTTAGACCAGTAAAGTTAGTGATTTCCTGTCACCTGCAAGATAGGATGAGATCTGGTCATGGTTGGCTATATTTACTATCGTGAAAATAACCATGAATTAATAATGAATGGAGACCGGGCAGGATGTCGATAGAGAAACAACAAGGTATGGAGGTCTTGGGTGTGGATCTATCCCCATCTGTGTCGGTTTATGACCGATTCGCTGTACGTCCTCATGTCATGTTGAACACATGCCTATCACTTAGTTGACTAGATAACTCATTTCACCACGAAGCCGAGTAGCTCAACTCAAGCCAAAAGCTAGGAAGTGAAAGTGTGCACTCTGGCGGTAGTAAGGATGTGCGGGGAGCCATTAGCGTAAGTCTAAGGGCAGATTGATGTCCTGGCAGAGTGGACTCCCTGAGAGTGCGGTGCTGCTCGGGCCCGCGAATTTTGTTCCTAAGCTGTACCAAAGGTGACCCAAAGCGGCCACTGATCAGGTTGCTTGGGTGTGTGTTAGGAATAATTCCCCAACAAGGTAGGAATCGATTCGAGTTGTCGTCTCTCCCGGATAGTGAGAACTTGACTGAGCAGCGGACAACGTAGAGACACTTAATTGAACTTGATGGTTATAATGATGATGATGATGTTACAACATTATACCGAATATGGTTACTAATGTTTGGATTCTAATCAAGTGCTTGCTCTAGTACAGGTGCTAATCTAGATGACATGTTTAATATTGGTAACTTGTTGCTTAACTCATAATTTAAATTATGCTCTTGTATCATTAAAGCTTTTATGCAAAATGGTTGTTAAGCGAGATCCATCGATAAAGCCTTGCATACTCCTTGGTGTCATTTATTTTTGGTTTACGACGGATAAGTCTAGCTGAGTACATTCTCGTACTCAGGGTTTATTCCCTCTTGTTGTAGATGACGTGCTTTATAACGGTTACTGCAAGTATTATCTCCACCCTGCTGGTGATGAAGACTAGATCATGGGTATGATCTCCTATGTTATCTTATCATGATGTTTTTTCTGGATATGACTATGGAACTGGCTTGTATTTGAACTAAGTGTGTGTGAGGGTTTCCAACTACTTTGTTTCCGCTATTTGTGAACTCGTGTTGTAATAACTATGTGAACTCCGATGTACGCGAGATACTTGTGAACTACTTGTGAAATGGATGTAACATGTGGCTTGTCATGTTGAATCATGTATGATCATGGTTGTATGCGAGTTGGTTTGAAATCCTTCGTGGTTTCAGCGGACTACCGGGTTTATATGGGCTCAAGTATGACGGTTTGATCATTCCGATGATTGCTTTTGTACTTGTGCTCTTATAAATTGGTCGGTTCTGTTACAGTGCCGCACACTTGAGGGCGGTAGTGCCGCACCTACACATTCAGTAGCAGCTAATTCGACTCTAGCTCATGGACAAAACCTACAACCCATATTTGAGCAAGATGATGATGAAGATCTAGAAGATGAACAAGAGGCCATTGAGCATCCAAGGCTAAGACAAACCTTATAACAGGATCATCCCATTGACAACATTCTTGGGAGTCTTCAAAAGGGGGTAACAACTTCGTTCACGTTTAGCAAACTTTTGTCAATATTACTCGTTTGTTTCCTCTTTAGAGCCTCTTAAGGTAGAACAAGCACATGAAGACCTAGATTGGGTGATGGCCATGCAAGAAGAGCTCAATAACTTCGAAAGAAACCAAGTGTGGACTTTGGTGGAATGACCCAATACCAATATCATTGGCAGCAAGTGGATCTTCTGCAACAAGCAAGATGAGAATGGAGTGGTGACAAGGAACAAGGCAAGGTTGGTTGCTCAAGGTTTCACTCAAGTAGAGGGCTTGGACTTTGAAGAAACATATGCACCGGTGACAAGGCTTGAAGCAATCCGAATGCTTCTAGCCTATGCCGCTCATCACAACTTCAAGCTATATCAAATGGAGGTGAAGAGTGCATTTCTCAACGGCCCTATTCAAGAACTTGTCTATGTTGAACAAGCACCGGGCTTTGAAGATCACAAGTTTCATAACCATGTCTACAAACTCCCAAAGGCGCTCTATGGGCTTAAGCAAGCACCAAGAGCATGGTATGAATGTCTTAAGGAATTCTTGCATAAACAAGGCTTTGAAATAGGCAAAGTTGATCCTACCATTTTCACTCACAAAGTTGGCAAAGATATATTTGTGTGCCAAATATATGTCGATGACATAATATTTGGTAGTACTAATCATTTTTTGTGAGGAATTTAGCAGGATCATGACCAAGAGATTTGAGATGTCCATAATGGGTGAATTAAAGTTCTTCCTTGGATTTCAAGTCAAGCAAGTGAAGGATGGAACTTTTATTAGCCAAACGAAGTACACCCATGATATGCTCAAGAAGTTTGACATGGTGAATGCCAAGCCTATCAAAACTCCCATGCCAACCAATGGATATCTAGATCTCAATGATGAAGTGAAAGCTGTGGATACTAAGGTATATCGCTCTATGATCAGCTCTCTACTTTATTTATGCGTATCTAGGCCTGATATTATGCTTAGTGTGTGCATGTGTACTAGATTTCAAGCTAACCCAAAAGAGTATCACTTAGTGGCCGTTAAGTGAATCTTGAGATATTTAGTACACACTCCTAACCTTGGCTTGTGGTATCCTAAGGGCTCTAGGTTTGATCTACTTGGGTATTCGTATTCCGATTACGCCGGTTGCAAAGTAGATCGAAAAAACACTTCGGGGACATGTCAATTCCTTAGACAGTCCCTAATGTCTTGGAGTTCTAAAAAGCAAAATTGTCTAGCCCTTTCCACTGCCGAGGCCGAGTATGTTGCAACCGATGCATGTTGTGCTCAACTACTTTGGATGAGGCAAACCCTTCAAGATTTCGGATGTCACTTCACAAAAATCCCACTCTTGTGTTACAACGAAAGTGCCATAAAGTTAGCCAACAATCCCGTAAGCCACTCAAGAACTAAACACATAGACATTCAACATCATTTCTTGAGAGACCATGAAGCCAAAGGAGATATCAAAATTCGCCAAGTGAGCACCAAAAAACAACTAGCCGATATCTTCACTAAGCCTCTTGATGAGTCAAGTTTTTGTGCTTTGTTTAGTGAGCTAAATATTCTTGATTCTCATAACATGGTTTGAACTATAACACACCTTGATTGATGAACTAGCATGGATATGAGAAATGAATTACAAAAGTATAAATATTGTGCTTAAAATGTTTTATCATAAGAAACAAGTGCATTATGATCATTGCTTGTATTGATTATTTGTTGCTGATCATAGTGTGCTTGAGATATGTGTCCATATCCTATATATATAGAGGTATTTAGTTAGTAGTAAAATTTGCTGTACTAGGGAGTGTGGCTGTGCCGCGCCTGCCCTGTGGTAGTGCCACGTGTGGACTACTGCCGCACTTTGAATTTCTACTGAAATTCGGCCCACGACAGCAGTTACTGTGGGGCCCCATTTTCTTACCTCTTATTTCACCTGGCCCCTAGGGTAACCCTCTTCTCTTAGCCGACGCCGATGCCTCTCCCTCTTCCCTCACACGCACACAGCCGCCGCGCCTTTGTCCAGTGCTGCCACCGCCTCCGGCTGTGCCGCGCCCTCCTGCTGTTCTTCTACGTCGTCATCAGCAGCAGCCCTAGCTCATGGATGGAGCCAATTCATCTCTTTCCTCCTCAATCCACGTGAATCAAGGTGAAACCCTAACCTAATCCTGATCTATGCCATGGAGTTCTATATTTATTAAAAGATGGTTTCTAGTGACTGCATGATTAGGGTAGAAACTAGTTTGATGGATGAATTGAATCGAAACAAAGATTCATGGGTTGAACCTAATATGTACCTGTGGTAGTGCCACATGTTGGGTGCGGCAGTGCCACACTCAACAGATTGAACATGCAAATACAGATGTTGTTCCATCGATGACTCTCTATTTTGGTTGGATTTGTGCACCAAATTTGTTTCTATCTTAAACATATAGCCACTTTACCTACATTATAGACAACTCTATGTATTTGTTTAGGTCTACTCATTCTAAGATTGTCTAGTGGTTTAGAAGAATGTTTGAGAAATAGTCTAAATAGTTGAGAAGAATTAAATAGTGGGAGAGGTGAAGCACTAGGTGCGTCTGTGTCACTCCTAGGGTGCAGCAGTGCCGCACCCTCTATACGGGAGTGGGGCTTCACTTACATTCATGATGAGGCTAGAGCTGAGATCCATGACATTGCATATATGTGGATTGATAGGAGAAGTGTAGATGGAAAGGTCAGTGGCCTGAAGAGCTAGTATTACATTATGAATAATTTGATCAGGCACACTATCAATCCCAAGGATGGAGCAGCTTTTGATCTTAGTGGATATGTGAGGAATGTGCTTGCTAGATTTGCTTCTAGAGGTGACGGGTTTAATGTCTCTCGCTTCATGTGGCGTGAACTAAGGAACGCCATGGATGATGGGAGAAAGGGGATACCCAATGCCCCCTATCTCATATTTATGATTGAGAGGGTCTCTGGCTACAGATTTGAGAAAGATGGTCTTCACGCCATCTACAAAATTGAGAAGACCCAAGGGGCAGGTGCTAGCAGGATAGTGAGACGCTCTCCATCAGTTGAGGACATGCCTAAGTCATCCCGATCTAGGCCTCGTAAGGAAAAGAAGATGGAGAAGTTTGGGAGATTGATTAAGGCCATTTTCACCACTAGCACCTATGTAACGGGGACCGCATATCAGGACTGGTTGGAGAACTGTGAAGCCAACCGAGAGGCTAGAGAGCGTGCAGGGTTGCCACCTCTTTCTCCAGTTTAGTCACCGCCGAGGTTTGATGACCTCCCTAGTCTTTCTAAGATAGATTCAGAGGATGAGGAGGACGAGGAGGAGGAGGAGGAGCAGCCAGAGCTTGTTCCTCACACAAGTCTGAGGATCACCTTGCAGTCCATGAGGAGGAGCACTAGGCGTGAGCGCCACACTTCGACCACTCATCGCCAAGGGAGGTCGATGGTGTCTTCTTCTTCCTCCGACGACACGATGATGATGATGATGGTGGAGAGGAGGACATTGCAGGTGCTAGTGGAGCTACTGGTGGGGATGATGTCTTTTGGACACCATCTAAGAGGATGAGGAGTGAGTGTTGGTCTTTCTTCTTTTCTTCTCTTTTTGGTGCTTTATGCCAAAGGAGGGAAAATTAGTGGGGTCAACAACTTTTTCGACGCAATAGAGAGGAGGTTACTACAGCTAGAGTCATGTTCGTATTCGTTTAGAGTAGTCTTCGTTAGGTGAGAGTTTGAGAGTCCATTAGAAACTCTATTTATGTAATAATGCTACTTAAGTACTTTATATATGCATAGGATATGGACATATATTAATCTATGCTGTCGCATGTGATACAATTGTGCTAGAATGTATATCTTTATATGTATCACATGTTGTGTGGTGTCTGTTCTGATTTGTGCTGTTACGGCAAGTGCAGCAGTGCCGCACTTTGGTGCAGTAGTGTCGCACCCAGCTGTAATAGCAAAACATGTTGTGCATAAACTATCATTCGCATCATGTTTTACATACCTGACACAGTAGGCAGCACCCCACAGGAGTATGGATGTAGGGGGAGCACCATCACTTTCACTAAAATGTGAATCTTGGCTTCTTATACCAATTTGAGAATTCAATTCTCTATTCACACATTTAGGGGGGGCTCTACACCCATGGCTTAAATATCTTAGTATTTATTTTATATGTTTTGTAAGCTCTATTTAGGTTGTCATCAATCACCAAAAGGGGAGATTTAAAGTGCAATCAAGCCCTAATTGTGGGTTTTGGTGATAATGACCACGCAATTAGAGAACTAATGAGATTTATCAAGATGACAAGCAGGAAATTTATATTCGAGGATGCTACACGAAACGGAGGAGCCCCCAATTACAAATGTTGATGGCTTCAAACTCAAAGGAGGTTTAAATTCTTTTATATTTTGAATTTAAGTATAGGAAAAGTCGTACTATAAAGGGAGACACAATGCTTAAGCTAATATGTGCTACCAAGTGCTCAAACATACACAAGCATCCTCAGATCCATAGCCAAGACAATCTACACTTCACTCTTACCCTTATTGTCTTGCGTGGTGCGGCACTGCCGTGACTTAAGTGACCGTTGGAGGCTAGTGGTATTTATACCCTTCCCCTTCCTCTCCAATGGCTCTCTAGCTCTTCTTCCTCACTCTACCTCATCCAAAATAGAAAAGAGCCTCTCTCTCTCCCTCTATTGTTGACCTTGAGCCCTTAAGCAAATCTATTGATTTTCCCATCAATCCTTGAGAGAAAAGGGTCCAAAACTCGATTAGAGAGCAGCTCCATTGATTTCCCAACTCAAAAGAGCACTTGGTTCACATTTTGGTCAGCGGTTGTGTTTGTTACTCTTAGAGCTTGGCTCCTAGCTAGCTAGAGCGTCGTCCATGGAGCTTGCCAACTTATGGGCAGCCCCGGGAGGTTTATAACCATCTCTTGAAGCTAGTAAACTCACCCATCATCCTAAGAGTTAGGTCTCTTGACTTGAGAACGAGTAAGGGTTGGAAAGCCCTAAGTCTTAGTAGCTAACCTCAACAACATGGAGGTAGGCAAGCCTTGGTGGTGAGTCAAACCACGGGATAAATCATTGTGTCACTTGTGCTTGATTTACATTGCCTGTATTTCATATTATTAGTTGAGGTGATTTCTAGGGTTTCTAATCAATCTACTTGTGTGGGGTATTCCTATAACTTCTAACTCTTGATCTGTGACTATCATACCTGCAATAGGCTGAGAAACTTCTCTGATCTAAGTTTCCTTTCACTAATTTTGAACTGTGACTCAAAGTTATCTATAGGTGCGGCAGTGCGGCTGTTCTGGTCCAGCAGTGCCGCTCTCCAGAGCGACAATGCCGCAGGGTGAATTTGATAAAAATTTGAGTATTTGTTTTTAACAGGCCTATTCACCCCGCCTCTAGGCCAACCAGAGATCCTACAAGCGCACTGGGCCACGCGCGCACGGCCGCGCTAGCGGATGAGCCGCTGGGCCAATTTTCGCTGAAAGCGTAGAACTATAGCAAAGCATTTGTTTTATATTTTCAGAAGCAGTTTTGATGAATTTTGTCAAGTTTTGATGTTAAATCTCTGTCAAAATTTGAACCCACGGAATAATTTTTTTCAGAGAGTAGATGAGTATAGTAAAATGCTTCTGAAAAGTAGTGTCAGTGCAGAAAGTGACCAACACGTAAATATTTATAGTTTTGTTGTACGTTGTGATCGGATGTGGCCTAGCACTCAATGACACAGGGTTTATACTGGTTCAGGCAACGTGCCCTACGTCTAGTTTGAGTCGAAAATATTTGTAAGCAGGGGTTCGGCACATCCCCGGTCGGAGACGCTGGTCGGAGTCGGCAGTGGTGTTTGGCCAGGCCTTTCGGTCGGAGAGACGGGCCAGAGTCGGAAGCGAGCACTGTTTCTCCTTAGTGAGGCCTTTCGGTCAGAGAGATGGGTCGAAGTCGGAAGCAAGCGCCGTTTCTCCTCGGCCAGGCCTTTCGATCGGAGGTTGGATCGCCATTCTGGCCTGTCGTTTAGGTATTTGGGCGGCCCATGAGTTGCGCATCGTTCGCAACATCGTCTGTGGGCGAGCCTTTGTTGGAAAGCCAGTCCATAAGAGACCTCGGGTTTATGAACCCGACAAGTAGATAAATTATTTTTTCATATTTCCGCTACAAAGTTTAATGTTTATAATCTTCTAATTAAATTCTAACCAACGGAAGAATTTAATTTGAATAGCAGTTATTTTAGTAAATTATGATTATGTTAACCAACGGAAAATTTTAAATTAGAGGAGTAGTCCGGTTTGTTTTATCTTAAATTATGGTATTGTTATCTTCTGACCAACGTTGATGGTATCAATATTATAATGAGTTTAAGTTTAAAGTTTAAATCTCTAAAAAAATTTACACCAACGTGGTTAATTTTTCAGAGAGTAGATAAAGACCAAAAATGCTCCTGAACCAATAGAATGTATTTATTATCGTGTTTCTACTGCAATGATGTTGATTATCTTCTAATTAAATTCGAACCAACAGAAGAATTTAATTTTGAAGAGTAGTTATATATCTTTCAAGTTAATTTATCAGTTTTATGCGTTAATTCTATTTTCTGCCCAACAGTGATGTAGAATTGATGCAGAAGTGTCTTGTATGTTTTATTTCTTAACCGACGAGATCACTCAGCTGCATGCCAATAGGCTGTAATGCTGGGGTATGTGAATGAAAAGGCTTAAGTCAAGCCAGTTCAGGACAATTTTTTGTTAGCTTACTAATTTTCTGTTTAAATTAGAACGAACGGGAAGATTTAATTGGAAAATGAAGTATAAGTGAATGTTTTAGTCGTCATGACTAAGTTTTTGTATAGATGTATCCGCATATAGGGAGAAGTTTAGCATAGTACTTATGCTAGTCAATCCTGCATGGCGGGAGAAGTTTTGTGATGATTCATATGTTTTTGTATCTCGCATAGCGAGAGAAGTTCGGGTAGCTCTTATGCTATTGTAGTATTAACCATGGCACAATAGAAATGCACCGTCATGGTCAATACTAATCAAAAGATAAAAAAAGATGCAAGCGTGACTTGCAAAAGTACAGTTAATAAAAGACCTTGATGAGTTCTTGAAGTGAAATGAAGAAAGTGTACTCATATACGGATCAAGAAATAACTTTATTTGCATGACGTAATCATATGAATGAAGTAAGTAATAAGTGTCTCATCGGCCATGGTTTTCCTGAATAGTTCTCAAAATTATGGCAGTAAAGTTTATACCATATTTCGAGGGGGAGAATAGTGAGATCAATTAAGAAAGATACTCTTCATTAAGAGTAAGATAAAAAATAATTAAGATGAATGTGACCATCGAAGGAGTACAACGGTCATACTAACGATACCCCTAAGCAGAGAAATAGCTAAATTCCTAGACTTTTTAAAGTTTTGATAGGAAGATAGCTGTAACACCCCTGGTGTTTAGCTTCCACATTTGCACTACATTTCATGAACATGAGCATCATGCATCCCTTCGTGAACTTATAGCACATGAAACATAATTGCAAAACACTGCAACGTTTTGTATATTTCCTGTGTGTTGTTCTTTTATGAAATGTAAAGTGTGCAACACTTAAGTGCAATATGTGCCACTCACTTAGTGAAACAAGATTAGTTAATACTATGCAACAAGATCATGAAACATGTGAAACATGACTATGAAACATTTGCAACATTTCTTGTGTTTTTCATTGTTTCAATACATGTGATACTTGATTCTTGTGTGACCAATGTGTGGTGTGGTTAATAATCATCCTAAGTAACTTAGTTACACCTAGAATGTCTTTTGGAACATTGTTCATGTTGATCACTTTGGCTAATTAGGTTTCCAAGTCATGGTTGACCAATTTGGACCCCTAGAGCTCCTGAGTTTGACTGTTTAAAAAGTGTAACTTAGAGTCTATGCATGCTTGAGCAACCTAAAGCAAAGTTGTAGTAAATTTAATAAGGAACAAACTTTGTTTAGAAGCCATCTCATGAAAATGTGCACAACATGTTCAAAAAGGTCCCACAAGTCAGTTTTGAGATCTTTTTTAGAAACTCTGAAAATTTCTAAGTGTTGGAACTGAGTTTCAGTTGCATGACCTCAACTTTGGCTTGATATAACTCGTGATCCGTGGAGAACTGGCTGTTGATTGCTAAACCAAATTTGTAGCCCTAATATAGATCTACAACTTTCATCTTTACGGATTTCACTTTGGAGCAACGTGTTAGCCGTACCAACGCGACGAAATGTATTTGTCGATGGTTTCGGATTCAACGAACGCTACTACGATGATCATGCGATCGAACTCGGCGGCCGCGTGTCGCCGCCGCGTCGCCGATCGCTGAGTCGCCGCCACGCCCGCGATGCCTGGCGCTGCCGGCCGTGACATTAACCCGTCCGCGCCGCCCGACGCGCTCTCACCGCTCGATTCGCCTTTCTTCGCCTCCACCGCTATGCAGCTGCGTAAACAAGCAACCGCTCGCCATTTATTGCTCTGCCCGCCGCGTCGCCGAAACTCGCGAACCACCGCAAAAGCGCGGATGCCATCTCGCCCTCAACTCCGCCGTAGCTTCCTCTAGCTCGACCACCTCGCTGTTGTGTCGGAGAACCTAAGGTATTGGTCGCAGTGGCCGTTTTTCCGCCGCCACCGCCATGAACGAACCTCGCCGGAGTTGTGCTCGTGCGTGGCCGACCGCCCACCGGAGCCCTCCATCCTCTTTTCTTCCTCCCCTTAGTTTCCCGCGAGCCCTTTAAGCTCTCACCGTGCTTATCCGCGCGCCATACATGGCCGGACTTCGCGAAAAGCCCGCCATGCGCCATCGCCGAGCCGCCGTACGCCATGGCCGGTGTACCTAGAGGTCGATTGAGGTTAGGTTAAGTAGGTCAATCGACGCGGGTGGTAGTGGTAGTCACGCCGGTGCCGTCGGTTTCGCCGAGTCCTCACCGCCAATGAAGCTCCGTCGTCCCATCCTTGGGTCCGCGTCGTCTCCCCCTTTTACTGTCTATGACACATGGGCCCGGTGACAGGGGTCCTCATTGTCGATGTTGTCTTGATCATAAGCTAGTTCAAAAATCCAGTTTTTAGTGCTGATTTGATATTTTTGTAACTCCTACTTGGTAGATCCAAATTGAGTTCTTCCAATTTTGTTAGACTCATTGTTAGGTCTAGTATTTAATAAAAATATATCTTGAGCATATCATGTAGAAAATTTGGATGAATTAAATAGGAACTTGGAAAGTGTTTTTGATTGCATGCAAACTTGTTTAAATCATATCTTGAGTTTCTGTGATCCAAAAATTGTGAAATTTTGTGGGTAAGCTAGTATTGTATAGTAGAAGCTCTGGTTAAAATTTGAGAGTCATTGCATGTGTAGTTTTTGAGTTATAGATTTTCCTTTTATCATTGGATGATTCTTGTGTAAATTTTAGTAATTAATCTATGAATCCGATGGCCATGAAACTTGGTAGGTAGTATCCTAGTACCTTAAGGATGCTTAGAAAAATATGAAATCTGTTGCTTGACACTTTTCATTAGGGTTTCCTAATTATGCCATTTTAAGCCATTATGGCTTATCATTTTTGTGTAGGATTTTATTCTTGCTCAAATGGTGTGAAATTTTTATGGTAGTCTACTTAGGACATGTAGTGTCTACTGTAATTTTTGTAGAATTAATGGGGCAGTTTTCATATATGTTTATTATTTCCCCTAATTAATTAAATAAATTAAGAAAGGTATTAAAAGAAATGTTTTGGTGTGGGACATCCTACTTTCTGGTGTTCTTGTGATATATGTGATATGTCAGTAAAGTTGGTTTTGTCCAATGAAGCGTTTGTATCATAAGTCGACAATTATTTGTTGCATTATGTCCCTCTGGACAGATCTGGGGACTTTGGAAAGTTCCCCATGATAATGTGGTTTTCTGTGCTTGTGTTGAATACAAAAGTTGTAGATAACTTATGTATCTAGCTCCTGTCAAAATTTGAGGGCATTTGGCCCAGTAGTTTAGAAACTACAGCTATTTAAAGTTAGGTTCCTGTTTTCCTGATTCTCTGCCTTGTGAGGATAGACTTCTGTTGATTGATGAATTCGACCTGGTAAAGGTTTGAATCATGCTTTGAGGTCTGAAAATGTTTTGTAGACAATTTTATAAGCTTTCCAGATTGTCTTGTTTCATATTATTTGGATTTATAAATCTCCAGTCATGACTAGTTTACTGCACCGCTACATAGTGTTCATTTTGCTGAAATACAAATGCTTGAGTGTATGTTGTTGCAAGATTCTCGTTGATTGTTTAGGGGTTAGCCTAACTTGAGAATATGCTTAGGTGCAGGTGCTAGGTCATTAACGGAAGATGAGCAATTATACCTTAGGTTGTATAAACGTGGTAAGTGAAAGTGATTTGAATAGGGCTTAAGTTGGAATATGCAAACTACGGTGAGCATGTGCATTCCCGAGCATCCACGACATTCGTACATGTGCATCCATGATACTTATCTTGCGCATTTATGCAATAGGTGTGCGGGAGGGAGTGGCGTTGCTGGAGTTCGAGGGAGCCAACCAGGAGGAGGAGCCGAGGTGCGGGAAAGTCGAAGAAGCGGCCGTCGCCGAGGAGTTGCCCGAGTGCCACGATCACCAAATTTCCTCTTTCTGAAAGGCAAGCCCGGAGCATTATAAGTCTCCCATGTCTTTACAAATATATTGAGTATCTTTATTGTTGATGATGCATTAAGTATAGGAATTGGTTGGAACCAATTGCTGCATTATATATCCTCCTTGTCCGAGATATCGCCTGGGAATCCTATTTAAGTTCGAGAACGGGGTTAAATGCTTAGCCATGCTTAGTGCGGTAGAAGTCGGTGATTTCTGTCACTGCGAGATTTAGGATGAGGTGGATCACGGTTGGCTATATTTGCTATCGTGGAAAAGAACCATGTGAATAATGAATTAAGACCGGCGGAGTCTTGTGTAGGTTTGAACATAGTGACTCCGTGCGTATGTCGTTTAAGGACCGATCTGTTGTCGTCCTCATGTCATGTTGAACATGACCTAACACTTAGGCGGCGGATAAGTCGTTCCGACCGCAAGCCGAGTAGCTCAACTCGGGCCGGGAACCGTGGGGGTTGGATGCATTACGGAGGTAGTAAGGATGTGCGGAGAGCCATTGGCATAAGTCCAAGGGAGTCGGGTTTAAGATCCTGCACTTCTGGCGAGTGGTTCTCTCGAGAATGCGGGCGGCCCGGACCCGCGTCTTTTCTTTTACTTTTCTCTGAGTTGTACCAAAGGTGACTTGTTTGCGACCACGGCGGGGAAGCGGGGTTTGTGTTAGGAATACCCTCCGGTGGATAGGAATCGATTGAATCGCCGTCTCTCCGGATAGTGAGAACTTGACTTGAGCGGCGACAGCGTAGATTCAATTAATTTAACGATATGGTTAAATGGATAATGATGATGATGATGATAATGTTGCCGAGAATTATACCTGCTATGGTTATTAATGTTTGCATATTAATCAAGTGGTTGATTAGTACAGGTGCTAATATAGATGACAGGTTAATGGCTTAAAGTCACTTGCTAGTTAGGGATAAAAGTTAATCATTATTACATATGCTTTTACGCAAAAGAAAGTGTCGGCCGGATCCACTAAAAAGCTATGCATGATCCTTGGTGTCCTTTATTTTGGTTTCCGTCGGGTAAGTCTAGTGAGTACATTCCCGTTACTCGGGGTTTATTCCCTCTTGTTGCGGATGACCTTCTCTATCGGGGATTACTGTAAGTATTGTCTCCACCCGTGGGTGGCGAAGACTAGATCACGGGCATGATCTCTGTTATCTTATCTGAATGCTTTTGTGGGATGTGATCAATAAACTGGTACTGGTATTGAACTTCGTGTGTGTGAGTTAAACTATTTGCTTCCGCTATGTTACAAGACTTGTTTTGTAATAACGATGACTCTGTGTTGATGTAATCTATTTGCGACGTCTGCGAAATGTTGTAACGTCACGATATGTTATGTTGAATTACTGTGATCTTGGTTGTATGCAAGTTGGTTTGAAATCCGTCGTGATTTCAGTTGACTACCGGGTTTATATGGGCGCAAGTTCGAGAATTTGATCGTTTCGGCGATTGTTTTCGTACTTGTACTCTTATAAATTGGTCGGTTCTATGACAATAGCGTAGTCAGCCTCAAAGATATAAAGGTGGTGCTTAAAGCGTCGTATGAGGTTTTAATAGATTAAACCCAAACAAGAAATTTGAAAGTACACTATCTTTTTTAGAAGATGGGATGATCTGGGGGAGCATGGTATGTAGAGATCTATGACTTGAAGAGAAGTGGGACTACGTGCTCACTTTAGTGATTCAAAAACAACAAATTTCTCAATACATGTTGATGTTGTATAACTTATACAACACCTGTTGTTAGCTCTTTGAAGAATATGAATAATGCAAACAAGGATCTTGTAATACAGGAGCCTGTAGAATCTATTGCCTCTTGGCAATGAAGAGCAACAACAGCCCCATATGAAAGTGCTAGTAGCTGAGGCCCTACAAGGTCTCAAAGAATTAGTAAACCAGTTTTTTCTGATGACTATGAAGTCTATGTTAGTGAAGAAATTCAAATAGAGGGTGATCCCACCTCATTTAAAAAAGTCATGAGAAGCGTTTACTCGTCTAAATGGCAAGAAGCTATGGAAGTTAAAATGAATTCGATGAATACCAACGATGTTTGAGACTTAGAAGAAATTTCTAATAGAGCCAAAATAGTAGGCTGTAAAAGAGGTCTACAAGACAAAATATGACTCCAAAGGGAATATGGAAAGATATAAAGCATGACTTATAGCAAAAGGCTTTACGCAAAGCGATGAGAGTTTTCTCTCCAGTCTCATGCAAGGACTCTTTTAGAATCATAATGGTGTTATTTGCACATTACGATTTAGAGTTACACCAGATGGATGTAAAGACGGTATTCCTCAACGAGGATTTGTATGAAAACGTTTACATGACACAACCCAAAGGTTTTGTCGTAGAATAAAAAGAACATATGGGATGCCACCTGTAGAAATCTATTTATAGGTTAAAACAAGTCTCTAGATAATAGTATTTGAAGTTGATGAAACGATAAGAAAGTTTGGGTTTTAAAGAAAATGAGAAGGACAATAACGTTTATGCGAATTTCAAGAATGGAAAATTCACTTTCCACATCCTATGTATAAATGACATCCTACTCACTAGTGGTGATGTTAATCTGCCATTAGAGAAGAAGAAGTTCTTGTCCTTAAGTTTCAATATGAATGATCTTGGTGAAGCGTCATTGGTTCTAAAAATTGAAATTCACCGAGATAGATGAAAGGGGGTATTAGGACTATCGCAAAGACATATTTAGAAAAGATTCTAAAGAAATAAAGTATGCATGCGAGCAAACCTATGTCTGCTCCTATAGTCAAGGGTAATAGATATGGGAACTTTCAGTGTTCTAGGAATCGATATGAGATCGATCAAATGAACATGGTTCCATATGCTTCAGCTGTTGGAATCTTAATGAGTGTACAAGTAAGAACTTACCCTAACGTAGCTTACGTATCCGGGATATTTTGGCAGAAGTCCAATTCAGATATAGATCACTGGAATGGAGCTAAGAATGTCTTGCAATTTTTGCAAAGTATCATAGGCCTCATGCTGAGTAAGAAAGAACAAGTACTCTCAAATAGTTGTGGGTACAAATGTTAAGTTTTGGCGAGATGTGTAGTAAAATCCACATAGTTGCTAACACTCGCAGTTGGAGTATTATTATGAAAAAGCTCCAATGAAACGTTGTGGTGTCATCAATGATGCATACTATAGTATAGCTTGTCATGAGGCCTCAGGAACAGGCAAAAGTGGTTATGGGAATATGTACCTAGATTTAACAATGGTAGTCAACAGCAATAACCATTTAAAGTTGTAAACTCCTAAGACAACAGGTCAAGTGTGCTGCCAAACACATTGACATTAAGTTATATGTTGTAAAGGACAAAATACAGAATCATTTTGAAAGCATTGAGCATATGAGTACCAAGCAAGTACTTGCGGATCCGCTTACCAAAGGCAAACCACCAAGTGTGTTCAGAGAATACACAGTCGACATGGGTTTATAGGAAAGCCTATGATTTCTGGATACTAAGGGCCTAGTTGAGAATCTATTTCAAAATAGAGAGGTGCATTGTAGCTGTTTAATCTAGTGGCAACTGGCCGTGACGATGAGACATGCTCTATGCACTGATCTGTGATGGAATGAGAAAATGATAAAGTAAGTTAAGTTTAAGTCATAAAGTGAGATCAAGTGGGAAAATGTTAGGATGATCTCTACCAGTTGGCCCAACAACTAATTGAGCCCTTGATCCACGCCTAGATCGGGGGCGCTTAGCCGGTTCTCCTGGCTGATGGGCCCCCGTCGCGCAGCGCCATAAAAGGACGGTGGGGGCTGAGGCACAAGATATGAGGTCACTAGTAGCCGCCAGCCCCACCACGAAGTTCCTAACCCTAGACTGATCGAGAGGGGCGTTGTGAGCGACAGGAAGCGCCTTCGCCTTCATCGCCACCACAGCACCGTGCCTGCACTGCTGCTACATACGATGACCTAGCGGGCGCGTCACGGCTACCTCTACTCCAACCGGCTGTGGCTATTACGTCACCGACATCTCGGCCGCGACACGGTTTAGTGAGGTACATCAGCAACTTATTCTACCTAAGCTAAATATTTAACCACTGATCTACGCCTAGATGTCTAGTATTTTCTATCACACCAGCCCATCCACCTTGCCGGCATGCACATCCCAGCACTTGAAACCGAAGCAAAAGGCGCAGACGTCCGCGCCCTTGGCCTTCACGGTTGCGGTCTCCGAGCACAAGCCCGACCGCCCCCGCCTTGGCCAAAGCACGAGGAGGAGCAGGAGCCGCTGCCAGGCCTGCGTACGCCGCTACCGCCCACCGGGGGACGTCGGATCCTGGCCTGGTTGTCCGCCGCCGACCAGGCCACCAGCGCTGGCCGCCTCCCCGACCGTCGCCGGCCCCCAGCCAGGTCGCCACACGGTCACCGTCATCCATCCCGGAGGCGCCAGATCTAACCCCAAGACCCTGGACCGGACCGGGCCACCGCCACCGCCGCTACTTCAAACAGCCCGCAGCCGCCATCATCACGCGGCCCTGCGCACGGCGCCCCCACCGCCATGGCCCTGCAGGTCGCGAATCCACCCATGGGGGCGATGGATCTGGATGAAGGGATGAGGACCGGTGGCCGGAGCGCTGGGAAAGCACCGCAGTACGGGATGGAGAGTCGCGCCGCCCACACGGAGCGCGTGCTCAGCCCAGCCAGAAAGCCCTGGCGCCGCCCTCCTTGCAGGTGCCGAGCGTCTAGCCACCCGCTCGGGCGACGGCAGGGGAGGGAGGGAGCAGAGCGGGGGCTGGCGGCGGTGCTATGGGGGCTCCCCCAAGTCGCCTACGGGAGCGACGCGAGGGAGAAGGATGGCGGAACTCTGTTGATTAAGTTTACGCAGACCCAGCTGACGAGTGACGACGACAAGAGGAGAACTGAAGTATAACATTTTTGGGGGAATTCCTTGTGTACCATTAAAAAAGATTGCAATGCCCTGTGTGTCCTTGGAAAAGTTCAGCGGTCTTCAGCGTCATTGCTCTAACTTTTTGCGCCCTCCATGCCACTGCCGTCAGTTTTGGCTCTAATGCCGTCAACTGCAGGTGTGAAAAGTCGAAAATACTCTTAAGTCTAAATATGTCATTAATTTTTTTTTGAGCATCTTAACGACTTCAAATAAAAAAACTCAAAACTAGAAAGTTGTAGATCTCGTCAAGATCTATAATTTTCATATAAAAATTATCTTCATTTAATTCCGCAAAAAAAGATATGATTTTTCTAAGATATATTAATCATATCAAATCATATTTTTTTGGGGAATTAAATGAAAATAATTTTTATATAAAAATTATAAATCTCGACTAGATCTACAACTTTCTAGTTTTGAGTTTTTTCATTTGAAGTCGTTAAGATGCTCAAAAAAAAATTTAATGACATATTTAGACTTAAGCGTATTTTCGACTTTTCACACCTGCAGTTTACGGCGTTAAAGCCCAAACTGACGGCAGTGGCATGGATGGCACAAAAAAGTTAGAGCAATAGCGTTAAAGACCGCTGAACTTTTCCAGGAACAAACAGGACATTACGATTTTTTTTAATGGCAAACAAAGAATTTCCCCAACATTTTTTCCTTAGTGGGGGACCGTTGGTGGCTATGAGCGAAAGCATTGCTGCTACCTGCTAGGCACTCGAAGGCGTACTGCAACATGCAGCTTGGCTCTGCTGTGACTGGATTCATCTCTAGCCAAAATTTTCTATTTTTATATCGAAAACAGAAGTGAAATCTTTTAACAATTTGAAATGATTTTACTTCTTTTTTATTTATATACAAACAAGGCTCCGGGTATTTCCCATTACATCGAATGAATGTTTCCATCTGCTTCAGAAATCAAAACAACTTGAGCTCAGGAATTACTCCACCAGATTATGTACCGTCTAAATGGATCAATTATTTGGAAACTAACACGGATAATTCATGACAACGAAGCTTGGTTCCGACGGTTCATATCCATTGCATTTGATACCATAGTCTATATATATTTCTTTTGATCACAAATCCATGTCAGTCTAGTTTTACTGCCTGACTGAGGACTTTGCGACGGCTGGCTTAGGACAAAGCTAAAGAGTATATATACTTCCTTTGGTCACACTAACAAATCAATGTTAGTCTACTTTTATTCTATGCCAATGTTTTTAAACTTCAACTATCGGTATCTTAACATATATATATATATATATATATATATATATATATATATATATATATATATATATATATATATATATATATTGACAAAAGATTGTCATTACTACACTTAGATTTTTTTTACGGAAAACACTTTCATCATATAGTGTGCAAGGGCATGTTTGGTGCCCAACCACCACACACCACACACCACGCGAGGTGTGGCGCGGCCGCCGAAGCTGTGGCGTGGTGGCGAGGAAAGTGGATGCCACACCTATGGCGAAAACCATTAGTTGTGGCTGCCCCTGCCTACACGCAATCCAAACGCCAGCCAACATGTCGTGGCAGTCGCGACTATGGCAAGGCGAGAGATGGCGGGGAACCAAACAGCCCAAAATTTTGAAACTGCGTATCAGGATCCATGAACTTACCAAATGTCTAATATAAGTCCAAAGTTTCCAACATACCCTTGCCATTATATTCCTGAGTGTCATTGTCACTGTTATGAATTATATTGTTCCGTGCTTGATGCTATTGACCCTAGCCTTGAAGTTGTTGACCCCGAGCCATTTCAGCTGCCTTCGCTTAGCCTCCCATGCTACAAATGTCCATGCAGCCCGAGGCACGACGGCACGGCACGAAGCCCGCTTTTTTAGCCCAACACGAGCCCGGCCCGGCCCAGGTGACGTGTGGGCCCGGGCTGGCCCGGCCCGAAGGAGCAGGCCGTGCCTGGGCCGCTGCTCAGGCCCGTGGGCTGGCACGGCACGGCCCGGCCTAAGTCGGTTGGCCCGGCAGCGGCCCGGCCTCCCCCCTCCCCCTCCTCACTCATCCTCCCCTCCCCAAGGCCCAGCGCGGTCGGCCCACCGTCCCCGCCTCCCCCCTCCTCATATATAAGTGCACTCCCTCGCGTCGCGCCTCGCGACGGCCGCCCGACCCCCTCCCCTTCCCTCGCGGACACCCCCTCTCTTCCCTCGCGTCGCGCCTCGCGGCGGCCGCCCCTCCCCTTCCCCGAGGAACGCCGTCGCCGTCGAGAGCCTCGCCGCTCCTCGTCTCCTCGAGCCATCGTGAGGTCTTCCCCGAGCCGACGTCGTCGCCATTCGTCTTCCTCCATGCTGGCTCGTGTCACCGCCTCCTCTTCCTCCTTCCTTGCCCCACTGTCGAGTTGGAGCACCACAGACGTGGCCTCCCCCCTCGATGCCAGCGAGGCCAGGTGGCGCCCTCCCTCCCTCCCCCATCCTCCATCTCTCCCTCCCCGTGCGGATCTCTCTCCCTCTCCCTCTCCCTCTCTCCCTCCCTCCCTCCCTTAGCTCAGATCCGGTGGCCTCCCTCTCTCCCTCATCCTCGGTGCACGGCGGGCTCCCTCCCACCCTCTCCCTCGGCGTACGGCGGGCTCCCTTGCCGTGCCTCCTCCGCTCAGATCCGGCGTAGGTACGACGACCTCCCTCCTTGCCCCGAGATCCGGAGCTCCGCCGCTCCCAGCCCCAGCGGCTACCTCCTCCTCGCCTCCCCATGCGACCGCGGCGCACGCGCCGGCCTCGAGCATGCCGACAGCCGCCCTCCTCACCCAAGGCCCCCGCGCGGTGGCTGGCCTCGAGCCCCCGCCGCTCCTCCATGACCCCTGCGTCCCGGCGACCCGGCCTACCCTCTCCTCCCTCCTCTCTCTCTCTCTCGGCACTCAGTGGGCCTCGGGCTAGCACGGCCTGTGAAAATGGCCGTGCTTCTCAGGCCGGCCTGGCACGGAAATCGGTCCATAGGGCCGTGCCTGGGCCGAAGGCCAGGCCTGTGGCCTTGTGAGGCACGGCCCGGGAGGCACGGCGTGCCATGCCGGCCCGTTGGCCATCATACTAGTCTGCCAGACCGCCACCACCTGATGACCTGCCTAACCATCGGGTCGTGCCGTGGCGCAACCTGGACTGGACACACTGGTAGCTCCTTTCATGGATTGATCGATCGAACTATTGAAGTGATCATTGCCCCATCACTGCTGCGACGAAGTGTGGCATGGTCGGCGAGCCCAGAAGAGCAGGGCCACAAGCAAGATTGTCGATGCATGGAGCCCCATCTATACCTGAGTTGCACTTGGCTGACAACAATGTCGTTTACTAACTCTAATTCAAATTATAAGTCGCTTTAGCTTTTTTTGGAGTCAGGCGTCCTCTCTCATAGTACCTACAAACCTCTCATTGACGATAACGAAGGCCGAATTTCCATCCATCAAGAAACGCTTCTGCAAAAATAATGAAAGAATACAATTGTAGTACCTACTAGCTACTACTACCATTTAGCAGTCACGCCTTGAACATATCAGATCATATCAAATACTAGTAAATATCACAATAACTTGCAAGTAACAAAAACACCATGATTCATACATACCAACAAAACTGAGTTTACATAATCCATCCAGTTACATGTACAAATAAACATTACAAACTGAAACAAACAAAACTGAGGTACAATAATGACCCATTGCCTTAAAGTAGCTGATAGTGCTACCTAGACAGGCCGGGTGTAGCCAAACGTTTCTACTGCAGGTCAATGCATGGCAATCAGCATGGACAGGGGAGGCAAGAAATAGCGGAACTGAGCAGTGCTCTCCCAGTGTACCATCATCTGGGCGCACCCTGGCCACACCCACTGGTGCTCATGCATGTCATATATCGCCTGTATGCAGCCGCTGAGCTCCTCCACCGTATAGCCTGCCACCACCGGCGTCGCCGTCGAATAGGACAGGGACATCCTCGCCAGCAAGATCGCCGACGCGGCCACGCCAGACGGCAAGAAGGCCACGGACCGGTAGTCCAGCAGCGCCATGTCGGCCAGGTGGTGCGCCAGGGCCCTGACCGCCGCCTCCTCCTGGCTGTGCCTCATGAAGTGATCGACGAACATGTAGGCCGTGGGTCCGCTCAGGCGGTAGCCGAGCACGGCAACCAGCTCGCGCTCCTGGTCGACGGCCTCGCTTCGGGTGCACCCAGCGTACATGGCGACGTGGTCGGAGTTGATCTTCAGCACGGTGTTCCTGTCCTCGTACTTGGCCGCCGCGAAGACGGCTGCCGCGACGAGGAGGCAGATCTCGCGCTCGTCGCGGTTGATCTTCTTGGCCGACAGGAACCGGTCGACGAAGGAGACTGCGCGGTGGAACGCTCCCGGGGCGAGGTCGTAGTGTGTGGAGAAGCGATGCATCTTGTCGATGAGGTCGGCGCGGTCCATCATCATCATCTCCCCTCCCTGTCGATCGCTGAGGTAGTCTGCCGAGGGACGTTCCATGGCCTCTGTCTCCATGGTCCGGAACGTGGCGTCGATGTCGGCGTCTTAGTCGTACTGCGGCGGCTGCTTCATCTTGGGCGACGTCTTGATGGTGACCACATCGGCCTCGGTGGCATCGTCACCGTAGCTGAGCGGCGCTGCAAGCACCACTGCTGCTGCTGGTGTCCTTTGGGGAGCCGTCACAAGCATCCACCGGCATAGAAGCAAAGCCGGCGGCTGGGATCCGAACGCTCCGAATACCGTGGAGAACGGCCTGGAAGTCGCTGTCCTCGTAGTCATAGTGATAGTTGTGTCGCCGAGACCGCGCAAGAAACTCCTGAGGCGGCATCGGCAGGTCCGCGGCAGCGGGGGTGCGAGGGCGCACGACGGCGTGTATGTCCCGAAGCAACGCGTCGATGTCGGCGTCATCGTCCACGCCATAGTCGCACCAGCGCACCGCAGCAGGAGCGACCTCCACGTGCGTCGTGGCCATCGTCGTCCTCTTCATCATGTCTGCGCCGGCGAGGCTGGGAAGGACGAAAGGAGCTACGGTGCACATGGTGGAGATCGCAGGAAGCTAGCAAGCGGTCTTGGCAGAGAACTAGGCGCCTAAACCCTAGAGATGGAGATCAGAGAGGTGGAGAACAAGAGCAAGACAGGCGACGACGGGAGGGAAGGTCGGTGGCCTGCCCCCACTATATATTTATCGTAACGATGCACAAGATCATAGCTCGATCGGTGGCTGCTTCCCCATGCATGTCCGAAGTCGAAATGGTAACAGCAACCGTACGTACGTACGATGCACGCGAATTTGCGGTGGTGTCGTTAACGATACGGCTTAGCTAACCGAGATGGTTTCCGATCCGGTGCAGAGTAGGCCGTTCATTTTGTTTCTGAAATGAGTTGTGTTAAAAGAAACTACTGTTTGCACTAAGGGTTTAGAAATGAGTTGTTAGTAATGAAAATGTAAACTGAACAAAGGATTGGAAGAACTAAACATTCTCATTTTTTTGGGAATAACTAAACATTCTCATTGATCTCTTGGATATGTATATATACACAAGTGACTAGTTGTCTTGGACAGGCATCTATTCGCAAGACACCCTCTCCAAATAGGTGGCAACCGTTTCACAACTGCATGCTCAAAGGGCATGCCCGTTTGGTGACAAAATATTCGTCCAATCCTAATCGCAATCTTTGAATCAATGGATGAGATCATCTCTAGGAAAAGACGTCAATTAGAGAGGCATCGTTTCATAACATGTCACCTTGATCAAATCTTCTATGAGATCAATGTAGCTTGCAAAATCATGTGGTATAAAACTCATTTGAATCTTATAGGAAAATAAAAAGAAAATAATCATGACATATAAAAGGTGTGATATGAAAATCACTCTGGACCTTTGCAAGATGTATGATCGCACTACCCTAGTTTTCGATATCACTGCCGGTTCAAAATCGCCCTTCACTGTCGGAATTTTAAACCGGCAGTGGCATATCGGCAGTGATGCTCGCTGGCTACTGCTGCCGGTACTTCACCCGACAGTGATAAGGTTTAGAAAAACAAAAAAAAAGCAATCCATGGGGCTGGAGCATGCTCGCTGGCTACCGCCGCCACTACATCGAGCATTTCATCCATCACTGCCGCCAAATAAAGTCATACATCACAGATAAACTCATACATCACAGATAAACTCATCCATCATAGACAAAGTATGGATTCCATCTCCAATACGATTTCATCACAGACAAATAAAGTCATACATCACAGATAAAAAATTCATACATCACAGATTGCCGAGGAGACACAGTGCGGCTGCCTCCTTCTCCGACGGGCAAGCGCGGCTGCCTCCTCCTCCTTGGCGGCGCGCGCCCCTCCTCCCCTCCGGCAGCGGCCCTCTCCCCTCCCTCTCTCCCTCAGGCGTTGCGGGCGAGGAGGCTGGATCCGGCGGCGGGGAAGCCGGATCCGGTGGCAGGGAGGCCGGATCCGGTGGCGGGGAAGCCGGATCCGGTGGCGGGGAGGACGGATCTGGTGGCGGGGAAGCCGGATCCGGTGGCGGGCGGCGCAGGCGAGAGGCGGCGGTGGCCCTCTCCCCACGGCGGCGCTCCTCCCCTTCAACTCCGGCAGCGGCGTGGAGGCCGCATGCTCGAGCACCTCCGACGGAGATGGCCGAGCGTCCTCCATCTTCACTCGAACGGCGCCGCCGCGGAGGTGATGGGGAAGAGCGGGAGCAGGCATGGGGGCTTGGTGCCGCTCCTCGGGGACAGGTGGAGGAAGATGCCCCTCTCCGGCGTGGCTCTCCTCGGCGGAGTGGAGGCGGGTGTGGTGTGGAGCCGTGCGGCGTTCTGGGGAGGAGGAGATGGGAGGCGTGCGGCGTTCTAGGATGGGAGGCGTGCGGCGTTCTGGGGAGGAGGAGATGGATGGGAGGCGTGCGGAGTTGGGAGTTGGGAGTTGGGAGGGAGTTGGGAGGCGTGCGGAGTTAAGCGGAGTTGATAAAATTTTTGGGTACGGAGTACGCATCAGTGCCGGTTTGTTAAAACAACCGACGGTAGATAGACATCACTGTCGGTTTGTATTAATAACCGGCAGTGATGCGGTCCTTTAGCGTCGGTTTTAGTCCAGACTCAGTTATTTTCTTGTTTTCAAGCTCGGAAGCGTACATTACTACCGGTTCTCACGAATCCGACAGTGATAAGGTCAGCAGTGATATCTAAATCTGTAGTAGTGTCGAGTGGACTAACAATTCCCTGAAAAGGTTTAACCATCTACTATGGGGTGCATCCTTCCCCCCATCTACGTTCTAGTGCACTCTTCCTAGTTGACGGATAACGGAGGACCGATTTCCGTCCATCAAGAAAGGCTTTGGAAAAAGAATGGAAGAATACACCTACAGTACCTGCTGACGTCTAGCAATCACCTTGAATCCAGGAATTAACAAATCAGACCAAATCAAATAGTAAATATCACAATAACTTGCAAGTAACAAAGACACCATGAATTTAAAATGAGTTCCAATAATCCATTCAGATGCATGCACATGTACATATGAACATTACAAACTGAAACAAACAAATACTACAAAAAACTGAGATCCATTAACGATACATTGCCTTAATTAGATAGTACTATAAAAAGATCAGATCGGAACACTCCTAGAGTAGCTGATAGTGCTACCCAGACAGGGTCTAGCCGAAAAAGGTTTGTACCATCTATTAGCAGCAGCAGCAGCAGCAGCGTGTTTGTACAGGTCAGTCAATGCATGGCAATCAGCATTGACAGGGGAGGCAAGAAATAGCGGAACTGAGCAGTGCTATCCCAGTGTAGCATCATCTGGGCGCAGCCTGGCCACACCCACAGGTTCTCATGCATGTCGTATATCGCCTGTATGCAGTCGCTGAGCTCCTCGAGCGTATAGCCTGCATCCACCGGCACCGCCGTCGAATAGTACAGGGCCGTCCTCGCCAGCAAGATCGCCGACGCGGCCACGGCGGATGGCAGGAACGCCACACACCTGTAGTCCAGCAACGCCATGTCGGCCAGGTGATGCGCCAGGGCCCTGATCACCTCCTCCTCCTGGCTGTGCCTCATGAAGTGCTCGACGAACGTGTAGGCCGTGGGTCCGCTCAGGCGGTAGCTGAGCACGGCAACCAGCTCGCGCTCCTGGTCGACACCCTCGCTTCGGGTGCACCCAGCGTACATGGCGACGTGGTCGGAGTTGATCTTCAGCACGGTGTTCCTGTCCTCGTACTTGGCCGCCGCGAAGACGGCTGCGGCGCCGAGGAGGCAAATCTGGCGCTCGTCGCGGTTGATCTTCTTGGCCGACAGGAACCGGTCGACGAAGGAGACTGCGCGGTGGAACGCTCCCGGGGCGAGGTCGTAGTGTGTGGAGAAGCGATGCATCTTGTCGATGAGGTCGGCGCGGTCCATCATCATCATCTCCCCTCCCTGTCGATCGCTGAGGTAGTCTGGCGAGGGACGTTCCATGGCCTCTGTCTCCATGGTCCGGAACGTGGCGTCGATGTCGGTGTCGTAGTCGTACTGCGGCGACTGCTGCTTCTTTGGAGACGTCTTGATGGTGACCGCGTCGTTTCCCTCGCTGGCATCGTCGCCGTAGCTGAGCGGCGCTGCAAGCACCACCGCTGCTGCTGGCGTCCTTGGGGAGGCGTCAGAAGCATCCACGGGCATCGAAGCAAAGCCGGCGGCTGGGATCCGAACGCTCCGAATACCGTGGAAAACGGCCTGGAAGTCGCTGTCCTCGTAGTCATAGTGATAGTTGTGTCGCCGAGACCGCGCAAGAAACTCCGGGGGCGGCATCGGCAGGTCCGCGGCGGCGGGGGTGCGAGGGCGCACGACGGCGTGTATGTCCCGAAGCAACGCGTCGATGTCGGCGTCATCGTCCACCCCATAGTCGCACCAGCGCAGCGCGGCAGGAGCGACCTCTGCGTGCGTGGCCATCGTCGTCCTCTTCATCATGTCTGCGCCGGCGAGGGTGGGAAGGACGAAAGGAGCTACGGTGCCCATGGTGGAGATCGCCGCACAAGAAGCTAGCAAGCTCGCTCTTGGTCTTGGTAGAGAACACTGGGCGCCTAAACCCTAAGAGATGGAGATCAGAGAGGTGGAAAAGGGCAGGACAGGACGATGAGGCGACGGGAAGGTGCTCCCACTATTTATCGTAACGAGATGCTGCAGATGCACAAGCGGGGGCTGCTCCGATCCCAAGCGTGTCCGAAATGGAAGTCGTAACAGAGTCAGCAGCCATACGTTGATACGTACAATGCACGCGACTAATTTGCAATGATGTCGTTACAGCTCTAATAAGCCTCTAACCGAGATTAATTCAGACGCAGAGTAGGTTGTTCATTTCGTTTCCGATTCAGCTGAACTCATTTCCTGTGTCCACGACTCCACGTGGAACAAATTGCTACCTAAAAGCTCTAGGACACGTAGACCCGAGCATCTCAAAAAAAATCTTTCTAATATTTACTCTCTAAATTATTATTTGAAGAGTCATTTGAGTAAAATTGGTTTCTATATTCTTATACCCTCCAACAGATTTTCTATATCTTGTGCGCATTTTTGAAGAGCCATTTGAGTAAAATTGTTTTCTATATTATTCTTATTTGAAGTGGCTAAAGAAGTTAGGAACATATTTGTTGGCTTCCTCTAACCGTTTCTAAAATCTTGCTTTTAAGAGGTAGAAGACCATTTGGCATAAGAAATGCTAGAGTTTTTTAAAATCATTCTAACCACTTTTATACTTTCTTTCTCTCTTGTATATTTGCATTGGGAATCTTGTCCTTGCTCTTATTCTTTCCCCACGTCCTTCCACCTCCAGATTGGCCGATTGATTGACGCGCGTCTATTCCACACGATTGGGTGGATTTTTTTTCAAAGGCGAAAAGATCAAGAGTTGTTGGAGAGTGTTTTTCCCAATCTTGCCATAAAATCAGGATTGCAAGTGAATTTTGAAAACTCTTGGAGATATTTGCATGTTTTGTGGATTGCGCAAATCCAATATGGCGGTTGTTCGCTCGGAGTAAAGCCTCCTTTGGCACGACTCATCCAAAACGGCTTCACCGGTGAAGCCAAAGCTGGTGAAGCCAGAAAAACTGGCTTTTCCCGGCTTCTAGTTTATTTTAACCCTGGCTTACAAAACGGCTTCACGCTACAGTGCCTCGATTTGTGCAAAATAGATGAAGCCGAAGCCAGCATAAGCCGTGCCAAAGAGGCCCTAAATGTTAGATGGTCGATCTTTTTTTCATGAATGCGGGGCTCATGATCTCTATGTTTCTGTGGTCACATGCTTTTTGTTCAGAGACTTTTGAGTTTTTGTTCTGAAAGTTTGGGATGCTCTTACTTCAATACAACATTGTAAAAGTTTTCGAGTGTCTAGAAATTCTATGTTTTATTTGTTTGATGCATTATACTTTATCCAAGTATATTAATACTATTAGTATATTTTTCAAATGAAATTTTCATCATATATATTTCCAACTTAGCCCAACTTGGTACAGAATCTCCAACTTAGCCTGGATATTGTTAATAAGCTTTTTTAGTATTTTCCTTAAAATAATCGATCACCTATCGTTTAGCTATTATTCGGACTGAACGACAATTTAAATGGCCAAAATGACCGTTTAAATGCGATAAACAGCCGATTAAACAAAAAAAAATGGCATACGTTGGCTTGCTCTTGTGACAGAACCGCCCAATTTATACAAGATCAAGTACGGTTGTCCCCGCTAACACGTTGACACACCCATACTTTCACTCATATAAACCCGGTAGTCCGCCGAGTGTCCCGAAAGACCTCGGTAAATCAACATCACAACCAAGATCGCGTGATTAAGCAAATACACATCACATACATCGAGTTACAGCGAAAATAATATTACAAAGGGGTTAACAAATAATAGTACAAGTTTGGGTTTCAAAACCGATTAGTGAAAACAACATAGCTTTCAAATGATTACATTAATATAAGTTCCAAATATATTGCTAGCTTAGTGACATCATCCGACAAAAAGCATATAGATGAGAAGTAAGTATAGAATCACCGAGCCCACTGCGGTTAGCCACCATCATCAATGTGTCGAAAACATCACCGCAATAAGGTGGGATAAACCACAGTACTCGAATGTACTCAAATTTCTTACCGTCGGAAACCAAAACAAATGACACCAAGGATCATGCAAGGCTTTCTTTAGTGGGCTAGCTGACTTGTTTGCGAAAAAAGCATAAGCTATCATGAAGAAACCATTTTAAGTACTTTGCATCATCTTTATTATGACCTATCCATCTAGGTAAGCACCTATACTATAGCAATCACTTGATTAACCAATAACATCCAGCTACCAATTTAGATTTAGCACATCCCATACCATCCAGATAAACCATCATTGTTCCATAATAATTACTACGATGCAAGAATTTCGAGTCAAGTGCTCACTATCCGGGAGCGATGGCGATTCGAATCGATTCCTAACCACCGGTGATTTATTCCTTACACAAACCTCACTCACCCGCTAAAGTGAGATATTGATCACCGAGTCAACTATCCAGAATCTCGAGTTTGCCAGAACCACATGTACCGGGGCCGACCGACTGCACTTTGGTCTTATCATCTCGCCCCCGTGTCCTACCACACCTGCTCCGACACAGTGCGCTGCGGGCAATCTACTCGGCCCGAATAATCTCCCAGCTTCGCGGTCGGAAGGTACTTTATCCGGCCAGCTAAATGTAAGGCATGCGTTCAACATGACTCGAGGCCCAACAACAATCGGTCCTTAATCGACACGAGACGAAACTAACAAAGACACCTGTAACCCCCACATCTGTTGCCTCCAACTTTTTCCGTCCGGTCTCCAATTATCCATCACACATGGTTAATTCCAGATATCATTCTCTCCATAGCTAAAGTCTTCGGTAACCACCTATAATGTAGGTGATCGGATATCACCGATCGCTACCGGTCTAAGCAAGGCTAAGCGGTTATTCGATCCGACCTACCTAACAGGTAAAAAAGGTAATAAGGTAGGCAAGGATAGTAATAAATGCATCAACGGTTTCAATCAACTCCTACAACTTAATGCAACAATATATAACTCATATATAGAAAGAATTGCTTTTATAAATTAGGAGACTTATTAATGCTCTGGGCTTGCACGGGATCCGACACAAGTCGGTTCGATTAGCTTGCACCATCCTGGTGACATCTCGAGATCCTAGCACTTTCGCTTAGTCCTTCCATCTTGGGACAGATCCATCAAACACCGTCTTCGGGTTTGGCTCCAAACTCACGTCCTTCACGTGGTTCATCTAGCGTACCTAGATGAGATGCAATATGCAAGTGCATAAATATGAAGAATAGTACCATGAGACACATCACAAAATAGCAAGCAAGACAAGCATAGTTTACACTAACACACTTAAGTACTTTGCGATGCTTAACTTAAACATCACACAATCTCAAGTGCTCTAACTCAGTCATCATTCAAGGCATACGTCACACTTAACAATATACAAGCAAGCACTATAATTGGAATCTGCCAATTTCTGGACATGCAAACAGCAGCTACAAGATTTAGCTATAACTGGAGTTACACAAATCCAAATGAGTTGCAAGAAGACATTATGGAAAGCTTATGAAATTTTCTACAATTCATATTTAATCATCTTAGCATGATTCTCAAGTTAACTAAGTCAAATATATCCATTTACAGAAACTGGTCTACAATTGACAGAAAGCAGCCATTTCTGAAACCCAACTTTAAACAGCTATAACTCTTAAACTACTTGGCCAAATGACACCAAATTTTAATAGAAGCTAGATACATGAATTATCTACAACTTTTGTATAAACAAGTTTCACAACAAAGCACATTATCATGAAGAACTTTGCTAAGTTTCCAGATCTGTCCAAAAACCACATTTGCAAGAAAATAAATATTAACTTATGTTGCAAACACATAATTAGGCAAAACCAACTTTACCAACATTTCCCACATGACTAAAGAACACCAGAAAACCTAGTGTACATGACCAATTAAATTCTTTTAATGCATTTCTTAATTTATTTTAGATAACAAGGTGACTTAATGAACATATACCAAAAGTATACAATAAATTCTACAAAAATTACAGTGGCTCACATATCCTATCAATAGTCTACTGTACAAATTTCACTCCATTTGAATATGTATAGCAACCTCTGTGAAAAAGACAAGTTGCTAAAGCAAGAAATCACGTGAGAGCAAGATAAACCAATAACTCACTCATACTTCATCCAATACTCATGAAATTTTTACCACACATCAACTATCATATGAGTAGAATGCCACAAAAATTTCACTTCATTTGGAGCCCTAGATCTACAGTTATGAAAAATAACAAATTCAACTAGCATTACAACCTTACTGCACAAATCTATTTTTACCACAAAATATTTAAACTAAAACATGCCATATTATAGATCTACTGCATAGACAATTTCACAAGAATTCCAAAAAGTCCTCATTTACTATTTTACGAATTTTCTACGATTTACTATGAATTTTCAAAGTTCCTGCAAAATAATTACAAACCAGTCCTTACGGCACTATTCACATGAGTCACGGATTCGCACATAGGTCCTCCATCTTCTTCTAATTCCTGTCCACGGTCCTTCGCTCTTCTTCTACACGGGAATGGACCAGCGCACAGCTCGGGCCAGCGGGGAAGCGGCCGGCGGCGGAAAGGAGGGCCCACGCTGGGGCTGGACGTGGCCAAACAGACGTGAGAAGAACGCTCCTCCAGAGCAGAGCATCGGCAACAGCAAGGAGATCACCACTGCAGCGCCGGAGTCGAACAAGTGACAGGAGAACAGAAACATCTTGGACTTGGAGATCTCTTAAGGCAATCTACTAGGAAGAAGCGAATGATGGCAGTGCAGTGGAAGCCGCGTCAGGCGAATGGGAGAGGGCGAGCGCACCGCGGCGAGGAGATGGCGCGGTGACCGGCTGCGGCCCTGCTGTGGCTAGCAGCGGCGGACAGAGCAGCTGGAGGAATGAGGAGGAGAGGAGCAGGGTGACGGCGACAGGATGGGGAAAGGAGAGGGAGAGAGTGAGAGGGCAGGGTGCCGGTACTTTACATGTGCACGGCAAGGTGGTAAGCTGGCGACCATGCAAGCAGCGAGGGCGCCACGCGACCTGCAGAGCGCCAGCGACACTATCGGCCAGGTACTGTTCCAAACTGAATGAGTGGATTAAATACTACCTCAAACATACCACTGAAGCCCGATGTTCAGCCCTCCATATCTCCGAAACCACTTAGTTTTGGCACAATCCGTAGTAATCAAAATTGTAGAGCTACACGACATCTACAACTTTTCTTAAAGTATCAAAGTCTAATTCAGCCTGGTTGGAGAGATACACGGCTACGAAGCGGGGTACATGAAAACTGAAAACTCCGTTTCAGTCCATTAGGGACTTAGCCAAATTTTGAGCTCCAGAAACAGCAATACATTCACTTTTGGAGGCCATGATAGACTAATTTAGAGACTAAAATAGCTCTTGACCCCTGAACAAAGTTTGTTCCACTCCACTCAAACTTCAACTTTTATTTAGGTTCCACTGCCATGCAAACACTCTAAGCCATAGTTCAAACCAAGTCAAAGTAGCATCACGGTAAAGCTTAAATTAGAGTTTTAGACCGTTTGAGCCATTTTCTTGACTTCTGCTCAACATGAACCTTTCATGACTTTTGTTGTAGAGTTCATCTAGAGTCATTTGGGCATGGTTGCAAGATTTGGTTGACGATCGAGAATTCCATTCACTTTATAAAATAATTCAAGCAAGGACATAACTCGTCATTTCATGTGACTTCTTGATTCCAAACTTCACGAAACTTTTCCATGGATTAATATAGATGGGTATTGATGTGAGACACATGAAGATATTCCAATAACACCAGCCAAGCATATATCTTGAAAAGGGCCTATATGTAAAGCAAGGGTGCAATATCCAAGTTTAGGTTGGGGCTCATTTCCATAGGTTTGACCTTAACATCTTCATCATCACTTAATATGTCATGTTCGAGCTCAAACCCATTGCTTAACTAGTGGCAAACACCTGGGGTGTTACAGCTCTCTATTGCTCACAATTTTGAATCTCACTCAACCCACTACTTGGATCTTTACTAATTGTGCAATCTCACAAGATATATAGGTGTGGGGAGTGTCTCACAAGTCAATAAAAAGTCTATGGAAAGCACCAGAATCAGCAGCCCTCAAAAGAGAGTGCTTAGGGGTATAAAAACCTCTTCACTCGAAAACTAGCTGTTAAAAGCTGTTGGATTGACACAGCTCATACCGGACTAGTATGGTATAACCTGACAGCCACGGTTAGCTCAAATAATACCTAGGTCTCAGAAACTCTGACCCCATCGAAAATTCCGACACAGAGACCCCTTGATAGGAAATTCCGAGCCTCAATAGATGAAAATGTCTGTGTGGTGTGTTATTTTGCTAAATAGATTAAGAGAGCTTGATACCTGGTTTAGCATGTTTTTTCCTAGGCATGAAAAATGCAATTCTCTATGCAAGGTTGAGCATGAAGAATTCTATTTTTTGTTGATCCCATATATGAAGAGATGAAAAGAATGGAGAATTCTATTTTACCCAGTTCAGCATATTTAATTAGGTTTCTTTTATTATTCTACATGTGAACACCCAAAGCTTGGATTTGCCCATGTGGCACCATCGTCACCCCTGGACACAAAGTAGCCTGGCTATTTGCAAGTATAGTGGCGAAGGCGCTCTCTGTGCGTAGATCCTCCTTGGAAGATGAATCTATATATAATTCCGGGCTCCTTTGAATCTGTTGTTCCTCAGAACGATTAGAGGAGATCAAGGAGGGATGTTTCCTCCCTTATTCTCGAATTCATCTCAATTCACATGTATTCAAGTGAATTTGGATGCAAGTTAGTTTAAGTTCCACCCCGAATACATCTCAACATATGTGCAAATTAGATACGAGGGTATCCAAACCCCATGAAGAATGGTTGTATCCAAAGGAACCCTCACAAGCTAAAGGTGTTCCCTCTCTGCCCCCCTCTACTTAGAGCAACCACAATGTATATAGACCAAGTAGTCCATATACATGGGACCCACATAACCAGTCCATAGCTATTCTTACCTTCTCATAGTGTTCAGCCAACAAGTAGTCTATAAGGAGGGTCCCATTAGAAATAGAATAACCTTCTTTCCACCATTCCAGCCAACAAAAGAGAGAGTGGGAAACAATAATATTTTTTATTGCTTATGGATAGTCCATAAGCTTATGGGTAGTTTTTACTATAGACCACTCTATTGACTTATTCCATAATGATTCAGGTAGCTAATAGGTAATATTTTAGTCCTATGGACTGCTATTATGGACACATTGTGGTTGCTCTTATAGCGGAGCAACTTTTTAGCGGTCAACACTGTAGCACACCAAAGCATATCGTGGTTGTGAGCTGAAACCAGCGGGCTGAGTGTTTGCTACTTTTGCCATGGCAGGAAATGCCAGCAATTGAAAAGCACATGTGAGTACATCAAATCACAATAGTAGTTTGGCAAAATTGGAGTTGAGATGACTACCCAGTGTATGAAACAGGAGAAAAAGACTTGTCTCAAAATGATAGGCGTATTTTATACAGCATAAAATCAAATTTGATAAACTCTGACCAACAATTAACCAAATTATATATAAATTTTGGACATAAACTTGTACCGACAAATTTGGATTCAAAATATATACAAAAGAGATGATTTCGATCCTTTTCCAAACATTAATATATCGTAAGAGTAACTAAGGATCAAAATCTATCTTGTATGATCATTTTCCAATAATGAGGAGAGTGGAAAGAAGATTTAAAGGAGGGACAGAAAATTGAAGGTGATGATAGATGAATGGACGAACATAGCTGGCAAAAAAAAATCAAAACGGTCCAAAGAATTGGAGACGCGGGGAATCGAACCCCGTGCCTCTCGCATGCGAAGCGAGCGCTCTACCATATGAGCTACGTCCCCAACTTGATTTGAACTTCTTGGACAACATTTTTCAAGGAATTAACTTGAGCAGGCATCTTGTCGGCAATGTGGACTGCAATAAAGTTCCACTCATTGTGCTGCTTCGATCGCTTCTCTGTGGAGAACAAGACAGAAGGTGCAAAAGGCCTGGTAGGTACCGTCAGGGGCGAGGCCTGCCATGAGCGGCGGTCTTCTCCGTGATCGAATTGAGAATACGTGTTCTGTATTAATAGAGCGAAATGTTTTCCTAAACTTTTCCATATTATTATCATCTGGGTCTATTAGATTAGTTCTTAATTCAACTTTTAAAGTAGTTGATTTAAAGTGTGAATTTAGGTCCATAGTTGGACTTAAAGTGGACATAGAGTGCACCACTTTAAAAGTAAGGGGGCGTTTGGTTCTTTAGTCGCTTCAAAAATTCATGTCACATCGAATGTTTAGATACTAATAAGGAGCATTAAATATAGATTAATTACAAAACCAATTACATATATGGAGGCTAATTTGCGAGACGATTTTTTTTAAGCCTAATTAATCTATTATTAGCATATGTTTACTTTAGTCGCTCCAAAAATTCATGTCACATCGAATGTTTTGATACTAATAAGGAGCATTAAATATAGATTAATTACAAAACCAATTACATATATGGAGGCTAATTTACGAGACGATTTTTTAAGCCTAATTAATCTATTATTAGCAAATGTTTAATGTAGCACCACGTTGTCAAATCATGGACTAATTAGGCTTAAAAGATTCGTCTCGTAAATTAGTCGCAAGTTGTGCAATTAGTTTCATAATTAGTCTATATTTAATACTCCATGCATATGTCAAATATTCGATGTGACAGAAATTTTAGAACCAAACATGGCTTAAGAATATCAGTTGAAGACCAGAGGACGACAGATACTGCATGATTATTCAGTTCAGTCAGTACGTAGTACTAGTCGGTAAAGGTGGGGGCGGCCCTTGGTAGGAGGCGAACGGGAGTGGAAGTGCTTTGCGTGCGACCATGCGAGATGCTGAGGCGACCGTGCATCCTTTCTATCCGGTCTCCACGTCATGAATCGGCAAAAAGCCTCGCTCGCTTCGCTTGTCGCGTCGCGTCGAGAAGTCGAGCTGGAGCTGCGGTAGCGGAAGGGCCCAGAAAAGGCGCGCGGCTAGACATGGACTGGAGAACGTCGATCGCGTCAGGGACGCACGAGCACGATGCGTTGATGAAACCGTCAGGTTAAAGCGCGCACAAGCACAAACCCAAGAGGGATGGAAGCTAGCAGCTCCGCATAAACCGGCCGGCGAATGGAACCATTGGCCGGGCCAAACGCATCAACGGTTACTAGCGAGGGGCAGCAAACGCAAACCGGCCGGCGATCACTGTGGACTCGCCATCGTGTCACTCCTTTTCTTTTCTTTTCTTTTTTCCCCTTTCGCAGCGCGCGTGCTGTGCGGCCATGCAAAGCACACCACCGGCGACAACGACTAGCCCGGGAGTAATAAAAAAAAGAAAACACAACATGGCGCAAACCGTTGCAATGGATCCACCCATATCTTCTTCTTCATCGATCCCGAGAAGAGACTGCTTCTGGCCACACCACGCTGACACGGAATAATATCATTTTCGGGATCAGGACGCCTGCAGCTATCCCACCCACCCCTGCATCATCACGCTCCTGCTGAACAGCCCGGCTTGTTTAGATTGCCTCAAAATTCCAAGTTTTTTCACTCTCTTTCCATCACATCAATTTTTGGACGTATGCATGGAGCATTAAATGTAGATAAAAAAATAACTAATTACACAGTTTGGTTGTAAATCACAAGACGAATCTTTTGAGCCTAGTTAGTCCATGATCGGACAAAGTTTGTCAAATACAAACGAAACGTGCTACAGTGTCCAGATTGCAAAATTTTGCAATCGCCCTAATTAAATTACTGTTGATGACGCTACATAACATATTCCCTCTTTATTAGTTTATTCATTGATTATCGCATCCTTAATCTAGCTCGAATCTACTACTCTACTGCCTACTAGGCGAGAGAGAGAGAGAAGAACAGCTTTCGGCTAATAATCTGATTCCAGGCAGCCAATGTTACTGTCGCGCTGATTGCTGTCACTAGATGAGTCACTGCATGCATTCCTTCTCCAATCTCCCTTCTCTTCTTCCTGTTCCTGTCCTCTATATGATTCTGTACTTTTTGCGTCTCGATGTGAGAGAATCACCAGCTTATCAAATCGTCCGTATATAGAATCTAATCTTCTTTTAGCGACAGCGGTGCTCCAGGAAAAATCTCGTAAAAGCCTCGTGGAAAAGGGACGTGTGCCTTACCCATTGGGCCGGAAAAGGAGCATTTGTATATACCAAACAAAATTCCAGACGGAAATATCGTGCTCAATATCGTTAAAAACAGCCATTATTGCATTTAGTGTTTAATAAAAAGCATATATAATTAGGTCATTTTTATACCTTGCATGCAAAAGTTGTATAGATTAGATTTTTTTTAAAAAAATACATAATTTTACAGATTTATTTATCGGTTTGTCATCTTTTTTCTCCCAACACATACTGGATAGTGCTTTCGTAATGCCACTTGGCAGCCTCCTCCATTTCGTACAGAGGATATGAACACTAAGGGTTTGTTTCGTTGCCGGATAAAGATTGCGTCATATCCTGGCTGAGCGGAAGCAAATTGAGCAGAATGGTCCTTCTAAGGCCCCGTTTGGTACTGCTCTGGCTCCTGCAGAGAAATCCTACCAAACGGTTTAATAGAAGCCGCTTAGAGCCGTGTTTTAGTACAAAAGGACACACCTAGACATGGAGCTAGCTAATGATATGATGCAACTAAAAAGAAAGAGCAAGAGGAAGGGATAATATAATCCCACACACCTAATGAGATAATTACTCCATGGGCATTGCTTTGCATGAACAAAATTTGTTAGAAACTAAATGTGATTGAGCAGTAACCGTTCATGCCCAGCTCATCATGGCCCCCATCATCAGGTACTGTATCTACTTACCACCTAAAAATGCTGTAACGTCTGCCTCCCCCCCCGCCCCGCCCTTATATACGGTAAAAAAAAACTCACGGCAAAAAAAAAAACCTTATTCTGAAATATATACGGCAAAAAAACATAAAACAACCACCGTCTGTTTCCAATACTATACGAGAAAAAATGTCGTCTGCGTCCCTCCACTCGTGTTTGTCGGGCCAATCTAAAGGTGGAAGGACGTGGAAAGAATAAAGAGTAGAAAAGGGTTCCTGATGCAAATGTACAAGAGAAAAAAAATATAAAAGTAGTCAGGATAATTTAGAAATAGTGTATGATTCCTGACGGGCCTTCTTTATTCCTTCTAATACATTTTTAGGAGTTCTAAAACTCTATATTTTTAGGAAGAAAATATTAGGTACTCTTGGAGATACTTCTATACGGCAAAAAAACCTAAAAAATCCTAATGTCATCGTCGGACACCAAGATAATTCGCTTCCTCCAGCTTAATCTGTGGCTCCCGCATCACCCCGTCCGCGTGGATCCCTGTCCGAGAGTCCGCGTCGCCCGCATGCCAAGAATTATTTGCTCCGCCCTAGTTTAATGGCGAGTCTGGTACGTGAACCCCGCACACTCCCGCGTTGCCCCGCCCGTGTGGGTCCGCATTGAGCCCCACCTGCCCGCAAACAAATCGCGCCCCCCACGCGCGCCCTAGCTCCAGCCTACACCAGCGGCGGCGGGCAACTGCGACCTGTTGCCGTGCGTAGTCCCGACGTACGCGGGAGCACGCGTCTTGCCATGGACGCGCGCGACGCGATGCCGGTATGTGCTGGCGGCGGCCGAGGCACTCGCCGCGTTCTACGACGTGCTCGCCATGTGCTCCGCTTCACCCGCACGTGGGCGCCCTAGCTCCAGCCTGTGCCAGCGGCGGTGGGCACCTGTAAACGCTGGCCCCACTCGCCCGTTAGCGCATGCCCGTGCGTGTGTGCTCGCGCGTCTGCGCCCTGCTCGCCTCATGCGTGTGTGGCCGCGCGTCTACACCCCGCTCGCCCTCCTGCAAGAGCAAGAACGAAGGAACGACGTGCCGTGGGAAGAACGGACGGACCTCCTGGTTGCACGTAACATACGAGTCCGTTGCGTGGTGATTCGCTTGATGCCCGCAGGTAACAACGTGGCACATTAGTCTACCACGTCCACATTGAAGAAGGAAAATCTGGAGAATTTAGAAATAGTTTAGGGTTCAAATGCACAAGTATTAATTAGATTTTTATTAATTTTTGAAAATGTAAAATAATAAAACACAAAAATAATAATTTAAAAATGAAACCAATTTTATTAGGTTTCTATAAACCAAATCGATATAGGTCATAAAGATCAAAAAATATGCTTTATGTAATCAAATTTGTATATTTCTTAACATGTTCGTCAAAACCACAGACCATGTGGATCGTCATAGACATGGATAAAAACTTATTAATATGTTCATTTAAACCATAAGACACATACATCGTTGTACATATAGAAATAAATTCGTTACCTCGTTCAACCCACGGGCATATATCTAGTTTTTTTTTTTAGAAAAACACGCTGGGAACATCCTGGGCGGGGCGAGACGGCGAGTATATAACCACCACCTGCCGCCCGCTTGTGCTGCCCACACTTGTCACGCAAAGTGAAGGCACGTACTACTGACGCACACAAAGATACACACACGCAGGCACAAGAAATAAACCGCACCTCCCCGTCTTCCGATCCCCAGCAGCCGAAAGCGGAGGACCGGGAGCTGAAGCGGTTACCCCTCATCTCCGTCAACTGGTGAGCTCCCTCCTCCTCCTCTCCCCGCTCTTTGATCTCGCCCTCTCTTCTTTCTCTCCGGCGGCCATCAGTTGGGCGACCGCCGCCGCCGCCGCCGCCGCTGGTTTCTTTCCGAATTGCGCTGTGTATTCTGTGCTGTGGATCGAGTTGCTTCGAGAGGCGACGCCGAGATGTTTTGTTTGTGCGCGCGCGGCAGCTGGGTGTGGGTGGTGCCCTGCTTTCTCGACTCTGTTTCTCTTTGCACTGATTGAGCGAGTGAGTGTGATTCCGTCGTTTCCTCTCGCGCGGATGTTTTTCGGGCAGGATCGGTGCTTTGGTTCCCTCTAGTCTGGTGAAAATGCATCATCACTTTGTTGTTCTTGTTCTTCGTAATAGTGCCGGAACCTCGGATAAATCTTAATTACAATGTTTTTTCATCACTAAAATAAGGTGTCGCTTCGATGAGATGGACTCGTGCTCCCTGAGTGATAGCTTCTATTCTAGTATATTCGAAGCCATCCTATATTTTGATCTGAATATACAAAATTTTGTGGCAGACTTTGGGGGGGGGGTGGGGAGGCGCGGGCTAGTGGCACTAGGTCCGGTTGTGACAACTCCTGAATTCCGTCATTTTCTTTTATGTAGCAGTTTGTTCAGATGCAAACGGTTTGAGTTATTACAAAGATTATAATGGGGATCTCACGTTTCAGAGATTCTTCTCAGGGAGGGGAAGGGAGACCATCCATTTCTAAATGCAGTTGTCAGTCGGATATAATAACCAGAGAAAAACGGCAAAGTTTTCAGCTTTTCTTTAGTCCCGATGCGCTGGTTGACCATATTAGGCCACATGTTCCGTAGCAGTTGATTGCAAACATTTGGGTGTTTTTCTTATAGCATCATGTTCTGGATCTCAAGTTTGAAATTGAAACATAGTCGGCCCTGCTTTATCCGTTGTAGAGGTGGTCACTGGTCTTGATGAAGTGGCTGCTACCTGCATGATTCGCCTTCTGCCTTCCTCTCCTCACTTCACTGACAAGGGCCACTGTTATCTCACTGCATGTCTGCATGCATCTGAATTTCTGAACCTTCAAACTCTGTTCCACGACCATAATTTTTTTCAGGCATCCCACAAGCAAGCAAGATGGGCGGTTTCGTGGATCCCTTCGTTCCGGAACCGGCATGGCCACAGGACACCATGTTCATCGGCTCATCCTGGCCAGGCAGCGCTTCTTCCCTCGCCGACCCTGCAGGGACGTACCTGGGAGCTGCAGCTGCTGCACCAGATCAGTTTCACCTCCAGACCGGCTCCTCCACAGCGCTCTTGAACGTCAGCGCGAAAGAGATCGTGTCGCCCGTGGAGCTGCACGAGCAGTTCCTGAGCGCGCACCTGCCGGACGACGTGGCCCAGGGCCTCAACTTCGAAGCGGACTCGGTTCTGAGCACGCCCTGCGCGATATCGCTCGCCGACAGCGCGCCTGTGGTTTGCAGCTCCAACGACAGCAGCGGGAGCGAGCAGTCCGGCCTGCCGCGGTTCCTCATGGAAGAGCAGCCCGCGTGGCCTTCCACGTTTTCACAGATTTCGTCCTTGGTTGGGGAAGAAACCTCGAAGAGCTTCGGTTTCAGTGCAGTTAGCAACAACGATCTCCTGTGTGATGGGAAGACGTATCCACAGCTAGGCAATATGCCCTCTGCACCAATGCAGCTACATGTAAGTGATCTCGAAATTTTACGCTTAAATGGATGCATGTGTATCCACTTCAATCCACATGTGTTGGAGTGAATTTGAATGGAACTTAGTTTAATTCCACTCCAATCCACTTCTACACAAGTGGATTGAGATAAATACATGCGCATCCAAACAAGACCTAATTGTGTTCTCGCATCAATATGCTCGTGATTTCGCATGTTTTATTATGCTTGCAGGATGATGTCGAGTTCAACACTGCAAAGATGCTCTCTTTCACTCCTGGTCTTGGACAGCATCTGAATACTAGTACAAACTTTGGCGATCTGCAGCTGAGTCAAAAGGTCAGAATGAGATGCCTGCTTTCTTCTGTTTGTCTTTTTTTCTCGCCCATCTTCCATCTGTAATAACAGAATGGAAGCATGGTGTACTCCTACTATAGTACCACCATCTAGAGGCATCAAATAAAGTTGCACAGTAAGCTGACGATGTTGGCACAGTCTGAGAGTGTACCATGACGCGTTTGTTCGCCTAACCTGATGGCGACTCTGCAGGAATTCAGCGGTCTGCATCACCTGAACCTCTCTGGGCAGCAGCTCTCGTCGTTTAATGCAACAGGAGCGACGCATAATCCTGAACAGGTTTTCTGTCGTTCTCGTCTCTGTTGATTGCTGTTTAGTACGTATACTTTTGGTGCCAAAGTTTGTTTGAGAATCGATCCTGCTCTGCTCCTCCACATGTACAGTCTAGCGAAGTCAGCAGTGGCAAAATTGCACTGAATGCGCCGCCGTTCATGACTCGACCAGAGGTGGCAAATGGCAATGGGGCTGCTGGGAATGGAGCTCCGAAGCCACGCGTCAGAGCTCGCCGAGGCCAGGCAACTGATCCGCACAGCATAGCAGAGAGGGTGAGTGAGGCCTTTTTTTTCCTTTGTCTGAAACTCTGAATTTTAACCGATCCATCCAGAAACTGAGTTCTGAACGTGGCCATGTATCTCGCAGCTCCGAAGGGAGAAGATCTCTGACAGGATGAAGAACTTACAGGAGCTCGTTCCAAACTCCAACAGGGTACTCGATTGCATCCTCTTCGACTATTTCTTGTCAAAGAACAGTCGACTGTAGTACATCAGTTTCTGAAACCTGCGTTTATCCTGTGCAGACTGACAAGGCATCCATGCTTGAAGAGATCATCGAATACGTCAAATTTCTCCAGCTGCAAGTGAAGGTTCGCTCACCACCACCACCATTCCTCTGTTCCATGCTGTCTGGCTTACCATCCTCTCATCTGCTGATCTGTATTCTTTGATTGAAGGTTCTCAGCGTGAGCAGACTGGGCGCGACGGAAGCCATCGTCCCGCTCCTGACGGAGTCCCAGACCAAGGTAAATCACATCACGCGAGCCTGAATGAACTCAGAATACATTGTGCGTGCTTCTTGTGACTGGGCTGCTGCTGGCAATGCAGAGCTCCGGTGGCCTTCTCCTGTCCCCGAGGTCAGGCTCAGGCTCAGGCAGGCAGCGGGCAGGCCGAGGCAGCCTGTCGTCGTCTGAGGCCCGGGACGGCGCGGCGTTCGAGCACGAGGTGGCGCAGCTGATGGAGACCAACATGACGACGGCGATGCAGTACCTGCAGAGCAAGGGCCTGTGCCTGATGCCCATCGCGCTGGCGTCGGCGATCTCGGATCAGAAGGGGGCGTCCTCCGCGGCGGTCCAGCCGGAAAACGGGGCCGCCAAGGAAATGCTGCGCGCGGTGAAGCCCCTGGGAAGCCCGATCCAAGGGAGATAAAGTCCAGAGCTCCACAGCATCAAAGCCATCTCCAGTTTATAGATTCCTAAGTCCAATCCTAACAGTTTGCACGTTGTTAGGCATGATCCTTTCGCAACTTGTAGCCATGAAACCTGGACCTAGCTTACATGTGTTCCATCGCAAGAACGTATGATTAATTCTCCTCTAAATTGAATCCTCCCGAGCGCAAGCAACCCAACTAAACGCCACCTACAGGTTCGGAGTCGAAACAGCACACATTTCTTCTTATAATATGGAGAAGAAGACGAACTAACGAAGACGACAAACAATATCTTTTTCACTGGAAGAGAAACTGGAACCTCGGGGAGTAGCAAAAGCAGAGTTTTTTTTCCCTAACAGAGTAATTTGCTTGACATTTCACTGATTTGAACTGGTGAGACTCGCTACTCGAGTCCTAGCGAACGTAGGATACTAGTCAGTTTGAATTCTCCGTCCAATCAAGGTGTTCATCAATAGATTAGATGCGACGCCAAGTCGCTCCGTCCCTAGTCCCTAGTCCTTCCTGGCGAGCAGGCGCAAGCGGAGCTCGGCCGCGTCGACGTCGGCAAAGCGGTCCTCGGGGACCCAGCACCCCGTCTGGGGATCCCTCATCCAGAACACCTCCTTGGACGACGCCGCGCCGTCAGCGGCACCCCCGGCGCCCGGTGCTCTCGCTGCCATTGCCCCCGCCGGCGCGCGCACCTCCGCTGCGGCCGCGTAGCCCCTCCTCCGGCTGCGACATAAGGAATGCAAACAACAGAGCACAGAGCAGGCGTTAGCAAACAGAGGCAACTACAGACAGGGGACGTCGGAGGAATGCTGGCCACCTGAGCGAGAGTAGCTTGGTGACGGCGGCGCGCGGCATTTCTCTGTCCTCTCGGAATCACAGGCGAGTGAGTGAGGGAGCCGAGGGAGTCGCGACGGCGTGCTCTGCTCTGCCTCCGGCGCGGTGCCGGGCGGGACGTGTTTGAGTTTATATAGGAGGATGCGCGGGGACGGGGGTGGGCGCGCAGACGGCGCTAGGGTTTTTGGTCAGGGTATTGAGCCGCCGCCACCCGCGCGGCGCTGCCACTGCGGTGCGCCGCGCAGCTGACGACAGCTGGGCTGGATCGCGTGGCGGATGGAGCAGCCCAGCTCGGGTGCATCAAAAGCGCGTCATGCGTGCCGCCTCGCCCGGTGCGGGCTAGGCGTTTGCTACTCCCGCGACCACGAAGTCTGCGAGCCTAGGGGAGACCAGTTCAGACAAAGCGCGATGTGCTATTTGAACGCCGTCAAATTTTTAGCCCCAAAACTTGAGCTCGCCACAACTAGTAGAGAGATTAATCCAGAGAAGCTCAAGAAGCCGACATTGATTTTAATAAAAATAATATATATTTATACATCCATATCTATTTATATCTATATCAATTTATATACATATATATATATATATGTATCTATCTAAATATATCTATAGCTCTATAATATTCGGACTATAGCTCTATTGGACCGCTATAAGACCGTACTTCTTAATTTTAATATTAAAGAGCAAAATTTCGCCATATTATTTTAGTCATGCCTTCCTATTTCCCCGTGCTTCCGCCTTCTTCTTTGTGATGCGTTGACGCGCCCCCCTTTGGTTATTCTTGCCGCGTGTTCACGCATCACGCTTTGGAGAGGATGTGTGTCCCGTTTGAATTTTGGTGGCTGTGACGTCACCAAATTAAATATATAATACATATATTAAATAATATGTATAATATATAAATTTCAAATTTTCATATTCTCTACTCCAAATTAGACAAATAATATATCTATTTTGATTACCACAACGAGCTTGTGGTGCACTTATATTTAGCATTTGAGATTGTTCTGCATTTGTATTTGTGAATATTTCAATTACTATTCTATTTATTCTGTTTTGAATTATCACAATGAGATTATTCTCACACTTGATGTTTTGAATTAATTTGCATGTATGAATCTTATGGTTGAACAATTAATTTGTGTTGTTTACCATCTATAAATTATTAATTATATCACTCCATCGGTTCATTATATTTCGGCGGTTTGATTCAACGGTCCAAAACAATTGAACCGGCGGTTCAACCGGTTCTAAACGGTTGGACCAGTGAACCGACAGCCTCGCCGGTTCGATCTCCGGTCCGGTCCTAATAACTTGGGCTCTATATCTATACTTGTACTTCTAATTTTTAATATTAAAGAGCAAAATTTCTGCCATATTATTTTTATGCCTTCCTATTTGTGCTTCCATTAGCCACAGTGCCGCTTCTTTTACGCCTTCTCACTCACGAGTGTTTGTGTAGGGCTCATTGCACTTTGCCGTCTACTTGGAGATGTTGAAGCCAACCGATGCGATGGACTTCACCCACAGTGCCCTTGCGCCTTGGTTGAGCAGTAGTCATTGTACAACATGGAGATGTTGAAGCACTCAACCACTGTAGCACTAATTACAAGGGTCGCAAACCAGTAGCGCTAATTCGAGGGTCGCAAGGAGGTACCTAGAGTCGCCATCCACAATCTCTATTAGCACAGCTAAACCGCAGGATCAAGTTGTAGTAAGACACGACACGAACCAACCATAAAAAATTATATAACTCATAAATTATACACCATGATTAATTATAAAAAGACATTACATTCATAATGATGAAAACTAATAAGCTAGATACAAGTTCACATTTACGTTAATCCGGCATAAGGCTAGTTATCCCGAATTATACTTTGTTCTCTCGAGAAGTCACTTGCCATTATAGTAAGGACACCTTCTCAGGGACGCCCATGCCATCGTCTGCTAGTCCATTGACTTCACTCAAACTTGACTTGAGTGATCACCAATTTTTTAGCACCTATAGCAGCTTAACGGCAGTAACATGAGTACTCAGAGGGCTTATTCAATCATATAGTGTTTGGTGGATGCAAAGGGAAAAATAATAGGTATTTCAAATATTTGTGAAAAGTCTGGTGTAGGTTAGAATATGGCATGCTATGCTCAATTTATGCTATGCTCAATTTCTATTTATTAGATGAATCATTCAAAGACACAACTGATCATATAAACAACACAAGTATAAGTTACACCTTGCTCTCACTACTCTAAAACTAGAAGTGAGAACAACTAGTTTTTGTCTGAGGACGTTCATGCTTTCGAAAAGATCTCTGCAAAGGTATACAATTGTACCCTTACGGAGACCAAGGGTGAACCTCCATATCCATGCTTGATACAGGTTGCCTCAGGTTCCAACCTTTATTTAGTGTGGCTATCTAGCCTATGGTATGACGACGAGCCGAGGTACTTTCTCTTAGCTACCCTGTGTTACACCTTGAGCCGAATCCGTGCTATTAGCGAGTCACCACTAAGTACTCAGTTTGTCACTCCCATACGCTACATGTGGTCTGTACGGGGGTTATTCCAACTTACTATCATAGAGGACGGTCCTTAGCTACTCCAGAAGCTACGTCACTCAAGATCCAACACTCATAGTGACCTTACCCCTTGTTGAGTCGAAGTCTCACATCAAGTTCATATTCAAGTCAAATTAAGAGTTGACCTTAGGCAAGTTATAAACTAAGTCAAACTATATCCCTTTACAAGTTTTAGGGTTGATTAGATCGGTGAACCATGCTACATGCATGAATGTGAGTTCCTACTCACAGTCAACTTCTACCGGTTCTAGGCACTTAAGCATGATTAATCGTCCCGAACCCAATTGAGTAATATATATAATTGACTAGGCTATCCTTTACTTTATATGACTTGAGCTAACTTTAGTGAGGTCATGTTAGTGGATTAAACAACCTTAGCATGAAGTACAATCATAAACAACTCATATACCTGCAAGAGAGTGATAGGATTGATGGAATTGAGATTGCTCATGGAACTTGATGAAGTTGGATGATAAAGACAGATAAATCTCATGATCCAAAATGGAGAGTTTGCTTGATAAACCGAGTGGACTGGTGTTGTCCTCAAAGATGTTTAGACATGGGGTAGGGTGGTTGGTTTGGTAAATCAAGGGTTGTAGTAAAAAAATATTTGTGGTGTGCTTGCGGGCTCTTCTTGTGTGCCGTCGAACAGTCAGGTGGATTATTCCCGAAGAGGGGATTTTTGGGGCTTTGGATCTGTGTGTTCCTGCAGACAGTCCGTGGGTGTGGTTATACCTGAGCAAAATGAGCCCGGCCCGCGGGCTCGGCCTGAGCTCGATGGGTTTTAGCCCACCCACGAACCTTACTGGACAGGGCCTGGGCAGAGATCTCGCTGCCAAAAAAAAATCTTGGCCCGAGCCCGGCCCGTAATACAGTTTTTTGGTATTTATAAAATATGCGGGCGGCCCGCCTAGGCACGGCCTGAAAAATTAGGCCCAACCTATCCAGTGGGATGGTCATGGGCGGGACTTTTTCGGTCCAAAATAGCTGGGCTTTTTTTTGGCCCGGCCAGTAAAATGCTCAGGTCTAGGTGTGGTGCACAGTTCAGCAAGAACAAGGGGACAGTCTATGGATGCATGACAAGTTACACCAGCTCCGAGTGATATCTCGACCGATAGTTCGAGGGATCAGGCAGATAGTCCGCTGATGCATCAGGTGAAAAAACGTGTAGGTGCTAGCCGTCCGAGCATTTTATGGAATAGTTCGGCTTTGTCCGAATAGTCCATTAGAACACGCGAACATTCCACCAAAGTGTCAACAGAACCTAGATGAGTTGTTCTTGGTGTTCTTGGGGTTGGCTCTTAAGCTTTGTGGGTGATGTTTTCTAGGTGTGTTTAGTGATGATCTAGGAGTGTCTAAGTGATGTGTTGGCGTTGTGTAGCCTAGGATTTTGCCTTGCATGGAGGTGTGTTTGATCTAAGACAGAGTAATGGGCAAAAGCATGATTAAAGGAGAATAAAACATGAAAGTGAGTTTGATGAACTTAACATTAGTGGCTTGGTGACCTTGTGTCACCTAGCTGAAGCTCGTGCTCCAAATCTTCTTGCATCCAAATGAGGGAGGAGGATTTGAGAAATTAAAGATTGAAAATTCCTTGCACTAAACATGCATGCTCATTAGAGAGAAATTCAAAGAATGAGTAGGGCTTACTCTTGAGATGGATTTGACATCAACAATCTTCATCTTCGACCACATGCAAGATGAAAATTAAGGATTAGAGTTGGGATTTGCATTTGAGAAAAAAGAAACATTTCTTAAGCTCACTCAAGTGATGAAGATGGAGAGGAGGATGAACTTCATCTTCTTCTATTGTTAGCAGTGATCTTTCCTTAGCTTGGATTTCTTCTTCTCTTCTCCTTCTTTTCTCCACCCATGTTCTCCTTCCCTTTGTCTCTCTCTCTAGTTCTTAGGCGCAGCATCATTTTGTCATCGTCGGTTATGACATAACCAGCGGTGAATCTGTCCCACCACTAGTTAATTTGAGGGGCGAAGGGGCGCAGAGACCAATTGAACCGGCGGTGAATATATGTTATCACCGGTGACCATTGGATCCAATAGTGATCTTCAGGCTGTGATAGTTGTTATTGTCACCGGCCCTTAACGACCTATGGTGGACCAACGGTCAACAATCTTCGTGACTATTTGGTGTCCCAACTACCAACATCCTTTCATCAGCATTAATTCTATCCGGAGAAGCCAAAGAGGCCTACCCAATGCTCTACATATTCTTCACACCATATGCACTCTGAAACCACCCATGTTCTTTCTTCATCCCCTTCTTCCAACTTCAATCATATCGGACGGTACTTCAAGCTACCTATCAACAACTCCTCCACCAATGAGGACAAAGTCCAGCAATGGTGGCCCTCTAGCAACAAGGCTCCAACGTCGACAGCTCGCCTAATCGGAGTCCTCCCTATGATTTTGAGGAGGAGCGATTTTTCGACAGCGGCTATGATGCCGCAGAGGACGATGATGGCGATACGACGACGAGGAGGAGGGGGAGGAGGAGGACAACAACAAGATGAGGAGAAAGACGACGACAAGGAGGACGAGAGCCTCCATCCAAGTGGCGGAGGAATGATGATCCTAGCTCGATAACCGAGGATCATCCTTAGATTTAGTTTAGTTTAATTAGTTAGAATCATATTTATCATAGTTTTTCAACTACAAAGGTTGAAACCACTTTAAAACTCACTTCAAATTGGAAAATAAGAATTTAAACGGTTTTGATAATTGAGAAGATCTGATTCGAAAGTTAGAGAAGGAAAATCTTGAGAGAGGTACCATAGATTTTTTTTCATTCGGCCAGTCTCAATGGAGAGTTTCACGGTACAATTACTAAAATTATCACGTCAGTTTTTTATTGGTAACTATGACAGCGGGATTCATATAAATGAAATTATATGAAACTCTCTCTTTATAATTAATTTATCAAATGAACTAATTTGATGATATTTTATAGCAATAAATGAGAGTGAAATTGATTTGAAACTACTCCCACCGTTCTAAAATTTGAGACATTTTGACATTTCTACGTACATAAGTTTTGCTATGTATTTAGATATATACTCCCTCCGTCCATAAAAAGAATGCAATTCTCATATTTCGAGAAGTCAAACAGTTTGAGCTTGGACTAAATTTATATAAAATGTACAAATATTTATGATACAAAATAAGTATAATTAGATTAGTTATATAATATATTTTCATAATAAATTTACTTAGAGACATAAACACTAGTATTATTTACTATAAACTTGATCAAACTTAAAATAGTTTCACTGGCACGTTTTCTATAATTATATGTTTTTTTGGACGGAGGCACAGTGAAAATGTCTCATAATTTGGAGGGCCATTGAAACTGACATTAGCGGTTAAGCCATAGCGCCAGCCGCCAGGAGAGAAAAGCCCCATAAAGCCTAACAAAAAGAAAATAGGGCCCGGCACTAATGTTCGAGCGAGGTGTTCGTGCAGTCGTGCTGCTGCTGGACGGGTTTTTTTTGATCTTTTCCTCTCCAATCGCCGGGATCCCTCGACTATTCATCGCCGGAGCAGGTGCGCAGCGCGGTCTCTTCCCTTCGCTGCAGCAGGGGTAAAGGGGACACGAACGGAGCAGAACGCCATGGACACGATGCGGGGCGCGCTGGAGCGGGCCAAGATGCTGGTGGGCATGGAGGTCGACGAGGAGTCGGCGCTGCCGCCGCCCGAGGAGCAGTCCTTCTTCGACGACATCAACCGCCACTGCACCCTCAACACCACCCAGGCAAGCACGGATCCCTCAGCCCGCCCTTTGTCTCCGCGCAGATCTGGCGTCGGATCTCGCTTTGCGGCTCTTTTCCTGCTCCGGTATCGGCGCCGGAACTTCGGAGCAAGTCGCGGTAGAATCGCTCGGCTCGAGCAATGCGGTCCTGCTGTCTAACCATGTCTTGCTGACCTCTTGTGTGCAGAGGCTCTATGGTTTCGCGATATGCTTGGCTGCCGGACTGACGTGCACCTTCTTGGTGAGTAACATTGCCCCGCAGCTAGTCTCTGTCGGGACAACAACATTGTCTGTGATTAGTCCTAACTGACATCACAAGAAGCATTCTGAGGATTGTTAATAGGTTAGGCAACTAATTCAAGCTGTAAGATTGTCCACCCCTTAGATGTTTTTGGGAAAAGTAGATCATTTAAATCCATAATTTAAGCAGTATTGCTGTCCCTAAGTGCTTTTTTTTTTTTTTAGAAAAACAACTTTTCAAGTCTTCTCATATGACAATGTTTTTCCTTTAAAATAATCAGTGGATACATTAAGTGGATTGTTGAAGTAGTTTAATTTTGAGGCAGCATCCTGCAACTAGCAGCCCTCATTCTTCATCACAGGATCTATGCATTGTAATAATCTAGCGTAGTATGAAGAACACAGGAAAAACAAAATGCAATTTCTGTTCTTCCTGTGGTTGCAGTTGTGCCCATTATTTATACCTACATCTTTTGCAATTCCCTTTTATTTTTTCAATTTCAAACACTTATGGATTATTTGATATTTTTCATGTTTATTATTGCAGTCAATGATTGTCTTCTTCAATCCAGTGAAATTTGGGGTAACATTCACCCTTGGCAATTTGATGGCCCTTGGAAGGTCTGTTTTACTAGCTGCCAAAGATCTGTAATCTGTTTAATTTATATATCTTCACCCTTCGTTAGAATCTATTTTTTCTGCTTTAGAATTTTGGTTTTGCGATAAAATTGAATAGATGCACGAACTGTTAGGACTTAAATCATAAAATGAATGAGCAGTATGTTCTTCACTAACCTCACGTGAATGCAGCACTTATTTATTTTCTTTTGGGTAGCAGCTGACCATGATTAGTAATTGTGTGAATTGATCCACAGAGCCCCTCCCCCCTGCCCCCAAATGCAACCCAACCCACAAACACTTAGTATAGAGGTAACAGACCTGGGGCCTAACCATTTTTGCATTTAGCTCCCCTAATCAAAATTAAATCTTAGTGACAATAGTGCCTTCAATTGTTAGGTTAAACACATAGGGGTTAGGTTTCAGGTAAGTTTGCACCACGTTATGAAGGGGCCAGCCCATCTATATAATCACTGTCATTAGGGATCGTGGTGGTAACTGTTCCACGAAAACCTCCAAACCAATCTGGAGAGCGCCCTGTTGGTCTGAAGGATGATTCATGCCACCAGGGACTTCCACAGACTGTGATCAAGCCTCTATAGTCTACACTGACTAGAAGGGGATGATATCACGGAATTTAGGTAATCTAGATTTCGCACTGATTAGTCACTACTTTCATGATATTAGTGAGAATCCTTAGTTTAGTTTAACTTCTAAAATTTGAAACTAAACTAAAAAGGGCGTACCTAGTGCAAAGAGCTCCCAATCTGTGCGGGGTCTGGGGAAGGGTGTCAGTGGCAAGCCTTACCCTCGCCTGTGCAATGCGAGAAGACCGCGACTCGAACCCGGGACCTTCCGGTCACAGGCGGTAAGACTCTACCGCTTGCACCAGGCCCGCCCTTCTAAAATTTGAAACTAAACTACTCTTAAGAAATGTGGGATTATCAGTGACCCAATTTTATATCAAAGAACCTGCTCATGTATCATTAGGTCTTCCTCTACCAAATCATATTTGTTGTATTGGGCACTGGAAATGTGAGCATGCTAGTTTAAGAACTAATGTTGAACTGTTCACTATTACACCTGGATGCTAAATTAGTACATCCACCCTTAATATCTGTATCAAGAAGGTCCCAATCTGTTTTTCTGGTGGACTTGAAACTTGAACTATCTTGTAACAAAAAGTTGCCATGCTACTATGCTAGATGCTTGTGTAACTTCAGCACAGTACAGCAGTGTATATTATCTTATAAGCACATGTATATCCTGTGTGATGGGGGCAGGCTAACTCCTCTATTATTTATTTATCTCTCAAATGCTTTTGTCATGTCAACTAATACCGGGATCATTTGTTTGGCAGTACAGCATTTCTCATAGGCCCCAAAAGACAGTTTGATATGATGCTTGATTCTGTGCGAATATACGCCACTGCTATATACATTGCAAGCATCATAGTTGCTCTATTCTGTGCTCTCTATGTAAGTAAAATAATCTAAGCTCTAGCGCAAAAGGTGTATTTTATGAATTATATGTCAGCACAAATTGTACATTCAATGTTTTTCTGCACCAAATAGGTTCACAGCAAGCTGTTGACTCTACTGGCCATCATTTTGGAATTTGGTGCCCTTGTTTGGTAAGTTTAGTTATCCTTGAATGAGTGAATTTAAGCATATTCCCTGCCAGCTGTATTTCTTCTCGGTGATTCAATTTTTCTTGCCACCTTAAGAATAGTTGACCAACATCCGTAGGCAGACACCATCCCATGAGGTATCACTGTGACACTGTATTTATATTCACGATATACTGAGCAAATGAAATTTGAAAGAATTGTTTGACATGTCTCAAGGGAGTAGGGATAAAAGTGAAAAAATGGAAAAATCCCATTTACCAGGTTTGTTTTGTGGGTTTCTTCATCTTAGGGTAATATAAGGAAATGGTAACTGGAAATTTGGACACAAAAATATGGAAAAGAAAACAACCTTAGGTCTTTCCAATCTATTCTGAGTTTTCCATATTCCGCCAATCTATGTACTCTTATAAAGCTAAACCCCACTAGATGATTTTTCTCTTCATGCAAGGTGTCCACATCATTCCCCACTAACCCACTAGATTTTCTATCTCTTCATGCAAGGTGTCCACATCATTCCTCACTAAGTCCATGTCATCCCTTATTAATTACAAAAACTGTCCACGCCATCTCTAACATGTGCAATACTTTGAATCTTTAATGTATTAACATACAAGTCATCTACATACGCTATTTGTTTCATCACCTATTCCTCTATAATGTAATCAAATATTCTATTGTTTTTTCTTCTATTAGCTTACCGATTTTTACCAAATCTGATACAATAAAATAACATTCAAGTCAAATTCATATATATATATATATATATATATATATATAGACACAATATAGAGAATATCATATAGTAATGTTATGTATATAACAGATTTATTTTTAAGAAAATCCCGCTGCAACGCGCGGGGTATGCTTCTATTAATTACTGATGGTAAATCCCCACCCACAAGTCTAAGAGGGTAAAAGGCCTACTCCCTTGTGTTGCTGTAATATGTATATATGATGACTTGTGAATATCAATCATTCATTCATTCCTTAGTCATTCTTTTGTACGGTTTTGTGTTTTGGCTAAGAATTATCAATTCCCCACCAATATCGATTTGTTTTTTATCATATAATTCCACTTTTATTTTCGTGTAATACCAAGGTTGTATTATTTTCTGACAATACATTTTTCCGAGTAAAATATGGAACTGAAAATGATTTAGTCCTTTTTCGATGATTTGCAACCATTTCCATCCCATGTCACGGAGGGCACTAACATGTCCAAGTGTTGGTGCCTGGGAACTGATTGACAAATCTAAAATTTCAATTTGTTGGTTCCTGCAGGTACAGTCTTAGCTACATACCTTTCGCAAGGTCAATTGTATCAAAGGTGATGACATCGTGCTTCGACACTGATTTCTAGAATCAACCATCACTGCCTATGCCTTTTCACTGCGGGACGAGTAGATATTGGTAATCTTGACAGATGAAGAGGAAGTGACCTTACACCTCCAACAGGCTTTTGTAATCATTGTGAATTGAGCTGTGCATTTTATGCTAGACTTGAAGATTGTGCTAATATTGCCTGTTCTCTTGATGCATGTACACGTGCAATCACACGCTTCGATTTGCTTTGGCTTTCCATCTGTGAGGAGTGCCCAGCGCATGCGTGGAACAACATTGTTCTGTCGTTTGCTGAATATTGCTGTAAATTTCATGGTACTACACCGGTAGTATGATATGCTCGATCTACAGAATACCGTTGATATTGTACCTCTTTCGCCTCATGATTCAGTCTTTGGTTACCTTTTCAGTTACACAACTTTACAAGGTGGCGCATAGCTACGTAGACGGTAGACCACGGTGGACACATTAACAAATTCCTGCGAATTATTGTGCACGGCGTTCACATGGTTAAAAGGAATATTGGTAACACAACCGGATTAATTCATTTCTTTGACTGATAAGTGGCAGACTGTGAGTCTGTCCCTGCCAGGCATGTTCATGCGTGATGCATTGTAAGTTTGTAACACTGCGTATGCATTCCTAAGCAACCAAGACCCCCGTAGCTCACCGCCAGCAACGAAGAGAATACCTCCTCAAATATCTCATCCGTTTTAAATTATAAGATGTTTTAACTATCTTAGATACATTACTTTTACTATATATCTATGTGTATTTAGACATATTGTATAGTTAAGTATATATCAAAAGTTATGTATCTAAACAAGTCAAGATGTCTATAATTTGGAATGCAGGGAGTACATTACTAATCCTCATTGTCATGGCATCGTCAAACATTTCTCTAGTTAAACAAATATTCACATCATCATATATCTCCCTCTTTTGTTATGATGTAGAATCCCGTTGAAAAATGAAGACGACATTCACCCTATATCTGTATCAGGTTCGATCAGTCAACTTATCAAAGGCTTATAGTGCTCATAGCTCCAACCTCTTGGCGTCATCGTCAAGACATCCTTCCACCATGTGTGTTTCACGCTTCTTTGATTTGACAAGGGTAGCGAATTTTGAGCAGCCTAGCGAGTTTTCCTATTTTGGTAAGTACCTTTATACGCAGACTTTATTTGCGGCTCGGTATGCAAGAGGGACATACACACACATTTATACCGGCTTATATATGCTATTAGGCAATAAATGTCATGTTCGCTTATCTTATAATCCGTCTTTTTCAGCTTGTTTTTTCAGCCAGAACAGTGTGAAGGGACCGTGACGCCTAAGAGGGGGGGTGAATTAGGCAACTTAAAATTCTAACTCTAAACTATGACCTCTTTTTCTAACCCTAGCAAAACCTATGTAATAGATAAGCTATCTAAATGTGCAACTATGGTTTTGTTAGTGTGTTGCTATCTCTACTTCAAACGTAGTAAAGTAATCAATGTAAATGCGGAAGCTAAAGAACAAGGTAGAGATATACAAACTCCCGTCGATGACTCCGATATTTTTACCGAGGTATCGAGAAACGCGCAAGCTTCCCCCTAGTCCTCGTTGGAGCCCCTCGCAAGGAATCCCTCGCAAGGGCCAAGCTCCCGGTCGGGTAACTCCGTGGATAGCCTCGGGCCTTCCCCACGCGCAAGTGGGTCTCCGATGTGCCTCTCGGCAAGCCTCTCCCGGATGCTCCCCGCCGTCTTCACTATCAAGCTTCCAGCCGAAACGTCGCGGGTCTTGTTCCCTCTGGTACACGGTGGCGGCCACACCACAAACGCGATTGGTGTGATCTCGCAAGACTTCAAGCCCCTCCGATATACAACACTTGTGCTCACAAGCACGGGGTGGCAAGAGGTATGCAAACCTCACTTAAACACTAGGCAAACACCTAGAGCAAGCGCATAAGCGGTGGTCTAATCAACCTAAGCACTTCGCAAAGCACTTATGCTAATCACCTAATAAAACACTAAGCACTATGCATGTGGAGATCACTTAAATGATGTATCAACACTCTTGGTATGTTTCCTCAGCCTCACACCCCTCAAATGGCTGGTTGGGGGTTGTATTTATAAGCCCCACTGAGAAAGTAGTCGTTGGGGTTGAATTCCCGCGAAACTGCTACTGACCGAACGCTGAATCGTCCTGACCGGACGCGTCCGGTCGTCCCGACCGTTGAGCCGGCAAAACACTGATCGGACGTTGTCCAGCGTCCGATCGCCTGCCACCGGACGCGTCCGGTCACAGATTTGCCGCTCTGGAACCTTACTGTAATCGATCGGACGCTGCGTTCCTGCGTCCGGTCGGTTGCCGCCAGCGTCCGGTCCTCGCGTCCGGTCGCCTGTCAGCCGAGCCACCGGTCCAGCGTCCGGTCACGTCTGCGAGCTCGTTTCTTCGTGATCTTGCGTACGGCTTGGTTTCTAACTTCATGCTTGGACTTTGCTTGATATCTTGGGTCTTTTCTTGTGCTCCTAAGGTCTTGCTTAAGGTGTTGATCATCGGATCATCACGTCGCCTTCGTCCAAGTCACGTCTTGCACCCTGTTGGACTACAAAGCAAACACTTACAAATTCATTAGTCCAATTTGGTTGTGTTGGTCATCAAACACCAAAATCCAAAGTAAATGGGCTTAGGGTCCATTTTCCTTACACAGTGTTTTCCTCTCACAACAAATCAACCAGAACAGTGTTTCGGCTTATTTTTTCAGCGAAGCGAACGGAGCCAAAAGGACTACTTATTCCTCTTGCATTTCTAGCGCACGCAACGTGTTGAAATGGAGGGACAATGTGTGAATCATAATTGACTGATATATACCGCCTTTGCCACTGCATCTAAATCTGTTATACACTGCATATATTGTTAGTCTCCTGCCCCCGTGAAGCGTGGGGTTACCTGCTAGTTTGATTTATATATGGTGATGTCAGTGTCGCCGATAGCAGGCGGCCGGACTCAGGAAGGAGATTACAGAACCTACGGTATGTATTGATAGAAGAACTTGTTCGCTACAGGGAAGAAAATACAGAATTCCTTTCATGCCCTCTCCCTCTCCCTGTGGCACAGATATAACAGCTTCGATTCACTCTTCTCAGCCTCAAGCCAGTGGGCCGACGGAGTGGTCTTTAGGCCGACTCGGCTTCTCGTTGCAAGATGTGCAAGCCCATTCCGGCCCAGCCAACTTGACGTTGCTGACTCTCTTCCTCTTGGGCCTTGGTGCCGCCAACGGATCCCCAGGGTGAGGTTTGCTAACATCCCTCCCCCCTTGAGTGCTGGCACCAGGGAAACACTGCATAACAGCGTCGGCGTCCTCCCAGGTAGCAAGGTCGTCGTCGAGGCCGGACCACTTGATCAGCAACTGCTTGACAGAGTGGGATCCACGTTGATGAAGTCTGGACTGCAGCACGCACTCTAGGACTTGCAAGTTGTTGTCGAGGTCGGGGAGCCTGGCGGAGACAGCTGGAACAGCGGACGACACCGGCTTCAACAGCGAGACGTGGAACACCGGGTGGATGGAAGACGTCGGTGGTAGCTCCAGCTTGTACGCCACTGCTCCGATCTTGGACAGCACCTTGAAAGGACCAAAGTACTTGAAGCACAGCTTGTGGTGGGAGCGCGGCGCCAACGAGGACTGTACGTAAGGCTGTAGACAGAGGTAGACGAAGTCGCCAACCTGGAACGAACACTCGGAGCGTTTCTTGTCCGCTTGGTGCTTCATGCGCTGCTGGGCTCGAAGGAGATGCTGACGAACAGAGGCCAGCATGGTGGTGCGCTCCGCCAGCATGGAGGCGACGTTCGGCACAGGGGAAGCAGCAAGTTCAGTAATACCAAAATGACGAGGAGAACGACCGAACAGTACCTCAAATGGAGATTTTCCCAAAGCTGAGTGTGAACTGGTATTGTACCAGTACTCGGCAAGTGGCAGCCACTTCAACCACTGTCGTGGGCAAGAATGAACAAAACACCGCAGATAAGTTTCGAGGCATTGGTTGACACGTTCGGTCTGGCCGTCAGACTGAGGATGGTACGCTGAACTCATAGCCAAAGTGACTTGGGCAAGGCGAAAGAGCTCACGCCAAAACTAGTTGGTAAAGATGGGATCACGATCGGAGATGATATGAGTAGGCGAGCCATGAATTTTGAAGATGTTGTCGAGGAAAGCTTGAGCTACTCTGTGGGCTGTATAAGGGTGATGTAATGGAATGAAATGTGCAAATTTACTTAGCTTATCCACAACCACCATGATGCAGTTAGCGTGGCCAGAAGGTGGTAAGCCATCGATGAAGTCCATAGAAACCATTTGCCAGGCTTCGGCAGGAACTGGCAGAGGAGAAAGAAGACCCGGGTAGCGGGCTCGATCGGGTTTGGCCTGGTGGCAAACTGAGCAAGCAGCAACAAAAGCTTTGATGGACTGCTTCATACCGTGCCAGAAAAAGAGCTTCTTAATGCGGCTGTAAGTGACTGGAAACCCGGAATGGCCTCCCAGCTCGCTGTCATGAAGGGCTGAGATAATTTGTTGCTGCAGTTGATGGTTGTGGCCAACCCAGATGCGGCCTGAGTGGCGAATGACACCATGATGCAAGGTGAAAGGTGGATGACTGTGAGAGTTGACAGACAGCTCCTGGAGCAACCTGGAAGACTCAAGGTCAGAAGCATAACCGGCGGTAACATCGGCAAGCCAAGCCGGAGTGGAAATGGATAGAGCTTGTAGTTGATATGGTGGGTCTGGATGACGGGACAGAGCATCGGCTGTAGAATTGGACTTGCCGGGCTTGTAGACTACCTTGTACTGAAGACCGACCAGTTTGGTGTGCATCTTGAGCTGCCACTGGGTCTGCAGACGCTGATCAGTGAAGTGCATGAGGCTGCGTTGGTCAGTAAAGATAGTAAACTCGCTGTGCTAGAGATATGAACGCCACTGCTCGACGGCCACTATGATTGCCAGGAACTCCTTTTCATAAGTAGACAAAGCTCGAGATCGGGGGCCAAGTGCTTTGCTGACAAAAGCAAGTGGGTGTCCCTCTTGTAACAGGACTGCTCCAACACCCAAGTCACTGGCATCGGTCTGAAGTTGAAATGGCCTCTGAAGCAAGTCTGATGGCATGGAACACCGGAGAGGCAAAAACTGGGCGACTTTCAAAGCATCCATAGCAGCTTGGTGAGATAGGGTCCAAATGAATATAGACCCCTTCTTGAGCAGATCAGTCAGAGGTCTGGCCAATGTAGCAAAGTGCTGCACAAACGTGCGGTAGTAGCCGGCTAACCCCAAGAAGCTGCGGAGCTCTTTGATATTCCGGGGTGGAGGCCACTGCTGGACAGAGTCAATCTTGCTGGGGTCTGTGGAAACACCATTATGGCTGACAATGTGTCCTAGGTATGAAATGGACTGTTGTGCAAAACGACATTTGGAGATCTTAACTTTCCATTGGTCGCTTGCTAACAAGGTAAAAACCTGGCGAAGGTGCTGAATGTGGTCTTCGAGAGTATGGCTGTACACAAGAATGTCATCGAAGAAAACCAGGGCACACTTGCGCAATAAAGGGTAGAGAGTGGTGTTCATGGCGCCTTGGAATGTATTTGGTGCGCCGGTCAATCCGAAGGCCATGACAGTAAACTCAAACTGACCCCAATGTGTTTGGAAGGCAGTTTTATGTTCTTCACCGGGTGCCAGACGAATCTGATTAAAACCAGCCCGGAGATCCAAGCAAGAAAACCAGCGGGCGTGGGCCAACTCATCCAACAGCTCATCCACCACTAGGATAGGGAATTTGCTCTTGATGGTCAAGGCGTTGAGCATCCTGTAGTCAACGCAGAACCGCGATGATCCATCTTTCTCGCGGACCAAAAGCACCGGGGAAGAGAAAGCACTCGAACTGGGTTATATCATGCCGTCTGTAGCATCTCAGCAACTTGTTTTTCAATTTCATCCTTGAGCGCTGGCTTGTAACGGTACTGACGGAGAGCCACTGGTGGAGCACCAGGAACTAATGGAATATGATATCATTGACGACGAGGTGGCAGATCAGAAGGTTCTTGGAATAGCTCAGAGAATTCGTCAATGAGATGCTGGATGGCTGGAGGAAGCACAGGAGTGTCCGATGGAGTAGCAGGAGCAGTAATGTGACAGAGCTGCATGAGATCGTGCTGATCAGAATCCAGCAACAGGCCATGAAGAGTGACATGGCGCTGGCCATAAGGAATGCTCATCCAATCAACCCTCATAGGCGAGAAGGCTTCTAACCAATCCATACCGACAATCATGTCATAAGAGCCCAACTGCAGGATGCGCAGGGTAGAGTGGAAAGAGTAGCCTTGAACTGACCATTCAACACAGCTGAGTTCGGCGGCACAGAGAAGAGAGCCCCCATCAGCCACACGAACTGTCATTGGTTTAGGAAGAGGACTCAGATTGGGCAGACCGGTTGCAATGCAAGAACTCAAGAAGGAATGGATGCTGCCGGAATCCACCAAAATGACGACGTCACGGCCAAGCAACGATCCCTTGAATTGCATAGTTCTGGGAGCAGCTGAACCAGAAGCCGCAGCGGAGGAGAGCATCATGAAAGCCTGAACATCGGTGGGCTGATCAGCATCTTGGATTGGACTATCGACAGCTTCCTAGAATGCCTCAGAGCATAGGTCCCAGACTTCTTGAAGAGCATGAACTTGTGGAACTAGAGCACACCTATGGCCTGTAGCCCACTTGTCGCCGTAGCGAACACAGAGGCCACGTGCTCTCCGGTAATTTCTTAGAGTGGATAGCTTGTCGTCGATAGAAGTAGCCTTGGTTGGAACTCGCTTCTCAGGGACTAGATCTGGCACAGCTTGGGGACGCCAGGGTGGAAGAGGCAGGGGAAGAGCACCCTTGATGGTTGCCGTGCGAGCGAACGGGGACGCTTCCGAGCACTTGAATTCCTTGCGGACACCTTGGTCCAGCGCCTCTTCCTGTAACAAGGCGAGAGTACAAGCAGTATCGAGGTTTTGGGGTCGAGCAACCATAACAACAGAGCGAATATCATCGCGTAAACCATCAACAAAGCGAGTTGTAAAATAGAGTTTATCAGGGTGAGGATTGTAGGCTTTGAGTTGTTCAAAAAGATCAGTCAATTTTTCTATATAATCAGACACGGTGGAAGTGTGTTTAATGTGGAAAAGCTTACGTAAGAGCAGCTCGTGCTGATCACGGCTAAATCGCTCATGGATGAGGTTAGAGAAAGATTCCCAGGATATGTTCTGAACTTCAGACTCAACAGACTGAAGCCAATGGGCTGCGGCATGGGTGAAATGGTGAGTGGCGACGCGAACCCAGAGCGCTGGATGAACTGAGTACATTTCAAAGTGGGCACGAGCACGGGAGAGCCACAGCTTAGGATTATCCCCATCGAATTGAGGAAACAACATCTTAGGGAGTTGGCCTAAAGTGGGATTGGCTTGATGGGGAAAATAATTAGGCTGTTGGGAACTGGGGTGAGGAGCATATTGCGTAGGTGGAAACGGAGACGACTGGTAGTATGGTGATGGGTATGGGTTCGGCGATGGTGGAGGGGGCTGGGAAGGGTACGGCAGCAGGGGTGGAAGGGGAGGATATGGTGGTGGAGGAGGAGGAGGATGGAACTATAACGGCGGCGGAGGAGGATTAGGTGCGGGTAACGTACCATTGGCCAGGCATGGGGCTATGGTCGTGACCGAGCCATACCCCGCATCCCGTGGTGGTGAGGCGACGCCGTGCCCACTGGGCCAGTCGGTCGTTGATCCGGCAGATGCGCGCCCGGCGACCAACTCCAGAATACCCTTGTGCTCGGGAGATCCACCATTAGGAGCAACGCTGGATCGATCCCAGAGCTTGGACAGCCGATCCACCTCTGAGCGAATGGTGAAGAGGGAGCTCTCGATCCGGGGACGCCAGGCGGTGAATGCTTTCGAGGTGGATTCCAGGGCGGCAACCCGTTCGTCGCGCTCGTCCTGGATCTCGACGTAGCGCACCATCTCCAGATCATGGACGCGCCCCTCCAGCTCGCTGACGCGTTCGGAGAAGTGGCCGCCCCAGTTGTCAGCGACGATGGCGGCGGTGTACTGGGCGGAGGCGAACTGCTCCAAGGAGTCGAGGCGGCTGTCGACAGCGGAGTCGTGCTCGGAGCGGAAGGCCTCCGACTCGGTGAAGTGTCGGTCCAGACGGGCACCGAGGCCGTCGAACTCGGAGCGGAAGGTGTCGAAGCGGTGAATCAAATCGTCGAACATCTGGCGGACGACGGGATCCATGGCGCCGCGGGATCGTTGAAGGCGGGTGAAGTGGGGATGGGCGGGTGGGAGGATCTCTAGCACGCGCGGTGGTCGGAGGTCGACGGCTTTGATACCAATGTCAGTGTCGCCGATAGCAGGCGGCCGGACTCAGGAAGGAGATTACAGAACCTACGGTATGTATTGATAGAAGAACTTGTTCGCTACAAGGAAGAAAATACAGAATTCCTTTCATGCCCTCTCCCTCTCCCTGCGGCACATATATAGCAGCTTCGATTCACTCTTCTCAGCCTCAAGCCAGTGGGCCGACGGAATGGTCTTTAGGCCGACTCGGCTTCTCGTTGCAAGATGTGCAAGCCCATTCCGGCCCAGCCAACTTGACGTTGCTGACTCTCTTCCTCTTGGGCCTTGGTGCCGCCAACGGATCCCCAGGGTGAGGTTTGCTAACAGGTGACAAGAAACATCTCTAACTGATCCATATGTATTACCGTTTCCTCTGACAATACCAAAAGGTATTATCAATTTACTATTCTATTTGGTGAAACTTTCCATGACTGACTTCTCATTTGGTTCTCATAAGTCATGTGTTTGGTTGTCTAAGCCCTTGTTTAGTTTCACCCCAACTTTCAAAAATTTGCTACAGTACCTGTCACATCGAATGTTTGCGGCCCGTGCATGGAGCATTAAATGTAGACGAAAAGAAAAACTAATTGCACAGTTTGGTGGGAAATTACGAGACGAACGTTTTGAGCCTAATTAGTCCATGTTTGAACACTATTTGCCAAATAAAAACGAACGTGCTATAGTAGCCCAAAATTCAAATTCCTACCACTAAACACAGCCTAAGTGAAACTGCATCATATGCTCTAGATTAGAAAAAGTGGGCCGAGTTGAATTGTATTTCTAAAATAAGTGTTTGAACACAAATTTAGTTCTATCGTTAGTTAAACTATCTAAAATTAATTTAAATTTATGAAAAAACTATATCAATATAACATAAATAGGTGTAGCATGAAAATATATTCTTCGATAAATCTAATGATACATATTCGGTATTATAAATATTAACAACTTTTTTACATGAATCATATAGTTAAATTTAAAGTTGACTCGAAACTGTACTAGAACTCTGCTCGGGTAAATAGTTGTTTTCAAAAAAAAAGTTGAAGTATTTTTTTACTATCTTCGGCAATACGTAATAAAATGAACTGGGCCGACCAGACCTTGTTTTAGTTGGGCCGACTGGGCCTGTTTTTGTTTTACCTTGGGACGTTCTCCTCTCCATGGAGGCAATCAGGCAAGGAGCATGAGCTCGAGCAACCAACGCCTCCACACGACCTCCATGGCGGGAAGCCGCCGCCACGGAGCGCGGTCGTCGCAGCAGGGCGCCGAATCCTCGTCGCTGGCGGATGCCACTCTCAGCACCAGGTCTGTAGGCTGACCCCAACCCTAACCACTCATCTCTCTCTGCTACCTCCCCCCCCCCCCCCCCCAGAAACAGGAGAGAATCCACGAGCTCTTGCCACCCATCAATCAATCAGTAGTCTTGGTTTAGTCAATCGCTAGTCTATAGACGAGCACATCAATCAGTATACTACTGAAATGTCTAGTCTTGGTGTCAAAAAAAGAAAAAGTGTCGAATCATTTGGTGGACTGGTAGAGAAATTTAGTGTATTTTGTTGATAAATTAGCGTGACATTTTGATCAAAATGGCAGTGATATATTTAGGGTATTTTTGGTCAATTAGTAGTGGGGCAGTTAGTGCACTGGCCTCCTTTAATTTGGGTCTCCACCCCCTGTTTGGATGCACTTCAATCCACCCCAATTCACATGGGTTGGGAAGGATTGGGGTGGAAAATTAGTAAAGTTTCCACTCCAGTCCCTCCGAACCCAAGTGGATTATAGTGGATTGGAGTGCACCCAAACAAGTTATGCTATTGTGGAAAAAAGCAAACTATTGGTGGTTCTGACATAGCTTGTCCCGATTGAAGTTTAGTATGTCAAGATAGACCACCATGCCTTATTGTTCAGTTACATCCTACTGCATTTCCTACAGTTTCCAACAGTATAACTCTATTATGTTTCGGTTCTTTATTCTGATCCACTGTTATTGAATTTCTATGTGACAGAGAAGTTACCATTGTGGAGAAGCCCTCTAAGAACACCTGTCACACCTCAGGCTCTACTTCATCGACTTTATCTGGACCTTATGTTTGTGCAGATCTCGTGGACAGCCTGCTTCATGAAATCATTATTCTCATCAACTCATTCCAGGACTTCCTTGCTTTTAGTGGCACCTGCCACTCTTGGCGTGCAGCAGTCTCTTCCTTCCCCTCTGTGTATGCTTTCAACTTCCCACCTCTCCACCTTGAACCAGATGATCCTTATGTCCCTCCACATAGCAGAGGTATCAAGACCCTCCGTTTGTCTAATTGCAAATGGTAGCTCAGTGACCTTACCAAGAAAAACCTATCCCTTCAATGTTCAACGCCTCAAAACACTCCAAATGAAATGCACTATCTGGGCTGCTCACATGGGTATCTTATCTTTACATGTGAGGAACACTGCCTCCTCGTCGATGCATACACTGGTGCCAAGGTGAAAGCACCCGAACTACCATGCAACAACAATCTTGATGGCCCCATTCAGTTCATCCAACTCGCGCCTCCTCCTTTTCTCAAGGGCCTCCATGTTTGAGTGGCAGGTTGGAACAAACGCCTGGTCAGAGCATCCTCTTCATCTTGACCATGAACGCATCTATCAGGTTGTGTTCTTCAAAGGTCATATCCTTGTCATAGATGCTCTTATGAGGCTTCATACTATCCAATTGACACCTCAATTCAGCATGAAAGAAGTAGCAGTTACGTGGAGGTCCCTTCAGTGCCTGCCTCTTACCCCCATGGCTGGTGGTCTGTGGTGACATGCTTCTCATGGTTAAGCTCGCAATTACTCGTAGTTCTCTTCCCTCACTTAGCAGCCACATTAGATTTTTTGAGGTCTTTCGCCTTGACTTCTCAGTGAAGCCAGCCAAGTTGGTACAGATGGAGAAGCTGGAAAACCATGCGCTGTTTCTTAGCCTGGATAGGAGGAACCCTGCATTTTCTTGTGTTAACCCCGAGAGATGGGAAGGGAAGAGTAACTGCGTTTATGTTGCCAGGCTATTTGATGATGCTGATCCTGAAGAGGCTTGGACAGCGCTGGAGGTCAGTCAGTGCCACACGGCCACATAGTTGACTCCATGATGTATGGTATTGATTTCTCACCGGACTACAGTCAAATAGGCAGCCTCTGGCTGTTCCCCAGTCTGGTTTATGGCGCTAGCCAGTGACCATGTTGGCTTGCAAGGTTTGGGCTAGCCTTGCACAGGCCCTGGAGATTGCTGTTTTCTTAGTTTCAGTTAGCAAGGTCGATGTGACTCGAACAGTTTCTTGAGTTGGACCAGCGTTATGTGTTCAAAATACTTTTGATGCGTATTGGGCATGCCTGCTTGTAATCTGGTGAAGAACTGACATCAGAATTGCATTTTGCATTTGTCATTTGAACATAGGTACCTATGCGCTTCGGAATGTAGCTGATGGTTTTCAGGCTTTGTTACCATCTGCAGTTGCTATTCTGCTTATTGTTACTGGAGCAGGACAAACTGAAAAGGGATTACAAAAAGTTTGTACCGAGTTGTTACTGACGGCGGCTATGTCGTCTCTGCGCTTCCATGCATTTCCCCCTTATTTTAGTTTTCTGCTTTAAGCATGTGCGCCTTACGTATTCCATCACTGTTTTGACCGTGTATTTTCTAAAATATTCAGTACAAGTTGGAGCATTATACTATTACTATGTGTTGGTTATCATAGTAATCAGCTCAAGCTTTTGTCTACGGCATGAACAACATAGCGACATCAATAGATTCTTTTGTTTCATTTTATCTGTTTGGCAAGTGCACACTATTGTACAGAGTTGAACGGACCCTATATTATTAAAAATCTTAATTATGTACAGTCAGTAAGTAAATTTTATGAAGATTCACTCTATTGCTCAGCAAAACCTGCATAGACACGTTTTACACTGTTTTTTAAGTTTTGGGCATGGGATTCTAATCCAGTGAATGATGAAACAACCCCATGACTTTCTTTTCTAGAAAAAAAATATTTCCTCAACTTTCTATTGAAAAGTTACAAAGTTATATTCACAACTTTTGTATATAATATTTTGTAGGGCATAACTTATAACGACAACTTCTATTCATAATTTTTCAATGTATTTTTTGACATTAATTTACATACAACTTATCATGACAACTTTTATCTATGCCATTTGAAATCCAAATTTTGTTCATAATTATCAACGGGCAAACTTTTCATAATAATTTCTCAACATAGAATTTCTTGCACAACTTTTATATAATAAATTTATGAACAACATAACTTGTACCTATAAGTTTTTGTTGTTCAATGTCCTTAGAAAATATTTATAAATAACTTATTCAACACGATTTTTTATATAATTTGATCAGGGCAAACTACTATAGAAGAAAAATAGGGGAAGACATTATTTGTATAAAGTGGTTGTTTAGCCTAGTTACACACTATTTAAACGACGCAAAGTGGTAGTCATTTATGTTTAATCGTTCATTTATCCTACTTAAACGGTCATTTTGCATGTTTAAGTGGTTGTGTTAGCCTGAATAATGGCTAAGCGATAGGTGACTGATTATTTACCGTTGATAACATCCATGCTAGGTTGGAGATATGGGGCAAAGCTGGGCTAAATTGGAAATATGAAGAAAAAAACATATTTGAAAATTATACAGATATTATTACTACTCCATGGCGAAGTTAGAACAAATTTGAGGAGTGCGTGTATGCTGCTTTGCCATAAGTATATATTCCCTCGGTTCTACAAAGAGTATCATTCTTACTTCCTAATAAATCAAATATTTTTAACTTTGACCAAATATATAATAAAAAACAATATTTATGATGCATAATTAGTATCATTAGATGAATTGATAAATATATTTTTATAATAATCTTATTTGGAGATATAAACGTTGCTAATATTTCTACAAACTTAGTCGAATTTAAGAAAGTTTGGTCAGCATGAATTCCACAGCAAATTTTTTTGGGACTGAGGAAATATGGTTATGCATATAATTTCATACAATGTTTTCTTAACAAGCATGTATATAGTTTAAATGCAAGCTATTATCTTGTAGCCACGCACAATGAAAATGATGCAGTGAGAGTTTATAAGAAAAAAGAAACACACTTATATATTATACTATTCTGATGATGGAGTGAAAGAAAAGTTCATTCTAGTAAAAAGGGAACAAATAATTTAGGCCAAGTTTGGATGTTGTAGTTAAAAAAACAGTATTAAAATGCAACAGTTTTCAAAATCAAATGCATGTAAACAATGATAATTTAAAACTAAGTAAGTCAAAGCATTGATTATAACTAAATTAACAAATAAAATGATTCGAAACAAAAAAAAATGCAGATAAGGATAGCATGCGATGAGCAGCAGAGTCCGCAGTAGATCCATTATCTAAAGGTTATCCCGAGATGATACGATGGCCATTGGGTGAAGGCTTTAATCACACCCTGTACTGGCTATCGGCTTTCACCGGCTAGTGCTCTACCTGCATGCTGTTCTCTGCTTGTCAGCCTGCTGTTATTGAGCTTGGGAGGTGCATGTGTTTCAGCCGAGAGGGGTGCATTCCCAGAAATTTGTGACAGTTAGCTCTAAAAAAAATTTACCCCATGGGTGCATGTGCACCCACTATGATCTAGGTAGCTTTGCCCCTGATGGGAACATAGGCTTTCGTAAAAGAGCTAATGTGGTCTTGACGAGAGCAAAGCATGTTAAGTTGTTAACCTTTGTTCCTTTTCCGTTGATATAAACAACTGTCTTTGGATCAATTAGACAAATTCAAAATCCTAGCCCGTTTTCATCTCATTTAAATGCCTCCCCTGCAGGAACTGCCTTTGGATCCTTGGACATGAAGAAACTCTCCTGAAAAGTAATTTCATATGGCATGGTTTAGTCCAATACACGAAGAACCATCTTTGTTGTTTTAGTGCTCGTGCTCACGTTACAATTGAGGAAGCGACAGAGGCACCTGTTGACGCTACAATTGTGAAAACAACAGAGGCTGCAGTACACAAAGCATACATTATAATTGAGGTTGAAGACGTTAAAATTAAGGTCCTCGAAGAGTTGAATGGACTTCGACCATAGAAGGTGCATATATGGTCAAATTTTAGACTTTATCATTAAATATGTATTTTGAGAGAGGGGCATATGCACCCACATGTACATATGTAGCTTTGCCCCTACAAGCAAGAGGACCTCTACACCAGTGTTTATTAAGAGACTGCTTTTACAGCAATAAATGGATCAATTGGGAAGAAATCAAACATTCTAAAGAGTTAAAAGATGTTGAAAAAAATATCTTCAGATTGGTCTTCACACGTTAATGTCTAAACGACAGGACTACCATGAAGAGATGATTAGATAGTTCTTCTCCACATTCTATGTATCTCTTACAAGATTTTCAGCATAAATGTTCATTAACAAATAAAGAGAAAGATCACACTTTAGAATGAAAATTATAAGCATAGTCTATTATTGCTATTCCATCTACTTTTGGCGAAGATATCCAGAGCGACCACCTCCACATATTTGCTCGACAACCGGATCATCTCCCTAGCGTCCTCATGTTGCAGGAACGCTTCAAACCGTAGCCAATACGTTCCCTAAAGGTAGCCTACAAAAAGGAAGTATATTATTTTTTCTCAAAAACAATATCATTACATGAACACCAAATTGCCCAAATAAGAGTTGCACCTCCACGAAAATACTTTTTCTCTCCTCTCTTGCTATGCCCGTTATCCAATTCCCCAGCATATCAGATATGGATCTAGGTGGGTATAACCCGATAGCTATATGAATTCTGTTCCAGATTGTCTTAACATGTTGACAAGCAAAAAAAAATGCTTAATTGTTTCATTGCAATTACAGAAACAACACTTTTGGCTACCCTTACAATTTCTTTTGGCTAAATTATCATTTGTTAAATGCTAAGTAGGAGATATGGGACAAAGTTGAACTAAATTGGAAATATACTAATATTATTACTACTTCGATAAAGTACAATGCGTTGAACAAATAAAACGTAGAATTTGACTCTTGAAAACTTTTGCAATGATGTTGAAGTAAGAGCATGCATCCGTGACTAATGGAGGTTCGAAACAAAATTCAAAAGTCTTATAACGAAAAGCATGTGACCATAGAAACACAGAGATCATGAGCTCCGCACACCTGAAAAAGAAAAACAGGAGCCATCTGTCGTTCGCTCCAAGCGAACGAACTGACTCTATATTGGATTTGCGCAATCCAACATAACATGCATCCCAATGTTTTATACTGACTACATAGTCTATGAATAGCAAACACGTGCATAATAGATTCTGAACCTGCTCGGCTATACGATACTCCTCAAAATCTTGCTGCAAATATTAATTTGCCAATATTTTATAGGCGTTAGAGCCGGCCGGGGTCAGCGTGTCCTAGAGGTTTTAGTTAGCAATTTGCACTGGGACAGGAAATGGTTTCAACCTAATCAGAAACAAAATGAATGAAGTTCAAAAAAAAAAAACAAAATGAATGATTGTTCTCCCAAAGTTTGGGTCCGGTTTCTCCGCTGGCTGGGTTGGTCCATTTCTGTTCCCACCCTGTGCCGCGGGCACCATCTTCTTCCCCAATTCCACCTCTCTCGGGATACGGCTCAAGGCTTCGTCCAACGCCATGGCTGCCTCTTCAAGCTCATGATCCTCAACCACTTCATGCTTAGCAAAACTGAATAGCGTTCTACTCATCTCTTCAGCTTGTTGCTTCTTCATTTGTTCTAGATCCCATTGAGTCAGTCTTTGGGTAGGGTAGGCTGCTCCTGGTGATCCCATTTATTTGGCCGGGGCACTTTGGGCAAGTCTGCACAACTCTGGCTCCAAATGTCAACCTCTGCCTCTGCTTCCTCTTCCTCTGCGTTGCCCGAAACTGCATGCATGTGCCTTCTTCTCGCCCGCCGGTCAGCTTGACAGCGCGACGCGAGCAATCTCTCCTACTTTTGGGTGGACGTGGATGAAAAGACCGAAATCCAGCGATCGTCGGCCGGAGCTCTCTCCTCGTACTGTAGTTATCTAAAGACCCCTCGATCATTTTTCGTGGGCTCCTCTTCTGTATGATCCGCGTCTGTTGCCTTATCGAGGCCATCGAGACGCTTTCGCTGTCCTCTCCCTTGCTTCGGACGCATCGGTGATCGGCCGGGGTGCCGGCCGACGGCCGTCGGCGTTCCGGCTCCTTCCTCGCCTCGCCGCTGCTCCAGACCAGACGGGGACGCCCCCTCCTTTCCCTCTGCCCCGCGGCGTCCGTGCTTCTAGTTCAACTGAATCATCAGAAACAAAATGAACGGCCTACTCTGCATCGGATCGGAAACCATCTCGGTTAGCTAAGCCGTATCGTTAACGACACCACCGCAAATTCGCGTGCATCGTACGTACGTACGGTTCCTGTTACCATTTCGACTTCGGACATGCATGGGGAAGCAGCCACCGATCGAGCTATGATCTTGTGCATCGTTACGATAAATAGTGGGGGCAGGCCACCGACCTTCCCTCCCGTCGTCGCCTGTCTTGCTCTTGTTCTCCACCTCTCTGATCTCCATCTCTAGGGTTTAGGCGCCTAGTTCTCTGCCAAGACCGCTTGCTAGCTTCCTGCGATCTCCACCATGTGCACCGTAGCTCCTTTCGTCCTTCCCAGCCTCGCCGGCGCAGACATGATGAAGAGGACGACGATGGCCACGCACGCAGAGGTCGCTCCTGCCGCGCTGCGCTGGTGCGACTATGGCGTGGACGATGACGCCGACATCGACGCGTTGCTTCGGGACATACACGCCGTCGTGCGCCATCGCACCCCCGCCGCCGCGGACCTGCCGATGCCGCCCCCGGAGTTTCTTGCGCGGTCTCGGCGACACAACTATCACTATGACTACGAGGACAGCGACTTCCAGGCCGTTCTCCACGGTATTCGGAGCGTTCGGATCCCAGCCGCCGGCTTTGCTTCGATGCCGGTGGATGCTTCTGACGGCTCCCCAAGGACACCAGCAGCAGCGGTGGTGCTTGCAGCGCCGCTCAGCTACGGCGACGATGCCACCGAGGCCGATGTGGTCACCATCAAGACGTCGCCCAAGATGAAGCAGCCGCTGCAGTACGACTACGACGCCGACATCGACGCCACGTTCCGGACCATGGAGACAGAGGCCATGGAACGTCCCTCGCCAGACTACCTCAGCGATCGACAGGGAGGGGAGATGATGATGATGGACCGCGCCGACATCATCGACAAGATGCATCGCTTCTCCACACACTACGACCTCGCCCCGGGAGCGTTCCACCGCGCAGTCTCCTTCGTCGACCGGTTCCTGTCGGCCAAGAAGATCAACCGCGACGAGCGCCAGATTTGCCTCCTCGGCGCCGCAGCCGTCTTCGCGGCGGCCAAGTACGAGGACAGGAACACCGTGCTGAAGATCAACTCCGACCACGTCGCCATGTACGCTGGGTGCACCCGAAGCGAGGCTGTCGACCAGGAGCGCGAGCTGGTTGCCGTGCTCGGCTACCGCCTGAGCGGACCCACGGCCTACACGTTCGTCGAGCACTTCATGAGGCACAGCCAGGAGGAGGAGGTGATCAGGGCCCTGGCGAATCACCTGGCCGACATGGCGTTGCTGGACTACAGGTGTGTGGCGTTCCTGCCATCCGCCGTGGCCGCGTCGGCGATCTTGCTGGCGAGGACGGCCCTGTACTATTCGACGGCGGTGCCGGTGGATGCAGGCTATACGCTCGAGGAGCTCAGCGACTGCATACAGGCGATATACGACATGCATGAGAACCTGTGGGTGTGGCCAGGCTGCGCCGCCCAGATGATGCTACACTGGGATAGCACTGCTCAGTTCCGCTATTTCTTGCCTCCCCTGTCAATGCTGATTGCCATGCATTGACTGACCTGTACAAACACGCTGCTGCTGCTGCTGCTGCTAATAGATGGTACAAACCTTTTTCGGCTAGACCCTGTCTGGGTAGCACTATCAGCTACTCTAGGATTGTTATGATCTGCACCCTGTTTGTTTGGGCTGGTTTGGCTTATAAGTTATGGCTGAAAGTATTGTTGGTTAGTTTGGCGTGAAAGAAAAATAATGTTCATTGGCTGATAAATCATGGCTTATAAGCAAATATAACCAAACGAACAAGTCACTGATCTTTTTAGTACTATCTAATTAAGACAATGGATCGTTAATGGATCTCAGTTTTTTGTAGTATTTGTTTGTTTCAGTTTGTAATGTTCATATGTACATGTGCATGCATCTGAATGGATTATTGGAACTCGTTTTAAAATCATGGTGTCTTTGTTACTTGCAAGTTATTGTGATATTTACTATTTGATTTGGTCTGATTTGTTAATTCCTGGATTCAAGGTGATTGCTAGACGTCAGCAGGTACTGTAGGTGCATTCTTCCATTCTTTTTCCAAAGCCTTTCTTGATGGACGGAAATCGGTCCTCCGTTATCCGTCAACTAGGAAGAGTGCACTAGAACGTAGATGGGGGGAAGGATGCACCCCATAATAGATGGTTAAACCTTTTCAGGGAATTGTTAGTCCACCCGATCATACATCTTGCAAAGGTCCAGAGTGATTTTCATATCACACCTTTTATATGTCATGATTATTTTCTTTTTATTTTCCTATAAGATTCAAATGAGTTTTATACCACATGATTTTGCAAGCTACATTGATCTCATAGAAGATTTGATCAAGGTGACATGTTATGAAACGATGCCTCTCTAATTGACGTCTTTTCCTAGAGATGATCTCATCCATTGATTCAAAGATTGCGATTAGGATTGGACGAATATTTTGTCACCAAACGGGCATGCCCTTTGAGCATGCAGTTGTGAACAGTTGCCACCATTCGGAGAGGGTGTCTTGCGAATAGATGCCTGTCCAAGACACCTAGTCCCTGTATATATATACATATCCAAGAGATCAATGAGAATGTTTAGTTCTTCCAATCCTTTGTTCAGTTTACATTTTCATTACTAACAACTCATTTCTAAACCCTTAGTGCAAACAGTAGTTTCTTTTAACACAAACAGTACAAAGTTAATATATAAGTTTTAAGTAACTACATTTAGATATCTTGAAGTAACCAAAATCCTCTGTTCAAGCAACGCCAGGACAACGTTATGCAATACAGTTTCAAAAAGAAATTAGACCACAATTTTGCAACTCCATGCCCTCTTCCACCTCTTCCATTTCATTGTTTCAAGTTTTAACATAGATCCAGCAGCAATTACAACTCATGGCATTGCATCTTTTATAAGTGACGGTATCTAAATGAACCTGCTCGACTACACTATTCCAAATCCTGCTGCAAATCATGCAAGGCGTGAGCGTGGCAGGGCAACGTGTGCCGGGGCTCAAAAGAACAATGGACGCTGCACATATTGTTTCATTTACTGGCTACTACTTACATGGATACAACTGGGATTAGATTTTACAGGTTACACTAGTGCGGTCAGAACCAGGAATCACATGCCAATGGCTCGCTCAGCTTCTCCATCCTTTTCACTTGCCACTCCATCTCCCGACACCTGTCACAATTATCATATTACTGTTGTTTTGGCAGCAAATGGTATAGATCTAAAGATAATGGGATCTTTCTGCATCAAGTAGCAAACAAGTATGCCAAGGTCACAGGATTTAGTAAGCCTTACCTTTATCTGGGATAGATATTGATCCAAAGCACCATCACCATAAAGAATCTTAGCTCCGCAGCCAGGTTGGTCCACTGATCCTACTGCATCTTCATCTACAACCACTGCATCAATTCGCTTCTCCCCAGATTTTGCATCTGGAATCTGTAAGGAAGCAAATCAATTGTAAGCTGTAACAACAATTAGTATGCCAACTCCATAGACTTTACAAGTTAGGTGAATAGAAAGAGAATACAAAATCATCATGCAACAAACCTCATACATAGAATCCATGAGAATAGTCTCAAGGATAGTTCTTAAACCCCGTGCACCAGTATTTTTTGACATTGCCTTTTTGGCAATTATTCTAAGTGCACCATCTGTAAAGTGAAGCTTAACCTGAAACCCAATGTTGAGCCAAGTTGAGACACTAGGGAGATACTAATTTCTGCATGTTTCCATGGTAAGCATACTCACATTGTTCATGCTAAACAATTTCTTGAATTGTTTACCCAGGGCATTCTTTGGCTCAGTGAGAACCTAGCAGAATAAAATTGTATCAGTACTGTGTGAGAAGTACTCTAATAAGTAATAATCATATTGAAATATAAGTGCATGCTTCTCTAAACAAGGTAGCAGCATAAGCGTGCATTACTAGACAGACCAGGACGTTAGGAAAGACAAAATACAGTAGATATAGCAGAATAAAATTGTATCAGTACTGTGTGAGAAGTACTCTAATAAGTAATAATCATATTGAAAATATAAGTGCATGCTTCTCTAAACAAGGTAGCAGCATAAGCGTGCATTACTAGACAGACCAGGATGTTAGGAAAGACAAAATACAGTAGATACACGTGATACCTGAACAAGCTGGTCCTCATTTAGAGCGGCCAGGCTCACAAGGATAGGGAAGCGTCCAATAAATTCTGGGATAAGTCCATAAGCTATTAGATCACCACTCTCAACCTGAAAAAGGAGGGACACTGAAACACCTCTAGGACAGAAAGTTATCTAATCAATAGTAGAATACTACTGACCGATTCCAACAATGATGATGTCACTTGAGCACTTGAAATGCCACCGGCCCTCATGTTTGCACGAACTGGTGAGCCAAAGCCAATAGAAGAATCCTGCCGTCTATTTTTTGTGTAAAAGAAAAGACAAAAGACCTTAGATGAAGACTCAGAGGAGACACCAGACAGCAGATTACAATGAGTGAGTTAATGAACAGTACCTCTCTGATATAGTTTTCTCCAAATCCACGAAAGCACCACCACATATAAAAAGAATATCTTTGGTATCTATCTGCATGTGCAAATGCCATTATACCATTGGAATTAAGTAACTAACCAATGTTTGTGACAAAAGGCCAAAACACAGGTCAAGACTTAATAGGCAGCACCAAAGATTATGTTGACAAATTTTGACAAACAATTCATTAAATTATATGCATGTCAATTGCATCAACACTTCAACAGGTTAATTGTCATACTACACCAAAGATTATGTTGATTTTCTAGCAATTGACAATATGATGGAAGAGAAATCACTGGACAAAATCTATTTTTGATCACTTTTTCCTTTTAACATTTCTTGTGGAGTAGAAATGTAGAACATCATAAATAAGCTTGCAAACTTTACCTGTATATTATCACCACGAGGATGCTTCCTTGCTCCTTTCTCAGGAACGTTGACTATCTAAGCATGCCAGAATTTCAAAAGGAAAAATAAATAATACATTTATATAGAGATATGAAACAAATTATAATTTTTGTTATGCCCCAATGAAGACAAACTGGTAGATGATCAAGATGGTGTGCCACCCATATCTTTTGGGTAAGTCACAGTTTGGATCACACAAACTACATTATAGGCAGGCTTATTTGAGGTTTTTCCAGGATTTGATCTTGCATCATGATTATAATTAACAATTGCACCGCTTCATGAATCAAAGACATGCAAAGGTCAATTGATTGAATACAAAGTGAACTGAGTTCCTTTCAAATGTAACTGCATACCCAATGTAACATTGTAACTACATAATACCTGGTGCATCACATCACACATGTTGTGAACCCATAAAAGTTTATATAACAAGAGAAACTCCAGAATTTTTTTTGGCAATATATAGCACAGGACATACTAGCACTAGGTAACAGCAATTCAACTACCACTACAAATTTCAATTCAAATGCAGATACTATTTGTCGCTGTGTGTTTCATTTGACCAAGGAAATAATCTACACCCTCCAGTTCGAAATAGTTGTTTTAGTCCCCTTAATTTTCATTAAAAACAAAATACATGTCATCCTAGAACTTCTAGGCACCTTTTGCTCTTTGCTTCATTTCTTACCCTTGATAACTAAATGCTATCACCCTCACAAATGCATTATAACATCTCTTTCCAGTGTAGCATAAATGAAGGGTAACAAAGTCATTTGATCCATTTTCTTAATCACTGTGCACAACTCTATAACAAGCAATCGGATTGTATACAACTATACATAAATACAATAATCTCGGATTAAACACAGACATGTAAATTCAATTCGATTACAACTCAGTATGTCAACAGCCAAAAGAAACACGAGCGAACCAGGCCATTGGGAGGTCAATACTGTGCCTTACCGTGCCTTCCAGCATTTTCAGCAATGCCTGCTGAACACCTTCACCAGATACGTCTCTGCTGATGTTAAGACTTTCAGCCTGAATGCCAGATCACAAACTAATGAATGCCCACACCAGGAGGGAAAATCCAAGCCAAAGATTGATCTGTCATACCTTTTTTGTGATCTTATCAACTTCATCTATGTACACCATCCCTTGCTGTGCTGCTTGCACATTAAAATCTGCCACCTAGTTAATGACAACATAGAACAGCTCACTCTCAAAGGCAAGATATTACAACAGTTCAACTTGTTTCACTGCACGTGTGCAAGTCAAAAGGCAATAAGGCATACCGTGAGTAACTTGTATAATATAGATTCTACATCCTCTCCTACATACCCTGCCTGCAATAAGTGGAAAATTTAATCCTTAGTGCTGAAACCAAGTGGATAGAATTGGGGAAAGGAATCTAACAGAGACCATATTGCAATAGCAAAACACAAGATATGATCTTTTTTTATCATTTAATCAAATGTCTTGGTAAGAACTACTAGATATCTGAACTAGGACTAGGAGTGCAAACACTCAACGTTGAGATAGAATAGTGTGATAGGTACTGCAAAATCAGTGCCTACATTTATGCAGAATTCGTTAATAGCATACTTCTTGCTAACATAGTTTAGATGGTTTCTAAGCTGTTTGGCTGCACTTATATTAAGCAGCTGCTGCTGCTTATTGTACTGTGTAAACAGTAATTTGTGAGAGGAGGAGCAGCAGCCGCAGCCAGCTGCGGCTTAAAATAAGCACAGCCGAATCATGCCATCATTGATGAATACCTGAAATACTCTCTATAGAATGATGTTTGTTGTGTGCTTAACCAATATGCACTTCTCTCTAGAGGACAATGTTAGTAAATACTTGCCTGGGTCAATGTCGTTGCATCAGCAATTACAAATGGTACATTCACAAAACGAGCTAATGTCTTTGCAAGTAAAGTTTTACCTGTGAAAGAAATGAACCATCAAAATAAAATACTGCTGAGTGCCCTTGCTTTTTACAGAAATTTAGTTGATCCAATATAGTAGTCAGAGCTGACATAAATCCAACTTTAAATGGTTGCAAATGCCTTACCAGAGCCAGTAGGTCCCATTAACAGCACATTGCTTTTCTCTAGTTCCACATTGTCGTCATCATCAGCTTCCCCATCAAAACCACCCAAATCTGCTTCAGACCTACTTGTTTAGCTTATATATATACCACATAATTAGTCACTGAAAGATATTTATGAATTCTAGTTTCTACAGGTGCAGGAATGAATGTCATTCATTATTTGCAGAAACGACAAATTGACACCGCAAAGTGAAACTGACCCCTTTTGTAAAGATTGATGGTATATCCGTTTATAGTGGTTGTAAACTGCAACAGATAGCACCTGGAGGTTTACAAGGATACATCAGTACTGAGACAAAGCAGCATAGATTATCATGAGAACTGGAATAAAAAAAAATATCTATGGAGAAACTTTCACAACTCGTGGCTAATATATCCCAATTAAAAGGTACAAAGAAACTTATTCTTTTACTTGAACACACAGGTGAGCTGTGTGTCATTGTATTAGAGATAAAAAAGAAGAAAAAAAAGTCCCACACTGAACTCATAGAGGCAAAGGTCAGGCAGAAAACACACACAGACAACATACGCCAACGCACACTAAAGTAGAAAAGTCCTCTACTTAGGATCTAGACTAGATCAGATGACAATTCAGACAGGACAGAAAATCAGATTATTCATCATTGTTTCAAAGTGTTGAGGGGCTCCCATTTTTACAATAAACGGAACGAGTAATAGAAACCACATCACAGCAGTCAGAGCTGAAGGGACTAACAAAGTGGAAACCACAGTGGGGCAAGTGCATTTCTTTGAATCTATTACAAACTTTATAGCACAGTCCGTTCCCAAATAACCATTTCAACTAAAACCAGCATTCTATATATATTTCTTTTTCTCTAATTTAGAAAACATTTTTCATTGCAATTATATCCACCAGCCTTTAGATAGTCTATAATCCCAACTCTAAAAAGAATTGAATTGGAGAAAACACTCATTTTGTTGAAACAGTAAACAATCAAACTCAGATGTGTTAAAGACTTAAAGTCCCTCAATCAAGTGAAGAAGTGAGACAGGGAGACCTAGTTTTCTAAAAAAAAGGCTGTAAAAGTCCCTCCAGTGGAGAATTGGAGTCATCAGAGGTTTTAGCACATTTTGCATGAGCTGACCGCATCAGGGTGCCAACTCTAACCATGAAATGAAAAGGTACCACATGAATAGAGTATTCATTTCACCTTCTTGGCTCTGTCCTGCCCAATCACATACTTGTCGAGCCCCTTACTAATCTCCTTGGGCGTGGGCAAATCCCTGCCGAGATTGGAACCACCCCAGCCCTCCTTCCCGGCACCTTCGTCGCCAGCGGCACCTCCGCCGCCGCCGCCGCTGCCGGCGACGCGGACGACGTTAAGGTTGGGGTGGAACGGCGGACCGGGCGGGACGTGCACGGCGACGCCGCCGCCATCCCCGTCGTCGCGCGACGAGGAGGTGGCCCTGATAGCCTCCCAGAAGATGGGGTCCCTGGCCCTGGCGGCGGGGTGGTCGACGAGGTCGGCCCGGACGCGGCCGATCTCGACGAAGGTGCCCTGGAGCGGCGCGAGGACGTGGGGGCGGAAGAAGTAGGCGCTGCGGCAGTTGGGGCAGAGGTTGAGCGCCTGGTAGCCGCCGCTGGCGGCGCCGGCCGCGGTCGTCGGAGGGGGGCCCGGTGGGAGAAGAGGACGTCCATGTGCTTGGAGCAGCGCGGGCAGTGGGCCTCCGCGCGGATGCGGCGCGGCTCCGGCTCGTCGGTGGAGGAGGAGCTGCCCCCGGAGCCCGAGGAGGAGGACTCCCACTTGCGCCGCTCCTGGAGGCGCCGGTGCGGCGGTGCCGATGGGGCGACTGCGCCGGCGGCCGACGCGGCCGCCGGGGAGCACTCGGCCGCGGTGAGGGTGGAGGCGGCGCGCGTGGCGGCGCCGGCGAGGCGACGCCACCGGAGGAGGCCGGACATGGTGGTGGGGTGGGTGCGGATGGATGGATTGGGACTTGGGAGAGTCTAGAGGCGAATTTTGGGGTTGGTTTCCCGTCTGGTGCTGCTGCGTGCAGCGTGCTCGTCGAATTTTTGCGTAGTGGGTGGAGGTACGTGACGGCGATCACTGGAATCTCGGGATCGGATATTTGTGGCACTGTTCGATTCTGCCAATCCACTGCCTCGTGATTCGTGTAGCTCTCTCTTCGTTTTTTTTTTTTTGAGGGCAACTCTCTCTTCGTTTCGCTTTTACAAAAATCTTCTTTCTAGATAGAATCTTTTCGCGCGCCCTTTTGGTGGATGGGAGCTCCCTTGAATCTTTTCATCCTTCAATTTCAGGCGGTCCGAAATCTAAAGTTTAGATCGGGGACAAATTTAGATTTCGGCATTTAGCACTCGCCTCGTTGCGACAAGTTTGGATTTCAGAGCTAAATGCGACTTCCTCTATTTCAAAACATAGATCGTTTTATTTTACTCTTTAAAGTTAAACATGCATAGACTTCGTCTAGGTTTTCACAAAAAAATGTATTAGCATCTATATACCAAATAAATATACAATTATCATATTTTTGTAGATCTAAAACTAGTTTGATATTGTTGGTGTCGATGAGCTTGTATATAAGTTTAATTAAAATGAGATAAATTTGACTTGAAATAAAACTAAAATGATGGACATGTAGGACCAAGGGAGTAGGTCTAACACAAATAAACGACAAAACCAGCGAGTGGGTAGTTGTACCTCGCTGACACAAATAAACTGCATAGAGAGATAGATATGTAGTGGGATTTGTTTTTTTTTAAAATATAGATATAGATATGAGGGTGTTGGTGTTGGTGATTTTGTGCTAGTCGACCCTACCCAAAAAAAACAATTGGGAAATACGGACTCCACCTTATGATCATTTGGATGGTGGAGAAGGATTAGTTTGCATGGATAGTGTAGGAAAACATGTACTATCATCTCAAGAAGTTTGAAGCCCTGTGCTCTGCCTGTGGAGATGAAACTATACCAAGTCCATGACGTTAGGGGTTTTCTTTTCCTGTTTTCACTAACGGGAAATTCTAGAAGTGGCATCTCATTGAATCACTTAAGGTAGGAGGAAACGGAGATGAACTAGTGAATAAATTCTACACAAGGTTCTTTCCCCTACCTAGAATGCAAAAGCTTCATAGTGAGACGACTACCTTTAAGAAAGGGTCGACAAAAAACCTCACTGAGGCATGGAAGAGATTCTACAATTTATCTGATCAAGATCCAATTTGGGTTGCCCCTAGAAGTGAACGTCAAAACCTCTACCTTGCATTACAAAGACACGCAACAAAGCACCTCTATTCTTGGTCACGGGGATGCTTCTTGAAGCTATCAACACTTGAACCGATAAAGTCCAAGAACATTATAGATTCAGAAGCTACAAGCAAATATTTTGTGCGAAATGTAGTTATGGAGAGCCATCTCACCCGTGCTACCCAATTCATGCCTGAAATTGTGTAGTTCCTGCCAAAGGAATTACCAGCTAAGGAGCGCACGTTTGTGCAGGAGGTATAGTACCACACGGAGAAGACTGACACCAAACTAGAGAAATGCGAGCTAGTGTTGTCCGACGCCAATTACCAGTGCCTCCACTATGTCTAGGAGAAGAACCACGAGCTAACAATGTTGGTTTGAACCTATAGTTGATATCCACTGCATGAAATTAGACTCATTTAGTGAACGGGCTTCACTTAGTGCTCTTGCAGTCCTCTAGTCGCGGGCACTCGGGTGTATGTTGGTGTCTGATGAGCCACCATGAATAACTCGAGCCTTCCATATGCAGCATCCTGCTGTCTTGTGTGACATGGTAACATAGGTAAATATACAGCGATTCGAACAATCGATTCAACAATTGTTTCATTCAATATTTTTATAGAGATTTCTAGATTAGGTAAAATTATTGACTTGTATTGATAACTTTAATTATGGTCGATGGCAAGGAATCTCAACAATCTGGATAGTGGGTGACATTAACTTTTTTATAAATGAAATACCTATCCTAAACACACTTAGCTCTGCTACTAGGTTGGACTTAACTGGTTTTTATTTGATTGTTTTTGTCTTCAGCTCTCTTGGGTCGTGTGGCATGAGCTGTCCTGATTGAATGATTTGGTCTGAATCGTCTTTTTTTTTGGGGTGGGTGGTGAGTGCCGGGGGAGTGACATGGAATAGTCTCAATCACTGCTCAAATGGTTCTTAGAATCTTAGCCCACGGTTCTCAATGGTTTCCAACCTACGGCATAGTGTATATGCGAAAAGAAAAAAAAGTACTTTGCCTCCTTCAACTAACGCAAAAATCGGTTTTTCTCCCTGAACTTAAAAACCGGACATAACTCCTCATCTATCTTTTTACAACCAAACATATGACCTCCCTCACTATTTCTCTAGGTGGTTTTTCTCCTTTTCTTTTATATTTATTTTGACTGAATTTTAAAAAAAATCATAGTAAATTATAAAAAATCATAAAATAGAAAATCTAATTTTGTTGGACTCCATGTGAGTAGATCTACACAGTAAATATATAATATAGTATGCTTTAGTATAAATTTTTTGCTCTAACTTTAGATCTATGCTTTTCTGTGATTAATTCATAGATGTAGTTTTGTGGTCCTATTATGGTGAAATTTTTATGATGGACTAATCATTGTATGTTTGAGATGAAGTAAAAATTTCATGCTCATTGGATCATGTATGGCTGAGTTATAGATTTATTCAGCTTTATACTTATTAAATAATTTTTAAATAGTTAAAAGTGTGTAAAAATAGAAAAATATGTGTTCTCTATGTAATATTACTATTGTTATATCGTATGAACACTTAATTTAATCATGTTGTCATAGAGAAAATTACACAGAGAACATATATTTTCTATTTTTACACATTTTTAATTATTTTAAACTATTTAATAAGCATAAACCTGAATAAATCTATAACTCAGTCATACATGATCCAATGAGCATGAATTTTTATTATATCTCATTCATACAATGATTAGTCGATCATAAAAATTTTACCACAATAAGACCACAGAAACTGCAGCCATGAATTAATCATAGAAAAACATAAATCTAAAGCTAGAGAAAAAAATTTGTACTAAAGCATATTATATCATATGTTTATTGTGTAGATCTACTCATGTGGAGTCCAACAAAATTGAATTTTCCATTTTATAATTTTTCTGTAATTTACTATGGTTTTTCAAAGATTCAGCCAAAATAAATATAAAAGAAAAAAAATAAAAACCATCAGAAAGGTCATATGTCCGGTTTAAAAAGATGGGGCAGAAGTTATGTCCGTTTTTTCACTTTGAGAGAGAAAAAGTTAACTTTTGCGATAGTTGAGAGAGGTCGGTAGACTTTTTCCTATAGGAAACGGGCCTCTTAATCCGCCGATGCGCTCCAAATCTCGTCCCTCCGCCGTCATGCCTTCAGCTCCAACCTCTGCCTCACCCGTAGCCCGCAGGCCGCCGTCATGCCTCCAGTCTTCTCATCGCCCGTAGGGCGTCACGTTGCTGCCACACCACTACCTCCACGGATTCGCAACTGGTGTGTGCAGCCTCCAAGAACGGAACAACTGACGTGCCACGTGAACTACCCACGCAGCCACCGGCCACGCCTGACATTGCGACGACTCACAGACGTGAAGCCTTTGCTCCTGGACGTATTCAGGTACACCTGCTGGCCGAGTCGGAGGAGGTCGGGTGAGTCCGAACTCCGGAGGAGGAACATCGGCACTAGCACCTAGAAATGGAACAACTATATTTGGCGAGCTAGACTCACCGGATGGTGTGTGTGAATAGCGATTTCCACGAGTTTGACCATGCTGCCGGAGCATCATGTCTTTTTTGGGTTTTTCTCTCCGTTCACAAAAAAATACAATTCTCGTATTTTGAGAAGTCAAACACTATAAACTTTGACTGAAATTATATAAAAATGTATTATCACTTTAGAAACAAAATAAATACTATTAGATTAGTTATAGAATATATTTTTATAATAAATTTATTTAGAGATATAAATGATAATACTATTTACTATAAAATTGATTAAATTTAAGCTAGTTTAATCGGTACGTTTCCCGTAATTGTATTATTCGTGGACGGAGGAAATATTTACTTGAAAAAAAAGCGATGCGGGTGCTGGAGCATGGAGATAAGCCCCGCCAACAAGGACGGCACGAGTCAGCCGCGAGTTGCTGCGGTACTTTTTTTTTTTTTTTGATAGGTGCTGCCAAGAGAGAGAGAGAGCGCACCACCACCACCAGGGTATTTTGGACACAAGAAGAAGGCCAAGAAGGGAAGGTCGGGCTTCTCCTCCCCTTTTCCCCTTTCGCCCTTTCCGCGCTGCAACCGCCAAATCCTCCGCCCGCCTCGCAGCAGCACGCGGGGGGTGATTCTCTCTATCTTCTCTTCATCAGCCGCCAGGAAGGTGGATTCTTTTCGAGCTTTGCCCGCTGATATATTATAGGCGCGTGGCCGCCGCCTAGCCGGGTTCTGTCATTCTCCTGAGCCTACTGCTGGATAGAGCGTCTCAGGGACGGTTTGACTCTTTCTTTTCTGGCTGCATCAGCGGCCGGCTATTCTTCTTGTCCGGCTATCCGTTCCAGGACTTCGGGATTAGGAAGCGACGAGATGATGCGGCGCTGCGTCTCGGAGTTGGCCCGCCGCCGGCGGCCGGATCGCATGGTGAGTATTGTTTCCTTACTCCTTAGGCGGATGGGTTTCTTGAATCGATCCTGCATCCTGCTGCTGGGTTTGTTACTGTTGCTTGTCCTTTTAAGCTTCTTACACATTATTATATTATTACCGTGTATTTCCTGCGGCTCGATTGGTGTTATAGATAGATAGTAGTTCAAGTTCTGCTTCCTTCCCCTGCTTTAGGTAAAATCAGCCAGATCCTAATTGAATGCAGTGATAGTAAAGCTATTCCTTTGGAACTCAGTTTTGCCAAGTTTCTGGAAATTGTTTGGACATGAAGTCGTACCAGAAAACTTAATTACTGGCGTTAAATTTGTAAGCTGTTCTGTGCTGGTTCAATGAGTAAAATCTTCTATTCATCTGTCGCTGAAATTTTTTAGGGGAAAATCAGTAGGATTCCTGACCATACTTCTAGTTGTTGGTTGAAATGCTTTCAGCATACTTCTGTAAGAATCTGGTTTAGTCTGTACTTCTGTATATCTCTGTTAGGCTGCTTGAGGCTACAACTTTTCCTACTGATTTGTGGGTTCAGTTCGTGCATCATATTGTTTAAATATATTTCAGTAGTATTCAGTTGTTTTTTTTTAATTATTGCTGCAATAAAATTTATCTTAATGCATGGATGGAGTAACGAAATGTTCTAGTGTATTATTTTTATTCCATCATATTTAAGTTTCAATTAAGGTTGAGGTAGTTAAGGGCTCAAAAGCTTGTTGGTTATTACTGAAAAGGAGCTAAGTTTGTTTCTTAAGCACTTTGGAACACTCTTGAGACCTTGTTTCTTTGCTCCAAACATGCATCACATTTTACCTTTTCATTGTAGCAAATCATTTTTCCAATATGTTATTTTGTCCGATTCTTGTTCTTGCCCACTTCTAAATAATTCACAATATTTGCAGGTTTATACTATGAAGGCAGGATTCCAATGTTTGGTCAACGTTTCCTCTTCAATAAGAGCCACTGACAGCCAAAGGTGCTCAAGTACGTGTGCTACTTCATGTGCCACCGATCCAGATGTTTTATCGAGAGAAACATCGTCATCAGAAATGCTTGTTGATTCATTTGGGAGGTTCCACAATTACTTGAGGATCTCCTTGACTGAGCGCTGTAATCTGAGGTGCCAGTACTGTATGCCTGCTGAAGGAGTTGAACTAACACCAAAGTCAGAGCTTCTGTCACATGATGAGATAATTCGAATCGCTGACCTTTTTGTTACTTCGGGTGTGAATAAGATCCGATTAACTGGCGGAGAACCTACCATACGAAAAGATATTGAAGATATTTGTTTGCATCTTTCTGGTTTGAAGGGACTGAAAACTCTTGCAATGACCACAAACGGAATTGTTCTTTCGAAGAAACTCCCAAAGTTGAAAGAATGTGGACTCAATGCTTTAAATATAAGTTTAGATACACTAGTACCTGCAAAGTTTGAGTTCATGACAAGGCGTAAAGGGCACTCAAAGGTCTTGGAATCAATAGATGCTGCTGTAGAACTTGGGTATAGCCCTGTTAAGGTATTTAGCTTTTTGCATGCTACAATTTGTGCAATCCTATCGAGTCAAGAGTTTTCTCTATCATGGAAACATATTCTCAGAATGAACATGTAGTATTTAGTTTCACTCAATTGTTTTTCTACACTTCTTCTATACCCAGGTCAACTGTGTCATCATGCGTGGTATAAATGATGATGAGATCTGCAATTTTGTTGAATTGACGAGACACAAGCCCATCAATGTTAGATTTATTGAGTTTATGCCATTTGATGGTAATGTTTGGAATGTGAAGAAGCTAGTTCCTTATGTAGAGATGTTGGACAAAGTGGTAAGGTACACCTCTGAAAAGTGCACTACTATATTCTTCTGCCAGTGTCTATCTATGGCATCATGTACTGAATCTTTTCTTAATATATTTAATCATGTAAGCTACTACCTATTTTTTAATGGAATAATAACTTATTTCATTGGCATCCATTTCGATCAGCGGCAAAGTTATAAAGGAGTAGAGAGACTTCAGGATCACCCCACAGACACTGCAAAGAATTTCAGGATTGATGGACATGTTGGCACAATTTCATTTATTACATCAATGACAGAACATTTTTGTGCTGGCTGCAATAGATTACGGTTATTGGCTGATGGAAACTTCAAGGTGTGCTTATTTGGCCCCTCAGAGGTATGATGTACTGCTTTTACTGCTATGGCATTGATTCATGTTTCTGATTTTCTTCCTCATATAATTTGCTAATGTGTTACACTTTCTGGATTCATTAATATAAAAGTATCAGTAAACAGATCTAGCCAATGTTTGAGTTTGCTATGGTTGACTAGTTCATGGTCATGTTGTTTTCCCTGTGACAGTAGTGGTTACGGTGTTGCAGCACACATTTAGATGTTATGGTCACCTGATGCGATGATAATATACCTTTGTAATGTTTCTGGTCCTTGTGTAATTTGGAAAATGAACTACTGAATTAAATGCTGAAGTTACTTTTTCAACTTCGTATTCCATCAAAATTATTTTTGTACTCATTGTGAGTGTTGGTTAAGGAGTAAGAATCAGTACAACATATTGGGCACAGTGTTACACTTGATGTTGTGTATGCAATTTTAGGCAATGATAATTCTTTTCTCAGCTTTTGTTTGATCTACCCAGGCGCCTAGCTGTAATTGAGGTATTTTGTTAGATAATTTATTTCAAAACTTTATTATGTTTAAGCAATTCCAAACATGATACTTCTTTTGTGGACAAATATTGTGTGATTTAAATTTGTTCAAGTTTAAAATCCATCAACTGATTTGTTACTTATTTCATTTTTCGATCTCAAAATCAGGTTTCAAGGAGGTAAACCAAAAGTTTGTTAGGTGTAGCATCCTTGATGATTGAGTTCCTGTTTGAATCAATCTTCTTTGTTTTAAGAAAATAAATCTCACTCTCCAGCTTATTTCAATTTCATTGGCTATGCTGGACAAGATTGGATAAAAAGAGAAATGGATGCTCCTTACAGTGTACAAATATCTTAGTACGATTGTCCTGATTTGTACAGGTGAGTTTGAGAGAACCCATCCGTACTGGTGTTGACGACGCTGGACTGAAGGACATAATTGGTGCTGCGGTATGTAAACAAACTTACTAGGTTACTATGCAGGAAGTATGACATGCTTTTGTTTGATTTTTTGAAGATTTGAACTTGCTTGCCTTTTTTTGTCTGCTTCCATTTTGAGGATTAGCAACTGAACCTAGCTCGGTTGGTTAAGGGTGCAGATGTGTGCCCGGGCTACCGAAGTTGAAGTCCTCATTGAGGCGAATTTGGTGCCTTTTTCTTAATTACTACCTCCGTCCAAAAAGGGTGCAATTCTAGGTCTGCTCAAAGTCAATTTATCGTAAGTTTGACTAAGTTTATAGAAAATAATATTAATATGTACAACCCCAAATAGGTAAACTATGAAAATATATTTCATGACGAATCTAATGATACCTATTTAGTATGATAAATATTATCATTTTTAAAATAATCTTGATCAAATTTCATATCGACTGACTTAGCACTATTCTAGAATTGCATCCTTTCTGGACAGAGGGAGTAGAAAGGTACCGTGGTGGAGTTTTTTTAAATTGTTTTAGTATTGAATTTGTACTATTCCCTTTTCACTTGCTTACTAGAGACTTGTGCACAATTGTAGCATTTTTTTCTGGAGTTACAGTTATTGCAATCCTGGGTTCAAATTTAACAGTGCTCACACGCTTCAATGAAGACAACACCACACAAAACACCGCTACAACTCATCTCTTGAACAGTGCATTATGTCACCGCTGTGCAGCTCAGAGCACAACAAAGTCTCCCATGTCCATCCACCCCATCAGTCTCCTTCCAGTACATGTTCTTCCTTCCGGTTGTTGCTAGCTCCTGCCAGCTCCTATATTTGCCGGTCTTCCAGCTTTTGAGACCAACTGGTTGGATTGTAAGCCTCCTGATAGGATCCTTGATCCTCCCGCGTCTGCGAAGAGCGTAGGGGAAGGAGGTTGGTGGACGTGGTCGGAATTTCTGGCTCCTGGAGGGAGCCGTGGCGACATGGGTGCGGCGGCGCTAGGGCAAGCGGCGTCCGTGAGGGAGAGAGGAGTCGGCGCTGGAAGATGGCACCTGAGGCCAAGCAAGATAATTGCCTTGCTTAATTAATTCCAAAAGCGTCAAGGGGTATTTATCCCCTCCACCTTACAAGCAAATCAATCACAATCCTATAATTATGGAAATAGCAAAAATATCTAGAGATAGCTAATCTGGGCGCCTAGGCCCCTTGCCGCCGGCGTGGCCTAGCCACTGGGTCGGGCCCGGCGCTGATATGTGACGCCCGTCATAACACCTCCAAATGCTTATTGGTCAGACAGAGCAAGGCGCAGTCTTTCAACATCGGAATCATTCTCTTCTGAACATCAACAAATTCCTCCACCAGCCATTTTGAAAACATATTGAATTCCTTAGCTTCTGCAGGGACCACACACAGCCACCCAGCTGCAAATATCTGTTGAGCACCTGAAAACATAAATGAGCTTCATTTCTAAATACAAATCTTGTCCACTAAGAAAAAGGAAAAAAATCCATCTAATCACACGACTCACTCATATAGATCTCAACAATGTGGGAAGAACTACTTGACCCACCAAAACTTATCCAAATGCATATGCGGCCTTATTTACCTAAAGATAGAAAGACTGGATGAGTGGCAGGTATGCAGACTGGTTAATATTTTAATTATTTCTGTGTTGAGAATTATGACTCGAGTTTCAAATACAAACGATATGCTCAATTCTGGGTGCAGATTTTATGATACTGAAAGTGATAGGGCTTGATGCCCTACCGGCGTGGCTGTGTAGGTTATAGGGGTGGAAGAGAGGAGGACTGGTCTGTACTCTCGACGTCGGCGAGGGGCCGTGGCGGCGAGAGTGCGGCAGCTGCTGCTGCAGCCCTAGAACCCTCTCGGTGCTACAGTAGCGGCTGCACTGTTCACGCGCGAGAACAGCAGGAGGCGGCTAGGGTTAGGAAATCCCGGCTCCCTTCAGGAAGCGGAAACAACTCTGTTTCTGCTTAATCCAATCTCCAAGTCTTTACAAGTATTTATACTTCTCTCTAATAATAATAGGAATAAATAACTATGGGCTTTTAGGCCCCTAGGCCGGCAGCCCCTAGCCACTAATGGGCCTACGCCTTGTATAATGGGTGCCGGACATAACAGAAAGATACCTGAACTCATCATGTCTGGTTTTTTACTAAGACAAAACAGAATTGTTAGAAAGTAATAAGACTGTTATGGACAGTCAAACTTTAGGAGTGGTAAGAGCAAGTAGAAATTTATGCCACGACAATTTGTAAGATATAGCACCTGTGATATTTGTTGATGCCCACATCTCTGTCAAGAGTTCTACACTCCTATCCACCAACAGCCTGTAATTAAAAGTCATATAGATACAAAGCCTTGTAAAAGTTATGCTAAAAAACTTGTAAAATAAAGGTGAGTGTCTTTCATTAACTGAACCGTTTTCTTATTGGGCTGCAAATTTGCAGCCTAACCTTTCAGCTTCTAGGACATTGTAATTTGAGGTAGTGGATTACTAGTTTATAGATAAAAAAAATGATATCCAAATTGCATGGCTGATGAACACCTTTTTCCTAATCAGACATTGGAGTACCTGTTCTGATCCAGTGCTCAAAATGTAGTTTGGACTCAAACAACACTCATCTGTCCTCTACCCTGCCTTCCTTTGGAACAGCATACATAAATGGTGAGCAATGAGGCTGAGGTCCTAACATCAATTTGATTGAGAATTTGAAAATTTTCCCTGCTCACTTCTAATTTTTTGTTCTATAAATGTATAGGATTAAGGAACTAAAACAGCAAAGCTAACTCATACGTTTTCCACACATATTTACAGAGGAAATGAAAAAAAGGAGTTCAGCCTCAAAAACACAAAAAATGGAACATCAGTGAAAAATAAAATGTGCAGTGAATCAAACTTACCTTGCTGTCTGTAACTTGAAGTTCGCCAAGTATCCTAGTTTTGGGGATTTCTTGACTGCCCCGTTGCACAAAAAAAAAAAAAAGAATGAAAATGATCAAACAACCTCAGCTGATGCGAGGACAACAACAAATTGATCAAACAGTAGACAATGGAAAGAAAAGACACTAATACCTCCCATAATGAACTCAACTTGTATCTCAAGGACCACTTTCTCTCACTTGCATTGAAGAAACAATCACTCGACCACACGTTCAACAGAACAGAAGCATTTTGGTGAACACTTGAGGACCCATGGCAAGTCGGTTGCTGAGGATGGAATATCCAAGATCGCCCTCCATAATGGCCTGGACAAGGAAGCCACTATCTGGGCCCGTGTGCTTGCCTCCAGGCCTCCACCATGACACCGTGCCTGACCACCTCCAACATGCCCAGGCACGCTTTAAAATTTTGTGCCACCAGCGCCCTGCACAGATCCGGTGGGGAGTATCTTATCCGTCCGCGTAGACACCGGTTCCAGTTGGAATCGATGTGCGCCCGCTGACGACGACACCATCGCCAGACACTATGGCTGAGCGTGCATAGAACCGAAGCAAGAAGCTCTGCCGGTGCTTTTGTGGCGTCTGCACAGGTTCTATGTCTCACTCAGGCGATGGCGAGGTAGAGGAGTGGGGGTGGGAGTGGATGTGCGGGCGTGCGAGACAGCATCGTGCTCGGAGGTGAGGAGGTCTGAGGGAATGGATGGTTCCAGAGATGGAGACATTTTTGTTCCAGAGAATTTCTCATCACTGCACGAGGATCTCAAAGGTTCCATCCAACTGGAGGACGAGATGCTAGCTAGGAACTCTGAATGATCTGGAGGCATAAACTGGAGCAGTAGAAGTGAAATCCAATGATGTAAATGTTTTTAATATTGTGGACCCTCCGAATGGCTAGAAAGCGAAGACGCTTTCTTGAGGAGAAATATGTGCATTGTCATAGATGCCAACTTATTTGAAAGTTACAATATTTGTCTTGTATTGGAATTATTTTAGTATTGAGTTTGTACTATTCCCTTCTTACTTGCTTATCAACTTGTTTAAAAGTTACAATATTTGTCTATTGGTTGTTGAAATTGTCTTTTTGGCAATATGTTTTACCGTTCCTGGGACACTTCATACGAGCTTGACTAATGATTGGAGGTCACTGTTATTATGTGGGTACTAACCAAATATATATCATGTTTAATGACTTGACCTCCCTGTGTTCAGGTTAAAAGGAAGAAAGCTAAACATGCTGGGATGTTTGATATTGCCAAGACAGCAAATAGACCCATGATACATATAGGTGGCTGAGGTATCCTCTTATCAACATGTGTACATTTTTACTACAATGACTATGTAATAGATTGTTCACGGACACGACAAGATTGATATTTGAGATAATTTATTACATTGCACCTTCTCTAGTCGCCTTGTTGCACGACCAATTTGGTGGTTCTCAAACTTTGGTAGGAAAAATTCAGTCCCTTTTATGTTCTAACTTCTAATGAGAAACAAAATTATGCAAACCATTTCATGAGATTACTGCTCAGTTTAAACATCTCAAGGATTTTTACTGCTGTTTAAGATATTGATTTGGAATCTGGTGATCAAATGTATTCAGCATTCAATTCACGTGTATCTTCTCTTATTTGAAATCAGGTGTGCAGAATTTCCTCATGTCGAATGTGAACCAATAAAATGGATTGTCAACTGCTGGGTTGCTGCCTTGTTTTTACCTGACCGACCATGAAAAAGTTCTCTGACGCAATGGACCAACTCTTTCTGGGTGGTTTAAACATTAGAGGAGGAAGTGAAGTATATGGTCACTGCAGTCATTAAAATTTAGATCCATATACTTGAACAGCATTACAGAAACGCACTCAGTCTTCAAGTGCCAAGGTGTTTTGGTTGTATACTTGTACGTTGTATGCTCATAATGTCACGTTGTGTAAGCTCTCTTTTGAAACCTCAACAGTTTGTGAATTAAACTGCTACCGTGAGATCAATCGCACAGCCTCGTTTCTCATTTTAGAAATATATAAGCATTTCAGATAATGGAGGTAATCTTTAGCCTACACCGAGATGCATACAACCAATTCGGAAACAAAGCAATAGAACAACCAAATCGGCTGATAGTAGCTCCCGTAACAATAAATCTATATAGGGATGATGCTAGGTAGAGCAGTATTGAGTAACTGATAGGGATAAGGATGAAATGGTCTGAAATTTCCAGAACTGATGGATAGCAATTCAGCTGTCAGTCCAAACAGCTTCTAAGTTTAAGTTTAGTCTCAGCGGTGAGTTTTAGGACGCTCTTTTTTAAGACCGTCACGTCATATATAATAAATAAAATATAAATAAAATATCCACTCTCAAAAGGAGAGTTTTGTTCTATGGTTTTATAGATATTTAATTTCATGACTCATAAAGAGTTAGTAATCATGCCGAGACAGTTTCATCCTATGAGATTCACTTCTCTATCTTGTTAAAAACGTTGCCACATCATCAAAAATGCTTATGTGGCAGTTTATTAAATGCAAATAAAACTCACACTGAGACTGTCCTAAGAGCAAGTATAATAATATGTTGTAAGCTAGCTAAATGCTGAGGTGGAGGAAAGAGGGAGAGAGAGAGAAGAAGCGGCTGTAAGCTTACAGCTAGCTTGAGCAAAAGAACTTAATAACTATATGAGAGAGACAAGTGGACCATGCGTTAATAGTGAAAAGTTAACTAGGATATGGATGGGCTAAGAGAAAGCTATAAGAAACCTTACCATATTATTAGCCTTACTTTAAAAGCGCGGTTTGGTTCTTCACTCACCTCGCCTAGCCTTACCTCACCTGTCTGGAACAGAAAATGAAAATGAGACGCCTGCTCTAGCCAGCAAGCCAATTTGGCTCTCTCACATGGATAAGCCAAATCTCGCCAGCACAAGTATCAAAGCACTTTGACAAAAGAACCAAATAGCAGACTAGCTCGGTGTCCTCACCTGGCAAGGCGAAACAGGATTCAACGAGGGTACCAAACCACGCCCTAAATATCTGTTATCGGATGTACTACCTCCGATAATAAAAAAATATAACTATAAAATTTGTACTAGTCAAATTAGCTTAACGTTAACCAAGTTTATAGTGAATACGCATTTATGTCTTCAACTAGATTTACTATAAAAATATATTTCATAATTAATTTAATGATATTTATTTTGTATCATAAACGTGAGTAAATTTTTATATAATTTTGATAAAACTTTAAAAAATTGACTTATTTAAAATAATGATTGCATCCTTTTTATACGGAGATAGTGGCCCTGTTCGTTTCTCTTATAATCCTTTTTTTCAGCTTGTTTTTTTAGCCGAAACATTGTTTTTTCTCTCACAACAAATCAGTCGGAACAGTGTTTTGGTTTGTTTTTTCAGCGAAGCAAACGGGGCCAGTATTTGATTAGTGTAGGTTAACTTTTGTTCCTTTTCTGTTGATATAAAGAACTTCCTTTGGATCAACTAGACAAATTCAAATCCTAGTATGTTTTCGTCTCATTTAAATGCCTCCCCAGCAGGAATTGCATTTGGATCCTTGGACATGGAGAAACTCTCTTGAAAAGTAATTCCATATGACATTACTTAGTCCAAGATGTGAAGAACCGTCTTTGTTGGTTTAGTGCTCGTGCTCACGTTACAATTGAGGAAGCAACCGAGACGATTGTTGAGGTTACAATTGAGGAAACAACAAAGGCTGCAGTATAGGAAGTAGACATTATAATTGAGGAGGAAGACGTTAAAATGGAGACTCTCGGAGAGTTTCCCCAACTATCTTAGACTGTGGACAGGCTTAAAGTGAACTACAAAGGACCATATGCAAAGAATGCTCGGAAGTCCTTGAATGAAACACCAAATTTATATGAAAAGGTAAGAACTTCAAGAGATGGCGGTTTTCGTCCTACGAGCAAGCAGTGGCGAAGTAGAGTAAATTAAAGGGGGTGTAACTTCCTTGTGGGGGTGCATGGACTTCGACCATAGAGGATGCATATATAGTAATTTTTTTGATTTTCACTAAATCGGTATTTTCAGGGGGGGGTGCATATGCACACCACAGTACATGTGTAGCTTTGCCTTGAAAGCAAGAGGTCCTCTACACCTGTGTTTATAAATACACTCGTTTTGCGGGCAACAAATGGATCAATTGGGAAGAGATCAACCATTCTAAAGAGTTAAAAGATGTTGAGAAAAAATGTGTTTAAATTGGTCTTCATACATTAATATCTAAAAGACAGGACTGACATGAAGAGACGATCAGACAGTTCTTCACCACATTCTATGTAGATCCCAATAGGACCTTCCTGACGTGGATGACTGACATAAATAGGAAGACTACGGTTACGAAGAGATTTTGTGAGAAGGTTCTACTTGATCCATCCATGCATGACAATGACAAAAGGAATGATAAGCTTAAGGACAGTCTGGATCACACACCAACTGAAGTGCTTAAAAATGCAAATGAATACATTCATAATGTAACATGTCGGCTGCTGGATATAAGACCATCTTCCCTATGGGTGGAGATAGAAATATAGTTCACAAAGATGTTGAGGCTGTGCTCTACCACTTTTTGTTGGGGAAACCTTTCGACTTTGTAGACATGATGGTTAGGGAGATAAAGAAAACTTGCAGTGATACTAGAATGTTGATGTCGCCCCATTCATCGTGTTATTGATTAAGCAAGCAACTAAGGAGAAATTTGTGCATGAAAGTGGAGGAAATAAATTCAAAGAGCACGCACCATACAATATATATGAGCTAAGTTCTAAACAACCTAAGAAAGACAGAGCTTCAAAGTCCATGAAATCACATCGTGTGCCACCTCTAATTAAGCGGCGGTGACTCCAGTAGCATCGGTTGCCTCTGTGGCCCAATTAGGAAACCAGGAGCCTGTTGGCAATTAGAAAAATAAACAAAAATATGTCCAAATCTTGTTGTGAGAGGAAAATTTGATGATGTGGAATCGCTTTTCAAGAGCATTAAGGGACTTTGATGTGGACAAATGAGGAGCTGGGGAGGCCCCCCCCACATATCACACCAAGATTTTTTACCAGTATAACTTTATATATTAAGAGGGAGAATATAATAAAATTCTTGTCATATATACCTACTGATATCTTTTAGATAATAAAAATCATATGAAGCACACTATATAATAAAATCATCTATATGAGCACATCCGAAAGACACTAGGTAATAAAATCATCCTTATATCACATCCAAGATTTTTTACCAAGAGATAACTTTATAAATCATATATTTATATTAATAGGCATATCATATAATAAGAATTCGCATTAAATTGTAATGCATATATACCTCACTATAAAAAAAACTTTTAGATAATAAACATCACATGAAGCAAACTATATAATAAAATCATCTATATGAGCACATCTCTTTCTCTCTCCCAAGACATCTTCTTAATAAAATCATCCTTATAGAAGCATCTCCCCAATGAGATTTTCAGACCTTGGTGCATTGGGTCAAGAGACCTGATTTCTTCATAAGAAACCATCAAAGATTTTTCTTGTTGTCAAATTAGACATATCACTTACAAGTCATTTAATGAGGATAGCGCATTAAAATACACCATAATGCATATATAAAAAATTACAAGCACCCATGTCAACTCAAAGAATTAACATAGACAGTCACTACGAATAACCTAACCAGTTAAGCTGCACTCGGGTTTTACAAGCTGGATCTTTTTAGCTGGCCCACCTATATATAATTTTAATTATGGCTCCACGACTTCGCAACTATTGATTACTATCTAAAGTGATTATAATCATTTTAAAAGAGATGGACATAATGATCACTGAGAGAGAGAGAGAGCGTCATTGATGACTCGTCAAAAAGTGTGAGGTACGGTGCTTGGAACCTGAGCCTGTCATCTTCTATACCCGTTATATTTGTCGCTACGAGAAATATGTGGGTCAAACTTTTTCGACTTTAACTAAATTTGTATAAAATATTAGCAACATTTACATCTCCACATAAGTTTATTATAAAAATAGATTTAACGATCTATCTAATGATACTAATTATATATCATAAATATTTATATTTTTCTTGTATATATTTGATCAAAATTAAGTATGTCTGACTTCTCGAAAAGTGAGAACGAGAGATAAAAAGGACAGAGGGAATACACTCAAAAGTAACGGGCAGAAATTTATTAAGGCCATTACTATTTTTTTTGAGAATCAAGACCATAACTATTGACCTTGCTCCTTTGAATTGTACAAGTACAATACATATGCTACTTATCATGACTTATAAAAAAAAACCAAAAAGCCAAGTTAATGAATCCTAGTCGCCTAGGACCTGTTGGATAACTCGGATCAAACCTCACCCGTGCAAGATTTAAGTTCTGGACACTATATAAAATTGTATATAGGCACACTTTGGCGGTATGGCCGAAACTTGGAATAAATCATGTGTTCTTGGGTTCTTGCCACTTTGTGCTTTACTTTTCTTTCTTGATCTACTTGCTGCGAAATGAGCTCAACGCACTCTACACGTGTGATAATCATAGATCTAAGCTTTGTTGGCTAAATTTGTAGATCTCGTGAGATCTTTCTTCCTATGACCAGAAATTAAGGACTAGACCAGAATTTCTAATTAGAGCCGCAAATTCTAAGTTGGACTGGAATTTCCGCTACCTGGCGACTAATCTGCTGCGACGGTTTAATTTTAGGTTTAGCATATTCATTCTCCTTTAGGCACCTTTGATCCTATGCATGAGATTGAAGTCTGTAACTAATGTATGGTAATCATTGTACTTATTAATTTGTTTGGCTTTATACTTGTATGCAAATAATTATTACCTACTAATTTATGCATTGGCCATAGTTGTTAACCAGCTGGCTCGCGAGCCAACAAGCTACCTCTTGCTCTAAATAAGCCAAGCGCTTCATAGTCCAACAACATAAATTATAACAATTTAGGCTTGATGGCATGCTGTATGCATGAGATTGAAGTTTATAACTATGTATGTAACTAATTATTAGCTACTAATTTATGCATTGGTTAGTTGTTAAGAGTCGTCATGCAAGCTTAACGAGCCAAGCCATGCCAACTTATTATGCTAACGAGTCATAATGAGTCGAGCTGGCTCTATATCCGGCACTGCTGTCGTTGGGTTGATTCAGTGTGACCAAGTGAATGCTATGGGCAAAACAAAAACTTGGTATAGGATGTCATGTCATGAACTCAAAATTGGTTGGTTTGTCACTTAGAATTTGTTTGGTTTGGTGAGGATTGGAGAAATAATGAAAGTGTTTGAGGGTTTGTACGGTTAATCTCCTCTTCAAGGGTATTGGAGGTGATATGGAGAATTTTGTCCTGCAAAGGATTAACCCTCGATCCCTTTAAATCCCTTGCGATCCTCACAAAACTGAACAAACATCAAGTGAAATTAAATCACTTGCAAGTCAAAATCCACCTTGTTCTCCCCAACCGCTTTGAGGAGAGATGATTAACCAAGCATGGACTATACAAGTATAAGTAGTGGTAAAATTACAAGAAAATGAGGGAGTGAGATGACAGTTATACAAGGTTCTCTTACCCAAACATGGCTATTGGACTTAGACATAGCAAAAAAAAAATCCTCTTAGCCTGAACCTATTATCGGGTAGGGCTTGGACGCAGGAAGTAAACCCAGCGAAGATTTTCTTCGGTTGGAGCTCAATTTAGAAAAAAAATTGTTTTTAATTGTTTTTATTTTTTTGTTTTGAATTATAAGTCTTTTTAACTTTTACTATATGCTTAGGTTTATATATACTATATCTCTAGATATATAGAAGTGTGGAAGGCCGGACGTCTCGCTCCACTCACTGCCGCATGCGCGCTTCGCCTAAAAAGCAAAATCAACTCCCGCACGCCTTGCTCCGCTCCACTCCTCTCCCGCCCTTACCCCTTCTGCAGCACACCAATGCTCGGCATCCTCCCCCACCAGGAGCCCCCAACACTCGCAGATCCAGCGGCCCTCTCCCCCACTCCGGTGAAATCCACGGAGCAGGAGCGAGATCCACTCGGCTCTGGTGAGATCCATAGAGGTGGCGCGACGGTGTTGCAAGAGAGAGGGCGGCTCTCCTCCACCCCGGCGACGCCCTCTCTCACCCCAGCGATCGAGCTCCCCCACCCCATCAGCCATGGCGCTCCTCGCCCCCATCCCCCACCGTCGCCGCCAAGCTAAGCCCAGTATTGGTGGCGGCGGTGCTCGTGCGCCGCCGCTCGCCATTGGCTCCGGCTTCCCCTCCCCTATGTTGCAAATGTATGTTTCAGGTGTTTCAGTCGTTTCAAAGACATGTTGCAAGTGTTTCAGAAGCATGTTGCATGCGTTTGCTCAAAATGTTTCATCTGTTTCTAGACATATGTTGCAATCGTTTTTTATCTATATGTTGCATATGTTTTCACACATATGTTGCAACAGTATGTTCCAAATGTTTCATCTGTTTCAGTCTTATGTTGCAGTAAATGTTTTTTCATGTTGCAATTGTTTTATCTAGATATTGTATATGTTTCACACATATGTTGCAAGCATATGTCTCAAATGTTTCATCTGTCTCAAATGTATGTTGCATTCGAGTGTTTCTGTTGCAAGTGCAGACCGCCGGCGTTGGTGTCCATGAGGGCGGACAGGGCCAAGTTGTGGCCACCGACGTGTGGAGGAGGCGTAGGCTGCCGCCGACGATGTGGGGAGGAGGCACGAGCCGCGGGGTGCTGTTGTGGAAGAGGCGGGGGTGAGTCTTCCGGGCGGCCTATAAGAGACGGGCGCCGCACCGGTGTGGAAGAGGCGGGGGCGAGTCATCCGAGCAGCGCGGACAGCGGATCTGAAGCGCGCGGTTCGGATGCGAGCGCGGGAAATGGAGCTGGCGCGGGCGATGCGCGAATCCGAGCGGACGGGACGGAGCATCCGCGGGCGTCCGGGCGCTAGTGCCCGGTATAAAAAACCTATAAATCTAGAAAAAAAAAACAACTCGCAATTTTGGAACTGAGGGAAATGAGGAGTAACTAAAAAGCCGTCAAACTCAAGGCCAGCTAGAAAACAGAGATCTTTTCTCAAAATTCGGTTTGAAAAATCCAACTTTTCTCCAGCCTTGCCCCTTGCTTTCTCTTCTACCGTTCAACCCGTCCAGCGCGCCCTCTCTCTCGTGGGGACAACTTGGCGACCGTCGCCGCCGCCCTAGGCCAGGTGCCCAGCCCAGGCTTTCGTCGCTCCCTTCTACAGTCCTTCGTCGGCGACGAGCACCCACTAAGTATGCGCGCCCCTTCTCTTCCCTTGATCCCTTCCTGCTGTGCGAAACAGGGTTCGCGAAACCTATTTGGATCTGATCTAATTCCAAGTGTATTCCTGTATTATGCCTACTAGCTTCAGTTTCTTTGCAAAATTATTGAGTGTACATGTGTACACCCATGTCCTTTACTGGGCCCGTCCCTGCTGGATATCAAACTTTTCCCCCCAAAAAAAAACCGTGGGTGTTCGTTGGATCCCATGCCTTATGAGTCTACAGATCCATGCTTTATGAGTCATTTATATGAGTCTACAACAAGGTAGTCTTAGCCCAATCGTTGTCCTTCACTAAATGGCACTAGGCACTATGATTTTCTTAATTATGGGTACAGACCTTCTGTAGTAAGATAGCAGGTGATCTATATGTTGAATCGAAGTGTGTCCTCCAACTTTTTGTATGATCAATATCAACTTGTATTACTAGAAGAACAGAGTTACAACACACACACCCTCAGATAAAAGGATTACTTGTTTGTTTTGCGACCATATTTCATTAAGAGTGAAATAAAGGGATTACATACACGCCTCTAAAAATTGAAAAAAGGGGTGATCGGACCTAGAACCTAGTTATCCAGGCTAGGGCTGTGATAAAACAGCCCCTTAGCGCCTACCATACTCCAGAGCTGGTACTCCTCACCAGCAAGGTATTCTCTGGAGAGCCTCGGTGTAAGTCCATTAAAAACTAGTCATTCCTGTGTTTCCAGAGAGTCCACGCACCTAAAATGATTAGGGAATTTAAACCTTGTTGGGTGGGGCCACTCACAGCTGAGCTAGCTCTGCACCACCAGTCATAAAAAAAGTTCTCCATGAATTGAGGAGAAAGGATGGCGAGGTCTACTCTGAGGTGGCAACTGAATATTTATGCTAGTTTAGGACATTATTAATAATGTAAACAAAAACTAGTTTTTTCTTGTGCTTGGTGTACCTAGCATCATATAGACAGCAAAAAGAAAATATGATACTATTGTAAATACTAGTGCTCAAATTTATTCAACTTTCTGTTTGTTGATTGAATTATCTTTTCTTAATCATTTAGATTTCCTGTATATCTTTCCTACTCTACTTCAATACTAATTCAGAATTCAGATTGCCAACCAACACTAAAGCAAAGTATGAACATGTACTGGTCATATTTTTAACTTTTATAAGTCGTAGGAGTCTAAGAGAGATTCTTGGAGGAGGGTGAAAGAGAGGAGTGATTTGTTTGATTAGCCAGTTGCTCTTTCCTATCAACAACAACAACAACAACATAGCCTTTCAGTCCCAAGCAAGTTGCTCTTTCCTATCAAGCCAGTAAATTGATAGAGGTGTGCAGAAGTCAAGTCAGGCTGCAAAGCTGGAGAAATGGATTCATGAACCTTTTTCTATTTTGTCTGTCCCCTTATGCCATGTCATACAACATAACATTGACCTGAAACTTTTGTTATGCCATGGAGTTTTCCAAGTAGAAGGGCGGGCCTGGTGCAAGCGGTAGAGTCTTACCGCCTGTGACCGGAAGGTCCCGGGTTCGAGTCGCGGTCTCCTCGCATTGCACAGGCGAGGGTAAGGCTTGCCACTGACACCCTTCCCCAGACCCCGCATAGAGCGGGAGCTCTCTGCACTGGGTACGCCCTTTTTTATGGAGTTTTCCAAGTAGGTTCATTGCTTTGGTTGCCATGGAGTTTTCCAAGTAGGTTCATTGCTTTGGTTTTAGTAATCATATACTCCAATGATACTATCTTCTTTTCCCCTGATACTATCTTCTTTTCCCCTGTCTATTTCGAACATGCCTAGACCATATTCATATGGTTAATTGCTATTTCAGTAACAATCATATAAATGCAACAAAACATGAACACACCTTGCCCATATTTTAAGAAACAGTAAGAGATCCTCGGAGGGAGATGGAAGCAAAGTAATGACTTGTTTGACTACCCTGCTGCTGCTGCTGCCTATAAAGCCAGTAAATTGATAGAGGAGTGCCAAAACCAAGCCAGGGTGTGGAGTTGGAGAAATGGACTCATGAACCTTTTTATTTGTGTCATTCTTTATTAATCTGGTCCCTATTCAATGTACAAGACAAGTAATTCTTACCTGAAACTTATGTTGTGCCTTGGAGTTTCCAAGTAGGTTCATTGCAGTGATGGATCCAGAAACTTTTAGAAGCCGAGGCTATTCTCATTATGCAAAAAATATTTACTAAGAAAAATACAATGTTCTCCAGAGCATCAAATAAAATTTCCCTTTGTGCTTTGCCGGCGAGAACGGGTGGTCGCTCGGGGTCAGGCTGTGGGTCCACCACTGGTTCATTGCCTCTGGTTTCATAATTGAAATTCAAAAACTCCATGAGAATATCTTGTTTTTCCTGTCCACCAAGTCTTTCAAGTTTCAACTGTAAATCATACATCCTATAGTTTGCATATGAACATGAATTGCAGAACTTTGTAGTTCATGAACAAATATAATAATATTAAGCTTTTCTGCACGATCACATTCACCCTATGCTTGGAGATTTGGTCCAAGATGTTAATTTTCCAGCATTTCCACTTCATGCCGCATACCACGCTTGCATCCTGAAGTTCTGATCCCCATTATTTTACCAGTCTAACAATATTTTGTGTTCCAGTATAGCATTGACTTGGGGCTGCCTCTGTTATATGCTTGTTTAAGATTTGCAGACTACCATATTCTGCTTATGTATTTTATACACTATGAATCAGGTATTCTTAGCTTTGAAGAAACAATCACCTTAATAACATGTTTGTTTTGACAACGTGATGCCTGTAGCTATTACCTACTTACTGTTGATGGAAGTATTTTGTTTGATTGACGAAGGTCCAATCCAACAAAAATTCTTCCTAGCCTTTTTTTCTTTTGATCCTATGCACACCTTGCTTACACTATTCTGCCCTTTTTTTTTCTTGGGATTAGCAGGAGCGTAGCATGGCAAAGATTAAGCCAAAGGCCTTGCTGGCGCAAAGCAAAGTGAAGAAGGCTCCTAGCCAAATCAGCTTGGCTACTATCGGTACCTACATGATCCTCGGCATCCTGGTTGTATCCTCTGTTTACGCTGCCTACAAATACTGGATGGGCAAAGGACCAGTGGAGGCAGTGGGCATCGAGGGGAATTAGTTCCCAACTATGTAACTGGTTTTGTTGTTGTATCATCCAGTTGGATAGTTTTGGTTGTTGCAGTCCAGTGGTAAATGGTTTGATGGAACATGGGTAGAAGTAGAATGTGTGTTGCTGCAATTTTACTGTAACCCTTGGTACATTACATTGATATGCATTTTAGATTTCCTTGTTTGATCTGGTTGCCACTGCTGGAATTGTCTTAATGTGAAGTGTGAGCCTGTGATGTTACCCAGTAGTCAGAACTGCACAGAGATTTATTTGAAGAGGTTCAATGAACTTTGCAAAATAAGCAACGTGTCTCCTGAAAGGCGGAAACTGATGTTTCCGTTAACCATGCAGGAATCACATTTTTGATACAGTGCAGGAATCACATTGACCTTGACCAGACTGTTACCCCAGCGGCTAAGGCTAGTCTCAAAAGAGGGCTTCATTTCTCAGTTTTCAAGAATGTGATGTCAGCTTTTCAGATTTGAAGTGAGGCTATAGAGCCTCTCAATCTCTTCGTTTAGTGTATACGGATGTGCACGTCAGCACGTGTGGTGTGAGCGTGGAGTGTGTGGTATTGTGTGTGTCCAAGTTGTACCTGATAAAAAAAAGAATGGTGTAGTGTACTCTTTGAAGATTCGCTGATGAACGGAAAGTGTGCTTAGAGAGAGAGAGATGGGCGTTTATCGGGTTTTGCTTGCTCTGTTCCCGTGGCCCCCTGAATTTGACAGCCTGTTTGTTTCAATTTTGTGCTGACTTCTATTGGTCAAAAGTCAAAAGCTAAAACAAATAACCTTGATCTGGTTTTCGAAAATTTGGTTTATGAATAAATGAATTGAAAATTAAAAAGAAATGTTAAGAGGAGTTTTTTCTGACTTTTGGTATCCTGAAAATATACAAATTTATCACAAAAGTCAATAGCAAAAAATCTAATAGCCAAAAGCCATAAATCCAATAGCCAAAAAAGCCAACAGCCAGAAGACAGAAGCCAAAAGACGTATATCCTTGGAGGTTTCCTATACCACCGCCAAGGTAATAATATATATTCTTTGAGTGTTCAATTTGGTCCCTCAAAAAAAATTATTAGACACTAAAGATATTTCATTTTTTGGTAGCGATCCATGATTACAGATGTCTATATTGCCAAAAATTTCTGGTAGGCTCCACCATTGGATGGCAGGCAGATTGTGGGTAGCGCTAATTGTAAGGTAGTAGCAAAATCGAGTAGTTAGCATACGTTGATGAAATGAGAATAGACCTAAAAAGCGAGGATGTCATCACCCTAATCATAACGGTAGATTTTGTGCGGTCAAAGAGGAGAGAAGAGAAAAGGAAGTATAGGACGCTAAACTTAAGTGTGTGTTTGTTTCGAAGGATGAAATGGAAGCGAATTGGGATCGGTCGATCCTGTTTTAGAGGTGTTAGGTTCAGGGACGACTAAGAATAATGTTGTCCACTATGGGGAATAAGGAGGATGTCTCGTCCCTCGAAGAGAAGAGGATGTGTTTGTCCCTTGTCCACGTCATCTTTCTCCGTCTCCTTCCTTCATTGCGGGTGTGGTGGAATGCGAGCTCGGATGGCCACAAGCGAAGAATGACCTTAGGTGTCCACGAGCTCTTGGCAGGTGGACGAGTTGGACAGTGGGAGAGTGAGCTTGGGGCGGCCATGGCTGGTGGTGAGCGGACTGAGCTCGGACAACTATGGATGCCAACGGGGAGATGAGCTTAGGCAGAGATATAGCAAGATAGGGCGTGGCTAGGTAGAGGGCGAGATCAGGCGTAGCCCAACTGAGACGGAGGACAAGCTCGGCCATGGGAGGAGGTGAGCTATGTCTCGGGGTAGCCAGGCTAGGGCAAGGGACAAGGATAGAAATGTTAGAGCATATTCTAAGATAAGAGGAATACATAAGGCTTGGTAGGAAAAATAGACCTAATGACAAGTCAGACCCGTTGGTAAGGGCTTCCCCAATGCCAGCAGGCTTTAGTAGTAGCCCTAGGATCCAGCTAGATTTAGATGCCACGTTGTAAAAAAAAAAAAAAGGTGCTCTACGATTGTCATAATTATCTACAACATCTATATATATTTAGGAGAGAGAATATGGTCCATATAAGAAAAGAAGAGGGAGAGAGGAATAAAAGTGACACATGATGAAGGAGAAAAGCAAGTTGGAGACCCTCACTAGAAAAAAAATATAGTGGTTTGCATTGTGTATATATGGATTAATTTATTTGTAATACAGTCACCATTAATGTTAGCTTCCATTGCTCTGCCCTAACTTTTAGGGACGGTGTTAAAAGCACCCATCGTCCATATTTTAATCCCCTATATATCAAATAAAAGATGGGGATGAGTCTACCCACCCAACCATATTTAATAAAAAAACTTATCCCCAAACCAAAGACAGAGGTCTTTTATTCGTAGACGATGATCGATGACCCATGGGCTAGCGGCTATGGGCTCAGCAAGGATAGGCTGCACCGCTGCAGACGATAGCATCGACACCCCCCGCTAGCCACACAAGACACGGCGGGTACCTCGTGGCCGGAGGCGCGCGCCACCGCCGGTCCGCTGCCATGCTGATCCCCGCCCAGTCGGCACCGCCACCGTTCTCCTCTCTCCGCTCCCTATCGTCACACTACATCCTCTTCCCCTCCCACTTCCTCCCCCCTGGCGGCGTCGTCCTTCCCCCGCTCCGCCGCCGCGGCGACCTCGCCATCCGCATGGGCGGCGGGCCGCGCACCTACCCCGGCGGCGTGTCCAAGTGGCAGTGGAAGCGGATGCAGGCCAAGAAGGCCCGGCAGCTCCTCAAGGCGCGCCTCGCCCGCGAGCGCCAGCTCTACGAGATGCGCAAGCGCGCCGAGCTCCGCGACGCCGTCGCGCACCTCGAGCGGCCCTGGGACCCGGACTCCTCCTCCTCCGCCGACCAGGCGTCCGCCGTGGCTCCCAACCTGCTCTCCGTCGCGGCCGAGGACCAGCTCAGGGCGCTCGCGGACCGCTTCCACCGCCCCGGCGGCGTCGACCTCTGGAACGACCGCGACGGGCCCCGGGTCTTCGCGTCCCCGGCCACAGGCGCGGCCTCCGCCAGGTTCTTCCCCAGGAACGCCTTCCACAGCATACAGCCCTACGCGCTCGTCAGCGCTGGCGGAGAGGCGAGCGCGCCGCGTGGCAGTGCGCAAGGTGTTCGTGAGAATGCCGCGGAGGATGAAGCGTACAGTGGCATTGCTGATCACGAGCCTGCGGTTGAACTCACGGAAAGGGATGGAACATGGGAGCCGGTGAATGCCCTCAGCGACGCCGATGACAGCATTGCCGGTGACTGGACCTCGGATGATGATGATGATGATGATGACAACGATGCTATTTCTGAATCAAAGGACATTGGAGATGTCGGTTCTTGGCACGAGCAAGGAACCGTGGTTAGGAGAAATGGAAGGAGCAATGGTGTGGCAAGATGGGAAGCTGCAGGTGCAATGGCTGCTGGCAGCAACAGCGACAGAGGTTGGAGTGGTAATGCTTTCTTCTCGGACTCGGAAGGAGCAAGAGAAGGTCATCGTGAGAAAAGATGGCAGGAGAGAAGTAGCGGTGCAAGTCCAAGGAAGCAGGCCAGTGGGAGATGGACTGGCTTGAAGACCACAGCGGGCAGCCATGTCAGGCAGAGGGGGAGAACAGGTGCTGGATCTTTCTCTGAATCTGAGGTGATCCGCGGCGGCTCCGAGCCGAAATGGAGAGCAAGCAAGGGCAAGAAAGATGACACGGGGAATGGTGCCGGCAGGTGGAATGCTCCTAAAAGGGATTGGATGGGTGATGGCTTTGATTCAGAATCAGACAGTGCAAGAGGGAGGGAAATGGAACCAAGACGGGGAGCTAGAAATAAGATGAATGGAAGGGATAGTCTTAGAGGAAGATCGAAACCTAACTACAGTGCTAATGCCAACGGTGGGGAGAAGCTGTTGAAGTACTTGAAGGGTGACACGCACGCAAACAGCAGCAGTGGCTTTGCGGAGGATTTGGAGGCACCAAAATGGAAGCCGAGAAGAACGAATCGAGCTAGGAACAACAGTGGTGGCAGAGATGATGACATGGGTGGGAGATTCAGGCGAGGTGAGGATGGCAGAAAGGACGGTGGACGTAAGACGAGCAGGAATGGAGGGACGGCGGCTCTGGGGAGACGAATACTCGCTACGGCCAACGTCGGAATTGCGCGGATATTGGTCGGAGACGGAATCGGATGATTGTAGGTAGCAGATACAGACTGACATTTTTGTGCTAACTTTTGTAAAACTACACCTCTGTTTTAAAGTAATGCACTGATATACTATAGCTAGCTTATTTCGTTGCAACGCTGGACATGTCCCCCACCAGGCCACCAATCAAAACAGCTAACATTAACGGAAACGACTAAGGTCAAGTGGATGCAGCACTTTCAAAACCAAATAAGCACATAAAAGATTCCCAGGATTCTTGAAATACATGAGCATTGTCAGATCCAGATTCCAAGTATTAGAACAGGTTCCAAGACAATAGTTGGACCAGTGGGCAAGTCTACTTGGTCACAAATTACAATATGGTCATGGCTGACCTTATGAGCTCAAACTGTAAAAAGATCAACAACACCAGTGCTTGGTAAATTTGGCTCCAGCTACTTGACCTGCAACACATAATATCACCAATTAATCACACAAGCATCAAAGCAACTGAGTATTGGATTACCCCGAAGCCCATGCAGAAATAGATATTGAGCGCAAATTATAAGTGTAGAAATGCCAGAAGAAAAAGCATATTCATAAGCCAATAACCAAATCATGAGGTAATTCGTTGGATTTCATTTGCAGAGATGTGCTGTGAATTTTAACCAACCCCAGCATAATATAAGCAAACACCCTCAAAACTAATGTACTTAGGCCCTTATTTGGAACGCAGGATTTATAATTTTTTTGCAGAAATAGAAAAAAAACACAAGAATAGGATAGGAATGCACATGTAAAACAGGGGAATGAAAAACACATGAATTTTGTAGGAATAGGTGTTTGGATGAACAGCAGGAAAAACACAGGAACAAAAAACCAAAGACGGTACAGTCACTCTTCCCATGGTTTGAGTGGATGTTTTTTTCCCATGGTTTTCATGTGAAATTGAACAAAAGAAAAGTTTCCTATGTGTTTCCTGCAAGTTATTTCTGCAAAACAAGGGTACTACATTAATTTCACGGGAGTCCGTTCATTTTCACATGGAAAACGCAGGAAATAGGAAAGTTTCCCGCATTCTAGGAGGCCTAACTCTACCCATAGGAATGGGAATCCAACGTTTTTCCTTTGTTTTTCCAACATTTCAGAGAGGGCCTTAAAGCATGGGGAAATCAGTGGCATAATATAACTAGTGAAATTTCAACCAACTATCATGACTTTTGAATCTTGATAGATTTGTACATAAGATTTCCAACTGATCTGATAATAAGAGTTGCTACTTTTTATTTCATCAGAACATAACGAGAATGCAATATGAATTGACATAAACAGAATATTCTCAAATTAATATGAGTAGCATTATATTAATAGCAGTAGGCATTATTAAGGGACAATAAACATATCAGTTATGTGAAATACGTATCGATAAACCAAAGGATATGTCCACAATTTTAAGCAGTTCTACAGTAATAAACCGTAGGGGGGGAAACCCACAGCCATATGTCTGCTTAACATCATATACAATGTACATGCACCTTACAAAATATTTCAAGCTATTAACCCAAGCCTACAGTCATCTATTTCACAAGATCTTTTGGCAGTTCAATACATACCTCTCAACACATATGAAAATTTAAATGGCTGGAACATATATATTGGGCAAGAAAATTTAAAGCCTGACCTTAAGCCAGTTTCTTGACAAGGTGTTTCTCATTTTATATAGTTTATATATTCGAAGTTTGGATTGTACACAAAGAACTATTGATTGTTCTTAATACATTTTGGTGCTGTTTGGTTAGCATGGATCGTTATCCTTTACAAGGAATTGGATACCAGGCCTATTCAAGCCTGTTACAGCTCCTACTCTACTAGTAACGCAAAACGATACTGCATTCATGGCTCTTGTCTTCCTCTGTACCACCCAGACCTTGCTCGAAAAAACGAACAGCGTTGCTTCCTCACGGTCGCCTGGCCAGCGGCCACCTCTCGGCTTGCTCAGGAAGAGCAGGTTCCTGTTTGTTGTGGATCCCTCCCTCCTTCCCTCTCTCTGTAACACCCAGACCTTGCTTCAAAAGACGAACAGCATTGCTACCGCGTGGTCACCTGGCTACCTCTCTGTTTGTTCAGCAAGAGCAAGTTTCCAATCGTTGTGGATCCTTGTCGATCCTATCAGATATCTTTCTGTCCCCATCTCTCTCTCAATCTCCATAGTCCATACCCTTGCTATGGTAGAGACAATGATGGAGTACACAGTGGCAGCCATGGTTGCCTTGAAGGTGATCTACAGGGTGGAGTGTTTCAAGGAGTGGCGAGGGGGCTGCCAGAGCTAGTCCGATGGGGAGGTCAACAGCATTGGATGTTTGAGTCTCAGAGGGTCGTGATTGTGCCATGGGATTTGACAGCAGGGCAGAACCAAACAATCTCAGATGTCTACCATCCCCCTTACATTTGCAGTGTAATTTGACACCATTTACATTAACACTTGAAGTGCACCAACCAAAAACTATGCTAGTGGTAAGTGATTATTCTACATACAAGTGAGTTGCTCCAGAATTGATGGCCTTGATGCCACAAGAATTAAGTTGGCAGACTATTAAGTACTATACTAACTACCAGTGGAGAAGATAAATATTTATGAGTTGCAGAGGTTTGACATTTCCCTTGAATCTGAAATATTTAAGCTGGTGTGTCACAACTGATAGATACAAGTGGAGAAGATAAATGCTTATGGGTCGCACCCTTGCAGTCGTGACATGGTCTTGCAAGATTTCTTTAGAAGTCCAACCCTTTCATTTCATAGATATTATGTTTAGTGGTTTACTGGTTCCCAGTCAGTGTGTCAACATATGCTATTCGACAGAAGATGAATGCATACAGAACATTGGTGCAGGTAAGAGACGCGTTCTGGTCCCAAAGCTTTGGCGAACATAATCCGCGCAGGCTAATCACTTCAGTTCAGTTTAATCCAAACAGGGCTGTTGTGTCCAGTGTGCGAATTCATAACCCGATCTAAAGGAAACAATAGAACGCCATCCTGAAAGGACAGATCTACATGAACAAACCCTATCAAATCCCTCCAAATGGATTGTCCAATCCAAGCCTGACCAAACAAACTCATATCTCCGGGTAAACAAGGGGGCGGGCAAGGGTGGGGGCTTACCTTGGAGTCGCGGATCCCGGCCGCCGATCTAGTGGTGGTGGTCGCCGGAGGGGCGGTAGAGGCGGTTGTAGGCGGCCTCGCCGACGAGGTAGATCCCGAAGGCGACGATGGCGATGCCGAGCCCCGGTGTAGCGTTGCGCAGCTGGTTTCCCACCATCGGGTGCCTCCTCCACTCGTCCCTCCGCCGGAAGAACTCCCCAGTCGCGTTGAGCCCCTTCCCTCCGCTCGCCATCGCCTCCGCCGCTCTCTCGCTCCCTTCCCCCCTCTCTCTCTCTCTGGTGGCGTTTGGATTGTGGGAAATAGATGTCTCTCTCTCTCCCAACTGTTCCAAGCAGGAAGATAGGGCAAATGGGCAACCACGCGCACAATAACCCAAGCCCAGGTGATATATGCAGCCCGGCCCACCAGACCTGGGCTCACAAGGCCCAAACCCTGCTGCCCGTGCGACCTGTCCCGTTGTGACAGCGCGAGTTTCTTCTCTCGGCTTCTTCTGGTTCAGTCGTTCAGACGTTCAGCAGCTCTATGCCTCTATGGCTTTATCTCATGGCGATGGCGACCTCGTCGGCGCCGCTGCTCCCGAAGCCCGCACTCCGAGCTGCGTCCTCTTCTTCTCTCCACGCCCCGAATCCAAGGTCCAGGCGACAGCGAGCCACCCCCGAACAGCACGACCAACATGTCGACAGCAAGTGGCGGAGGCAGCCGAGGGGCCCGCCCCGGCGCGACGAGGGAGCCAAGAGGCGCCTGCGCAGCCTCATCCAGCGCGAGGAGATCGACGACGCGCTCGCGCTCGTCGATTCCATGGCCTCCGGCGGCAGCGGGAAGTGCCTGCCCGTCGTCCCCTGCAACATCCTCATCAAGCGGCTGTGCTCGGTCGGCCGCGTCGCCGACGCGGAGCGCGTGTTCGCGGCGCTCGGCTCCTCCGCCACCGTCGTCACCTACAACACCATGGTCAACGGGTACTGCCGCGCCGGCCGGATCGAGGACGCGCACCGCCTCATCAGCGGCATGCCGTTCCCGCCGGACACGTTCACGTTCACGTTCAACCCGCTCATCCGAGCGCTCTGCGTCCGCGGGCGCGTCCCTGACGCCCTGGCGGTGTTCGACGACATGCTCCACCGGGGGTGCTCCCCTAGCGTCGTCACCTACAGCATCCTCCTGGACGCCACCTGCAAGGCGAGCGGCTACAGGCAGGCCATGGTGCTCCTGCTCCTTGATGAGATGCGCGCCAAGGGCTGCGAGCCTGCGAGCCGGACATAGTCACGTACAATGTCCTCATCAATGCCATGTGCAACGAGGGCGATGTTGATGAAGCTCTGAATGTATTGAGCAACTTGCCGTCCCATGGATGCAAACCTGATGCTGTCACCTACACACCTGTGTTGAAGAGTTTGTGTGGCTCTGAACGGTGGAAGGAGGTTGAGGAGCTCTTCGCTGAGATGTCCAGCAACAAATGTGCCCCAGATGAAGTGACATTCAACACAATAGTCACTTCTCTGTGTCAGCAAGGCTTAGTTGATTGTGCAATTAAAGTTGTTGATCATATGTCAGAGCATGGATGCGTCCCTGATATTGTCACATACAGCAGTATTCTTGATGGTTTGTGTGACGTAGGGCTTGTTGATGATGCGGTTGAGTTGTTAAGCAGACTGAAATCATATGGGTGCAAACCTGATACAATTGCATATACCACTGTTTTGAAGGGCCTGTGCGGCATAGAACAATGGGAGCACGCTGAGGAGCTCATGGCTGATATGGTCTGCAGTGATTGTCCCCCTGATGAAGTGACATTCAACACAATAATTGCTTCTCTATGTCAGAAAGGGTTGGTTGATCGTGCAATCAAAGTTGTTGAACAGATGTCAGAGAATGGTTGCAACCCTGATATTGTCACATACAATTGTATTATCGATGGTTTGTGCAACGAAAGGTGTATTGATGACATGGAATTGTTGAGCAATCTGCAGTCCTATGGGTGCAAGCCTGATATAGTTACCTTCAACACTTTATTGAAGGGTTTGTGTAGTGTTGACCGGTGGGAGGATGCTGAGCAGCTCATGGTTAATATGATGCACAGTAATTGTCCCCCTGACGAAATGACATTCAATACAGTAATCACTTCTTTATGCCAGAAAGGATTACTTCTGCAAGCAATTGAAACTCTGAAGATAATGGCTGAGATGGTTGCATTCCAAACTCATCTACCTATAACATAGTAGTTGATGCACTTCTGAAGGCTGGAAAGACTCAGGTAGCCCTTGAGCTACTGAGTGGCATGACAAATGGTACTCCAGATTTGATTACTTATAATACCGTAATTTCCAATATTACCAAGGCCAGGAAAATGGAGGAAGCTCTTGATTTGTTGCGTGTGATGGTCTCTAATGGCCTTTGCCCAGATACGACTACATACAAATCTTTAGCATATGGTATCTGTAGAGTAGATGGAACTGACAGGGCAATGAGAATGCTCTGCAGAGTGCAAGATATGGGCTTCTCACCTGACACTACATTCTATAATGATATTCTTCTTGGTTTTTGTCAAAATTGGAGAGCAGATCTCGTCATTAATTGCTTTGCTCATATGGTCTCCAGTGGCTGCATGCCTGATGAATCAACCTACATTATACTCCTTGAGGCTCTTGCTTATGAGTGTCTTTTGGATGAGGCAAAACAACTTCTAGTCAACCTGTGTTCTCTAGGCGTTCTAGATAAGAGCTTGATTGAGGAAGAAAGCTACTATTCATAGACTGAACATGCATGTTAACCGTGTTGTGATTAAGTTGAATAGTGGGTTCGCTCACTGTTGTACAAAGCGCTGAAATGCTTGATTTGGATCCTTTCAAGTCACGAGGGATTGTGCATGCCTTGTATAGCTTAGGTTAAAATTTTTCATGCACCAAGTTGTTATCCATCTTTCACTTTTCACAGTACCACCATTCAATTCTCCCTTACAACTGATGTTCGAGTTCCGTCCTGATTCAGTCGTAATACTTAGTTGTAACACAGTGTTTCACCCTTTTTTTCTTCTTTCAAGTGGTTCTGTTCCAATCTTCCTTTTGCCTTATCTGGGTGGTTGGGTCTAGCGGAAGTGTTGAGGCGCCAGAAAACCTTTTGCTGCAGGAACGTTCAGATATAGAGTTTTGGTGGTATGTGGTGATGCTGTACAGGTGAAAGACTGATGATATTAGCAGCACTTCCTACTTGGTTACTGACAAAGTAGCAAGTGGTACATTTCGCCTTGCCTGAGCAGCGAAATGAATTAAATTGTTTGAGCTTGCCCACACTAATACTGAAGTGCTATGCCTCCAGGAGGAACGTGTAAGTGACCCCGGTGAGGATGGTCTCAGCAGTGAAGCTCATGGTCAATGCCTGCTCACTAGCTCCGCAAGTTCGCCACAAGAACATGCTCAGATCAGGTGATAAACAGCAGGAAATTATCATACACACTAAGCAGCACTTAATTACTGAACATGAGTTTCCAAACACCAGCAGTTCATCCGACACTACGATGACAGCACTCAGCCTGCTAACACATCACCACTAGCTACCATGTCCCTTACCAGTTTACAACACACGACGAGAGAAATACAACAGCCGGCACACGCACCGGTCTGCTAAACAGGTGAAGCAGTTCTAATGACACCGCTTCACTGCTCCTAATGATTCTAAATGCTTCCATTAACTGGGAGCAAGTCCCTGTCCCAGGGCGCCGTCATTCCCGGCTCCGCTTGGTGCTGCAGCTGGGACACTTGTACTGCTTGATGTGCTCCGCCTTCGCAGGGGTGATGCGGACACACTTTCCATGGAACCACTTCTCGCAGACATCGCAGCAGATCCAGAACTCCCCGTTCGCATAGCTCTCCCCACAGGACCCACACAGGTACGCCTGGTCCTCCTCCTCTGCGTCCTCACGGCCGCTGTCCTCCTCTTCTTTTGGGTGAGCTGGCTTCACAGGCTTACTGTTAGAATTGGTCTGTTTTGATGGCTGCAAGAAATTGCAGGACAAACGAGCCAGGGGTTGCATCAACAGCATTAGCAAGATGTAATGCATATGGTATGTAGCACATATACTTACTTTTGAGCCACACAGACACACAAAGGATATGTACTTACTTTTGAGTTAGATTTGCTGCTTTTGCTGCTGCCATTGGGGGCTTTTGATTGCTTCTTAGCAACCCCCCTCACAACTTCATAAACAGTGGGCAGGTTATTAATCATGGTGAAGAGCCTTCTCCTGAAATCCAAATGCCACCAATGAATTATCATCTCAATTCTCTTGTTCTACAATAACTACTCCCTGTGCCCCAAATTATAGGTTGTTTTGGCCTTTCTAGGTACATAGCTTTTGCTATGCACCTAGATATACATAGAAAAGCCAAACTGACCTATAAATTGGAATAGAGGTAATAGTTTTTTTTGTGGCTACAGAACAGATAAAAGCTGGAACATTTGATACATCTTTACACTAGAATTTGTGGATCCTACCCAAACAACTGCAAGATCAGTAAGCAACTCTATTTAGAAGCACAAATTCAATTTGAAACCTTAACAAGTTAAGATATAACACCACTATCATTTAATCTAATAAAGATTTTTTTTGATAAAGTAAATAAGTATTACATATTTGGTAAATATCTCCACACAGATGCATAATAACTGGCTACATTTTTTTTTTAAAATCAGATAAATTTTCCAATAAGAGAGAAGTAGGGGCGTCATGAGCAAAAGAATGGAAGATAGATAACTACAGATATAATAAATGGAAAATAAATGGAGATCACCTAATTAAGGGAACCCCATCTCCTCACCTAAAAATGGGACACCCCACAACTGTGGCATAATGGCAGGCAGCCTTCCACTGAGCACAGCCTTAAATACTCCTCCCTAGCTCTGAACTCTCTCATTCTCTACATCATTTTCCTAATGCACCATCACAACACTCTTCCCCACAAAGCCCATCAATCCCTCTCCAATCTCCAGTTTCTGCGACAGTAACTGATGCCTCCACAACCTGTGGAAGCAACATATGCCTCCTGAACCACTCCCACATATGCATCTCCCCAACCCGTGGAAGCAACATATGCATTTCCGCGACAGTAACTGATGCATCCACAACTTGTGGAAGCAACATATGCATCTCCCCAGCTAGCACCCACCAACCAGAGTACTAGACTCTCCTCCTGTACCACCCCCATAGCAAGGCACAAGAACAATATACATTTCCCCCTAGTTCATGTCAAGAAAAATATTTTTCCAAAAAAATATGAAATAAATTATGAAAGTAAATCTGTGACCAAAGACATCTGAGTTTCATATTACAATTAGAAGTATGAAAGGGAAACATATTTACACTAAAGGGGTGAATAAAACCAAAAAAAAAGGAATTAAACCTTCACAATGAAAACAAAACACAAACCTGGCATCTTTATCAAATCCAAAGCGAGCTCCAAAGTAGAATGCAACAGACAGGAGCCATGCATCACTATGAACTGCAACTAGAGACAACCAGTCTTTTTCGATCATTCCATCACGGGCAAAGTTTATCCCCAGTGCTGGTTCGGGAAGCTCAGGAGGTACTTCCTCAGCTGGAAGAGTGACCTCCCAAGTCTCATTTGGCAAACCATAAAGGCACAAGTTCTCTTTCTCTGGCACAAGAAGGATAGCATTATGTCAACAGGACAAAACAAAGGAGATGGAATCTGATGTGTTCATGTCACCAGTTATGGCATATTACTAAACATCAGTAGACAGCAGAGCAAGAATACTATTAAAAAATGTTAATCAAGTAACGGATGCTGCAATGATGATTAGAAGTCACTTTACTCATAACTGTTTTCCATGAATGTACGTCAGCATTATTTGTGGACATTGAGCAATATTAGGCCGGTCACCCATTGATGTCTGCATCTGACTTTTATCTTGTCTCCACTTCACACTTCTTTCTACAATTTGTAATTCCTTCTACTAACATACGTTACTTCTCATTCCTTTTTCATACACAGGAGGGCAACCTGGAAAAACCAGGTTACATGATATATCAAGTCAAAGGCACTAGATCAATTTAGTTAGCTTTTATAGTTTTTAACCAGATTTCAATCCTCACAGCGGCAGTAACAGATTTGTAGCTCAAAACGACATCTATCTGAGGGTTTAAATGAATAGGTCCATGGTAACCAATGAGTACAACTCATCTCCACTGAGGCTACAACTTTCAGCAAATACCGACATACACCAACCTGAGCCAAATGATCACGTGTCCCGTCAAGTGATACTGTACTGTGATTGGTCAATCCCCTTTATTATGTAACGTACGTGGTTTGTTACGTACAACCCAAGCATTATGCATGTAAACGGAAATGCAAATTGGTCAATCACCTTTATTATGTAACGTACATGTTTTTTTACATTCAACACAAGCATTATGCATGTCACCTGAAATGCAAACGACCACAGCTGGAGCATATTCCAGGACTTTAAATTACCTAACCATGACATTTACCAAGCACTTCCTTTAATCGATGTGCTCATCTATTGCAAGTTTCTTTAGCTCAAGGCCTTGAATTGATGATCTAAACAGACTGGAGAGCGAAAACAAATTACAAAACATGCGTGGCAGTCACACTGAAACTTACATATCTGACAAAAGTAAAGGACTAATCAGACCAACTAATCGTCCTTAAGAATCCGACGAAACCCTAAACGGCAACCGGATCGAGCTCCATAAGCGAACGCCGGATCGGCATATAGTGAAAGGCGAAGCTTAGCACGAAGATACGAGCAGCACAGACGGAAGGGAAAAAAGAGGGGGAGGAACCAAGTCGGGCGCGTCACCTGGATCGCACTGCTGATAGAACTTCTCCACATCTGCGCGCACCACGGAACCAGCTACAGCGTCAGAGAATCATCCACAAACCAAGAGGACAAAGAGGAGGCGGCTGGAAATGCGTGAGGCTAGCTGACCCGTGGTGAGCGCCTTGACGATGCCGGCGCGGCGCGCGCGGAAATCGCGGAAGACGTCCTCGGGTGAGCGCGTGTGGTGGTGCACCGCTGCAGCGCCTCCTCCTTCGCCGTCCATCGCCGGCCACCGCGTCCCTTGGCTAGGGTTTGGGGAAGCGAGGGTAGCAGTGGTGGTGGTGGACTGGTAGCGGAGGGAGCAGAAGAGGATGAGAGAAGGCGAGGAGCGCAATACCGCGGCGTCGGCGTGTAGGGGGCCTGCGAGAATAGGAGGATTTCAGAAGGGGCAATTTGGGAAAAGCGGAAAACCACGAGGTGCTCGTCGTCCAAAACATTTTCCGCTTCGCTTTCAAGGAAGGGAGTAAAAGGATAGTGGGCCCGTGAACTGGGCTCGGCTTTCGGCGCACTACAGAAGGCATGGGCCCACCTGGCTGATTGGCTTGACGGACGTGACGTGATTGGGCCGGTTTTTTCTCACCAAATCATGGGCCGCATCTGCTGCAAACGAGCCCATTTGAGTTGCCTTCCGTGTTCCACTTCGCTTTGCCGGTTCCTCTTCTTCCGTCGCTCTCGCTCTCGGACTACGGTTCAGCGAAGCAGCTAGGCAATCGTCAGTTTGTCAGCGCAATCTGCAAATGGCGGAGGCGGAGGCGACGGCGGGGCGACTGAGTCTGTACTCGTACTGGCGCAGCTCATGCTCCCACCGCGCCCGCATCGCTCTCAATCTCAAAGGTGCGTGCTGCTCGGCCACCGCTTAATCGTACTCGGACCATCGTCTTTTAGACGGATTGGGGGCATTCGGTTGGGTTGATTCGATGTGCGTGCTGTTTCTTTCTGCAGGTGTGGATTACGAGTACAAGGTGGTGAACCTTCTCAAGGGCGAGCAGTCTGATCCAGGTGTGTTTAGTCTCAAGGCTGGCTGCAATAAGGTTATGCTTATGCAGGGTCTTGTTTGGAAAGTCGCTAATAGGTTGATCTTTATGAGAAGCAGAATTCGTCAAGCTTAATCCTATGAAGTTCGTCCCTGCGTTGGTTGATGGCGATTCTGTAATCGGTGACTCTTACGCGATAGCATTGGCAAGTATCGAGATTTTGCGTTTATTGTCTCAGTATTGGTTATCGCTTGACTCACTTGTTCCTTTGTGGCTATGCAGTATTTGGAGGACAAGTACCCAGAGCCTCCTCTTCTACCTCACGACCTTCAAAACAAGGCTTTGAATCACCAGGTAATGATAGGTTCTGCAACCCCATTTTTTTCATGATTGCGACCACATATTGTTGAAGGTGACATGACTGCTCAAACTAGCTGGTGGAAATTCAGGACAGAACATTGTTACTGTGGGGATAAAATAATAATTTGGTACTATGCAAACAAACATAATAAAGTGGCATGCTATATTGTAGAGCTATATTGTAACTATGCAATTTGTTTACGAGTTGCTTTTTTGAGGTGTTTCATGCCTTCCTGAAGGACTTTGCTTCTTTTATACTCCAATCCAGACTTATGAAATACTGCACCCTTCCATAGGCAGACTATTCTTGGGTGGCAAAGCCACTAATAAATAAGTAGCACAACAAAGGGGACAAAAGGGGAATAATTCAGTAGCTTAATTCAATTGCAAATATGGATAAATCAGTAAATATGGTTCATCATGAGCCTACATGTGGGGTTAGTTCACATGCTAGTGATGTAATGGATGGTAGTTTCCAACCCACTGTAATGGTTCAGACAATCTTGCCCAAAAGGAAATGAGTGGTAAATGAAGATGCCTATTTCGAAGTGACATGACTGCTGATGCTGAGCGTGTGGAAATGCAGAACATGCCATTGTTAGTTCCGAATGTGTATGATATCATGCACTTGAATTTCATTATGGACTGTGCTGCACATGTACGAAGTGGATAAGGACTCAACAGGAATCTAACCAGCTAAGGGATAAAGAGTACAAATGCTAGAGATAAAGCACAAGTAGAACAATTGCGGCTGGAATTATTGGAGTCCATGCATGTGTGTGCAACTCCTTCAGGTTTTCCGCATGGCAATGCTGTTGTCAGGCAGCACACAGGCTGCTACAGCACAGGACACAATGAAATTCCAGTGTGTGGTATTATACGCGTTCAGAACTAACAGTGTTCCTGTTATTTATTTCCACAGCTCAGCATCAACAGCCATGCCACTTTGCAGCAACAACAACAACAACAACAAAGCCATGCCACTTTGAAACAGTCATTTTCATATACCACTCATTTCCTTCTGTTTAAGACTGTCCATTACCATTATAGTGAATTGCAAATTACCATCCATTGCATCACTAGCATGTAGCACAAACCCATATAGTTTAGCAAGGTCCCAAGGTCTAACCAGAGTCTGGAGTAACATGTGATGTGTGGTTTCTTTTGTTTTGTTTTGTTTTCTTTATCACCGAACTTTTCTATCTTTCTATGGCAGATTGCAAGCATTGTAGCTTCTGGTATTCAACCTCTCCATAACCTCACAGTGTTGGTAAGTATGCCGTACCTTATTTCTTGGCATATGTGCTTCTTCGTTTAGAAATAGATTGATTTGTGCACCTTAGTCGAGTTTTATAGTGATATAGGATTCCCAGTTCCCCACCTGCATTGTGCAATTATACAATTTCTTTGCTGCAGATTGATTCCGTGTTGAGACAACTTGTTTGTAAAATATACTGTACAGTTTGTTTAAAGAACAAAAGCTACTTTTTTAAGAAAAGAGGACAATACCGGCCTCTGCAGCCGCACACAGCCAATATTTTCAAAAGTTTCAGCTCAATCACTGATGAATATCATAGGGGAAAGTGCACACTCAAATAGAGGAATATCAAATGTAAAGTTACTGTATGGGGACATTATTTGATCCATTGCTTATCTATTTGCAGAGGTTCATTGACCAAAAGGTTGGTGCTGGGGAGGGTGTCTTGTGGACTCAACAACAAATCGAGAGAGGTTTCACAGGTTGTATCACGGACATTACCGTCCTTTACTGCATTACTTTCATCAACCAAATTTGCTTTAAAAAAATATTGCTCGCCTTGTAGTTCTGTTGTATTATATCATTATAGAAGTTCACTCATAGTTCTCAGTTTGCTATTCTGTAATGTGCTCGCTTTCCCTAATGATAGCTATTGAGAACCTAATACAACTAAAAGGATGTGCTGGGAAGTATGCAACAGGAGATGAAGTCCAACTGGTACGTTTGCTCCCAAGATACTCCAGTTGTCACCTTTTTTTAGAATGGGTTCTTTTCCCATGGTAGTGAGTTTGTCTTTGTAGCTGTTCTGGAGTGAAATGGTATCATATTGATTTAACCTAGCGTTTTTTGGGGGCAATCTAGCACTCGCTGGTGATGTGTGTGTGTGTGAAGAGGGGGAAAAACAGAATTGAAAAAAAATGAAGCAGCATCAGCAGTTTTGCTCCATTGTCAAGACAAGTAATTTTTTTATGGTTTTCTGAAAGTTTAAGATGACATTGTTTATTTCATGCTCATTCTAAAGGAGAGGGTATGTGATTATGGGCTATTAACTCAAATTGAACATAAGGGTAAGTTTTTTAGGAACCCATTATGCGCATTTTGTACAGTAGTAGTCTCAGAAACTATAAAATTCCTAGTAGAACAGCAATGCCTTATGATATATATTCCTGGTATTTATGCAGAATTAAAACCAGAATGTGTTCTTTTGTGCCAATAAACCCGCTATTTGTCAACTTGCCCTCTGTCTGTTATATAGGTTTGTTTGCAAATACTGGGTTTATTGCCAATAGACCTGCTACCAATTGATTCAATTGTCTTTTCATTTGTTCTTCACATGCAGGCAGATGTATTCCTTGCACCCCAGATCTATGCAGCCATTGAACGCACTAAAATTGACATGGTACCGCCTTTCCTCTTGTTATACAAATGTAAATCATTGTTTCGATTCTTTTATCAAAGAACTGCTAATGAAACGTGCTTCTTTTGCCGCAGTCAAATTACCCCACGCTTGCTAGGCTTCACTCGGAGTACATGGCACACCCTGCATTTGTAGCAGCGCTCCCTGGCAGGCAACCAGACGCCCCTTCCCCTTCCTAGGAACTGCACCCTGTTTGCTCCGTCGTATTGTTCCTCTGGATATATAGATTTGGAGTTGCTCCGGTTACTTCTGTAAAAATAATAAGTACAGAATTTCATCTGCAAAGCCAAATATTTTCGCAGGGCCGGCGTCGGCAAACTCTTGTAAATTTGAAACCTCTATCTACTTAATACAATGATACGCATACTCATGCGTATTCGAGAAAAAAAAAATCTGCAAAGTCAAATATTTTTGTGATTTCAGAGACTATTGGCATGAAGCATCGTCCTCGGTCTGGTCGTCCTCATGTGGCTTTTGAGATTTCAGGGCATGCACTTCGTCTAAAAGCCTGCAACCGCAGTGGCTTAAAGCCACAGCGAACAAGCTATGCTGAAATAGCGATTCTCGAGTAAAAAATGGAAAGAGGTGCACTGTCAGGAAATTGAATCCTAAGAGACAACATTCAGACAGTGAACTGACACTCGAATTATTAGAAAACAAGACTTGCTTCGCTCAATGACAAGTGTAATTAAAGCGCCACTTGCAAAAAGCGCCCGTTTATAAAATAGTATAAGCTCTAAACACCTAAATAGACACGGCCGCGGCTGAGTAAACGAACCCGCCGAACTCTGACGGCACGGGCACTCGCTTCCATGCACCGCCGCTCGCTTCCATCACCCACGCGGAGTACTTGACGCCGTCCGCCGCCGCGTCGGCCACTGTGCCGAACACGAACACGGCCCCGCCGTTGCCGACGCCAACCGCCTTCACGCATGCCTTCATGCCCGGCGGCCCGTCGGCCACGTCCCTCCACGCGCGCGCGTCGCCGTCCCACTCCCGCACGCCGTCCTTCCCGGCCCCGACGGCCCACACCGTCCCGCGCACCGACGCCAGGCACGTCTTCCCGGCCGTGTCGCCGCCGGGGATCACGTAGCCCTCGCCGCTGGTCCACGCGTCGCCTCCGGCGTGGTAGCGCTCGGCGGTGTTCCTGAACGCGCCCTGGGCCTCGGTCAGGTAGCCGCTGGCGGCGAGGAGGACGCGGCCCGGGGTCGCCACGACCACGAGCTGCGGCTCGTCGCGCTCCTCGGACATGTCCGAGAGCGCGCGCCAGGCGTCGTCGGCCGCGACGCTGTACGCGAAGGCGGAGCGGAGCGCGTTCTTGCACTCGTCGTGGCCGCCGGCGATGTAGACGTTGCCGTCGCCGCCAGCGCATCCAAAGAAGCTCCGGGTGTCCGGCATCTCCGGGCCGCGCCGCCACGTGCCGGCGGAGACGTCCAGCAACCGGACGTCGCTGGTCGGGCGGAGCGTGTCCGGGTCCCAGCCCCCCACGACGGCGACATGCCGCCCGTCGCCGGCGGCCGCGCACTGCGCGAAGAGCGGGACGGGTCCCCAGGCGTCGGCGTGCCCTTCCACGCGCCGCCACTCGCCGGTGGTGAGGTTCGCCGCCGCCAGCGCGCATTCTGGCGTCGATCCCTTCCCGTCGCCGCGCGCGGGCGCGGTCTGGACGAGGAACAAGATGTCCTCCGACGCCCCGGCGGCCCTCCGGCGCCGCCGGAAGTCCGCTGACCCGACGGTGCCGCGCCATCCGCGGCACACGCTGCGCATGCGCCGGTGCGACCGGCTCGGCACCCGCGCCAGGCACTCCATGGCCACGTCGTCGGGCAACCCCGGGATGAGCTCACCTTCCAGCCCACCTCCGTCTTCCTCTGCTTCCATCGCCATGGCACGTTCTTGCTTGCTTTCCTTGGAGCCGTAGCAGTAGCGTGCTACCGCGGTGGCTGCGTACACATCCTCAACCTCTTGCTTGACGGCGCCCATGGAGAACCGCAGTGCAGTGCTCAGTGCTGTGCTGTGTGTGTGCACGGCTTCTTGTTTCTTGTGATGTGTGATGTCTGTGAAAGGGGTTTGGCGGGTTTAAGTAGAGGGAGGGTGAGAGTGAGGACAAATTTGGTTTAGGATTCGATGAGTGCTTGGCGGTACGTCCTTTGTGCCTAAATATTTGTTGCTGTTGATTTATATGTTAGTAGATTCGTAAGAAATATTAACAATATTTGTATCTCTAAATAAATTTATTATAAGAATAGATTTAACGATATATCTAATAATATTTAATTGCATACTATAAATATTAATATTTTTTATATAAATTTAGTCAAAGTTATTTTTGGGAAGCGAGAACGACAATTAATAAGGCAAGGATGGAGTATGTCTTAGTAAAAGTAGCATATTTTTTATAGTATATAAACACAATTTTTTTTTCAAAAAGAGGGAAAATAATAGTGGAGTGAGATATTCTTGTTTGATTCACAAATTTGCGTTTATGATCACACCTGATTGACGAGACTTTTACTCAAATTGATTGACGATATTTTCAGATTGGACTTGGGTGAATAGAGGATGATGAAGCATATAAATTAAATGGTGAAGATGATGACCAGTGAAGGGTTTTGAGTGCCATTTTTTGCATTATCCAATAATTAACATTTTATGACGTCCTTTCTTTCCTAGCAGAATCTTTGTGGGGGGCTAACAGTACATGAATTTACGAGGGAAGGTCTCACTATGGCAATGTCACCGGAGGAGAGGGATATGACTTAGGAGATGCTCTTAGGACACGGATGAGAGAAGTCGCAAAAAAAAAAGGACACGGATGAGAGAAAAAGAGTGCAAAAGTTTGTACCAAGTGTTAATACTCCTCTGGTTTCCTAATTCTTGTAGCTTTGGACAAATGCGCCGTCTCCAGAACATAGCTTTTAGCCTTTTACCATGATTTTCTACAATAACGTGTGAAAAAGTCAGTAAGTATACTTTTTCATTAAAGTACTTTTAAAACCTTTTTTTTGTCTTGAAACCAAATGTTCTAAAGTCACTGATGACCAAAATTCTAGAAGTTAGACCACAACCTTGCTGAAACGTCAAGAATTATTGAACCAAAGGATCACCTCCTTGACACACTACTAGAAAGATGGAAATGCTTGGACGCCCTAAATTTTCTTGAGCGCCAAAGTCTAGCTGTCAAGGGATATATCATTTTCTTGGTGGTTGCAGAAAACCTCCATTGCACCGCCAAAGAAATGTGCATTTTTTAGTGTTATTTGGAAATCACTAAGTAAAATAACTATTTTCTTGAATATTATTGTTAACGCTAAGGAAAATAATCATTTCCTTGAATGTTAATATAGAACTCCAAGGAAAAATACCATTTCCTTGTGTGTTTTTCTTAACCGCCAAGAAAAATTAACATTTTCTTTGCTGGTATTTTTGACTGCTAAAGAAAACCAACATTTTCTTAGGGGTTATGCAATTTGTTTTGTGGTTAGAGGCCAAGGAAATGATTGTTAGTATTTAAACATGACATACTTCTTCTATCATTGTTAATGTTAAGTGTTTTTTTCTATTAAGTTCACTAACACACATAAGACACCAAACTTGGCTAAGTTCATTTAAACACATGTCACACATATGACACTAAGCCTTATTAAGTTCACTTAAGCAGATGCGGCCTGGCTCTAAAAATAGGTGCAACACCAAAAAAAAATCATAACCTTTTCAAATCAAGATGAAGACAAACCTTACATATCACACTTAAGTAGATGTGGCCTAGCTCAAAGAGATCTACAACTTTTATAGCTAACAATGTTTCTATTTGAGATAGTTTACAGTCTGAAAAATATATTTTAAGTTCTTATATTTAGAAATTTATTTTTTTAAAAATTAAACGACCTTGGATGGAGGGACGACCTAAACCAAAGTTGTTTAGGGGCTCAAATATTCATTGCAATATTCACTAAAGTGAACAAAAGTATAAATATTGTTTATCACTTGGTCACAAGTGTTTTTTTGGTGTAGTAATAAGGAAGAAACGCGTGAGACCTAAGGTTCTGAATTCAATGCGCCAAGACCTCAAGAAAATATATATCCTACGAGATATATCCTTGGCACTGGCAGTAGGGCCATCGCCAGTCGTTCCTCAAGAATGATTTTCTTTTGTTTTTGGTGATAGTGTCATCGCCCTATTTACTCTATTTACCTTGGCGGTGGCCATTACTTGACGGTTGTCCCTCAAAAAGATTTCCTTCGCGATTTTTATATGTTACTTCGCAGTTTCTGCCCCCCAAGGAATTTTTATTCTGATGTCATGATAGGTTTTACTTTTACACATTCTTTGATGTATGTATTTGACCGGTAATTTATTTTAGAACATATTTTTCCTTCCAATATAAGATATTTTTGAAGTATTTTGAATATGTATCGAAACATGCACCTTTCATATTTCTAAATTAAATAATGAAAAGGTGGTAGCCGACTAAATAATTAATGACTTCTATAAGGCTTACTGGATGAGGCGGGATTTGCTGTGCATAATGAAAAGGTGGTACCCCTGACCCCTTCAATAATGAAAGATAAGTGGGAGACAGCTTGAGCGATGCTTTGAGCACGCCTTTCCGAACAGCCGCTTGCTGCTAGGTGCTAGCTCCTCCTCTCTCTGCCTCCCCGAGCGAGGTCGGCGCCAAATGGAGTGCAATTTTTGCATTTTGGTCCCTTTTTAAAATATTTTTATAAAAAGACCTCAGCCAAAACTTTTGCTACAAATAGATCATTTTAAGCGTCTTAGGAAATCACGCCGAGGTATGAAGGTCGGCGTCGACTGACACGACACTGAGTCCTTGCCACATCACCGACGACTCCGGGGCTGGCGCATGGGGCCCAGTACGTCGGCGTCGTGTCAGCCAACGCCACAGGCCTAAAATCGGCGCTGTGGGTAGTCACGCCGATTTCTTGGCACTATTCGGCGCGCGGCCCAGGCGGCCCAACAACGCTTCGTGGGCCAAGAGGTCGGCGTGCGATCAGATGACGCCGAGATGCTAACCTCGGCGCGGCCCGACTCAACGCCGAGGTTCGGTCAGTTGAGGCCGCGCCGCGGCCCCCTTTTTCCTCCTCCCTCCATTCAGAACCAACAGGTGACCATTTCCCACTCCCTCTCTCTTTCCACGAACCCTAAATCCTAAATCCAGCTCTTGGGAGGCCAGATCGAGGGTTTTGACGTTTTGCCAAGGTACTCATCTTTCCCCTCTTTCATTTCATACATTTAGATTCGGCTGTTTTTTTTGAACTTGGCATTATAGGTTTGGTTCATGTTCATGTCATTCGTGCAATGTATGGTGGTTCAAATGATTGAATGATCCAAATGTATGGTTGTTGTTGTTGTATATGTTCTGATTTATAATCATTGAGTTAAATTTTATGTTTGTTGGGATTCAAATTTGCTTAGGGTTTGTAATGAAAAGCTTATTTGGGAGGTATGGTGATTTAGTGTTAGTAGCTTTACATTCGTTGAAAGATACTTTGGATTGATTTTTTTTCTACGTAATGTTAGGATGCCAAGGCGTAGTAAAGCTCGTATTCCAAGGTAATCCTAATGTTTATTTATTATTTGTGCAACAAATAGAAAACCCTAGGGCGGAGAGGGAGAAGAAGCTTGAGCGTGTGCGCCGAGCGAAGGCAGCGATGGAGGAGAATCTCGATGCCCAGAGGAAGGAAAAGTGGTCTCGTTGCACTCAGTAGGTATTTGGTTTATTCATGAGCGATGTCGTGTAGCCCTGGACTTTTTTTACTATGTTGTAATGCACTCTGCTTTTATTTCAGATGAACTTATTCCCTGAACTTTTTTTATTATGTTGTAATGCACTATACTTTTATTTCAGATGGTCTTATGCCCTATACTTCGTTAACTATCCTAGGACTGTAGTGCTACTGTTTGTATCACTGAAAAGGCTACTTGTGCTGTTGCAGTCACTGAAAGGGCTACAAGTACTGTTGCAGTCAATGAAAAGTCTATTTGAAAACTCACTGAATTAATATCAGAGTGATATACTGCATTTAGATGAAGTGACAAAACACATGTGTAGCCTTTTCAGATGAAATGACCAGTCATGGTTGTAGGCTTTTCAGATAAAGCATCTAGCCTTTGCCTGATTCTTTTGAAGAACCAATAGAGGAATTTCCTTTGGAGAGAAAGAGTGACTTCACCCGTGAGAGACCTCTTAGATCATACGACAAGCGCATTGAAGATTGGCCAAAATGCCGCCACGGTTTGGATTGCGTTGTGCAGATGTACAACGACTGTGACGGTGGAGGCCGTCGTTTCTTCAGATGCCCGCGAGGATTTGTATTTCCTTTGAATTCTCTCCTTTTTTAGATTTGCATTTGGTTTGTAGTAGTACTTATTGGTAGATGGGTTTTCAGGATTCAAGCTGTCCAGATAACTGTGGCTTCACTAGATGGGTCGACCCTCCTCCTATCTATCCCCATCAACAGTACATCACATATCTAGAGGGACACATCTTTGACCTAGAGTATGGCCCTGAAAGTGGTAACAGGGACAAGTCGGACGACGACAACAACAATAATGCAGAGGAGGCACTATGCAATAATCCGTACTGCCAGTGTCCGTACCATAAGAAGCACGAGCCTCCTTCTCCACCGCCAACAATTATGAATCTTTTTGCAACAACTATTTATAAAGACGGAGATCTAAGACGTGCATCTCTGTCGATCTACATACACATCACACTTAAGAGGCCCACCTGCTAATAGCTAGAGAAAGGCTTCTTACCAAACCTGCCTCTGAAAATTGATTAATAGAGGCACAATGTTAAGAGATATATCTAGGCCAATGGTTATTCTCTGAGGCGGCCTTCTTAAGAGGATTGCTCATGAAATTCATTGAGAGAGAGTACCTTTTCTTTGACTTTCTCCTTATATAAAATGGACCGATCGCCTCTGAACACCACTAGACATTTTTGAAGATAGTAATAATTTTTTATTACCTCTATAAATAAAAGGGGCTGTCTTCTAAAACTATTTTAGTAGCGTGTTGTTTACTTAAGTTTCGTATGATCGGACATAGCCACTTAGGTTTTGAGTCTACTGACTTGGCATGGGTGCTTGTATTTTTAATACACTATTACTTTCTTCATATTAAATTGTAAGTAAAAGCTATGACTTAAAATTTAGAATGAAGGAAGTATCTTAGTAATAGATTGTGTAAGTCTACAGATAATGAGATGTTTGTGGTCATCTTATGGTGTAAAGCTGTAGGCACAATCTTGAAAAGAAAGCGAGCGCATTACAAGCTGGCGTCTCGTTGCTTCTCAGCGGCTCTGTCCATAGGTGTCATAGCTATATCATGGGTCTGTTTGATTATCTGGTCTTAAGTTTAGTGGCTAAAGTTGAGGACTAAAACTTTGGACCATTTTAGCTCACTTGCGTAAAGTTTTTGTATAATGGTCCAAACTTTAGAGAATGCTTTAGTCCTTCTGTTTGGAGCCTTAAGAATTAAAATAGCCTAAAGGTTAGTTGTTAAACTTTAGACCACGATCGAAACAGCGCCTGTATATCATGGCATCTTACTCTGAAGCAAATGAAACTCGCTGCTCAACTACTAGATTGGTATAAGATGTTGCTGTTGCCAGGCCCCGTTCGGCTTGCTGAATCTTGGCTGAAACTGGCTGAAAAATACTATTCTGGCTAAATTGTTGTGAAAGAAAAACACTGTTCTGGTTGAAAAAACAAGCCGAACAAGTTAAATATGGGGTCAAATATGGGGTAAGCCGAACGGAGCCTCGGCTCGTCTTTCTACAATTACCGAGGCAGCAAACAAATAGTTTTTGGCATGCTCGAGGCAAAAGGGAAGCCAAAAAAACGGGGTAAATAAAAGAGAGAAAACATGATAGAGAAGACATGAACCGGAGCATCCTCCGTCTTCTAATCATTATAAAGAAGAGAAAAGAAATCAAGAGAAGACGCGATGAAACGAGCCGTATAACAGCCATCCCATCCTTTTCTTTAATAAGCTCGCAGCAGCCAGCAGTATTGGCTTGATTCCCGACGACTTGACCCCCGGCATGGCGGCCGCCGTGCAGTCTGGAGCACGCACTGCACTGATGCCCAATAGGGATTGCTTTGCCCCCCTGACAGCTGACACCACACCACCCGGTACGCAGAAGTTAGCCGTATGCGCTCCGTCAGAATCCACAGGAGACTACCGCGACTCCGGCCAAGTCAGCTCGTGCTGCTGGGGATCCACTCTCGGTTTCAAATTGGCAGAGCAGCGAGGAGACGACGAAAATTTGCATCCCAAAAATAACAACCAGCTTAAATCGCACTTGTAGTTTTTTTTTTCGCACTTGTTAATAGAGCTAGAACCAAGAGTCCCACTTTGCTGTCTACGTCCATTTCAAAACTAGAAGTATACCCGTGCGTTCCTGCGAGAATTACGGATGAGTACATTGCGTGGTATGATGAAGTGGACAATAAAATTTTTATGTGTTTTGCTGACGTAGACATTACAGTTGCATGTGCTAATAGATTTTAATTGTATGTGATAGTGCATTATTTAGTTGGACAGCTTGCATGTTAAGATAAATAGCTAATGGAGTTTTGCTTAGTGGATTTTAATTGTATATGATAGTGCATTATCTGGTTGGACAGCTTGCATGTTGAGATAAATAGCTAGTGAGATTTTGCTTTATAAGAGTATAAGATAAGATAAGATTTATGTTTTATCTATCAAAAGCCAAACTTGTCTAAATCAAGTTTATAGAAATATATATTTACATCAATATTATTAAACAAATGCACTGTAAAGACATTTTATAGTGGGGATCTAATGAATCTAACTTAATGTTGTGTAGATGTTTTGTGTATTTGTAAGGTGTATGGGCCACGCTATATATTTCATAGTGATTTTGGTGATTGTGATGACAACAACTCAATCAATAAGTCTAACATGTGTGTTGGACATGTTTATTACAATCATGTCATGTGGATGCTAAGGAACAAAATGGAATCCATGTTGAAACAAAGATGGTACAATAGAGATTTCTCACCTAATCATGCACTAGATCTCTTGAGTAGGTCCAATGAATTATCCATGCGTTCCAGAGAAGTAATTGCACAAAAGACTCTACATGCACAGTAGCACAAGATCGTTCGGTGATGATGAGAAGATGCCAGCGGATCATATGATGATGACTAGAAGGCATAAACGTTTCACAAGCTCAATTCACGATGAAGAAGCTTACCGGATCATCCACCGAGCTAGTGAAGATATCTCACTAGATGATCTAGTGATGCATTTTTAGGGGCACCAAATCATCTGTGTTGTCCGCTTCGCAGATTTTGTGCCCAATAGCTAGTTGATGTGTGGACAAGAAGCAATGGCGAATCCAGCCGCGTAGTTCACCAGGTCATTACATTAACACAATAGGTTTAACGCTATTTTGATGAACAATGATTCTCTACTTATTTGTTGAAGTTCGTCGGGGTCGCATGACCCCGATAATATAGGCTAGATTCTCCCCTGGCGAGAAGACCCCTTCTTTGGTAACGAAACTCTGTAGTGGAGGCACCAAGGTGGCCAGGAGAGTTGGGCGACAATGGTGAGCCTAATTGGCCAACGACGACACTTGCCTTGATTGATGGAAACCTTTGTGGCAAGCACACCATGATGGGGGAAGGCTTGGTGACCAAGGAGCATACCTCGATGGAACTTCAACATTATAAGGATCATGTGCCCAAAATCATATCTTTTAGTTTTGGTGATCGAAATAACAACACAAGTCTAGAACTAACATGTGTGATAAAAATGTGCTAGACATGTTATAATAGGTCTGAGGGATGAAAGGTTAAAGTTTAATCAAGATCCAAGTTGAAATCGAGAAAAAACACAAAGATTCCCCACCAGAGTGTTCACCAAATCAATTGATTAGGCTCACTAGATCATACAGTGGAGTCCAATAAGTCAGCCAGGAAGATGGTGCCCACTGAATGATACGATGAAGAGAAGAATGACCCGTGGATCATCCGGTGCACATTTGAGAGCTATCTCCGTTGAAGACCTGGAAGATCAAGGCCACCAGTTGATAAATATCCGTATATCCGTTGGTGATAGTGGTATATTGTCGTTCTATCTTTGCTAATTTATGCTTTTTTATTTGCCACAAAGATTTGTTCTATCTTTGCTGATTTTGCTTGTTTTGTTTGCCGCTGAGATTTGTTTTCCTTCTTCTCTTTTCCCTCTTGGTTTGAGATATACTAGATAGGTGGAATATAATACAACACCCATGTTATCAACAATAATTATCTGTTCTTAGATTTCTTTTTCTAATGTGTTTTCACTACTAGAAATATCCACTTCTATGATAAATAGATTTCGTCACTGAAGGAGCCAAATTCGTCATAATTTCAGTTTTATGACGAATTTATAACGAAAACGGGTTCGTCATAGAAGTCGCGTCACTCTTGCATATCTATGACGAATCTGACCAAATCGTCATAGAAGTGCCTTGATCTGTGATGAAAAACAGATCGTCATATAACTGTTTTGGCATGCGTGGCAGGGGGCTGCCACGCTGCTGGACGCTTCCGTTGGAGATGCTTTCCACGTGTACATGCTATAGCCAGTTGCATTGGAGATGGTTCGAGTACGTGTCACCTTCTTATTGCACAACGTGGCCATCTCTGGTTCTTGCACGTTTTAGGTTTTTATTGGACCATGTGTTGTTTCCCTGTTGTTCCACATGTCAGTTTTCTACTAGCACACGTGTCGTATTGCTGTTGGATCATGTGTCACTTCTTCATTGGACAACGTGTTGTATTTTTATTGGTCCACGTGTCCGTTTCTTATTTGACCACGCGTCACTATGTTGTCTATCCACGTGTCGTATTTTTATACGTCCATGTGGCTTGACGATTTCCTTCCACATGTCGGATTTTTAATAGCCCACGTGTCGTGCACTGGTTCATCCACGTGTGACATTTTTATTAGATCACATGGCCTGTACTGGTTCTACCATGTGGAGTACAATCAATTCATCATAGAAGTAATTTATGATCGTCACTACTGCACAGACTGACTACATAGTTATTTAGCCTGACAATCAAATAACAACAATTTACATTTCACACATCAGCAGCGAACCAATGACAGAGTATCACCACATTAAACCGGCATACGAGTCCACACATCAAACCGACACATGAGTTCACACATCAAACCACAAATGTTCACTGCATCAAGCCACAGGAGTTGAAGACTAAGAGTTACCAAAAGAGCTAAAGCGTGTGCATAACTCATGGAGATTGTTGTACTTCTCCTGTTGCTATTTCTTGTATTCATCAAGCTCCCTTTCAGTCTTTTCTGTCTTCCTCATCAGTTCATCCACTTGATCGATAAGGGCAACAAAACTTTCCTATTCAGCAGTAAGTTGTTCCCGAAGCTTTCTCTCCACCGATGTCTCTGTTCTAGTGGAGCTTGTCTGAATACCAGCATTCTTCAAAAAAAGTTTGTTGCCGCTTCCCTAGGAGGGGGCCTTGCCCTGGTGGACATAGAGGATCTTGCAAACAACATTAGCACTAGTAATTGGTTGCTTCCCATCAGTAACAGGTTCTGCTTGTATAGTTTCCATAGCTTTCTATGAAATTCAATCAGTAAAACATTAGGTTACAGATAGTGTAAGAGGACTTAAATTGAAAACCCAAGAGATTGATTCATAACAAGTAATGCATATGTCTTCCTTAGCCTACTGCTGATAGAGATTACATAAGGTTCAATAGATTTTAATAGATTTCCATAACATTAGGCTCCTGCTATGTTTTCTTCTTTTATGGCAATGGCTTCAGTAGATTTCAAGGGAAGCAAAAGAAGGTACTTACAACTGCTGCTCTTGTAGCACCGCTCAGGCCATTTTTCCTATTGGTATGGAAGTCCCTGAAGACTTCCACAACATTAACATCTTCATCAGGTGGATCATTTTCTTCTTCAAGTCCTTAATGTTGTTCTGCTGCATTCCTCTTGTTCTTCTGTTCGCAATGCACACGAGTTTCGGTTTATATTTATACAAAGGCAAGAGTAACAATAAAACACGACCATCACTTACAAATTTTTTGCATCTAGACAACATAGGAGTGAGATTCTGTAGCCTGGTGGTACTTCACTTTTGCACAATTTTGCTTGTTCTTCTCAGATGTTTCCTATAGCTTCATTTGTGTTAGACTGCAGCACAAGTAGACCATAGCAAGACTATATAGGAAATCAATGGGTTCACACACCTTGTTCTTAGCACTAGACCAAATCTTGACAAGTACACACTACTGTGCATCATTCATGGACGAGATAGGAGAGGTCATACGGATCTGATTAGCAGGGATGCCATTGAAGTATGTTCTCTTCAACCTATAGCGTTCCTACCGTACCACAAATTTGATTATATTCTGGCAAGCTTTTTTTGTTGGTGAGTGATAAACGTTAACGCACAGTCTTCCTTGCACACAGTAGTGTGAATGAAAAGTAAATCCATTAAAGTTGCTCAAAGCAAAGTTTAATGTTAAGAGGGGATACCCATACATACATTTAGCCTTTCCACAAATCTTGTGCAATAGATGGCACCGGGCTTCTCCCCCTTGTATTGTTTCCAATGCGTCAAAATTGGTAATTCCTTCCTGACTACTACACCTACTTTTGAGGCAAACTTGGTAGCTTGCACTGGATCATATGGCCTTATGTTCCCCTCGGCAACAGAGATGCGCATCCTCGCTCCTCCTAGTGATTTGCTCATTTTGTCAAGCATAATTTCACGAGTTTGAGGCCTCGGCTTCCTCGCTCTTCCTGGCAATGGTACTACACAATTTTTATACATTTAGATTGTTAGAAAACTTACATGGATATCAAATAGCTAGTGCAAATTGATTGATAGACATCTATAAGGTAATACCAACCTAGGCAACTTTCATCATTCTACGGGTGGAGGAGACGGGAGTTTACTGAGAGAGCTCCTCATCAGCAGGGCTATCATCATCTGGCCGTGAGGAGTCTCTCTCAGGGCTAGGTAGGGTGCCGTCCCGACCAATGTCTCCAGTCAATTGATAAACTTGGAATTGATCCCTAGGTCCGGGTGTCGATCGTGATGGAGAGTTATGTTCACCTACTGCTGCTACCTCCACCCTTTTGCCAGCGGAAGACCTCCGAGTACAAAATCCATGAACAACCTCTTCTGGTGGTGTTGACCTCACTCGCTTGGAGAGCCTTTGCCCAGGGCTCATGATAGTGCTGCCTTTTGTCCTGCTAGCAGAGCCTCCTCTATGGCTTCTTCGATCCGGACACTGAAATTAGAGATACAAACTTAAACAACAAGTATGTACAAATTCCATTGATATCCCAACAGTAAAGCATTGCATGGCTACCTACCCCCTTCCCCCTCCCCCCCGAACTAAATACAAGATAGAACAAACACCTCATCAATTTATAGGGGCACTGGCTCATCTTCTAAATCTGAATTTGTTTCATCTATATCATCAATTCCCTCAACTACCTCCCTTGGTTCAGGGATATATTCCAAATCTTCACCGTGTCTACCCTTTATGCTTGACTTTTTTGCCTTTGGAGACAGGTTTTGGGCCCACACATTCATAAGTAGTTAGTGGCTGTTCATCTAGATTACAAAGGCATTTATTAACTAAAGCTTCTACGGAATGTTAACACAGTAGAGCAAGAGTATGCAAATGAGCACCTAACTAGTAACTACAACTTATACGGAAGTCATTAATCCAATAAAGCACATGTCAGCTACACTCAACTATAGGAAATATGTAACCCCATCGATATCTACATATCCTTGGTTCAGCCATTATAGTAGAGCACACATCATAAATGGAATTTGGGTACCTCTTCCTCCATGTTCCCTAGATTTGTTTTGTTGTCGGCACCGCCGTCCTATCATCACGGTCGTGGAGCTGGTGCGGCCGGCATTGACGAAGGGGTACCAGATCTGGCTCGGCTAGGGATCAGATCCGGTCGGTCGTGACATGTGCCAAGCTAGGTAGGGAATCCAAATCTGGCTTGTATCGTCATCGAGGTGGTCCTTCTGCCGTCAGCTGATCGACCTGCTGTCGATGAATCGAAGGGGATCCAGCTCCGGCTAGGGTTCAGAAATGTATGAGAGAGGGTGCGGTTGGAGAGTGGAGAGGGAGTCGAGCTGCTATTCTGATGGCGCCTAGGGCTCGGAGCGGGGTGGCAGAGGGGGCGGCTGAAGAGTGCAAGGGGAGGCCATGGGACTAGGATTTGGAGCTGGAGAAGAGACGGTGCGGCTAGAGAATGGAGATGGAGGCGGAGACGATGACTCTTTGTGTTTTTCTGTGGCCATCACATTACCACAAATGCCCTTGTCTGAAATCGATGGCGTGGTAAACCTATTTTCTGCATGGAGGGCAAAAGAGAGACATCTAATTTTTGGTGCGTGTTGGCGGGACTGCTCGGCGTGGTGCGAAATCAAATTTTTGGGCGGGCAGACCGCCCCGTCTGCTCAGCAGAGATCGGAATTTTGGGCGGCCTTAGTTGTTGCATTTTTATTTTTTTCATAATATAAATAAACATAAAACTAAAAGAGGATGATAATAAACAATTAAAAGATCCATGAATTTGACACCTAAACATTACCAAAAAAAGAAAAAATGAACCTGCTTGCTGCAGCTTATTGCGCTGCAACTGCCGATTTTTTTTTGTGTGTGACTGCATCTGCGGCTGTTTGAACTAAGGCCTATAATTAGGAAGCTAGGGGAAGGCACGCCTAAGGATGGAAAACCCTCTAAAAAAACTAAATGGGTTATTCAAATGATATCCCCATGGATTTCTCACCCTAGAAAAAGTAGTCATGGATTCTAAGGTGCTTTGAGTTTCTAGAGAAGAGAAAAAAATTAAAGCATCCTCCTCTTGGCTAGCGCACTTGCGATTCGCCAACTCGCCAATACTCTGGATCATCCTCCTCCTCGCTGGAGTCATAGTTAGTGCTGTACTTTCCATCGCTTGAGTATGTCCCCATTGTTTGTGAGACTCGAGCCTGTCACCAACGCCGTCTTAGCGAAGGTGAACGTGGATGACAACATCCTGCACGCCCGCCTTGACCCTTGATCTGTGAGACGTATCAGTAGTACAAGTCATGACTAGGCTTGGTCTGTGGGACAACCGTATGTGAAGTCTTATTTGCATGCATGTCTGTGTTAACTTTTGTTGAACTTTGTATTAGGTCAGTTAAACTCTGTTGAGCGTTTGTAACTCAGGTCCTTTGGTCATTTGGTAACTGGTTATACTAACGGTGTTTGCCCTTTCTGATCGGAGGACGTGGGTGTATAGATGTTGATATTTTTTGGACCCTAAGACAGTCCGACCCTACAAAATATAGACAATCCGGATCACTACGAAATACAGGGCCATCCAAGTAGTCCATAGAACCCGACTACCAGGGGCTAACAACTAGTTCTAATCTATAGAACCCAACAATTAGTTGATGATACAAGCAGGTATGTACTAATGACACAACTAATTGGCTGATTCTTAGTTGGCTATTTTCTAGCCATGGCTAACTAGTCGCAGTCCATTCAAATAGGGCCTAAGATAGTCCGATACTAAAGAAATCTTGATAGGCCAGATCATAGTTTTGATGAAACAACAAAATATAGATCGTGTTACTCTTGCGCCGTATATGTAGGGTCGTGGGTGCGCAGCCGCGTGCGTGTGGGTCATGGGGTGGTCCATGACCCACGAACTATATAACAGTAGAGACAAGGGGCGAGAGGAAGGCTCTCTAGAGCTCCTGCTTCAGTTCCATCCCAAAGCTTTTGCCCTCCTCCCTACTACTGGGCATCTTTGTTCTTCATTTTTTGCATATTGTTTTCTTTTTTACACAGATCATGGATAACTATGATCATTCTTGGGACATGTCTATGTATCGCTATGTCTTCCGCGAGCTTCGTGTTCGCCGTGGCCTACAAACAAGGGTTGTAGTGCTTGCAGTGCATTCTTACTTTTACAGTAGGTGGTACATTGCTTCTGTAGTTGTTCATCAAGTTCTTGGCCATCGAAACTACCGTCTCGCTAAGGATCATCTAGGACCCTATGTGTTTGTTGCGGTTCATTCAAATGCAAATCTCCAGACTTTGCTTTCATACCGCTATGAGTTCTGTGGTGCAGAAGTATTTCCTCATCATATCCTTTATCTTATAGTCCGTCCGAATGATCTAGAGATTGGTGGACTTCGTGCAGTTCCTCTCAACTGAGTAGTAGCAACATGGTCAAATGATGTTAACGTTTAGTATCTCATAACACTGATGTTCTGATTTGTGTTTTCAATGTTCACTGGAGACAATTGTGATGTTCTTTACTTTATCTTGTTGTAATAATATCTATGTAAATGGACTTTTGTTAAACTTTGTATTAGGTGGGTTAAACTCTGTTGACCAAATATATATACAAGTATAGTATTGATGAAATGACGTTTACCTATTTCTTGTAAATCGTATGCACGCCTCATAATCCGAGTTGTATAAATTTGACTAGCCAGGACATTTTACTCTGCTACTGAGCTGCGACTAGAACTTTTTCCAGATTGGTTGTGCTACAAAGAACAACTGCACCGGCTATGGCTCCATGCATGAAGGACTAGTAAGGTAGTTGGATTTGAAGTGGCATCTTTAGCCACAACCAAGCTAGTGCAGACGATTAGGACTTATGAAACCATGTAGCCATCTCTAGCTAGCTGCTGCTCTACAAAACCAAGCAAGAGAAATTGCTTACGGAAGCAAGAGCAACTCGTCTTCACTCTTTAGTCTGCCCCTCGACTGCTGTGAATGCTTGGAGTGAAATAACTGCAGAGGCTTTCCTGATGCATTCAATTCACTCATCGCAACCGCGCAAGGGTTGCTTTGTGCCTCGATTTGTTGAACCAAACACGTATCAGTAGTACTAGTAGTCATGAGTGGCTTTGATCTTGCAAGAACCAAACATGTGTCAGTAGTCTTCAATAAAATTTGTTGAACTTGCAAGAACCATGCATCGTGGAGTTCATCTCAACAAGTATCGCCTTAGATCTAATGCATAACGGATGGGACATAGCTGTTGAATTTTACTACGGACGCAAGAAAGTGCGGCCGCTGTATATTTGATCTCGTAGGACACAGTATAAAGGGTCATCAGTTTTGAATGTCGTAGTAACTAGTCTGCCCCTCCACTATTGTGACTGCTTGGATTGGAGTAAAAAAAATATAGAAAAAACCCATCACAACCGCACCAGGCATTCAAGTCTCAAGTGTGTCATGGTGGTCAAAAGCTCCTTTTCTTGATTCCTTCTTGTGTCTAGCTTTCCTGCCGCATTCACAGTTAGGTGTGGAGCCAGGAGAACAGAACATGTTGCTTGTGACTTGGGGGCGTCGTGTATGTGACCGAGCTGCACGATGCCTAATCGTTGAAGCTGCTGTTTGTGCGGTTGTTGGGCAACAACGCATTACCAGAGTTGTTGAAGACCATGATTCTGGAGAAATCTTTGTGCTTTGCATCACTGTTACGGATGGATGTTGGCTTTCTGACTACAGTGTCGGTGTCTGTGGAGACTACGTCATTTTCAAGACGGTTCACCGTCTCAACTTGATCGAAAGTCCTTATGAGCTCAACTATCTCAACAAGACCAAACCGGTTCGACGACATTGAGATTTTGTGTGCTCTGGGTACTATTCATTGTCCTATATCAGTTGTACTAGTAGTAGTAGCCATAACTGGCTTTGATCTATGGGATAGCATGAAGTCATGTAGTGTATGTGTTGAGCTCATGTAGTAGGAACCCTTGCTAATATAGTATGTTATGTTATTTGCATGTCTGTGTCAAACTTTGTTAAGCTTGCCAGAACCTTGAACCAAGGAGCAAGTCTGGCATTAATCTAATGCAGAAAAGAAGAGCCATTGGTGTTGAAATGTTACTGAACAAGCAAGAAAGTCCGCCTGCCATTTTTTTGAATGCCTCGGATAGTGAAGATGTTGTACTGGATGAAGTTTCCTTAGTTGGTTTCTGTTTATTTTTTTGTTGCCTTGGGTGTCTGGCCTGATGGCACGAAGTCATGTATTTTATGTGTTGAGCACATGTATAAGAAGGCAACCACACTTTCCTCGTGGTTTAGATCTATAGAGGGAATGAGAGAGCTCTGAGAAGGTAGGAAATAAAACAAGCTTAGTTGCAGACGAGATCATGCTGGTTAGAGCGACGGAGTGGAGATTTACTCAAAGATTCTGAATTTTGACCAAATATATATAGAGGAGTATGATGCGTAATAAATATTTTATACAACATAAAACAATGAGCTTAATCAATAATCCTCTTTGGTGAAGTGCCAGAGGAATCTCTGCACTGCTGGGTCAAGATACATAGACAAATGTCGTCGGCACATTGGGTAGGTGGATCTCCGGCCGAACCGCTTGGTGATCCACTTGCGGTGGAATGCATGGCCACAGCCAGGCATTTCCATAGCATGGCCAGCCACAGGATTAGATGTTTCATCCTCTAGGTAGATGCTGTAGTCCCGATGACCCGCTGGCGCCGCCTCCGCCTCCGCACAGAGCGTCAAGAGCGCCTCGGATGCGATGAACTTCAACTGTTCGTCGACCCAAAGCTCAAGTGTGGCGTGGGTGATGCAGCCATCCTAGCAGGCCTCACGCGCTAGGGCCATGAGTTTAGGAACCTCGGGCTCGGGAAGGATGTCCTCCCATTGCTCGTTGGTGAGATTGAGTTGCTACAGCCGCGTGAATGACCTTATCAAGCCACGGAGGACATCACGGACACCTTCCTGGTCGTCGGGGATGCCCATGGCTTGATTCGCCTTCAAGATTCTGGGGGTACATCGGCTACCAATGACTGCTGGCTTTGAGGGTGTTGGTTACCGTGCATTCTAGGGTCATAGAGAACGATGCTTCAAGGACGCTCCCGCCAGATGGATCCTTGATGGTGAAGATGTCTTTGACGTCATTCTACACTTGATGCGGTGTTTGAAAGTGGAAAACTAGGCAGCAGGATCTCCAGCGGAGCTCATGGCGATGGCTACTCTATGGGTCTAGTGGCTTAGTTTGTAGCTATGATTTGAATTGGTTTGGAGTTGGAGCAAGGATGATTTAAAGGGAACCCGGTGTTAAATAGCTGTGGGATGAATGAGGGTACAATTACGAGATGGAATTTGAAGTGAATCGCTTTGAATGTAGAGGACCTTAGATGGCTTCCAGTAAATGCCATCCCGGATTCCAGGGGTTGGTCAAACAGTTTCCAATACTAGACGTGGTGGGAATATTCTAGTAGAACATGAGATGTGTCCGACCCGATCAAATTTACAATGCTCGGACTTTCTTACATGTGCTGTATAATTTGAATAGCTATGTGTCTCCTCTGTTAGGCATTACATCGATGCGAGACTTATCGGATGAATTCCGTTATGCATGTTTACCATTCTATAGATCAGAAAGAGGGCCGCACCAGGGATTCAAGTCTCAAGCGTGTCATGGTGGTCAAATGCTCCTTTTCTTAAGTATGAAGTCATGTTAATCATCTGTAGTTAGAACTAGTATGTATTGGTAGTAGTTGGATGACATTGAGTAGTGGGATTGTATTGCTCTCCTCATATTTGCATGTATTAGATAAAATTTGTTGAACTTGCAAGAACCATGTAGTGACTTGGTCATACGAGCAAGTCTCGTTTTTTCTCATTTTCCTGTGATGCTTGTTACTGTGTCATTTACAATTATGTTTGGGCCCTGTTTTTAAATCTGGGTCGGCGCGTAGAATTGTCCGGCCCCTGAGAAACAACATGGGCCAGACTTTAGTGCACCATGCAACGTGACATACATCAAATGGAACTTTGTTTACTCCTCTGCTAATTTTCCAAGAACAAGGGAACATGGAGCCCCTAAAGGAGCACCTCACAAACTTGAAGCACCCCTAATCGAGCATGGAGCACCTAAACAGGAGAGAATAAGGGAACAAGATTTGCTACGATTCACTTTCCTGAGACACGTTTACACGGATGCCTGGAACTCGAGGGAGGCGCCATTTGGTTCCTTGAGAAAGAACCATCGCATTGGAAGATTCACTTCCCTGAGACACATTTACATGATATACACGCTCCTTCAAGAACACTCTCCGCCTATGTAAACAGTCAGCCCTATTTCTGCAGTGCTCTCCACCTCATCGTAGTCGCGCATTCGTATTCAGCTCCAACGCTGTATCCATCGTCATTCGTCGCGCGCATGCTCTGACTCTGCTTCTTCCTTAGCTATGTCATGATGGATCGACTCCCAATGGAGTTGGCCGTGGATATCATTGGCCATGTCGCTGAATAGTCATATGCCCCCCATGAACGACCTTGCCAGCCTACGGGCAACCTACTCGTTCATGCGTAGGGTGTGCGGCATCGCCGAAGTCGGCCGGCGCATATCACTACACCGGGTGCTATAGCGTCAAGGTTTCTAGGAGAGCCACTACTACGACGACAACTATCGTGCCCTGCTCACCACTAGGCTAGCCAGTGTGGGCAACCTGGATGCTTTCTTCCTTGCCGGCTTGCATCCCATCTTCGTGGAAGCCCATAAGTCATTGACGCCATCGATGGAATGACTTCAGCAGTCCACCAAGGCAAGGCTATAAACTTGGTATGTACGTCTATGCCCTCGTGCTCTATAGGTCCAATACTGGCGGCGGTAATGACGACATTGCTCGGCGCCTGTTGAGGGAACTTGAAGCTGCTGACGAAGCGGGGCCGGCTGCACTACCGTGGAAGAACCAGACCTTTCCGCAGTTCCATCGAGACATGTACTGGTAGTTGCAAGACATGGTGCCACATGATGTAGTGCCTGGTCTTCACCCTGTTCGTCGCCAGGACGGGCATCATCAATGCACAGGCGGCGGCTGTGGTGAGCCCGTCGGATTTGAAGTATGGGAGTTGTGGTCTAGGTTCTACAGCGAGGAGTGTAGGATCTCACATGAGTGCGATAAGTTATTTACATCCATGTGGTAGATTAATTCTGAATTAGTGCATGTTAAGTTATGTTAAACATCTTTGCATGTATATCTGTGGTTGGTGACTTTATTTTAATTTGGCAACAACATCAACTATATGTGTATCTCATTGTTCACTCGTTGTTCAAAGTCTACTAGTGCTAATCGTATTTTTTTTCCATATGAGCATGCACCCCTGCATGCATAAGAAAGTCGGGCCACAGTACATTTGAACGCGTCGGATAGTATCCTCTGTAGTTTTTCCTCTTTTTCCTATGATGCTTGTTACTATGTCATTTACAATTTTAAGTTTGACTAACTTTATAGGAAATAGTAACAACATCTATGACCTAAAAGATCACACCAATTTTAACATAATCTTATCTAATTCACGTGAATGCAATCAAACGAGTACAATCCAAAATATCACAAAAGATCTCACCGAATCATGCAAATAGAACAACATTTTGTACCAAACCTGACAATGAGCTTAATCAAGAATCTTGATCTGTGAAGCGCCACCCTGTGTATACATAAAGCCTGTATACTTCACAGCATATAGAAGGTCCGCCCTGTGTATACATAAAGCCTGGCCTCGCTCCCATTGTTTAATTCCACCTTGCATTGCGCAAAAAACCCTCGCCTCGCCTCACAAAGTCCCAAACTCCACCTCCCCGTCGCTTGAAACTAAGGCTGTGCCCATGAAGCGCTACTTGAGGAAGGGTCGCTCAGCTCTGGTCCCCGCTTCCTCTAGTGTACCAGCTCTCCCTGCTTCAGAGGAGGTGGGGCCGATGGTGTGCCCTGCTTCGATGTCAGCGGAGGCGGCGTCGATGTCCAGTCGTGGGAGACCAGTGTTCCCGTCGCACTCCCACCCACCGTCTCCTAGACTACCATTGCTATCCCCATCGCCCTCAACGACGACGCTGGCGCCAGCGGCACTGGTGGTTCCCTCGCCACCACCACTCCCTTTGCGCTCCACTTCGCCATTGTCGTAGGCTGTGTGGACTCCTCTGTTCTTGCTAGCCCACATCACGAGCGGGTCTCATGTATCCTCGCGCTCCCACTCGATGTCCGCCGAGGACATGTCTGAGTGCTCTCCGGCCTGCATTATGATAGACTCAGAGGACGATCGTCGGCATGGGTACACAACTCCCATCCTCGAGAGCCAGAAGCTGATGATACACGCTAGCCGCTATGGCTTGCTGGTCTGTCCCCTTTGCCCAAAGAGTTCGCCCTGTGGTTGGACACAGTCCATCATCAGGGAGCATGCTCTTGCTTGGGCCAACCGCCGCCCACATGAGACGTACGCCGTCGATAAGAAGATTGCCTAGCATTGTGCGCTGGCGACGAACCAAGGCTGGATCACCGATGGGGGCAGCCACCGGCAATTCCGTGCCATGCGACGCCGGTTAGATTGGTTAATTGTTGTCTTCTAAATCTGATCGCTCTCCCCCTTATCATCTGGGATTGAACCTGTCTTGCATTATACTAAGATTCCTCCATGGTAGCACCGCCCCCATCATGGGGCTTCCCACCGGTGATGCCAGAGAGTCATCCTGTCGCCGTTCGCCACCGTCGAGCCCATCTGTCCCCGCACAGCCCTCTGGTTCAGGTGATGAAAAATATCGTAAGTTATTGAAGCATTACCACGAGGTCTGAGCAGCGTTGTGTGCGTCTAGGATGCACATCGACATGCTACGTGGTGACTTGGTGGCCGTGCGTGCCGCACTTGTCACGACCCTGCAGGAAGCCACCCAGGTGTGAGAAGACAAGGCTACCATGACGCTGGCCATTGACCAGCTTTAGTTTGGCGAGGCGGTGAACATCCTGGTGGTGGAGCAGGGTTTTCTGTTGGGATCAGACGACAATGAGATCGATGATCTCATCGAGAGCCTCTGACCAGCCGCCAACGACATCTTAGCAAAGCTGAATGTGGAGCAACTTCTGCATGCCCGCCTCGACCCTTGATCTGTGGGACGTATTTGTAGTACTAGTAGTCATGACTAGGTTTGATCTGTGGGACGCCCTTGCAAATATGTGAACTCTTATTTGCATGTCTGTGAACTTTTGCTGCACTTAAGTATTAGGTGGGTTAAACTCTGTTGAGCATGGTCTAGCCCCTGTTGGTTGCTTTTCGCTCCAGATTTGTTTCTACAGAGTTCATATGAGCAAGTCTCATTTTCCTTGTTTTCCTACGATGCTTGTTACTGTGTCATTTACAATTTTAAGTTTGGACCCTATTTTTAAATCTGGGTCACGCAGGATTGTCCGGCCGTTGAGAAACAACATGGGCCGGACTTTAGTGCACAATGCAATGTGACATACATCAAATGGACTTTGTTTACTCCTCTGCTAATTTTCCAAGAACAAGGGAACATAGGGAAGGTAGTAAGGTCTGCTAATGAACTCTAGCAGGACGCTACGTCTACCATACAAACAAGTATGGACTAATAACACAACTAATTGGCTAATTATTAGAAACTCTTGGAGATTGCCTTCTTTATTCCTTCCAATACTTTATTAGGAGTTGTAAAACTTCATATTTTTGGGAAGAAAATATTGGGTACTCTTGGAGATGCTCTAAGCACCTAATCTTGACGAACGAGCACCTAGCAAACTTGAAGCAACCCCAATCGAGTATGGAACCCCAGAACAGGAGAGAACCAGATGATTATAGTTCTTCTGTTATCACAAGATCTGCAAGAAGATCTATAATCATCAAGGTCAAGCTCCTGTTCAATGGCAGCACATCGCAAAGGATGGAGAAGGAGCACCTCACAAAACTTGCACCAGCATCTCAGTGAGGTGCTTTATATTCTATAATCTTACTACCTCTGAGGATTGAGGGATGCAGATCTGCATCTCAGTGCTCAAATGCAACAAGATTATTGAATCTAAAGCACCCAATCTTGAAGGCCTTCTCCAAACATTAGCATCCCTGTGAGGTGCTTTATCTCCATCTTAAACCTCTCACGGCCTCCAAGCCATGAGAGGTGCATGGAGGAAGACAAAGCACCTCTAGGCGATGAAGAAAGATGATTGCCTCACGAGTGTGTGGATTCAAGAGTGTGTGGATTGAGCCCAACAGGTGCATTCAGACCCAGGTTAAATAGGCCAGCCAAAGATGGAGAAGTGCAAGTAATGGTGATGCAAGTAGTTGGGAATTAACTCACGGTGACTTTCCCACCAATAGACCAGATCTGACCGAGCCGATAGACCAAATCTGACCGAGCCAAACACATCTCACTCTTCACCCTTTAGTCTGCCCTGAGACTATTGTGACTGCTTGGATTGAAATCAAATAAGTACAGAAAAGACCTATCACAACTGCACCAAGCATTGAAGTCTCAAGCGTGTCAGAAGCTCTTTTTCTCGATTCACTTATTGTGTCTAGCTTTCCTGCCACATTCGCTTCACTCTAATATTTTACTATGCTTGTAAGAAAGTCCGATGCGGCACATTTCATCTCATCAGACATAATACAATATAGATCTATGAGTAAAACTATTACCTATAGAGTGCACTCGGTCAATTTGTATTAGTTGTAGTAGTAGTCATGAATGGCTTTGATCTGTGTTGAACCCAACTCATCTTAATTTCATGTATTTGATAAGATTTGTTGAACTTGCAAGAACCATGCATCAAAGATGATTTTTATTCAGAACTTTTATACTTCATAGGATCACACAAGGTCTAGCCGTCTAAAATCTTGACTACCCGGATGACGTGCTCCTACATTCTCGCACAGGCGCACGTGAGTGGGTGGCGTTAGCAGTCTGTTATTATAGGGGACGTTGCTTTTGGCCCGTCGAATTGACATGATGGGGCAAAGCCCCACCGCCCACCCACACAAACGTCTTGGGCTTGGGGTGGTCAATGGCCCCCAAACTATAGCAGTAGAGACAAGGGACGAGAGGAAAGGTTACACACCTACTGCCTTCTCTATATAGAGCTCCCAATTCCATCCCAAAGATTTTGCCTTCCACCCTACTGCACCGTCGATGCCTCCATCTGGGACCATGGTGGAGCTAATGAGGTCGTTTGTCAATTGGGAGGCCCTAGAGGCCTTCCACGCTAGCAATCCTCCACCGACATACGGACCTCTCATCAGCGTGGTCTTTCACCCACCAGTTCCCCCTTTGGAGGTGGATCATCACTGTACCGCTATTCATGTTGTTTATCTTCATTTAACTAGAGTATATACGAGCAATGCTCACACTAGTATTTGTGTTCATGCTATTTAATTTAACTAGTATTTGGAATTTGCCTACTATCTCAACAGGAGGACGTGGGCGTGACGACGTCTTGAGCCTCGTTGGCCTTGGAGCCCAATTCTTTGTTCGCGGTCTCACTTGGAAAGTGGCCCCACGAGGTATCCCCCGATGGAGGCAGCCACCCTCGATTCCGTGCCATGCGGCGTCGGTCAGTTCAGTAAAAGTTGTTTGACTTCTCAATCAGATTGCTCTCCCCCTTATCCTATATTTGCTTGAACTTGGCTTGCATTGTGTAGCGCTTCCTCCATGGCGGCGCCATCCTTGATCATGGGGCTTTGCCCCGGTGGTGCCCAAGAGTCATCCCATCGCCGCTTGCCGCTGCCAAGCCCGTCTATCCCCGCATAGCCCTCTGGTTCTGAAGTGAGTGAATCATCAGAAGCGCATGAATCCTCAAACGACGTAGAGTACCATCATTTATTGAAGGATTACCACGGGGCCCAAGCGGATTTGTCATCGACCAGGCTGAACGCCGAGATGCTGCGTGCTGAGGTGGACGCCGTGAGTGACGCACTTCATTTTTCCATGACTGAGGTCTCTAATGCGTGAGTCGACTGGGAGATCCATCTGGAGCAGGGCCAAAACATGATGAACATTGTTGTAGATCTGAGGACGTGGGTCAAGACCCTCGTCCTGTGCGTGCAAGCCACCATTAACTCGGGCTTCCCCATGCGAGCAATGGATAATCTGTTTGCCGTAGAGGAACCGTTCTGAGCCCTACCGGCCTACCTTCGAGCCATGGTGACTATAGGCATTTGTCAGGGGGCTGCCACTACGCTGGCTGCTGCCCAGCTTCAGATTGGTGCAGTGGTTAATGTTCGGGTGGCGGAGCAGGGTTTTCTGCTGGAATCGAAGGATGATGACATCATCGATCTGGTCAAGAGTTTCAAGACGGCCGCCAACGCCGTCTTAGTGAAGGTGGACGTGGACGAGATCCTACACGCCCGCCTCGACCCTTGATCTGTGGGACATACTTGTAGTACTAGTAGTCATCACTAGGTTTGATCTGTGGGACGCCCTTGCGAATATGTGAACTCTTATTTGCATGTATGTGTATGTGAACTTTTGCTACATTTTGTATTAGGTGGGTTAAAGTCTATTGAGCGTGGTGTAGCTTAGGTCGTTTGGTCATTTTGTAGCTAGTTTCTTTTCACTGTAGATTTCATTCTGGTTGTCTTTGATCTAAAACTTAATTTGCTAAACATTCATGAGTGCCTTTGATCTTTGTTAAAGCCAACTCGTGTCTTTGATAAAATTTGTTGAACTTGAAATAACATGCAGCGAGGAGTTCATCTGAACAAATATCGCCTCGATCTAATGCAGAATAGAGGAGCCAAAGCTGTTGACTTTTATTGCGAACGCAAGAAAGTTCGGTCGCTACGTATTTGATCTCGTAGGACAGAAGAGTGTCATAGCAATCAGTCTACCCCTCGACTATCGTGACTGCTTGGATTGGAGTGAAATAAGTACAGAAAAGACCTATCACAACCGCACCTGGCATTCAAGTCTCAAGCATGTCATGGTGGTCAAAAGCTCTTTTTCTCGATTCACTTCTTGTGTCCAGCTTTCCTACCACATTCACTTCATTCTCATATTTTACCGCACTTGCAAGAAAGTCTGAATGTGGCACATTTGATCTCATCGGACACTATATAGTATAGAGCTATGAGTAAAACTATTGCGTACAGAGTGCACTCGGTCACAACATTTGTATCAGTAGTAGTAGTCATGAGTGGCTTTCCCCTTCCGTCGATTGACACTAACCAAAATCATGCTTATAGATGGCAACTAGTTACTATACCACGGATGTGTACTCTACAACAAACGATCACAACTTTTCCCCCAACCACGTCCCTCTAGTATATTCGACGAAATAACGTTTACCTATTTCTTGTAAACCGTTTGGTCACCTGATAGTGCGAGTAGCGTAAATTTGAACAGGCCGAACATGTAACTAGTTTCAATTTTATTTGTTTCCTTTAGGGATTCAACGAATGTATTCGTACAAAATAGGTTTCCCTATATAACATAACATGAGATGTGTCTGGCCCGGTCAAATTTACGATGCTCGGACTTTCTTGCGTGTGTTGTAAAATTTGAATAGCTATGTGGCTCCTCCGTTAGGCATTGCATCGACGTGAGACTTGTTCGGATAAATTCTGTTATGCATGTTTACCATACTACAGACCAGAAAGAGTACCAGAAAGAAACCTACAGGCAAAACCAACCAATAGGGGCTAGAAACCAGCAACCAATTGACCAAAGGACTTGATCTACACCATGCTCAATAGAGTTTAACCCACCTAATATAAAGTTCAATAAAAGTAAACACAGACATGCAAATCAGACTTCACAAATCAAAACTTCTATACATTTGAATGCGTCTGACATAAAATGCAAGGGAAGATACATAAGGAAGAGTAACAACATAAGGAAAGATTAACAACATGTACTCCATCCGTACTCCCAACATAAGGAAGATACATCAAATGCAATGTGAGATACATCAAATGGAACTTTGTTTACTCCTCTACTCATCGTCGGTATCATTGTCCTCATCCTCATCCTCATCGTTGGTATCAATGTCATCATCGTCCTCCTCTATAGCCATGTGGCCCTTTTGCTCATTAGCGGTGATGCGGTTGGCCACCTGCTCAACATCGGCATGAATCAGGTTGCGCCAGTGCTTCTTGGTGTTGTGGACGGTGTTGATTCCCTGCTTCACGATGCTAGTGTCGAAGCCATCTATCCGACTCCGATAGCAGGCAAGGATGTACTCCGCGTTATCCGCATGATTCTTGTTCAGGTAGGCTGGTAGTTCTTCTAGGACATCGGTGAGTTGGTGAAAAATGAAGATGTAACTGCTCACCTTTTCCTCCCAAGGTGGGTTAAGGGTGCCCACCCTGGTGTTCTATAGCACATGCATGATCTTCAAGAAAGCCTTACTCATGATGCCAATGGCTCAATCGTCTCTATCTCCAAAGAGATCCACCGGAGCTTCATCTTGATTCACCACGAGCATGGCGTCATCCTCCTTCACCATGGGCACGATGGCATCCTCCATGGGCACGATGTCATCCCCCTCCCGTGTGTGCTTCATAGAAGGCTCGTCCTTCACCATGGCGGTGGCTAATAGTGTAATAGGTTTGGAGAAGGCAACCGCACGTTCCTGGCAATTTTAGATCTAAAGTGGGAATGGGAGGGCTCGGGGAAGGAAGGAAAACAAGCGGAGTTATGGAAGAGATCACGGAGGTTAATATATCACTACTACAGAGGAGCCATTAGTGTTTTTTGGGGAACAAAGAGGAGCCCTTGGTGTTGAAATGTTACTGCACACGCAAAAGCCATTGGTGTTGAAACGTGTTTGACACACTACACATACCTTAGCTTATATTACAAACAAATTAAAGTTGCTGCAAAATAATAACAACATCCATCCAAGAGGAAATTAACATGTCCATAGACAATCAAACAACATTGATTCATTTAAACATGTCATGACAGAGAGATACATCAAATGCAGCTTTATTCACTACTTTGCTAATGACTCCAACTCCGAGAACATGGAAACATAGGGAAGATAGTAAGGTCTGCCGATGATTTCTGGCAGTATGTCATGTCTACCTTATAGAATGTAATGTGTAGGGATGACATGAACTTTTCTGTTGTCCATGTTATATGCGATGATGACTCTTTCCACCCCAACCCCAACAAAGAAAACCAAATTCCATTCTTGGTGAACTATAACCGTTGTGTAGCATGATTCAAAATCATAGTAACCCATTTGTTTCTTAGTCTTTCCAAACAACTTACGTAGGCTGATAGTATGCTTTATTGTCCATTTATTATTAGTACCATAGTCTTCAAGGATCCAGATTGAAAGCTTAGACATATTGCGACCACCAATAGTACATTGACACAAGTGACCCTGAGCTTGATGGATGGAGCGTGAAAAACTACGCAACCTGTTAGGAATTTTCCTCCATGCCATTCAATCCATATCCATAGCAAGTATACGATGGTAACCCTCACAGAACCCAATATAGTGCAGATAACCGTTAAGAAACACAGTTGCTGATTTTGACAATGTCCTCTCAACCTCCTCACCCTATTTAGATTCCTTAAAGATCCATGCTATAGTTTTAGATGAGTAGATGTCCACACCCACACATTGACCATCCTCCTCCATATATTCAAACACATGGAAGTACGAGGAGGCTATCGGATCGAACCCCAATCGAGCCTTACCAACAGAATGGATTCTAAGCGGCAATACCTTCAACTCCTAGATTGCCGGATTACAGAAGACATAGTAGTATCCATCAGCCCCAAGGCGCCAGCATAGGGTGAGGCTGTTGCAGCAATCTGAGACAACTACATTGTTCTTGGTGAAGGGAAAGAAGGACAAGGATGGGTAAACACCGCTGATGCTAGTGAAGTTTCTTTGGCCATAGATTCCATCATAGAAGAAGCCAGCCACAGTCTGAGGCATCAACTCCTGGTTGTTCGAGATGAGGCATCTCCAGGAGCGACAGACACATTTGCAGTAGAACAAGGAGCGCACGGGGAGGTGGTGGAGAATCTCAACAAAGACATCGTCCATAGTGCATTCCTGTTGTTGGGGGCCTCCTCCATTTCATCATGTGCATGCAGTAGGATGAGAGCTTGCTTAGTAATGAGATCACTAAGGAGGAAAATAATCCAACAAAGATCCATCAGTGAAGTCCACAACTCATACCAAAGTGCAACTTTAACAACCATTAACAATATTCATGGTACGACCTCATCTAAATTTAGAGTAGCACCACATAGATATATATAACTCAAACTAGAGTAGCAGTTAATGGAGCTGTAACCATTATAATTCCAGTTAAATCAAGTCTAACCATCACACTTACAATCAGTACACGAGCTCAGAGCTTCTTCCATAGGATACAGACAAAGATTAAGAGGACTACAATTACAATAGTTTTGAAGGACAAAGAGGGTGGAGCCGCTGTTGGGTTTTGAAGATAGAAGTCATCATCATGAGCTAAGGCTAGATTTGAGTTGGTTCTTGACTTGAATGCAGCAATTCCTTCTTCATAGGAGTTGTACTTTTTATAACAAGCACCACAAAACCTATGAACTTGTCTATGGCAGTCAGGCCAGTTGTAGTAAACTCTTGGCTCATGACCATCGAACACAACATAGCAGGGATGATTCATCTCAAATCTGCATAACCCGAACGGACTGCCTCAGTTTTGACAAGTAGAATGTTAGTGAACAAGTGGTAGTGATCATCATTGGCATCAGTAGCAACATGTGCAGCTTAGACATTAATTAGTAGCCTTAGTCATGTGAATGATGGACACAAAGCATTGATTTGCTTTTGACGCCTTCATCTTGTTTGGAACAAAATGGATAACTTGGTTGTCAACAAGGAGAAGACATAGAAAGCAAACATATGAGGTTCATCCTAATACATACAACAAACATGTAGACATCATTGGCAAAAAAATGTGGCCTCAGATATGTTATAAGTTCAAAATACCAAAAGGACTCACTAGTGGCACTGGAGCATACGAAACAGAAATATAGAATCAAAGAAGCACTAGACAGAAAAAATAGTTTAAGGCAGAAGCGAAGGGCCTGTTTGTTTGTCTAGACAGATCTACAAGTGACACATGCTGGTAGAAAACCAACCAGTGCCATCTCCTAGTTCTTTTCATCATCATTGGCCTAACCAGATCTAAAACGCTACAATGTTTCTTGTATACCTCATGTTCAAGCAAGGACCAAAACAGTGAAGCGAACAGGAAAATGCGAGAAAGGAGACCCGCGAATTGGATCTATCGCCTCTGCCACGGCACACGACGGACACAGACGCCAATGACATTGTGCTCCACTAGAAAGACCCACCGCCTAGCGTCCAAAAGGAAGCCTAGGCCACCACAGCACACTAAGGTTCCTCCATTGCCGTCGACGCCACCGTCGCAAGTCTAATGGGCATAGATTTGTTTCCACTTGCAGGGGATAGGGATATATCCAATATATAAGTCAACCTATCCACACAGAGAACATATACTGCTCCAAAGACACGTCAACACAACCAGGCAGCTAGCGTAGTGGTGAAGACGGTCTATTCCTTGCTCTGGGTCCTGGGTTCGACTCCTAGGTCTCATGGTTTTTTTGAGTTTGAATTAATTAAACCCCGACGGGAACAAGTGACACGCAAGCCATTGGGTCCCATAGGTTGGATGGAGATGGAGAAAGGTCCCACAGGTACACGTGACACGTAAGCCATCGGGTTTCAAAGGTCAGATAGTCCCATAGGTACACGTGACACGCAAACTGTCGGGTCCCATAGGTCGGATGGAGATGGAGAAAGGTGCCTTTGGGTCTCACAAGTCGGATGGAGAAGGGTCTACAAGCACAAGTGACATGCAAGCCATCATGTCCCACAGGTCAGATGGACACGGAGATAGGCCCCACAGGTTTGGGTCTCACTAGTCGGATGGAGAAAGGATCGCATAGGTACACGTCGCATGGAGAAAGGATCGAGCGAAGACTTTTATGACGAATTGCAAGCGTCACGGATTAGTAACTATAGGTCCCATGGGTACATGTCGGATGGAGAAGGTACCATGTGGAGATTTATGACGAAGTGCCATCGTTACAGATCGAATATTGTTCGTCACAGATCAGTAATTAATTCAATGACGAAGCCCTGTTCATCACAGTTCTGAATAAGATCGTCACAGACGAGCAGGAACAGTCGCGCGAGTGATCTGTGATGTTTTTTGTGATGATACCCAATTTTGTCATACATAAGGGGGGTTCGAGATCCATCATGGTGATCTATGACGAAACGAAAATTTTTGTCATAAAAAGCGATTTTTATGACCGTTTTGGATTCGTCATTAAAATTGTCGTTATAGAAGTGGATATTCCTAGTAGTGTTTGGAATCGCTAATGCTCACGCTCGGGTGTCGGTCTGTCCGGACCCAAAAAAATAAATTTCCCCATGCTGCGTCGGACCGAAAAAAAAATTAAATCTTTCCATGCCGCACTTGTCTCCCAACTCCTCGCTCGTCCGTCGTGTGGCCGCCCGCCCGCCCTGCTCCGCTGTGCCGCCGCCGCCATCCCCCATGGCACATCCATCCCACAGCACGCCGCACTCTAGTGTGTCGCCGCCGCCATCCCCTGCGGCACCCTCATCCCCCGTGGCACCTCCGTCCCTCGCCACGCTAATGCCGGGCTCCGTCCTTCCATCGCGCCCAGGCCAGTGGCCATGAGAGGGGCATCGCTGGCTGGGCCTAGGCCAGGTGCAGGTGCAGCTGGATGCTACTAGGCCGCGCTACCATTCTTGGCTGTCGGCTGGCCAGAATCGGCCGTTCCCCTGCTCTGCGCTGCGTCGTACGGAAGAAGGGTGAAAAATACATGTTGCAAGCCTTATGTTTCAAGTGTTTCAGATGTTTCATAGGTATATTGGAAGTGTGTCATACGGATGTTGTAAAAGTAGATCGGGATGTTGCAATAGTTGTACATGTATGTTGCAAGGTTCTGTTCCCAATGTTTTATCTGTTTTTCTAGACGTATGTTGCAAGTGTTTTTTGGATATTGCATATGTTTTACACATATGTTGGAAGTGTTTTTATCTAGATATTGCATATATTTTGCAATGGCTTCTTAAGTGTTTTTGCAAGTGTTGAAGACGCATGTTTCAAGTGTTTCATCTGTCTTCAGACGCATGTTGCAAATGTTTCATATGGTTGTTTTAAAAGTAGATCAGATGTTTCATACGCATGTTGCAAATGTTTCATATGGATGTTTTTGAAGTAAATGTATGTTGCAAATGTTTTATATGCATGTTTCAACTGCTGGAGCGCCATGCATATGTGTGAGAAGCGGATGGAGCGTTGCGTAGCTACGGGCGCAGAAAGCGGAGGAGCGGCGCGGGCGACCCCCACCTTGCAGGGGTGTGCAGCAACTGCAGACGTCCGGACGCTAGTAATTGGCCTCAAAGCTTGTTGCCGAAAAGATCATTCTGAACGAAAGTATATAGGCATGTCGCTTTTGTGGCTAGTGATGATCATGCTCAAATTAAAATGGATAAGAGAACGATTTGGAGTGTCGCTCCTACCGTAACTAGACTTGTTTGTACAAAATGGGAAGGGCATCATGGTGCAAGCTACTCGATCGTGATTTGAAAAGGACGACGCATGGGACACAATGCTAGAACAACACAGCACACGCAATATCCAGTGGTCCGGTTTTCGTATCCACATCATATATTCATGAACGATGCAATCTCTTGCTGCCAAAAGGATCGGACCAAGGGCTAGCTTCTGGAAGCAAGCACAGTCACATGGTCTCTGAAGTGACCTAATTTCCACGAAGGGAAATCCACAGAGTCAAAGTGTAATAAGACCGTTGTAGATCATATTACCCAAATTCTAGTCGAATATCACATCCATACAACGATAATATCAGAGTACAAATAGTGCAGAATTACATAAATTATTACATCGCCGCATTGGAAGAATCAAAAGTAGCATTCAATCAGAACAGCTTGAAGATAAGATCGCCAAACTCGAGCGTAGGAATGAACCCCTCAACCATCAAACTCTTTAGAGCTATACTCCTCAGCATAACCTGTGTGCCAAAATTTATCAGTACGATTTGTACTAGCCACTCCCACCCTATGAGCATTGCTTTGTGGAAATTGGATGCAAGTTGGATATAATCAAAAGGAACCTATAAGGCTGGGGTTTCCTATCAATTAGCATATCAAGTACATAATAATAGTTGATCAAGTTTTAACACCATTCCCACACCTATTCCACCCCATTTTCGTCCAGAGCCAGGTTTCAATCCTAGGATCGATACACCACCATCTCCACACCATCACCATACCACACCCATACCATCACTTAGTCGACAGGCCAACTCCCTCTCGGCACTGTCTCAAGGCCCGTAGCCCCTGGCTACGTCCGAACACTCACTCCCAGGGGGAGAAGAGAAGGACTCATCTCACTATCTAGTTTAAGCGAAACCCAGGAAAGGTCCATAGCCAACAAGTCGGCATATGTATCAATCGATCAACCATACACTCTGCAGAGATTTTACATAACCACAAGATTCGCCTTCCTTGCTGACCGTCGTCAACTGGGCTGATTCCGACCGCTTGCTAGCCTAGGATAATGCCAGTCTACCATTCAGTCCTGGTACACCCCAAGTCTAGTCTAGGGTGGCTAAAACTGTGAGTCATGGGCCGGGTCCACAAGGTCTCCATGAAGTCTCGGAAGGGTGTGGGGGAAATCCTCCGCGCCCCGTACCTCCCTCACACTGTCCGCTATCAACCTAGCAGTAGTGGCAATATCCTACCAAGTAGTCCGGCCGTCCTGCACCATATATAGCGAGTGGTACGTAAGGCTTCCCGGTGAATCTGAGTACTAGTAAGTCCTTAGGGATGACCAAGCCAGAATGTCTTCATCAGGGTTTCCATTTACCGTGCCACCACAGCACCTCCACCCTGGGCTCCTCCCATCACAGGTTCACACCCAGGGCCACCTCATATACCATTTACCCACCACATGTATCCATTCCAGGGGTGCCCAGGTAGCACCCCATGGTAAGACTTGCCCCAGGCTCGTCGTATACTCCAACTTGGTCGACACAACCCTCACCCTCCACGCACCCAAGTCACACACGCAGCACTCTCCCCATAGTCCAGATAACACCAGTTTCTACCACGCATCAATGTAGTGCAAGCGTAGTAGAAGTAATAAGCAATGAAATATAGTAGCAAGCATGTGACTAGCCTAATAGCAGGGTGAGCAGGGGTAAGATTGTGTCAAGGTAAAGGTCATCAAGAAAGCATACTACCATGCAAGTCCTATCATAGTGTGATCATAGCAATAAAGTAAAGCACTAGCATTTCTATTTTAGCTATGCGTAATAGGTGCTATGAGATTGGATGGGATGTGGCACCTTTAGTGTAGTTGTCTCCGTACTCCTCACGATACTCACGATCCTCGTCCGTCCGGTTCTCCTCCGAGTCTGCAAACGATCGCATTATAGTCGCGTTAGCGACGTCTATAGAATAGCACAAAGATGCAATGAAAATTCAAAAGAGCCAAATGCACTCAAACATAGGTTCATTGCGTAGAGCTTGATTTTAGATGAATTTTGGTCCTGGTTTCGTATTTTTCTGAGGTCATATGAATTAGTTATGAATTTCCAAAGTTTAAATCATTTCTGAAAATGGAAAAGGCTGAATTAATCCTGGGCTGACACGTGTCACGCTGTGACTGGTCCACTTGGCATGCTGATGTCAGCATGACATCAGCGTGACGTCATCATCTCGGTTCCGAGCTGACAGGTGGGGTCCAGCTGACGTCAGTATGACGTTCTTCAACGTCATCAAATTCCGACAGGTGGGTCCAGGGGCTCTTGGGTCACTGACATGTGGGTCCGGCCAAAGTCAACGTCAAGTCAACGATGAGTCAACGGCGAGTCAACAGTCAACAGGTTAGGGTCACTGACGTGTGGGGCCAGGGCTGCTGACGTCAACAGCTGATGTCATTGTGACGTCAGCATGACATCACCCCCGCTGTGTTGGCTTCTGACATGTGGGTCCCGCGTGACGTCATCACGACATCAGCATGACATCACCCACCGACTTGTGGGTCTCGAGTCTTTGTGACACTGACATGTAGGGCCAGGTCAACTGTCAATGTTGACCGGTCAATGGTCAACTCGGACTGTGTCTCAAACGGGCTCGGGTTGGGCCGGGCCGACCCGAACACGTGGCATGCTGTGGTGCTGTCACGTCACTGCCATGGGCTCCTAGTGGGCTTTGTCTATTGTGCGGCCCGCACTGTGTGGTCCACGGTGAACTCAGGTTCACGGTCCATGGACCATTTGCAGGCCTACGGTGGACCAAGTCCACCGTCTTTTCATTTCGGCTCGGCTCACGTGCACCGAGTGTAGGGCTGCACTGCCCATCTCACCCCGTCTCCTCTGTTTTTCCCACGGCGGCTTACACGCCGGCGGCGAGCACCCGGTGAGCCTCGCCAGTGATGTTGGTGCGCAATCGATGCGGGTGAAAGCTCCACCGAGCCTCGGTGTCTTCGTTGGTGGGGTTAACGCGGCGTGTGGGGTCCCGTGGTGTGCTGGCCACAGCGGTGGTCTTCCGGGCACAATGACAGCATCGGTGAGGTGGCTACGGCCTCAGAGAGGCGTCTCGGTGGTGCGTGTGAGCTTTACGAGGCTTTTGCGGGCACAGTGGTGTTCTAGCGCTGCCCTAGCGGCCTCCGGTGGTGGCTGGCCACGTGCACGGAGGCATCGGCAGGGTCTCAAACGGCGGCGAGCTCGTACCAATTGGCTGGGGAGGGGTCTTAGCTGTGAGGGCTTACCGTTGGTGTCGAAGGCGATAGGGTGGTGATGTAGTGGCGGTTCGAGGCCGTGTAGCTCCGGAAGTAGTGCAGCGCTGCTGTAGCCGATCGTGGCGTCGTCTCTAGCTCCGGCGGCTTCGGTGGTGCTCCGATGACGCCTCCTTCTCCCTCCTCCCTCTCTTCTCTCTTGGCTTGGGTGTGCTGAGGACGACCACAAAGTGGCACCGGGGTGATAGGAACGCGCTAGGGCTCCCGAGGCTGGGGCTTTTATAGCCGTGCTCGGCCATGGAGCTCGGTGATCGGTGGATGGAGATCGAGGGGCGATCGGAGGCGCGTGCTTGCATCCAACGATGTGTGCGTGGTTACGTGGGCGTGGCGCCAAGGGGACAAGGCTAGGAGATTCGCGTGACCCCCTGGCCCGCACCTGCCAGCGCTGGCGGGCACGGTTGGGCTGGCTGGGCCACGAAGCTGAGCAGGCCTGGCTGCTGTGAGGCTTCTTTCTTCTTTTTCTTTTTTCTATTTTGTTTTTCTTCTTCTTTGTTTTGAATTCAAATTTGGTTTTGAAATTTGAATTCCAATTTGGTGCACCTTATTCATTGGAGTTTTTAGATATGAGACCCACAACATTCTTTTATATGTGTATATTAGGAATTTATTTAGCTATTTTGTATAACAAAAACTAGGTGTAGTTTTGTTATACAAAAATAGAATTAGTTTTCTCTTTTAAACATTTATTCTTTGGCTTGATTAATAATTACTTTAAGGTTTATTTCTTTAAAGAAGTTGTTAAGTATAACATAAAGCAAATGGAAATCCAAATCATAAGTGGTATTAATATGCATGCAAGGTTCATTAACTTAGGGAACTTAATCACATGTTTATGCCAAGAGTTATGCCATGCTTATGTGTTGACTTGGGTTGGGGTTTGACCTAATGCATCTCTTAGGTTGGGTTTCTATACATGACACTCATCATCACATGGGAGTTTTAAGAAAAATTTTGCAGTTGGTATTTTTGGTGTGTGGATTTTTGGGTTGTTACAGTCCTACCCCCTTAACAGAATCTCGTCCCCGAGATTAAAGCATAACGTACTCTTCGAAGAGGTAAGGATATCATAGCCAGAGGTCAGACTCTTTCTCCCATGTTGCTTCTCTCTCAGTGTGATTACTCTATTGGATCTTGCACATAGGAATAGTCTTGCTTCGGGTCTCTTTGGTATCTCTGCCCAGAATTCTGATAGGATGTTCTTTATACTCAAGTGTATCTTGAATGTCGAGTGTATCGGTTGGAACTACTTCATCGGGCACTCTCAAACACTTGCGTAGCTGTGAGACATGGAATACGGGATGTACACCCTCCAATTCCTCAATTAGCTCAAGTTTGTAGGTGAGCTTTCCAATCCTCTTGCAAATCTTGTATGGGCCAACAAATCTAGGGGCAAGCTTTCCTTTCATATGGAATCTGATAGTCCCACATAGCGAAGGTACCTTGAGATAGACGAAGTCTCCCACGTTGAAATTCTCCTTCACTTGAGCAACTCCTTCTGCATCTTGAATCTTAGCGGAATCAAAGAACGATCTTTCACCCGGTTGAGACCACATCAAAGGTGTCTTACAAGGTCTGTCATACAGAGCTTCAAACGACGACATCTTGATACTGGCTTGGTAGCTGTTGTTGTAAGAGAACTCTGCATAGGGTAAGCATTTCTCCCAATTAGAGCCATAATTCAGTACACTAGCGCGAAGCATGTCTTCTAAGATCTGATTTACTCGTTCTGTCTGTCCATCTGTCTGTGGGTGGTAAGCGGTACTGAAATTAAGTTAGGTTCTAATGGACTTGTGCAGAGCTTCCCAGAATTGGGACACAAACTGAGGACCACGATCAGATACAATACTAGAGGGAGCTCCATGCAGTCTGAGAATATTCTCAATATATAGATCTGCTAATTTTTCTGCATTGGTCTTGGTCTTCACTGGTACAAAGTGAGCAATCTTGGTCAAATGATCAACAATCACCTAGATGGAATCATTGCCTTTCTGTGAACGGGGCAATCCAACTATGAAATCCATGGATATGCTCTGCCATTTCTACTCGGGAACGTCAAGAGGCTTTAGCAAACCTGTTGGCCTTTGATGTTTAGCCTTGACTCTATTATAGGTGTCACATCGTGCCACATGTGTGAAGTTTTTGTATTACGGGTGAAGAGGTTCAAACTTAGCCTTAAGGGGTGTCTCCTATAGGCACCGATGTTACTCATCATAGAACATACACAGTATCCACAATGTACACTCTCAGGTTTCTGCTTGGGGCACTGCGTGTTTTGCATATGGAAATGTTAAGTAATGCTTTTGACAGCCATATAATGGAGTACTAAAGTAAGTTACACTTACTGCACATAGTGTTTTTATAGCCAGTCTTTCCTTCCTTACTGGATCATGCCTTCCGTGATGTTCGTTGACATGGAACCTAAATGCCCTATTCGAATTTTTTTAGCAAATGCAACTTGTTAGTATCCAAAAGTGAACGTTACAAGTATGTATTCAAACATATAAGCTAATGAGGATCGTCGATATGTATATATCTTGAGAATCGATATAAAGTCTTTGTATGTCACTGGGTCCCTATCTAATGAGGACATGGCACCTTCGGATACGAACAATGATTATAAGGTGCGCTCGTTCCTACATTTGCATAGTGGCTTTGGTTATAATTCACTTGGTTCCACATGTACATGTCACTATTTGATTGTAGGTTCAAATATGTTTCATAATGGAAGTTCATCAAAGTTGAACTTTCGGTTCGTCGGCAGTCCGATAGTGCCTCATTGGGAAGGCCATAACTCATCCATCCGGAGTGCGATCGAGGTCAATGAGCACTTGATGGAAAGCTTGTTTGATAAGCTTTCAAATAGATCTGGTCCCATCTCAATATTACGTCGGCAAGGCCTCCAAATCACCAATATATTCTGTCGCTGTTTCTGCTGGGAGCTACACTATCGTTATGGGCTTGTTATTCATCCTTGGGACCCTGGCCCAAGTGGGAGCACACCCCAAGGACTTGGAGAACCCACCAAGAAAGCCCTTGGACGTCCTCCTCCTTGGCCACCACCTTAGGAGGCCAGCAAGGACGTCCAAGCCAAGCCCGAGGCCCAGTCCAATCCGAGTTCGAGTCTGCCTCGGCCATCAGGACCAGTCTGCAATAAAACGGACGCCTAGGACGCATCCAAACTCCATTTTCGATGATCCACATATGGATGGAAAGATAATTTAATAAGGAAGCCAATCCAAGTGGTTTCACATCAAAATATCTTCGAAATCAACAGGAATCGTCAAAACAAGTCAGCGCCCAGAATCTATCAGGGTGCTGCAACACCTTCTTTTGGGCCGTTGGGCCTTGTAACGTGTTGGGACACCTTTAGGACGTGAAGAGAGATCTTTGGACGTCCCTTAGGCTATATAATCAGTAGCCACCACCTACTTTAGGGTTTGGGTTTTGCTTAGATTATTCTGTCAAGAAACAGTTTCGCCGTTCTTCGGTTTGTGAGACCCCAACTCGTGAGATTAATCATACATTTACAATTTGGTTGCGTTCTTTCTTGTTCTTGCTTGTGTTCTTCGTTGCGCAGGCAGGGATTAGCCTTCTTGGCGAGGTCAACCTGGTCCGTGACTCGGTTGATAACCAGAGGAGCTGTGGTGCTAAGATTGCAGGGTTCGATCTTTCGATCTGAAGCCGGATCGGTGTGTCATTCTCCGCCACAACGATAGTTACCATCACCTGACGGAAGATCGGTATCCCCGTCTCCATTACTATCTATTGAATCAAAGACCCATGCCATGCTCCTCCCGACATCGACGCCAATACAAATCCAGTGGTTGCTGCATAAATTTAATCATAGAACTAGATAAGCTCTTTTGCATCAAATAAAATATATCGAACAAAGCTTTAAGTATAGAGTTGAACTTACTCGAAGTTGTATGGTAGCCATATAGTAGAGTGCTGTTGGAGATTTTTAAAAGCTAGGGCAATGTATGCTGAAACCTTAAGGGACTCTTGCCTTAGTTTCTTCGCACGGATGTCCTCTTTCTCCCGAAGGGTCTTTCCAGCAGGTAGCTCTTTGACATCTAGTTTTCATTGTCTAGGGTAATTAAAATTTGTTTGTGCTATAGTTTGAGGGTCTATATAATCGGCTTTCACACTTGGTATTTGATTTACAATGTGCACTTGCATTCTACAAATTATGGCGTGGGTTGGTTACAACAAAATCCAAAGATTACATTCATATCATATCATGAGGGCAAGGACTTATAGGCACCACGTGCGAATTAGATTCATTTCCATTGCTCCGAGGTGAAAGCATGCCTGCATGTCATTGAAGTCAAAGATAATTTTCCTAGCTGGGCTTCCAAATGTGCCAGCGGGGAAGCATGCTTGTACGAGGTCTATGCTCGTTAGGAGAACATGCAAGTACCAATAATGGAATCATGGAACCTTCTCATTCCAAGTTGTAGGCGCTGGATGTCCTAGTTTGGTAGGAAGGGCTTGCCTCTTTCATATATTTTCAGGCAATCCTTTGACCATTTGATGGCATCAACATTTGGATACTTCTCTGCTATTTGGTGGACTTTGCTAGTGATGGTCTCCTCAGAAGCCCATGTTGGGACTTTTTTTAACTTGGTTCTTAGGCTAGAACTGGTGATGGGCATACCACTTGTGCACCGACAAGACGTCTTTTATCGAAACATAAATTGGCCTTATGATGATTAGATGCTTCTTTCGAAGTTCCCATTCAGGCACGTCCTCATCTTCTTGTGCACCACCTTCTTTAGGAGGCACTCGTTGTTCATGTATCCGCTTCGCTTGTTGAGAAGACTGTGGCATCTCATCATGCACTTGCTCGGTACGAGCTGGAGAAGGTTGTGGCTTATCAGGCACATGCTCACTAGGAGACGGGAAAGAATGTGGCATCTCAGTAATGTGGTGGTCATGAGATGGTGAAAATATCTCTCCGTCCTCAACAACTCGCTCCAAATTTGAGAGAGGGGGAGGCAGCGAAGAAGCAGTCAATATAATGTCCTATTTGTGCCAGAGGATGAACTACCCCATTACGTCTCTGAGTAACACCAGCCCTTCGGGAGTTACGTAGTCTATCCTCCACTTCATGAACTCGGGCTTCACGGTATGCACCTCGACCCTAGAGTAGTCTGGCGGTATCTTATTATTATGGTGTAAGCCACCGGGAGGATGTGCCACACCTATTGCCACCTCCATCACAATGTTCTACCGGCCGCTGAGAAACACCAAGGTGCAACTAGTTGGTTCCTGTATGCGATCGATGGGGTTTGTGGCTATAGTGGAACCTTGGCTACTAGGAACTTTTGGAGGGCTGCCAACTAATGCCAGTTCTCCTAGTGGTGCCATTAATGTCCATGTCTCCGTAGACAGTCCTTGCTCCTCTAGCGCCTTCACAACTAGAGCCTTCACTTGGAGCTCAAGATTAGCCTCCCGGTCTCTGCCATGTTTCTTGTACATGTGCCTATCCTCTTCGAATCCGTGCTTCTTGGTCGTCCTTTTCCCTAGCCCCCTAGTGCGGCCTATGTGCTCGTTGTTTCCCAATCCAAGGCTAAGCTTGTCCCTCTCTCTAGAAGGATTGAATGAGCCCTTCTCCTTGTCTTCAGCATATTTTAGTATCCTTGATACTGCCTCTTGGGTCTCCAGCTTATCAAACTTAAGATCACCGTCGGATGATTCTGTACTCCTCGTATATATCCAATTCCTTGAGCGTACCTTCAAATTCTTCATATCGATATTCCTAGAAGTTGCGGCCTCTTCGTCCATCTACCTAAACTGCTCTTCCTTGGCATAGTAGCCACCGGGGCCTAGATGATGGTGATGTTTGTTCCTCTTCGCCAGCTCGGTGTTATGGGCACTGAGTTCCAATGCCTCCGGTGAAGTCTTCTGAGCCACGAGCTCCTCCCATTGACTAGGAGTTATGTTGCCAAACTCGATGAAGAGAGTTAACCCCTTTTGGATATACTTCTTCTTGAGCTCCGACCTCCAACGTTGGAATGACTCTCCCATGATCTTGAAAGCATTTTTTACCAGTTCTTGCTTACCCTCTAAAATCTAAAATTGAGCTTCAGCTGCTTATCCCATAGTTCATCCTTTTTCTTCTCTGGTACCTCTTTCTAGTTAGGGATTACTGGGTTCAATTTATCTCTTAATAGGGCACTGATTGCATTACGGAATCATCCTCTGAATTCCTTCGGCTCAAGGATCTCCCCTGCTGGCCCGATCTCCGTTATCACATAGCATGCCTTATCTGGATATTGGTTTGCTTTTCTATCCCCTCGTTTCCTCTTTAGCTTGGTAGTCATGTTCGTGGATGTGTCTTGAGGTTGTGGAGCAGAGGACTCAATGTCCATCTCTGTGGCTGTTGCCTCTGCTCTCCTTTCCTCTACTCTGTCTTGTCTGGTGAGATGTCGCGGACGTCGATGTCGTCTTTTCTGAGTTTTAGGAGGGACCTGTATATATGATAGGTCAAAGTGTTAGCAGAGGTAACATAGCCAAAGCTTTAGCAAAATTTACAAGCTAAGGCTTTATCCCTACCTCCTCGTTCAGGTCAAAATCCTTGTCCAAATCTTCCTCCGTTGGCCTCCTTCTGGCTTCACGTGGGAAAGGATCCTCGGGACTTACATATCCCTCTTCTGAGTCCTCCTCCTCATCATCCTGTTCTTCTTTGCCTTCAGCAACCTCTCCTGCTCTTCCTTCTGCTCCCCCTTCCTCCTTGTCACACTGCTCCTGAGTAAGCATCACTTCTAGATTATTTTCTAACTCATTATCGAACTGCTCCTGAGTAAGCTGGTCCTCTAGTGCTTGCTCCTCATAGGTTGGCTGCTCATCATGCTCGGGGCATCGGGCTGCACTGTCTAGTGTTTGTGACATTATTTCACGCTTTGTTCTAATAGATACAAGAAATTATGCTTTAGGTACGTGAGAAGGTATAAGAAATAAAAAAGGTCTATAAACCAAAGTAGTCCTATAAAACAACAATATAAAAAAAATGAGTAGTAGCAGTAGTAGAGGCCTCAGAAACATGTCAATCATCATTTGATCATGAACTTGGAGCATCAAGGCATCATAACATAGAAGAGAGGAGAAGGTAATGTAGGGGCGGCTGGTAATAATGCCAAGTTCCTCACAAGTTCTTGATCATCAGCTCATATTTCATATAATGTATGGACTTGGACAATTTCATCGTTGGCAAAACAAAGGAGAGGAGAGGAGTGGGGAGATTTGGCAAAAAAAGCAACAGCTGCTTAGCAAACATAGAGCAGCAGTTGATGGCAAAAATAGCCAAAAATATATATGCTCACTGTTAACAAACATAGAGAGAAGAATAGTAGAGTACAGAGGAGTAGTAGTAGTATAGAGAGGAAAAGAGTAGTAGAGTAGAGAGGAGTAGGAGTAGTAGAGTAGAGAGGAGAAGAGAGAAGAGAGGAGTAGGAGTAGTAGATTAGAGAGGAAAAGAGAGTAGTAGTAGAAGCAATTTTTGGGAGGTACTCTTAAATTAGTAAAAAATCATCACCGACAAAGGGATTGTGCTCAGTATAAGTAGTAGTAGTAGTATAAAAAACATCACCAACAAAGGACTCTGAATCAGTTTGGAGGTTTCCTCCTAAAACAAACATATCCCACATCAGATTATTTACATACTCAAGCAAAAAGAACTAAAAAACATAGTATTTTATGGCCTAAAAAGAGAACTGCTACTTTGTGAATAGATATGGACTTGATAATTTCATAGCAGCAAGTACATACCCAGATTAGCATACAGACCAAGTTTCATAATTTTTGGACAACTACAACAGGAGATATGAAAAAGGCAAAAGTTACGAGCCTAAACAAGTTAGCATACTTAGAGAACAGATCTAGATTCCAAAAAAAGCAGGGCGCATAATAATTGTACTAAAAAATCAAAGAAACAGGAGAACAAAAAGTGGTCGCAGATTATAAAAGTGTTTGACAATGTAATCCTTAGGAATAAGGCATGCGCTCAGAATCAACAATATATAATTTGACATCGCAAGCACATATCAGAGGCAATGATCAGAAGCCTGGAATGAACAAGAATGTATCTATGACTTCACATGCAATCAACCGAACCTCAGATTGCACAGTTATGTGTTATCGACATCACATACAATGATCATAAGCAAGTATGAGTGCAAAACCAAAGGCAATGATCAGCTTAGACAAAGGAAGAAATCATCACAAGCAATGACGTCACAAGCTCAGATTTCATAAGACCTAATTCCAGCTGCATAGTGTGTGACTGAACAAGTAATAAACACTACCTCTCATTGGTGCCTTGAAACTACAGAAAATAGAATAGGCAGAAAGAGATGTAAAAAACAGGACCATGCAACTGACCATTGCCTCAGTCATCAAGTTACAGGTAGAAAGAGATGAAACAAATAAAATCAACATTGGACATGATCATTGCCTCAGTTATGAACATAGCAGGGAGATATAAAAGGAAGAGTCATCATAGGTCATGAGCATTGCCTCAGTCATCTTAAAACAAGAAAGAGGTGTAAACTGCGGAAAGGTAGCCATGATCATTGCATGAAACATTAAACATAATTTATAATGTGGCCATCACAGCACTGGCCCATTCCCTCAAATAAAAATGTAACAGGAAGAGAAAAGCGTACTAATCACTGCAGATGAACATAATGCAAATAATGGACCAAAAAGCATCAATAATGCAATGTAGATCCTCTCAATTTTTATGCTACAGTAAGTCAAACAAATAGCATTGATATGGTCATGTGCTTAAATCTTTGCCACAATACTTGACTGGGCTGAAGATGCAGCCAAACCGAGCAGGTCAGATCCTAGACAACACTTAAAATTTCTAGTAAGCATGTAGATTGGTAACAGAAATGGGGGGCAACAATAGATGTAGGGTTAATAGTTAACAAAAAGGAAGAGAGAAAGACATAGATGAAGGGAAGGCGGGGGCAGGAGCAGTGGAGGCATGGTGATGTGGGAGGAGAGCCGTGGGTGCTGGGAGGGAGCACAATTGAGGAGATAAGGGGGAGTAGATATTTTCTATGTTGGGATTAGAAATAGAAGTAGGACAAAGCTTAGCGGCTTGAATGGGTGCCATACCTCTGGAAGGCTTGGTCCTGAATATACCTCAAGAAGGGTAAACATACAAGGAGTAAGAGAAAGAGTAGAGGATCCAAAAGGCGATCTAAACAGTACAATGTTAATAACCTGCATAATGTCGCTACTTTCTTAGCATGGGATGACTTCTTGCTGAAATTCCTCCTTTTTGGTGTGGTTTATCTTTAAGAGCTATGGGAGTTCAAGTGATGATTCAGTAAGCTCTAAGACAGATAACAATAGTTCTGACAGTGAAAATGGCAGCCATCGTACCAAGCGTTCCATGCCGAAAGATACTAATCTAATTCCATTAGATTTAATGTGTGTTATATATATTTGCTATCAACATATCCTAGTGGACTTAGTTTGAGTGCATATATTTCTGGTCTGCTAAAACTAGTTCTCCAATGCTAAAAAAGGAATGCTGTGTTGGATTTTTTTTCGGCTGCTATTTGGTTTATTACATTGTAATACCTTTCTAGCATCAATTAAAAAAAAAGTTCTGACTGTCCTAGTGCCTTATTCTTGTTATTATTAATCTTCACTGTTTATCGATGGTGATGTGTTTTTCACTAAACAAACTTTATATTTTTCTTTTGATACCAGTCATGAGTGAAATGGAGCACGTTCACATGAATGCCAAATCATCTTTTTTTTCTATCTGAAAGCAACTGTTTGTAACTTACTATGGCATATACTACAATATCTACTAATAGCTTGAAGTTTCCTATATTATATTTATTTATAGTTTTTGCATTATGTATAATTTATAAGTTTTTAGTATTCTGAGATCACTTTGCCTCACTTTTTTGTCTTCAATTTTGAAGTAGTAATCATTTCCCCCCCTCTAGCAGATAAAGAGAGTACCAAAATGACAAATTCAGAACAAGGAAGATCTTTTCAAGATGTAGACAAAGGTAAACAAACAGTTACTACCATCAATCGATCACAATCACCTGATGGAAGGAAACCCTCAAACAAAGATGACAACAGGGCTGATGATAGATATGGAAATTACAATCCAGAAGATGCAAGCAGCGAGCAACAACAGTGGTGGATCCGAACCTGTCAGGTGTAGGGGACGCCGGTGGAGGTGCGTGGACGCCGGAGAGCATGGGCAGCTGGGCCGCCCGCCATTGGAGGTGTGCAGACATTGGAACCTAATGGGCACTGAGGCTGCTAGCCGGGGGAAGGAGTGTGACGTTAGGGAAGCCGCAAACCCTAACTTGCTTGGCGGCCCAGGGGATGGAGTGGGTTGGCGGAGCTCGAGGTCGGAGATGGGGAGGAGGCGGCGGGTCGGCAGGCTGGGGGCTCTAAAACCCTAGCCACCATGGAGATGGGGCGCACGGCGTCGTGGCGGGCTAGGGATGTTGAGCTATGGCCCGAGGGTGCGAAGAGGGGGCGCCGGCGTCGGGAGAGGTCTAGGAGGCGGTGGCGGCGGGGCATCGAGGAAAAAATGGCCAACCTGATGGCGTCAGGAGGAAGAAGAGAGTACCCAACACTTAGGAAATTTTGGCCCCCAAGCGCCCATGCTTGTGTACATAGGACGATTTATAGGGGCGGTTTCTGAACTTGCCGCCCCTACAAATGCATTTATAGGGGCGGTTCCTGATCTAGCCGCCCCTACAAATATTTTCTATTTTATTAAATTATTAATTCTGTATTTTTTATATCACAAAAACATAAAGTAAATGTATATAATATTTTGTATTATTCTATATATGCACAAATATATATATATATAAACAATTTGTTGATATTCAAAACAATATAGAAAACAAAAAAATTCAAAAATTAAAAATTTGAATATTAAAACTTTGACTATAATTTTAGGACATTAAATGACCTAAAATGAAAATGTTGTAAACATAAAAGTTGTATAACTCATCAACATGTACAACTTTTATTTTGGTCATCTTGTCATGTGACTTTGTTTGAATAATTCAAAATTTGAAATTCAAACAATTACAACTTGAAACAATATTTTGAAAGAGTATATGATTTCAACTGAAAAAGTCATGAATATAAAAGTTGTACAACTCATCAAGATGTACAACTTTTATTTTGGTCATCTTTTCATGTGATGAACTTTGAACGATTCAAAATTTGAATTTCCAAAAATGACAATTTCAAACAAGATTTTCAAATACTAAATGATTTCAGTTGAAAAACTCATGAATACCAAAGTTGTAGAACTCATCAAGATGTACAACTTATATTCTGGTCATCTTTTCATTTGACCAAATTTAAACAGTTCAAATTTTGAATTTTAATAAATGGCAACTTCAAATAAGATTTTGAAACCTTAAATGATTTCAAATAAGAAAGTCATGAACATAAAAGTTGTTGAACATCATTATCTACAATTTTTATTTTGGCCATCTTTTCATTTGACAAAATTTGAATAGTTCAAATTTTGAATTTCAATAAATAGCAACTTCAAACAAGATTTTGAAACCTTAAATGATTTCAACTACAAAAGTCGTGAACATAAAAGTTGTTGAACTCATCACTATCTACCACTTTTATTTTGGTCACTTTTTCATTTGACAAAGTATTAGTAAACATTATTCACAAATTCACATATCACTCATAGTTTCATGAACTATATGAGACATGTTGATTTGTGAACAATGTTTACTATCACTTTGTCAGATAAAGAAATAACCAAAATAAAAGTTATAGATCTTGATGAGTTATACATCTTTGGTATTCATCACTTTTTCAGCTGAAATCATTTGGTGTTTCAAAATCTTGTTAGAACTTGTCATTTTTTTAAATTTGAAAATTTGAATTGCTCAAACTTTGTCAAACGAAAAAATGACCAAATCAACACAGTAACTTGATAGGGCATGATTTTAGATAATTTTAGGAAAAAATAATCACATTTGGAGTTAATATAAGGGAGAAAGACTAATTATAAATTTTACCTAGAGATTAAAAAGAAAAATCACAACTGTTCATGATGATAAATGATGAACAAGTGTGATTTCTCTTTTTAATCTGTGGCTACAACTTGTAACTAGTTTTTCTCTCTCATACTAACTCCAAATAAGATGGTTTTTTCTTAAAATTTTCTAAAAGCATGCTCTATCTTTTTAGTCCGGTCATCTATCTTTGTCACTAATTTTGGACAATTTAAATTTTGAATTTTAGAAAACAAAACTTCAAACCTGATTTTCAACCACTAAATGATTTCAGATGTAAAGGTGATGAATATAAAAGTTGTATAACTCGTCAAGATCTCCAAGTTTTATTTTGGTCATTTCTTCATTTCATAAAGTGTTAAGTGCTTGTTTTAAGTGTTTCAATAGTAGTCCGAACATGTTGCAGTAGCAATAAGTTCCTTTTTCAAGTGTCTGCGTGTTACAACTGTTTTAGTAGTAATAGAGTGGATGTTGCAAAGGGTAATCTCACACACATGCATAAATGTAGTCTCACACACGTACATAAATATATAGTCTCACACACATACATAAATATATAGTCTCACACGCATGCATAAATGAAGTCTTACAAACACACACTTACACAAACACTCCACGTTCAACAACTAGCTAGCCTGCTGTAACGACTTTTCCCTTGACACCTTTTCGTTCCGATGGAATGTCTTTAGGCAGGTTCTTTTCCACAACACTGATCTTTTTAGGAAAGTCTATGAATAGCGGCATCTCATCGTAGTTATTGTAAGGTTCAACATCATCCACGCCATCAACTCCGATAATGTGCTGTTTCCCAGAGGCAACCATGTGCTTTGTCTTCTTCTTTGGGGGGAGGTTACTTTGTGGGTTAGGCATATAGAAAACTTGTGTAACACGTGAAGCAAGCACCCAAGGGTCATCTTGGTAGCCTAGATTCTTGAGGTCCAGGACTCTCAATTCGATCTCGTTCAGTTGGTGTTGTTTGATCCAGCGACATCGAAACAGGGCCACCATTATATCCCTTCCATAGTCATGTTCCCATATCTCTTCAATGATGCCAAAGTATTGGATCTTGCACCCAACTCCATCGAGAGCTTCTATTCGAACGCCGCTGTTTTGGTTCACATATTTACTATCCTTTGCGTGGGTATAGTATGTGTACCCATTGATGTCATAAGCTTTCCAAGATGTAATTTGTCTCGATGGCCCCTCCGCCAACCTACTGATGGTAATAGAGTCTATGGTTTCTCTAGGCGGTATGTTTTGGTCCTTCAACCATGTAGTTAGTCATTGCTTGTGCTGTTTCATGACCCAATCATCTGAACGACTATTTCTCTCCACCATAATGATAGCCAAGTGTTCATCAATATACGGCTGCATCAGTTGTATACTCTGCAAGACACTATAATGCGCCTGACACACTTCTTTGTAATCGTGGTCGATGAACACTTTCTACCATTGGTGCCCTTTCCAGCCAGCCTACCCTTATGACGAGAATCGGGTTCACCAATCCCTTTCTGTACTTTTAGGTACTCTTGACAGCACTCGATGACTTCTTTAGTACTGTAACCCTCTATCATAGAGCCCTCTGGGTATGCTCGATTATGCATGTATCAGCTTAGAACCGACATGAACCGCTCATAGGACCACATTTCATGCAAGTAGCAAGAGCCCAGCGCCTGTATCTGATGAACCATGTGAATCATGAGATATGGCATTATATAAAAGAAGCAGGAGGTAAACACATCTCTTGTTGGTTTTGTGTCTCCACCACAAATTCATGTAGGTCACTCAGCTCTTTCTTGTCAATTGTCTTCTATGAGATCTTCGAAAAGAAGTAGCACATGCGGGTGATGGCCATTTTCAAGAACACTGGCTTTATAGCCCTGATTGCAATAGCTAGAAACATTGTCAGCATCACATGACAATCATGAGTCTTATAGTGTGTTATTGACAAGTCCTTCATCGACACTAGCTTCTTCACATTTGCTGAAAACCCAGTCAGGAATTTGATCCCCCTCAGGAAAGTGCATATAGCTCTCTTCTTTTTTGGTGTTAGGTTGAAGCATGCCGCGGGTAGAGTGTATTTTCCCTTAGCCTCAGGTATCGGGTGAAGCTGTGGCATCATGTTTAGCTGCACCATGTCTTTCTGTGATTTTAGACCATCCTTTGACTTGCCTGTGTCCATCAAGATAGCAATGAGACTCTCAGAGACATTCTTCTACACATGCATAGCATCAATGGCATGGGGGACCTTCAAGTCTGGCCAATAAGGTAGATACTAAAAGAAGATCGATTGTTTTTTGAAAGGTACGCCTTTGACAGCAGGTGTGCTTCTATCTCTGTTCGTCCCATCTAGATTCTTCTTTCCATAGACGATGCGTATGTTTTCACCATTCTGTACATGTGTTCTCCGTTATGACGTCTCTCCGGAGGGGGTTCAATCTCTGGGGTGTTGTCATCAGTGTTATCCTAAACGCTAAATGGTAAACAGTCGGCCACCTACCGTTTAGCCCATTATTCAGGCAAAATGGGTGTTTAAACGGGAAAAATGGCCATTTAAACGGTCAAAACAACCGATTAAACGGAAATGGTGTACCACCGTGTAGCGTTTAAACGGTGTGTAAATGGGCTAAACGGCCGTTTAGGCGAACAGTGGTTGTCATAAAATCTAAAGAACAATTTGCTGCGGTACTTGTGACTTGTCTTTAAGAAGCGCCGGTTCCTTAGGTAAACTATCTTCTTGGATGCATCCAGGAACACCCATGTAGTACCATCCAAGCAAACTAAGCATCCCATCTTCGCTTTGATCTGTCCAGACAAAGCAAACAGCGCGGGGTAATCATTGGTAGTAACAAATATTATTGCTCTACATATGAAGTCCTCCTTTCGGAATGCATCATACATCAGCTCCCCATGCCTCCATAGCCTCTCCATTTCTTGCATCAAAGGCTCGAGGAACACATCTATATTAATGCCCGGTTGTTTAGGGCCAGAAATAAGAATAGTGAAGAGAAGATACTTTATCTTCTGACACAACCACGTTGGGATGTTGTACATGGTCAAGATCACTGGCCAAGTGCTGTGGTCGCTCATCCTCTCATTGAAGGGATTCATTTCATCAGTGCTCAAGCGAAACCGTACATTCCTTGGGTCATCGCTGAATTCTTTGTGCTTCTCATCGATCCTTTGCCACTGACTACAATCAGCCGGGTGTGCAATCTTATCATCATCCACCTTGTGCTCATCATCCCACCATGTCATGAGTGCAGCTTCTTTAGGGTTTAGGAAGATACGTCTCAAGCGGTCGGTCACTGGCAGGTACCACATTACCAAGGCATGAATTCTTCTCTGCTTTGCATCGTTGCCTAATGAAGTGTCCTCTGGGGGTTGAGATTCTTGTACCACCTTTTTGGTACCCTTCTTATTCCTCTTTTTCCCCATGGAGGCTTCATCCGCACCGTAAAGGTCATTGTTCTTGTACCGGCTGGCCCCACAACGGGGACATTTATCCAGTGACTTGAACGTTTCACCATGAAAAAGGATACAATGGTTGGGGCATGCATGGGTTTTTTCAACCCCCATTGTCAATGGACTTATGACGTTCTTCGCTTGGTATGTGTTGGTGGGAACTGAGTTTGGTTGTGGCAGCACCCATGACAGGAGACGCACTGCCTGTTCGCTTTGTCGTAAACGATCGTAAATTTCCAGCCAGAATAGTATTTTTCTCTCACATCAAACCAGCCAACAGTAAATAATCCACGATCGTTTACGGCCTGCCGAACAGGCCGACAATAGATCATTGAAACTACAGTTTGACCAGCCGTACTTAGCCTTTAGGATGAGTAGCTCAAGCACAAAACATAGCAATGTCCAATGTGTCGGACAACCCTTTTCAACACCATACATAGTCTCCTTCGATGCTTTTGTCACCCTTTCCAAATTTTCTAGACCTTTTGGGATCTTTAATAAAATCTCTGGTCCAAGGGCTCGAATCATGTCCTCCAAATCAACTTCATCCTCGACACATGCTCCGCCATCATTATTGGCACCACCTTCGTCGTTACCATCCCAACCACCAGCATCACCACCTTGTTCATTGCTAAACTCGGGATCCATTCGTGCATCAAGCTCTGCTGAATATTGGGACAGAGATTCTAGGGTTTTGTCGTCGTATTCCTCCTCATCCTTGTTGTTAACAATAACCATTTACCATGATGAATCCACACTGTGTAGTCCTCAACAAATCCTCGCATAATCAAATGTGATATGATGATAGTCACATCTGAACATGCCATACGGTTCTTGCAATCTTTACAGGGACAAATAATTGTATCCTTATTCTCTGTCAACATCGTTGCATGCTTCTCTGTGGCTTCAATAAATTTATCCACCTCTTCACAGAAACCTGCCTTGAACCTTAACAAACCATACATCCAAGAGTTCCTATACTCCATCTTTTACAACAACAACAAAACAAACATTAAAGGACTACTTATTCAGATATATATATAAATGAATCAAATTAATAATTACTTGAGAATAATTGTATATACTTCAGATATATATGAATATAAATCAAATATAATTACATGAAGCATACAAACATACCATGGTAGAGGAAAATTAATTAATGGCCTATTTATCCATAAATAATTAAAATACATATTTGTTGATTACAATAAACAATTTCAAAGACAATAATTAGCAACAATTAATATTTTACCCCAATATCTTTCATGCAAACCCTAGTCCAATTTCATCAAATATAAATTTACAAAAACGAAATTAATAAAAAAACCAAAGCCTAAATCTAGATCTAGATCTACATGCACATGAAATATCCATAAAACTAACTAATTGTTCACTAAAATCAAGAAACATGGACCAAATAAGGGTATGATCTTGTTCCCCTACCTAATTTACCCTAGGACATTCAAAACTTGGGTCTAATTTGCTTCACAAGTTGCTCAAGCACCATAGAAGAGAGAGAAAAGCAAAACTCTAATTACTCACTAACCAACCATTGAAACTTCAAAAAAAGTGTGGAATAGCATTTTCTTACCTTCTACAACCTCTCCACCAAAGGATTTGAGATGAAAACCCTCCCCCCTTAGTAGAGCAATTTTTGGGAGGTGCCCAAGGCCTCCCTACCTTTTTTTCATGGGTTGGAGTGAGTGATCCGAGGAGGAAGAAGGGGCTACAGGTTTTTATACGTGGGGCATTTGTAGGGGTGGCTGGTGATTGAGTCGCCCCTACAAATCACAACATCGGGGATGACAGGTGAGTGAGCCGCCCCTACAAATCATAACACCGGGGACGGCTGGTGAGTCAGCTCGGCGAGGTTATCCAGAACTAGGAGGCCACGAGGAGAATCGCGAAATGGGTGCTCGAGCTGATGCATCAGGGCATCACGTACGCCCCACGAACGGTCATCAAGTCTCAGGTATTGGCTGACTTTGTGGCTGAATGGACCAAGATCTAGATGCCACTAGCGGTCGTCGATCAAGAGTACTGGACGATGTACTTTGACATATCACTGATGAAGAAGGGATCCGGGGTCAGGCTAGTTCTCGTTTCCCCCCTCGGGGTGCGCATGAGGTACGCAATTCGCATCCACTTCCTGGTTTCAAATAATGTGGCTGAGTATGAGGCACTCGTCAATGGCTTGCGCATCGCCATTGAGTGGGGCATTCGATGGCTTGACGTCTGAGGCAACTCACAACTGATCATCGACTAGGTCATGAAGGAGTCAAGCTGCCACAACACCAAGATGGCTGCGTATTATCATGAGGTCCGACAGTTGGAGGACAAGTTCGATGGCTTCGAGCTCAATCATACCCCGAGGTAGCTCAACGAAGCAGCCGACACGTTAGCAAAGATGGCATCGAGCTGAGAGCCGATCCCCACCGACACCTTCGCTAGTGACCTGCACAAGCCCTCGGTCTGATACGAGGAACCAAAATAGATCGGCAACGAGCCACCAGTTCTGGGCTCGGGGGCTAACTGACTCTCAGTTCCTTCCGACCCTAAGGTCATGGAACTCGTCAAAGACCCAGTGGCAGAGCCTGACCCTCTGACCGACTGGAGAACACCTTATCTCGATTGCCTCCTCCACAAGGTGTTCCCTATCGACAAGACAGAGGCTCGATGGCTCGCGCGTCATGCCAAGTCCTTCATCGTCATCAAAGGGGAGCTCTACAAGCACAGCCACACTGGAATCCTGCAGCGTTGTATCCCCACCGAGCAGGGGAAGGACCTGCTAGAAGACATCCATGGAGGGGTCTACAGACATCACGCCGCATGTAGAACCTTGGTTAGAAATGCATTCTGGCAAGGTCTCTATTGGCCAACCACGATGGCCGACGCCGAGCAAGTCATACGCACCTGCAAAGGATGCTAGTACTACGCTCGGCAGACTCACCTGCCGGCCCAAGCACTCCAGACGATCCCCATCTCGTGTCCATTCATGGTATGGGGGCTCAACCTAGTAGGGCCCCTCAAGAGGGCACCCGGGGTCTTTACGCACTTACTTGTCACCGTGGACAAGTTCACAAAGTGGATAGAGGCTCGACCGATCACCGTGATCAAATCCAAGCAGGCCGTGTTGTTCTTCACGGACATCATCCACCGGTTTGGGGTCCCAAGCTCAATCATAACTGACAACGACACATAGTTCATGAGGAAGAAATTCCTCTGGTTCTACGGCGACAACCACATCCACGTTGATTGGGATGCTGTAGCGCACCCCCGCACAAATGGGTAGGTCGAGCGCGCGAATGGTATGGTCCTCCAAGGCCTCAAGCCTAGGATCTTCAACCGGCTCAACAAAGCCAGCGGACGGTGGGTCACGGAGCTCCCCTTGGTACTCTAGAGCCTAAGGACGTCCAACAGCTGGGCAACCGGTTACAGGCCATTTTTCATGGTCTACGACTCCGAAGCCAAAGCCTTAGTTTTCCCTTAGTTTTCCCGTTCCAAAGCTTCTAATATGCTTATCAAACTAAGTAAGGTTTCTGCAAAAACCAAAAAATATTACCTCCTATCGGATTCCCTTCTGATCTTATCGGTCTTCAGTAACACCCGGCCCCAGTAACTACCTGGGGTCGGGTTTTACTCGGGGGCTGATAGGAGTACATATACTCAGAAACATTTTCCCATTTGACCCTTCCTTTTTATGACAAGACTTAGAAATAAGAGTTGCCGAAAACTAACGATTAGTAAAACTGGTTGGAATGCAAAAAGCCTATGCCACGAATGCTATGGCATCACTTGCTCACTAGCGTGATCATTACTTAGTCGCTCGCAACTTAAGTTTCTAATGCCTTAACATAAAACAAGGGTCAGATCGCAATGAACTTTATAGAGTACGTATACTCATAACATTTTCCCATCTAACCCTTCTTTTTTATGACAAGACCTAGAAATAAGAGTTGCCAAAAACTAACGATGAGTAAAACTGGTAGGAATGCAAAAAGCATACGCCCTGATGGCTACGACATCGCTTGCTCACCAGCATGATCATTACTTAGTCGCTCGCAACTTAAGTTTCTAATGCCTTAACAAAAAACAAGGGTCGGATCGCACAAATAACTTATTCTATAGCCACTTTGAGTTACGATAATTATACTATGTTAATTTGTGAGATTATAGTAACTCATTGCTAAGTGGTTTACTATAACATTATGGTAAATATCCCCATGTATTATAATAACCCAACTATCGTAAATATGTATTAACATTATCATAAATTAGTATATAAAATTATCTTAAATGGAGGTGGCTACCAAATAACTTATTTTGTAGCTGGCTACTAAATATACTCTCCCTATATATATATAAAGAAAGGACAAACAACGTTTCTGGCCATAATAAAAGTCTTTACAAAAAGACCGATGCCGGACTCAGCTATCTAACTAAACACCCTTGGTAGGATTTCTTCACCGACCTTCTCCACCAGGTCCTGCACCGAAGGAGCCGCTTCCTTCTCAATTTGTCCTGCTTGGCGTCAGTGTAGCCAGGTGCGAAGCCCTCACTGATCACTGGCAGGTCGATGTTGATGTAGTGGGAGCGAGCGATGGTGAACACACAATGAATGCCAGTGTACAGGGCCTCCCCTGTGAGTGCACGCGCCTGATCTAGGATCTAGGCAACCCAGACTGCGAGCGAGCTCGTCTCCACGACTGGGCCGACCCCGAGGTCATTGAAGACCATCCTGATGGCAGCGCACAAGGTGTCGTGGTCATTGCTCTCCAACTGGAGCTGACCTCGCACCTCGAAGAGTTGTCCCTATAGGACTGTCCAAGCCGAACATCAAAGAGCATCAGAAAACCTACTACGAATGTCAAGCAAAAAGGTAACCAGAGCCTCACCTTTCACTTGCTCCTCATGTACTGTCTTCTCCCTCTAGAGCACACCAACATCCCCCACCAAGGCGGCGGCCAGGCCCTCGGCTTCTTCCTTCAACTTTTGCTGATTTTCGAGAACACGCCGAGCATCGGCGCTCTCTTGACGGGCGAGGTCGAGTTTCGGGCGGAGTCATCCAAGCTCTGCGGCATCTTCCCCAGCCTTGGCAACCATAGCCTTGAGCTTGTCCTCAGCCTCATTGGCGTGTTGATGGGCTTCCCGTTCCTTGGTCTGGAGGCTCGTCACCTCCTCCTGCAGCCGCGACACTTCGACAGCAAGTCCCCAGACCTTCCCCTCATGATGGAGGAATATGGACTTCTCCCAGCTGCGCATCTCAAGGGACTGATGTGACCACGCTAGCGTCGGAGACCTCGACGACCTTTCCGACCACCTCTCCGACCACTCCGACCACCTCTCCGACCACTCCAGGAACCTCGGCGACCACTCCGACCACTCTAGGAACCTCGGCGACCACTCCGACCACCTCTCCGACCACTCCGATCACCTCTCCGACCATCTCACCGACCTCGGTGACTTCTTCAGCTGACACACAACTCCAAGTCCCTACTGGACCAATCACCCGTAGCCACGCCAAAAAGATACAACAAGAGGTGCACATGCTACTTTGTGAATTTCAATTAAACATTGATGGTAATTTCGAGCTACCTAAGTCGTGCTTGTTGTTATTACTTAGGTTCTCCAAGAAGAAAGACAAAGATACATCAAGGATGGATCAGAGAGATCTTAAAGCCTAGTCTCCAATGCTATCATGCCGACCAGTTTGGAGTGTCCAGCGTGTCGTCCGACCAGTTTTAGTGAAGACTGCTCTAAAGCTCAAAAGTCTGCATGAAGCTAAGGATCCCATGCAAAACTGAAGGAGTTATGGACCAAAATATTGAAGACTGCACAGAAGTCCAGAAGACACGTGGAAATGTGTAGTCCAGAAGACACGTGGAAACTAAAGACCACGTCATGAATGCTCTAGTCCGTTGTCCTTCCACCTTTCAATGCGGCTTCTTCAGTTCACATCTATCTTAGAGACTTCTTATAGTATAAATACCACCTCTAGGCTACTAGAAAAGGACTTTTGATGATTTGATAATTCCAGTGATATTGCAGCAGAGCTGCCGAATGCTTACTCAAACCCTTGTTCTTCCTGGACTTGTGAAGAGATTCCTCTGGAATCCACTAGTTCATGCTTTGCGGCTTCCGGTACGGCTGCCCCGCCTTGTGTGGATTAGCTCCGGTTGTGGTTCTACGGTTGTTCGGAGATCGAGTCAAAGTCTTTGCGGTTTCGGTGCCTCTCTCCCCATCACTTGGTCGCATCCAACCTTGGCAGGTATAAAGCTAGTTATCCTCCGCTGTTCTTCAGCAAGTTACCCTTTTATCCCCGCTGCCTTGTTGCAAGTTATCTTGATCGTGACCTACTATCGTGAAGATCGGCCAACTCCCGTACTGAAATAGTTCAGTACTTATCATCTGGTATCAAAGCTCAAGTTGACATGGTAGGTCTTGCCGTCATTCACATCGTTATCCTTGTTTAATCTACTTCATATATTTGTGTTTATTCATATCCTATCGTCCAAAGCCACAAAAAATACCTATAACCTTTTCTCGGTACTGTTTATGTCGTGTTTTGTGTTCATCAAGTTGCTAGTCACCACCGTTTATAAAAAAGGATCAAAAAAAGAAAAGAAAAGAGAGAAGTGAAAAGAATTTGAAGGATCTGTGTTGCGGTGTATCACTAAAAATTTCAGTTACATATTTGAGTTGGTGGAAATCTTGTTAGCAGCAACATCGTATCGTTGAGCACATCTAACTACTCGGTTGGCAGTACCATAGCCCTCCTTGTTAGCCACCTATAGCTCCACCAAAACCTGATCCGGGACGATCGATTTGTTATCTTTACGACCTCTCTACCACCTCCGTTGAAGCTACCACACCAGCACCGTCATGGTCCTTGAGAACGAGCAAGAACTTGGGTAAGTAAGAGGTGAGATCGAGTGTTTCCACCAATAATTTTATATTCCACCTTCTCTTGCTGCCCCTAACATGGCAGGATCAGATTCAAGTGTCCATGGTGGAAACCAAGGAGATGGGGAGCCCCCTGTCTCACGGGCTGAGATGCGCCACATGGCAAACTCGCTGGTGGAGGCGATGGAGAGAATGCTTGACGCTCGTCTTCCCGTAGAGGGAGGCCGAGGGCCACATCGTCGTCATGAAGAAGATCACCGGGAGGAGTCTGGTGATGAGAATTCTGGTCTTGGCCATGGAGGACATGGTGGTGGTCACCGTGCTGATTTTGATAATCAGCGTGGTGGCCATCGTGCACATGGACATCGTGTACGATTTGAAGATGAAGAGTCTGAATACAATGATCATGAAGGATCTTATGATGATGAAAATCCTTTTGCACATGGCGGAAGGTTTGAGCGACGTCATCATCACCGACGTGCTGATTTTGAAGATAGGAATCATCATTGTGGTCGTCGTCATAGAGATGACCCAGACAACATTGCTCTAGTCAAATTGAGCATTCCAAAATTCACTGGGAAGGAGAATGCCGATGAGTATCTTGAATGGGCTGAACAGTGTAATAAAATCTTTAGGGTATATAACCTTTCAGATCAGCGCCGTGTAAATCTTGCTTCGGTGGAGTTCTCTAGATATGCTCTTACTTGGTGGAATCAAGTACAAGAGAATTAACTTGAATTGGGTCTTGGTTATATTAATACATGGGAAGAGATGAAGCGAGTGATGAAAAGGCGATTTGTGCCTTCGAGCTATCAGCGTGATCTCAGAAACCGGCTGCAAATGCTGAAGCAAGGGAAGAGAACAGTTGATGAGTACTATAAGGAGATGGAGTTGCTGTTGGTACGGGCCGAGATCCGAGAAGATGCAGAGTAAAAAATGGCAAGATTTTTAGGAGGACTCAATGAAGAAATTTCTGGTTTTGTTGAGATGTTTCCCTACCGTACCTTACAAGATCTAGTCAATCAAGCTATGCGTACGGAAAGAAAAATTCAGCAAGAGTCACGTGGAAAATCATATGGCAGTCATTCCATTGCTGCCCCTTGGCGCAAACAGCATTCCAGTATGTCTTTGGGAGGAGGACGATCTCAAGGAGCTACAGCTAGATCTTCTCCATCAATTGCTAATTCAAAGATGGCGGCTTCCACGGCGTCATCGCCTGCAAATCAATAGCGGTTTGCTGCAAATTCAGCAGCCCCAACCGTTGCATCAGGTGCCGCTTCTTCAACTCGAAGCAGAGAGATTGTATGCCATAAGTGTCACGGCCGTGGGCACATTGTTGCCCAATGTCCAAGCCGTAGGACCATGTTGCTAAATGAGAAAGGCGAATGGGAATCAGAAAGTGATCCCGAAGATGATGGACCAATATTTGATGAAGAAATTGAAGAGGATGCGAGTGAAATTCAGCCTGATGAAGGAGATCATAATTGTTTTATTTCTCTTCGTGTGCTTAGTATTACTGCTGAAAAATAAGAGAATGGCCAGCGGCACAATCTTTTCCATACCAGAGGCATGATTAAGGATAAGCTATGTCGCATCATCGTTGACAATGGTAGCTGCAACAATATTGCAAGTCAAGAATTGGTGAACAAATTGGGGTTGAAACCACGACGTCATCCAAGTCCATACAAGATGCAATGGCTCAATGACTGCGGTGCGCTGCGTGTAACAAATATTGTGACCGTTCCCTTTTCTATTGGGTGGTACAATGATCATGTGGAATGTGATGTGGTGCCTTTGCAAGCATGCCAGCTGCTGCTAGGGAGGCCATGGTTATTTGATCATGATGTTCAGATCTTTAGAAGAACCAACAAGCTGTCTTTCATGTACAAAGGAGAGCGAATTTCTTTGCTTCCTTTAACACCGGAGGAAATTTTGAAGGATGATCTTAAGAAGAAACAGCGAGAGAGCGAGAACCACCTGCGAGTGACCCACAAAAATAGTGAGGGAGAGATTCCAAAGCCAAATAAAACCCCACAGCCTCAAAGAACCAAGACACCAGGAAAAGAGGGTTTAGTTATGATGGCTAGGAAAGGGGATCTAAAAGAATTGAGTCAACCCAATGCCATGTTCTTCGTACTCCTGTACAAGGGCACTCTTCTTTCTACTAACAACTTACCCTCTACCCTGCCAAGTGTTGTCTTTGATGTGTTACAGGAATATGAGGATGTCTTTTCCGGATGAAGTGCCACTAGGACTACCACCTAAGAGAGGAATCGAACATCAAATTGATCTTGTGACCGGTGCTTCACTCCCAAACCGTGCTGCCTACCGCACCAACCCGGAAGAAACCAAGGAGATTCAGCGACAAGTAGAAGAATTGATGAGAAAAGGGTACGTATACAAGAAAGTTTGTCACCTTGTGTTGTTCCTGTCCTTTTAGTTCCTAAGAAAGTTGGGTCTTGGCGGGTGTGTGTGGATTGCCGAGCAATAAATAATATTACCATAAGGTATAGACACCCCATCCCTCGGCTGGATGATATGCTTGATGAACTTAGTGGTGCTATCATATTCACTAAAGTTGATTTAAGAAGTGGATATCACCAGATTCGCATGAAAGAAGGAGATGAATAGAAAACAGCTTTTAAAACAAAATTTGGGTTGTACGATTGGTTGGTAATGCCTTTCGGGTTAACCAATGCACCAAGTACATTTATGAGATTGATGAATCATGTGCTTAGAGCTTTCATTAGCAAGTTTGTTGTCGTTTACTTTGATGACATCTTAATTTACAGCAAGTCTCTTGATGAACATGTTGAACATATCCAATGTGTGCTTGCTGTCCTACGTGAGCAGAAATTGTATGCTAACCTTGAGAAGTGCACCTTTTGCACCGACAAGGTAGTCTTTCTTGGATTTGTTGTTATAGGACAAGGAGTGGAGGTAGATGAAGAAAAGATCAAGGCTGTACGAGACTAGATGCCTCCACAGAACATGAGCCAAGTAAGAAGCTTCCTTGGACTTGCTGGTTTCTATAGGCGGTTCATGAAGGATTTCAGCACTATTGCTACACCAATCAATGAGCTGACCAAGAAAGAAGTGATTTTCAAGTGGGGAGAAGCACAACAGAAGGCATTTGAAGAATTGAAGATGAAGTTAACAACAGCCCCAGTCCTTGCACTCCTAGATTTTGTTAAGACATTTGAAATAGAATGTGATGCAAGTGGAGTTGGGATTGGAGGTGTACTCATGCAAGAACGAAGGCCAATTGCATACTTCAGTGAAAAGCTAAGTGGTCCAACTCTAAATTATTCAGTTTATGATAAAGATTATATGCTCTCGTTCGGAGTTTGGAAACTTGGCAACATTACCTTTTTCCTAAAGAATTTGTGATACATTCAGATCATGAATCATTGAAACACCTTAAAGGACAACTAAAACTGAATAGAAGACATGCAAAATGGTGTGAATTCATTGAGTCATTTCCCTATATTGTCAAGTACAAGAAAGGAAAAGAGAATGTTGTAGCAGATGCTTTGTCTCGACGTCACACTTTGCTAACCCAACTTGACTCTAAGATTCTTGGCTTAGAAAGCATAAAAGATTTATATGCAACTGATTCATATTTTGCTGAACCATATTCCAAGTGTCGAGAAGGCAAAGGATGGGAAAAATTTCATGTGAATAATGGGTTTTTGTTTCAATCTAACAAACTCTGTATTCTAGATTGCTCTGTTTGAATTTTACTTGTGCAGGAAGCCCACGCAGGAGGACTCATGGGACATTTCGGTGCCAAGAAGACAGAACAAGTCCTTACCGACCACTTCTTTTGGCCAAAGATGAGAAGAGATGTGGAGAGACATGTTCTTCGCTATGAATCATGCCACAAAGCTAAGTCTCGTGTGAACCCTCATGGATTATACACTCCTCTGCCTATCCCTAGTGTGCCTTGGGAAGATATCTCCATGGATTTTGTTCTTGGTTTACCTCGAACCAAGCGGGGAAGGGATTCCATCTTTGTTGTGGTTGATCGTTTTAGCAAAATGGCACATTTTATTCCATGCCACAAGAGCGATGATGCTTCACATGTTGCTGAATTGTTTTTCAAAGAAATTGTACGACTACATGGAGTGCCACGAACCATTGTTTCTGATCGTGACACTAAATTTTTGAGTTATTTTTGGAAAACTTTGTGGGCAAAACTTGGAACACGGTTGATGTTCTCTACGACGTGTCATCCACAAACAGATGGGCAAACTGAAGTTGTGAACCATACTCTATCAATGCTACTGCGAGCTATCCTCAAGAAGAACTTGAAATTTTGGGAAGAAAGTTTGCCACATGTCGAATTTGCATACAACAGGGCAGTACACTCGACCACTAAATTTTGTCCATTTGAAATTGTGTATGGGTTTAAACCCACTGCTCCCATAGATCTTTTGCCTTTACCTATGCAGGAACGTGTAAACTTCGATGCAAGCAAGCGAGCCGAGTTTGTCAAGAACCTTCATGATAGAGCTCGGACAAACATTGAAAAGATGACCAGGATGTATGAGAAGCACACCGCCAATAAAGGTCGAAGGAAGGTGTTATTTGAACCAGGAGACTTGGTTTGGGTGGATTTACGCAAGGACATATTTCCTGAACAACGCAAAAGCAAGTTGCAAGCCCGAGCTGACGGTCCATTCAAAGTGCTACACAAGATCAATGACAACACTTATGAAATTGATCTGCCAAGTACTTATGGTGTGAGTACCAGTTTTAATGTGGCCGACCTCTCTCCATTCTTTGGATTGGAAGAGTCGAGGATGACTCTTTTCCAAGGGGGGAGGATGATGTGACCACGCCAGCGTTGGAGACCTCGGCGACCTTTTCGACCACCTCTCCGACCACTCCAGGAACCTCAGCGACCACTCCGACCACTCTAGGAACCTCGGCGACCACTCCGACCACCTCTCCGACCACCTCACCGACCTTGGCGACTTCTTCAGCTGACACACCACTCCAAGTCCCTACTAGACCAATCACCCATAGTCGCGCCAAAAAGATACAACAAGAGGTGCACACGCTACTTTGTGAATTTCAATTAAACATTGATGGTAATTTCGAGCTACCTAAGTCGTGCATGTTGTTATTACTTAGGTTCTCCGAGAAGAAAGACAAAGATACATCAAGGATGGATCAGAGAGATCTTAAAGCCTAGTCTCCAATGCTATCATGCTGACCAGTTTGGAGTGTCCAGCGTGTCGTCCGACCAGTTTTAGTTAAGACTGCTCTGAAGCTCAAAAGTCTGCATGAAGCTAAGGATCCCATGCAAAACTGAAGGAGTTATGGACCAAAATATTGAAGACTACATAGAAGCCCAGAAGACACATGGAAACTGAATACCACATCATGAATGCTCTAGTCCGTTGTCCTTCCACCTTTCAACGCGGCTTCTTCAGTTCACATCTATCTTAGAGACTTCTCATAGTATAAATACCACCTCTAGGCTAATAGAAAAGGACTTTTGATGATTTGATAATTCCAGTGATATTGCAGCAGAGCTATCGAGTGCTTACTCAAACCCTTGTTCTTCCTAGACTTGTGAAGAGATTCCTCTGGGATCCACTAGTTCGTGCTTTGCGGGTTCCAGTACGGCTGCCCCGCCTTGTGTGGATTAGCTCTGGTTGTGGTTCTGCGGTCGTTCGGAGATCGAGTCGAAGTCTTCGCGGTTTCGGTGCCTCTCTCCCCGTCGCTTGGTCACATCCAACCTTGGTAGGTATAAAGCTAGTTATCCTCCGCTGTTCTTCAGCAAGTTACCCTTTTATCCCCGCTGCCTTGTTGCAAGTTATCTTAATCGTGACCTACTATCGTGAAGATCGGCCAACTCCCGTATTGAAATAGTTTAGTACTTATCAGGGACTGCGGAAAAATCAGGTTAGAATTATATAAATAGGGCTCGAAAGTAGAAGATGTGAAGACACCACAAACTTGGCTGGCCAGGGTGACGTCATCCTTCAACACCCCCAACGCGTCGGTCAGAGAGCGGACTGTGGACTCAAGTCCCGAGCGCACGCTCATCCAGTCCTTCACCTCTGCCGGGTCGTCGAGGGTGAACACCGAGTGGCTCGGGTCCAGCCACCTGGCCCAATGGAGCTGGTTTCTTCCCCATGCGAGCGGATCATCGCCTAACCAGACAAGGGACCGAGAGGGCCTAGCCCCAACCGAGGGGTCGGCCATCGCAATCATTGGTGTTGGTCCGATGGGAGTCGACGGTACCTCCTCCATCACTGGTGCTCCCTCAGGAGCAAAGGAGGCTGGCAGCTCGGGCTCCAAAGTCCGAGCCGTCACCGCATCCATAGGAGATGCCTTGGTCATGCCTCCTCTCGTCTGCCATACCTTGGGCGCATCGACCGGCGCGGGCACCGATTGCACGAGTGCCGCCTCCAGCACAGTCGGCGCCTCCACCTCCTCCGCTTCCTCAGGCGACGCCATGTCCACCTTGGTGCCATCACGGCGCACCCCCAACACCATGCCAGTTGGCTCCAGGGGGATTAGCTGACGCACCAGAATCTTCTGTGGCGCCAACTCTAGGAGGTTGCTAGGGCCAGTCCAACGGAAAGCACCAATTTCACACGACGAAATCCAAGAACGCAATGAAAGGGTGAAGAAGTCATTAACTCACCTCGATGCCATTATCCGAGAATGCTTCGGGGGCTGGTCGCTCGACTCCGACTCTGCCACGTCGACAATTGGCTGCTTCGATCCCCTAGTGGGGTCAGTCGGAGCGGGCCGGACTTGTTCCTCTGACCTCGGGGGCGCGTCCTCCCCTGTCGATCTTGGAGGCGCAACCTCTTTGGTTTGCGTCGAGGCGTGCTATGGAATCGGGGTCAGGATGGCCTACCCCGCGTCAGCCAGCTCATCCTTGCGTGCAAGCGTGCCCCATGGGATGTTGGGGTCGGACTCCTCCTCCTCCTCCTCCTCTTGGTCCTCCTCATCATCGTTGCTCTCCTCTGAGCCTTGCCATTGCTTTCCATGCTACAACCTCGCTCGCTCCTTCTTCGCCTTCTTTAGCTCCTTCTTTGCCTTCGCTGCCTTAGCTGCAACATGGTTCCTTGCCCTCCTGGCTCGCGCCCTCTGTTAGTGGCGGGTCAGACTCACAGGCGAAGAGGCCGAGCTGCAAATCCCAGTGCTTAGAATATGAGAACAGAGGAGGGTCGGCCAAGGAAAGAAACTCAAAGAAGGCTTACTAGTTCAATGAAACCCATGCCTGGCTGCATCACGGGATGCCCTAGGACTAAGTACACCAGGGCGAGATCCACTGACAGATCTGCCGGGCACTCCATCGCCTCCTTGATGCGTTGTGCTGTTTTGCTGATGCTAAGGGCCTCACCAGCGACCATCACCGTCCCTTCGGGCGCGGAATCCAGCGTCATCTTATACATCAGAAGAGCGCACGCCATCAGCAGCGCCAGCCTCCTGACATGGTATGCTCCAACGACGCAGGTCTATGAAGATCACGGCCCTCCAGAGTTGCGATGGCTTTGAGAAGATCGCTGAGCCTCTTCTTCTCCTTCACGATGGGCCCATACCTCCACGTGTCCGGCACCTCCTCGATCAGGCGACCGGTGAAGATCGGTAGGGGGGCGGCGTCATCGTTCCTCAGGTAGAACCAGAGCTTATGCCACCCCTTGTTTGACTTCGACAACAGGATGGACAAGTACTCCAACGATTGGTTGCCTCAAAGATGGATACTCACACATCCCATCAGCACCGCGAGGTCTAGCTTGTTCCTCTCCATCTTCTTCTATAGCTCGATGGTGAAGAAGTACTTCCACAACTCAAAGTGGGGCTCGATCCTGAGATACCCCTCGCATAGTGCGACAAAGGCCAAGATGTGCTGAATCCCATTGGGATTCAGATGTTGCAACTCAAGCCCGTAGTAGTGCAGTAGCCCTCAGAGGAATCGGTGGGGAGGAGTCGCGAACACATGCTCGTGGAAGGGGACGAAGGAGACGACATAGCCATCGGGTGGCGATGGCTCATCCTCGCCACCAGGTACGATCCACTCCATCGCCGCGGTCCTTGCGCAGAGAAGGCCCTTCTTAACTAGACCCTCCATGTGCACATGGAGAATGTTGGAGTGAGGCCATGACTCCATCAGGGAATAGGGATGGTGATGCAAAAGATCCGGCAGTGGCGTAGGGCTAGAGAGCGAGAACTTCGCCAGCAGTGGAGCAGAAATAGGGGAACAAAGGCTAGAACTTGAGAGCGAAAGGCAGAAAGGCTGGAGGGGCAAGGATGCGGCTATGCGTATGGAGGCTGGGGAGAAACGGCTCCATTTATATGGTAAGGGTGGAACAGGCGAGAGGTGAACCATTCGCCTAAATTAACACGCCCAACACCTCACTAGATCCGTTTCCTTTGGGGGTCGTGCCCTCACCAATCCACACTGCATCAGTCGCATCGCTGCCTCAAGAGACGAGCGCATGCCTATCCAATTCTTCCCCGCAAAGGATCCGCCAGGCGATGGTTCGCCTTCAAAGGCTATGGGCCGTCGTAGGTAAGTGGGATACGGAGCTAAAAATGCTCCCATGGCCCATTAATGCCCAGGAGTTTGAAGGCTGGCCCACCAGTGGGTTCACGACTGCTCCAGGGCATCTTAGAGTGAGGGGAGGTTAAGGACGGTCCCACTAGCGGCCAATACCTAAGGTGCATGAAGCGCCATAGGCGTCCCGACCCTCATTTCGAGTCTTGGATGATGTAAGTTCCATGGTGTTTCCCTAAAGAAAGGCATCGAGCCCTCGGACCGGTCGAACGGATTCGAGAACTATATGGACTAGCCACCAAGAATCTAGAGTCAGTCACCAGCTGATCTCGAACTGGGCCCCCGCGAAGGGGATGCCAGGGCTCCACTCGAACAAGCCCATTAAGAACTCATCGAGCACCATGCTCTGTCCAGCGAGGAAGGCACAGCACGGCTCAGCCCCTCTGTTCTAGTGAATGGACGCGTGAGGGACGATGATCACAAGATGAACCGACCCCCCGACCGGACCCCTGCTACGCGTAGGGGCTCGGGGCTCGGCATCGCAAAGAGACCGAACACACGGTCGCAGACAAACGACGAGTCACCTCTAGTTGCGGAAACCACGGACGGACTGCAAAGCGACAATAACGAACAGTACTCCCGTGCGCCCTCAAACGACAGATCATAAAAAGCTTTTATAGGAGTGTTTCACTCCTCCAAAGGCTCGGGGGCTACTGTTGGATATCTATATTTGGGTATCCAAGACAAAGGATTAATGAGCGTCACGTCGGTTCATCCGATGGTTAAGGACGCAATTGCGGCCTTGTCCGACCGCCAGGGGTAGGGCCACGCCTCGTCCGACTCTGAGGACGAGGTTTCCGCCTTGTCTAACCCCAAGGCGAGGGCTCCGACTCCAAGGACAAGGATTCCGCCTTGTCTGACCCCAAGGCATGGGCTCCGACTCCGAGGACAAGGTTTTCACCTCGTCTGACCCAAGGCGTGGGCTCCAACTCCGAGGACGAGGTTTCTGCCTCGTTTGACCCCAAGGCTTGGGCTCCGACTCCTCCGACCCCAGGGCGCAGGCTTCGACTCATCCGGCCCCACGGGGAAGGCTCCGCCTCGTTCGACCCCCAAGGGTGGGATTCCATCTCGCCTGGCCGGCCCCTAGGGCGGGATTTCCACCTCGCCCATTCCCTGGGGGTCGGATTTGCTACCGGACAAAAGCAATGGCCCTAGGGTGGGACCCAAAATGCTTCAACCACTACGGTGTGGAGGCGCATGCCCGGGAGCACGTCTTGGGCGTGTCCTAATACGACTGGCGGTCGCATCAGTCCATGCTAGGGGACTCACATCGCCCACCACGTCAATAGGCCAGCACTATGCTGCCAACTCCCTGCCTAACCACCATCCAACGCTAGTCGACCGGCGTTAGTTGACTGGCACTATACCGCCAGCCCCCAGTATGGTCTCTGTCAAGGGACCCTTTGACCATTTCGTCCGCTCGGATGGGATGGAGGACAAGAACGGTGCACGACGCCTGCACATATGCTGTAGCGGCCAACAGGACCCCGGTGCGCCGCCGCTACCACCACGATCTACAGGGTCAGCGGGACCCACGCGAAGAGGAGGACGGCACACCCCCGGGAGCCTTATTTCTCCTTTTGTTTTTCCCTCTTCCCCTTCCACTATAACCCCTACTTTCCCTTGGCCTATAAAAGGGAAAGCAGGGCGTCCCACTAAGGGGCATCGATTCACTGCACCGCAAGAGATCGATCGACCAATAGATCGAGCAGGAGAAGCATCGAGCAATCGAACCACAGAGACTTGGGAGATCCTCCCCATCTTGCCAGTTTGTAACCCCCTACTACAAACTCAATGTTGGTAACACGAGCAGTCCGAAACTGGACGTAGGGACATTCGGCCCGAACCAGTATAATCCTTGTGTCATCTTAGCACACCATCCGGGTCAGACGTGTAATAATACAAATTTACTCGTTGGTGTTTACTCGAAACACCGGCAATATATATGCCTGGGCCACAACCTTCTAGAAGCTAAGCCATCATAACTAATTTAAGAAATAGAGAGAGTTCTGAGTAACTAAGAATCGCTTTCATATAGGAGATATCGTTACGGCATGGGGAGGCCATGGTGTGCCAACGCATGGCCTAGGGCATGGGATGAGCATAGAGCGCTGCGTGCCTTGAGAATGAGAACCCCATTCCCCCTCTGATGGCGGGCCTATCCTCAACATTATCTACTTGGTTATATATCGCTCTCCCTCTCCTCATGCCAGCTGGATCCATGTCGTCAGAATGTCTAAGGGCTCGTTTAGTTCCAAGGGGTTTCCGGAACAATTCCTGACCGGTTTGCTTAGCTAATTTATATAACCTTTGAGCTAGAATGGTTCCTAGGTAGATTATGGGCTAATAGCCCTAAAGTTGAGACTTGAGTCTTGCCATTTTAGAAGCACAACATGTAGCACAATCTTTTGACACAACAAAAAATAAGGCATGATATGAAGGGAAAATATTAGGTGCAAACCGTATTCTCGGTGAAATCGTAAAACCCTATAGAAAAAATTGAAATGATGCACATCTACAGCGCATATATAGATGTATATTGTCAACAAATTTGAGATCCAAACAAAATCTAGAAAAAATCTTATGAAAAGAACAAATTTCATCTGCATAGACACTGGAAGACAAAAATTTATGAGAATTTGTCTTCTAGTATGTATGCATCTGAAATTTGTTGTTTTTATCATTTTTTATAAAATTAGTTTCAATATCAAATTTGGTGGCAATGTACATCAATAGATGCGATATGGATGTGCATCGTTTTAGATTTTCTGAAAACTCCCAAATATGTTTTTCTAGAGGGTTTTCACGATTCCACTGTAAGGCCTTATTTGGATATTATTGGATTCACTTCAATCCACATGTGTTGCGGTGGATTTAGTTGTAATTTAGTTTAAGTTCTAATCTAATGCACCAACACTTATGAATTGATGTGAATCCGACTATATCCAAACAAGACATAAAGTGATTTGCACGTAATATTTACCATGACATGAATGGAATATCCGTGTAGCGCTAAGAATCTCGACATGATGAATAACACAGCACGGCCTGTATCTCGGCCTATGCTTGGGCCACCGCGCATAGAAATGGCCCATCTATAGGTGCTTGTCTTCTACAGGGCCTAGCACACAACATTGGACTTGAAGCGGATCCATCCTGGGTATTTAGGAAAAAAAAATAATATTCAGTCTGGGATTATTATCTTTTCACATGTTACTTTTCTTATCTCAGTTCCTTGAGAAGAAAACAGAAACTTTTCTTTTGCCTGTGTGAAGCTCCCATCCATGGCTTTAATTTAATTTTGTTTCCGGTTTGAGGTGGAGTTCAATGATGGGCTTCCAACTTGAGTTCAGTTTCAAGAAATGGTTGGTACAGAACAAAATCTACTGACAACATTAATTCAGTTTCAAGGATCCTATAACACGTTCGACGCCCTTACGATTTGGCGAGCACATGCTGAATGGAAGTATAACTTACTTGCATGGCTGCTTAATTATACAAGGTAAGATCTTGACTGCGGGTAAGCTGGCATACAGTGGCATAGCCTGGATCTAGAGCAGGGGTGGTCCATCTTAGATGTAAAACCAAATTATAGAGTGGCTCATGTGCAATTTTCATGATTTTAGAAAGCTTATTTATTATAGTTTAACTTTGAACTAAATTTTAGAGTGGTCCATGGACCACATGTCCACCTAGCTCGCTCCACCTATGCCGGCATACTTGGTAACTGGCATTGCTCTCTGTCTGTGCTGCAGCTTCGGCTCTGAGGTCTGGACAAGTTAATTTGGACAAACCGTGAAAGTGTTGAGCAATGATGGCACAAAAGTACTTTTTCTAAGTCATCGAAGATCCACAGCAACAGTCGCGGCATGAAATATTTGGAACAAGAGAAATCGCCGTGTGTTTGAAGGCAAGACTGCAAACTGGGGTAACTATTTTTGGGGCTAATCAAGGAGGAGGTAACCTTGAGAGGGATAGTGTGTGGTAGAGGCAGAGCTAGTTATTAATTTAGTTTATCCTATGAGTATTTTGATGAACTGTAATCACAAATTAAACTTTGTGAAAATCGCTTGTTTATTTATAATATACTCATTCTGCTATCTCTCCTATAGATGTCTACATACCAATAACGAGCCTATCATCTGAGAGGGGGAATTGGAAAGAGAAACCAACATTGCCCTACTGAGGAGGCCCTGAATCACCCAACAATAAACATCAACTTGTGACTAAGAGTCACAAAGATGACTTCATTGTTGCAGACTAAGATGTAAAAGATGGTATAGTACTCAATTTACTTTGACTTCGCTCTAAGTCCTTCTATAGTTGTAACTAAGTTTTTTAAAATATACTAACACCTATAAGTTAAATAAATGCTTTGTCAAAACATATTTTATGGAAAATTGAATAAGACTAATTTGATGAGATCACCCACGGGTGACTAGGTGACTTCCATGAGGGGCCGCATGTGCAAAGAATCGAACGGGGAGGCTTTGGGGGCTGAGCAAAATTCGAGATGTTTGGCAGAGTCCAAAAACATGAAAGTCAAAAGAAAATTGAATTGAGGGACAGATCTATAGAGTTTAGCAAAAGGAAGTACTCCCTCCATTCCAAAACTATATTTCTATCTCCACTCATAAGGAAGATGGTCTTATCCAGCAGCCGATATGTTACATTCATTTGCATTTTTGAGCAAGCTTGTGTGTGATCCAGACTGTCCTTAAGCTTATCATTCCTTTTGTCATTGCCATGCATGGACGGATCAACTAGAATCTTCTGACAAAATCTCTTCGTGACGGTAATCGTCCTATTTATGCTAGTCGGCCTGAAGGTCCATTGGGATCTACATAGAATGTGGAGAAGAACTTTTTGATCTCTCTTCATGCTAGTCTTGTCTTTTAGACATTAATTTTTTCTTAACATCTTTTAACTCTTTAAAATGGTTGATTTCTTCCCAATTGATCCATTTGTTGCTTGCAAAACCAGTATCTTCATAAATACTGGTGTAGAGTTCCTCTTGCTCGTAGGGGAGAAGGTACATGTGTATCTATGGGTGCATATGCCCCCTCTCAAAAAATACAGATTTAGTGATAAAGTCTAAAATTTTACCATATATGCATCCTCTATGGTCGAAGTCCATGTACCCATAAGGAAGTTGCACCTCCATTTAATTTACTTGGTCTTTCATTCAAGGACTCCTGGGCATTCTTTCCAGATGGTCCTTTGCAGTTCACTATAAGTCTATAACCCTATCCATAGTCTAAGATAGTTGGGGCAAATCTTCGAGGGCCTCAATTTTAACGTCTCCTTCCTCAATTATAACGTCTGCTTCCTGTGTTGCAGCCTCTGTTGTTTACTCAATTGTAACATCAGCAGCTGCCCTGTTGCTTCCTCAATTGTAACGTGAACACGAGCACTAAACCAACAAAGACGGTTCTTTGCGTCTTGGACTAAATCATGCCATATGGAATTACTTTTCAAGAGAGTTTGTTCATGTCCAAGGATCCAAAGTTAGTTTCTTCAGGGCAGGCATTTAAATGAGATGAAAATGGACTAGGATTTTGAATTTGTCTAATTGATCCAAAAGTAGTTCTTTATAGCAACAGAAAAGGAACAAAGATTAACATACTTTGCTCTCATTAAGGCCACATTAGCTCTTTATGGCAATCCATAAAGCCTATGTTCCCATCAGGATTGCATCTTACTGTTGAAAGTATAATTATGTCCTTCTCATCATCTTGAAATGAATCAATAGTGTTTATTTGAATAGAAAGAAATGGATGTTTCTGGTAAATTTCAATTCTCTCTTTCAAAGCAGTGACTTGGGCTGTGTATAACGACAAAGGCTGCTCACGTGGGCCGGAAGCGGCTCAGGATCTAGGTCTTTTGTTTCGAGAAAGTGAAAGAAGAAAGCTTGTCAAAACTGTGAGACTTATGAACATTGCTAACATTTGTCAAAACTGTGAGACTTATGAACATTGCTAACATGTGGCCTGACTTTGATATTAAAGTTTAGTTTTGGAGCTGCTTGTTTAAATGCTTACTCCCTACTTCACTTCATGGCCTAAGCCTAGGTCAGTGGCAGAGCCACAGAGGCTGGTAGGGGACATTGCCACCCTAACATATCACAACAAATTTTTTTACTAATGCAGCTTTTAGATTTCATGTCACTATACTTAGCTAGTACTACCTTTTTCACGTTGTTGCATGGTTAAGTGTTTAAGAAATTTTCTAAATAAAATAATCAGTCCTAATGATCCAAAATAAACTTGTTTTATTAGTGTTGGCTCCTTTTGAAGGGTATTCACGATAGGAGCTGTACAGATACAATACCCATATTTAATTTTGTCCTAATGATGTTGAACTCACATGAATATCCTTGAGGGCCCACAAACCTCAAGGAAGCCTTGGAAACCACCAAGAAGTTTAATCCTAGCGATCAACCCTCAAGGAAGATCTTTGGACACTCTCTCCTGCTATTCGTCAAGCACCATCATCATCCTCATATCTAGATCATCCCCTTCATCAAGCGTCATCTTATTGGGTGTGGGAACTCCACTCTTGTGAAGCACAAACTTGGATAGTTCTGGTTGAGTATCAAATATAAGGGTCGATTAAGTTACCGGTTAGCGTCATGGCAGTCCGGTTAACCCCTGCTTGATTCTCTTAATCAACCTGGGGATTGGGGGCTACATCCATCGGCGCGCCACCCTCTGTCACATTGAAGGATGCCTCACTGGGCCTCAGAGGGCCCATTTTGGAGGGGGCCTCAGCACCCCGAAAGCGAACCAAGACACTAAGTCCCCATTCGAATCACCCATACCCGGGGGCTCGGCTAGGCCGGGAAGGCTCCCGACCCTGGGGACGACTGTCGAGCAAGCGCCACCACATGCGCTCCGGCCTTGGCTCGGGTGGGGCTCCAACCCTAACCAACACCAAAAATATCCCCTGGAATTTGTCAGGCCCTGGAGCCTAATAGGCGGGCAGAGCCACATGGCGTCTGGAAGCTTTTATCCCCATGTATGTAATTTAGTCAGAAAGCTTTTATCCCCATAAAATACACAGTAGACGGAATCAACAAGGCTCAGTTTCTCAGCTTTTCCATTCCACAGAAACATAGTCCCAACAATGACATCCATCACTAGAAGTAGAGCTACCGTGTATAACTTGTATTTTTATCTCGTTCATATCAATGCCGCTTAACATTTTGGATTCACCTTGCTAATGAAGATACCAACATTCGCAATGCTGACGCAAGCACACGCAATTTGTTATGTCACTATTGGGGACAAGATCCCCATAGCCAACTCAAGTCATTGTTACAACTAAGTGTAAGACATCTGAGTACTCTATTAGCTCTCATTTCAGATATGTGATCCATGACAATGTAAAAGATGATCAAGCACAACATTATTAAAAGATTTCAGAATGTCTCCTAGTTGTCACAAAAACATGTCTATTTTCCTCAGAACCTATAAGGATAGTAACAAATAGCACGTGGACAGAGGCTTGAACCTCTTGACACCATATCGAACAGTGCTGCCACACCTTGCCTGCTGCCACATGACGAAACAAGATCAAGGGAGGAAGGGGAAGGGTAAAACCTTGCCATATCTCGAGTGTGCTGAAATATTGGAGCCTCACTTTCTGAATCAAGCAAACAAAGGATCAACAAACGGTACTCTGCTTTGACTTTATTCTAAGTCATACTTTTCTAAATTTTGACCAAGTTTTTCAAAAAAATCTATGAATATCTATATGTAAAAATAAATGCTTTGTCAAATTGTATTTTATGGAGAATTGAATAAAACTGATTTGATATGTTCTTAGAGGTTGGTGTATTTAAAAAAATGTCAAAGTTAAAAGAGGTTTGACTTAAGCAAAACGATATAATTTGAAATGGAGTGAGTGAAACCGAACACGAAAATGGCTTTTGAGTCCCTGTGTTTGGTGTTTTCCCACCAACTTTCGCGAAAAGGCAACACGCACGGGGTCAAATTAAGATGATATAGGTAAAGCCGAAGCATCAGACATTCGAACTAATCCATTTCGCCAACTTTAGTGGCTTACATATTTACACGAGTCTACAAGAACCATATTCCTTCACCTAATTAACTACGACTTTCAATTCGTCCAAAGAAATAGTAAATTACAAAAAGAGATTATTTTATTCTCTGATGATGATCGATCTGACAAGTGAGCACGTACGGAATAATTAATAATGTTGAGACTTCAGACGATGGTGCAGGCGTTGGGGTTCTCCTCGCTGAAGATGGTGGTGAGGCGGCCGTTGGCGTCGGTGGCGATGCTGTAGATGCCCTCGCGCACCGGCGTCGGGTAGTACCACCGGTACTCGCTGGAGAAGTACTCGTGCCGCCTCGGCGTGCCCAGCATCTCCCACCGCGGCAGCGGCGACGGCGCGTACCGGCCGTACCCGTACGCGTAGCCGCCGTGTGCCGCTGGCGCCGGGGAGTACGACGACGGATCGGCCGCCGGCGGGCCGTGGTGGTAGGCGCTGCCTGCACTGTCGCCGCTTGCCAGTGCCGCCGTGGCGCCCGCACCCGCGGGCACCGGCCCCGAAGGCGTGAACCGGACGTGCTTCTTCTTCTTCTTCTTCTTGGGCTTGCGTTGGGCAGGGGCGCCCGCCGGTGCAAACGGCGTGCCCGGCAGGGTCGTCGTTGTTGCCTGCGCTCGCGGTGGATGTGGACGATCCGGATGGTCGGCGTCGGCGCGAGCGGCGTTGGTGGTGTGATGGCTGGTGGTGGTTGCCAAGGTGACGGTGCGCGCAGCTGTTGGGCGCACGTAGCATGTCTGCGCGGGAGCGTACGCCATGGCATAGTCCATTCCCATCCTCTCGTCGTACCTCACGCGCCCTTCTCTTCCTAGGAGACACATCAGCGGGTAAAGATATGATGAACTTGAACTTGAAGGTACGGTTATTGCAACTTACTTGTTGGGCAATGGAAGATGTAAACGTAAAGAATTAATCATGTAAGCAGAACGTGTGTTTTCCCAGAAAAAAAAGAAAGAAGAAAGAAACAGACAAAAGCAAAAATGGTACGTGCAAAATCGAATATGATGATCCAAACGATGACCAGGAATATGATGCGTGAAGTTGAAGGACTACGTGTAATAAGGCAAACCAAGAGCTAGCAAATCTTCTAGTGTGCTGTATTTGTTCTTTCTTGTTGAGTGTGTAGTTCCTGAGATGATTCCTCCAAAACAAAAGTGCAGTCGTCCCCCGAACAAGTTTCTAGCTACGAAATTTGCACGAAGATGCATGTTTTCATATAGCTCTACTGTCTAACTCAAAAAGAGTGTATAAATATGGACGTACCGTTGCACTTCCTGATAAATCTCGATATCATCCTGCCCAAGGGAGGAGCGCAAGAGCATCCCATCCCCCTCTCCGCCACCGCCAACTCCTTCTCCCTCGCCCGCACATCTGCATGGTACACCATCTGTGGATACATGCCTAGGTGCACCTGTCTGAACTCTGAAGTCAAGGACGGACTACTACAGCTTCTAATCAGACATCAACACCTCCACCCTCCCGAGGCAGGGGTGGAGGAGGAGGCAGGGATGGAGGAGGAGATAGAGGTACCTTTTCCTCTACTTCGTCGCGTGTGTGGTTGCGAGGTCCCTCCACCCTCCCGAGGCGACCGATACCTCTTGAGAGACACCCGCTGATTCGACCCGATGGAGACAAGTAAGTAATTTTATATGTTATTACTAATTTTTCGTTTGATATGTTCAAAATTATAATAGAAACTAATAATTTATCTTAATCACTTGGACAGGGGTTGGAGGATGGTCGGTGGGGGTGATCACGCACGCCATGTGAACGGCATCGTTGGTCTTTTGATCAAGGAAAAGTTCTCTGGCCTGGTGCAGTTCGGCGGAACTGTCGAGTCGGCCTACACGTGGGCCCACTATGCCGCCGTCCCCGACACCACTGATTGGGATGCAGGTGTTTCGCCGACAAGGCGCATCGTGTCAAGGCCGAGCTTTGGGTAAGTCTTTCTCGCACTACATTGCTCAATACATCGCATTGATTGGACATTCTTGAAATAATGACTGGATACATCGCGTCTATATGCAGGATTTCTTTAGATGCGAGGAGGGATACGAGGCCAAGGCGGATGCTGTGGCTGACAAAGCCGCCAAGAAACTCGTCAAGGACATGCACTACGAGGCGCGTATCCAGACCATGATCCAATACCACGCGGAATTTCTTAGAGAGATGATCCCTAAAAGGGCGGCAAGAACCATGAGCCTGACCTCGGAACAATACCTGAAGGTAAATATAGAACATTAATATTTATTTTTTCTGAGATTAATTACACTTAATTTCATCTTCTTATATGTCATATACTTGATGACGTAGGTGCGCCTACGATCTGTAGTGCTGGGTCCGGATCGTGGACAGGTGGTGCGACCCTACGTGGCAGGAGAATCACAACGCTTGCAGAGAGCGGCGTTTGCTGATGCCGGGTGCACCAGACCATCAAGGCAACCTCAACCTCTCAGAATACGCGGCTAGATGGGTACGCGAATTCATTTCTTTATTCTAACGCTCAACTTTGCATAATTTCTAATCATATTGTTTTTTTTACAGTCGGCGTCACATGGTGGCCAGCCTTGCTCCCAGTTGCTGGCATATGCTTTGGCCCACAAGGGGAAGGCGACGTCCGACGTCGCCTACAACCCGAAGGATCCGCCCTTGGCATACAGCAACGAGTCCGTCCACAGCCGTCTCGAAGGATACACATCGATGGCAAGGCAGGTCCGTGGCCCAGAGTACGATCCGAGCGCCCATGATCTTGATGGAGAAGTGATCATGAGGGCGAGAGGAGGCAAGAAGCATGTCCGGTTCTAGATTGGCGACGACACCATCGATATGGCCAGTACTCTCACTCTCTCCCAGATTCGAGCACGGAGCACGGGTTCCAGTCTAGCGATACGCCCACGGCCGGACTCTAAACGGTTTTAGATGAACGCACTCCAGGCTATTTTTGTTTTATTCATCGTTCATTGATTTTTACATACTTTTACATTGCATTGTAACATTGGGATGAAATATTGTAGGCTCAGCTAGAACAAGAAACGAGACGCCAGGAGGAGCTAGAGGCGAAGATGGAGGCAGAGCGGTAGAGGATGGAGCTGCAGATGTTTGAATATATGAGGGGTGTTTATGCTGCAATCGGTCAACCTCCACCGCCATTTCCAGTCCCTCCTCCACCTGCTCCAAATACTGTTTCAGGCACCATGAGTCGCTTTACAACCTTATAATCTAGTTTATGCAGAATCAATCTTACAAAAATGCCAAGACACTAGAAACTTAGTGACTAATGATATATGTTTGTTACCAAATAGTACTTAAGCAATCATACTAAAGTACAATGCAATTGAGAAGATATTGCTGATAGTTGCAAGGGTTATACTAGTTAGGCCACCATATGTGTTGTTTAATCCTGTCTCACACATACAATCTCTTCTCCTTTGTGCAGCATCAATCGGCGGCATCGAATGAGCCTCATGACCCAGCCCTATCGTAGTGGAACTCGTGGCCTAAGTGACTACTTGTGATTTTATTTGTATTTGCATTTGTGGATTACTTGTGACTACTTTTGGTTGTGAATGAACCTACTTGTGACTCTGAAGTTTATTTGGATTTATGTGTTGTCGATATATCTATATGAACTGCCTGTGATGCCTACTGTGAACTATTTGTGATGGATGTGATGTTTATTTAAATGTGGTACGTGGCTGTGACCGAACCTAATAAACTGATTATTTGTGGCAGCTTTGCCGAGTGTAGGCCTTTTGCCGAGTGTCAGGTTTAAAACACTTGGTAAAGTGGACACGTGGCAAAGTTCTGTGCATTCTGAAACTAAAATAGCATCTTTGCCGAGCGTCTGCGCTATGACACTCGGCAAAGAAGCCAAATTCTGTGGATTCTGGGACGGGATTTGCCAAGTGCCCACAGTTTGACACACGGCAAAAACGCAAGCTTTGCCGAGTGCCCACATTTTGACACATGACAAAAAAGCAAGCTTTGCCGAGTGCCCCCACTTTGACACACGACAAAAAAGCAAGTTTTGCCGAGTGCCCACACTTTGACACATGGCAAAAAAGCAAGATTTGCCGAGTGTCTGATATTTGACACTCGGCAAACGCGCCATGACAGTTTCTACTCCGTCACGTTACTTTTTTCGCCGAGCGTCGGTTTCAGCTCTCGGCAAAGTCTTTGTTGAGTGCCCGATAGAAAACACTCGGCAAAGCTACTGTTTACCGGCACTGTAGATGCCGTGTGCTGTTTGCCGAGTGTTACACTCGGCAAATCATTTGTCGAGTGTTTTTTGGGCTGTGGCACTCGGCAAAGCTACTATTTCCGGTAGTGCACCTCTCCATGTCCATGGTATGTAGCTAGCTGATCCTCTAAATCTCACTAACAACGAGCCAGATGCAAAACCAGTGATCTTTTAAGCAAGGACGACGACAGTCTTGGAAAGCTAGCTAGGTTGCTGGGTGGGTTGGAGCGCGATAAAGGCTAACTGGCGAGCGAGCTAGTGAGAATCGAATAACAATGGTGTACCGGTCTCCTACTCGGCTCCTTCCTGAATGGTTCTTTGTGGTTGTGGACTAGGATCTAGATATGAAATGCAATGCATTGCGATTGTTGCGTCCATGGGATGGTACTATGGGACTATGGGAGTGAGTGAGCGACAGACGGACAGAAGGAGCATCTCATCTACCAAGAAACGTAAAGCGCGCGTGGTCCTTGTTTTGGGGTGTGTACGCAGGGTTTGATGATGAGCAGACGGCAGATTGGTGAGCGAGTGAGTGGAGTCAGAATATATGCGGCGGGAGAAACTTCAATTCATATACTTGAAAAGCGCCTTTGCATGGGATGCTTGCTCTGTTCGGGTCCGGGTCTTGGAAAGAGGAGTGGCATATATAAAGTCATAAAGAGCCGCCTGGCCTGGTCCGCGTTGTTGATAACAGTTTTTTGACTTTGCGTGACCTTTTCAGTCAATAATTTCTTCTAGATACATTCATGAAGTCCTTTGAGTTTACAACTTTTTGCAAGTATTTTTCAATACAATTCTACAAATATAACTTATTATTACTGGTTTTCAAACTAAGCAATTTAAAAGTTATGCTTTGTAGTTTTGAAATTTTGACTAAATCTTGTCAAAACGACGTGCTTTTTTTGACCAGATGTAGCTATGGACTATAGAGTTTTGCTCCGGTGGTCCTCTTCAAAAAATCTGCACGGATCTTAAAGCATCCTACTGATTAATTTAATTATTATAATTAATTTCGTTATGGGTTTGGATCAAAGACGGCCCGAACGAAGCCCATCCCCTTCCCACCCGAGCCTAGAGTCCTTTCTCACAATCTCCGATCAAAGCATATTGACTCCGGTCATTTCTTGTAGGAATGGCGGTATCCACGCGCTGCATCCCCGCCCTGGCATCAACGCATATCAAACCAAGGTGCCTTCCCCGCGCCGCATCCCTGCCCTGGCGCTGCGGCGGGCGGTGATGGTGGCGGCAGACGGGACATGACGCACTAGTAGAGAAACTAGTTGTACTCCTGGTTCTCAAACCCTTTCAGTCCTGGTTTTGGAACCGGGAGCACGAATCCGGGACTAAAGGGCCCCTCATTTAGTCCCGGTTTCGCGCCCGGGACTAAAGGTAAGGTCCACCTTTAGTCCCGGTTGGTAATACCAACCGGGGCTAAAGAGGCCTCCTGGCCTGGCTATGTGGGCCGGCCCTTTAGTCCCGGTTGGTATTACCAACCGGGACTAAAGATCTTTTTTTTTTCTATTTTCAATTGATGATTCATTTTGGTTTTCGAATATACGCATTCTACGCTGCTAATAATATACGTATTCTACACGTTTATAATGTTCGAACATTTTATACAAACTAAAGTATGAAACTAACGTGTGTGTATATATATATATATATATATATATATATATATATATATATATGAAACTAAAGTTTATACGTTATTTTATGTACATATAATATGTATATATATATTACAAATAAAGCTTGCATTGTATATTCTATCATATCCTTGGGATAACAAATTCACTCCATCTGGTTTGGCTTTCATGTTTCATTCACGTCATTGTAGAACTCGCCGGCGGGGTTTAGGACCTGGTCATTAAGAAATCCTACTATGATCTCTTGAATTGTTTTCAGTTGGTCACGTCGTATGACTTTTTTCTTCAACCATAGAGTCTTCAATAAAAGTTAAAGAAAAAGTATTAATATATATATATATATATATATGCGTTGGTCACATGATTACTTATATATATGAGCAATAAAAGAAATTATGAATATATGAATATATTTATATAACGTACTTTGAGGTTCTCTTCAGGAGTTCTTTTTGAGTATGCCATGATGAACTTGCAAACATAGTATCCGCAGTAGTTGTTCCCCTGTTCTTGCCTCAGAATCCACTTTTACGAGAAAAAAGATCCGGTGAATTGAAAGCATGCATGATGTTAATTGAATTATATATATATATATATATAAATATAGCTAGGACTTACTTTATGTGCGATTACATCCAGTGGCACTTTTAATGTTTTATGTGGTGTTCCTCAATGAAACTTTTCCAAACACTACGCCCAATAAAATAAAAATTTAATTTGGCCTTTAATAATTGTTGCAGTTAAGAGATCGGGGTATATATAGTTGCTAGAGAGACCAAATTACCCTTGGATAATATCTATCATGTTTTGTTACTCTGTTTGCTCTTTTCTTAACGAGTCTAAGATGCTATATATATATATATATATATATATGGGAGATAGCTTAGCTAGTAAGCAAATGATTGAACAAATGTCCATATGATCGACATTAATTATTTAACACTCACTTGAAGTTGTAGGGAAATAGTATGTTCTTGTTTTGTTGGTTCACTAAGAACCTCATGAGATTTTTCTTGAGTTCAGCTTTCCATTGTGGCGGGGATTAGGGTGTTTGAATACGACATTTGGATCAACGAAACCAACATCATTATCCTTTCTCTTTCTGAGTTCTGTCATCTCATATCTGCATATATAAAAATATAGTGTGAGGATATATAATTTATATATATACATGTAGCTTTATATATATACACTTTAATAGTAAAAAATAATCACATTTAAAGACAATAGCAGCTAATAAGACTTTTGTCGAGAGAGTCTAGGTGGCATAGTTGGTGTAATTCTTAAAACTTGACATATATAACGTCATCACCACGGAAGTAATGTTGGTTTTTAACTCTGACAGAAACAAAGTTCTCTCCCCGTTCACACGCCACCATGTACCACTTGTTTAGCAGATACATTTGCGTACCCAGTTCACCTAAGGCCTCAGGGTTGTATAGACTCTTTCCATGTTCAAATTTCTTCCAAGAATCCAATTGCGGAGCAGATGGTCCTTCAACGAGCACTTGGGCAAGGTCCAAACCACTATCCTTGTAAAACCGAACCAGGTCCTCAAAATCGACGTCCGGTAAGTCTAAGTTTGAACCATATTCATTACGAATGACAAGAGGGGGGACTGATTGTTGCGATTGTTGTCCGAGTTGTGCAACACCTTTCCCTGCTCTAGTCTTTTTCTGCGCCGCCTCAAATAACTTGGTGAGAGAGCGATCGTAGTCCGATTTTTGCCGGGTCTTTTGAGATTCCCGCTTTTTCTGGTCCACCTTCTTTCTTAGAAGATTTGGAGCTAGGTAGAAGTACGATTTCTCCGGGTTCTCCCTCGCTTCTCGTTACTTTCTTACTTTTTCGAAAAAACTTTTCACATCTTTTTGTACTGCATCCTTTAATTCCTTTTTACTTTTCTCGTAAGACAGTTTTTAGGGAATAACTGGATTAGAGGAGACTTTCTTCTTTGCCGGCTGGTGGGCCAACAACTTCGTTTGTGGGGCAGACCTCTTAGGAGCTGGCTACTTCTTGATCATCAAGGGAGGCGGGGCAGCTGTTGGAGACCTCCTTGGAGGTGTTGGAGACCTCCTTGGAGGTGACGGCGGTGGAGACCTCCTTGGAGGCGTTGGAGGCGGCGGTGGCGGTGTTGCATAATCATTGCCCGGAGCACTATGAGGATCTGGAGATTGAATAATTGGACTTAGGTCGATGGAGGCCCTGCTGTGTGAGTACAAAAAAGAATAATTAGGTATAAGAAATATTGTTGTTATTAATCATGCATGTCAATAGAAAATTAGTGAAAAAACTGTTTCGTTCACTTTTGTCCACACCTATTGTCTGGCAGTTGAGGAAGCGGCGGTGGACTAGAGACCCTAGGAATAATGATGTAGCGCTTGCGCCATAGTATGAATGTCTTCTCTGCTTCTCCTAGAGTCTTCTCCCCATCACCTTCTGGAATGTTAAGAGCCAAATCACTAAAACCTTTGTTAACTCTATCCACTGAGACGCTAACATATCCAGGTGGTATTATTGCCCCATAGATTCTTGGTGTCTTGGTAGGATCTGGAGGAGAAAAAACACCGAGAGCCACCATGATTGTGGCATTCTCTTTTGGAATATGTAGCTCACATGATGTAAACGGTGCAGTGATGTCATCCACGGGGAAACGTAGCATTGCGTCAACTTGATTTGGCAACTCCATGGAAGCGCAGCTGCTTTTCAACTGATCAGGGGGGCTAATATTAATGTTGATTCCTGGATCTGATGCCTGCCTTTGGGCACTCATTGCTATTTGCACTTGCTTTATGATTTCGTCCTGCATTCTAGCTTGCATGTCTTTTTCCCGCTCCTGTGCTTGAAGCAACGCCTCCCATGACTCACGAACATATTCCTCCAACCTGCTGATCCGCGCTACATCCTCATCCTTCCTTCTTTGCTGGCTTCTGTAGGTATCTCTGTCGTTAGGGAAACCATGCTCCCAAGAAATGTTCCGTCCTAAACCTCTCGTTCGGCCACTGTGTTCAGCAGTCCCGATGGCATACGTCAGTTCATCCTTCTCTCTATTGGGCCTGAACGCACCAATAGCTTTAGCTTGTAGAGCATAAGAAAATCTTTGTGTTGCTCTTTCAAGTTTTAGGCCATGAACCAGCTTTCCGGTCTCTAGCTCCAGTCTTCCCCCATGAGCGAAAAACCAATTCTTCACGCGTTTGTGCCAATTGAGTGATTCTGGTGTGATACCCTTGGCAAGAATGTCCACTTCCATTTTTCTCACTTGGGAATGGTAGTCGCGTAGCCACCTGATCCCATGCCATGGTGGTATAACTTCTATCGGGCATTCTCTTGGTTCCTTCTCACCCGTTCCTCACCCTCTTCCGATGTCTTGTACTGTACAAAATCATTCCAATAGGGCCTCAACTTTGCGAGCGGGCCACTAGTATTGAAATTGGGCATTAGGTTCTTCTTGACGTATTTCGTGTATAGGGATTTCTTCCAAGTCTGAAATTGTATGGCCATCTTCTTCATAGCCCACGTTCGAACTAGTTCCTTCAATTCATCATCGTTGATAGCATCATAATCATTTGCTTGCAACGTGAAATGTTGAAGGATATCATCCCAAATTAAATTCTTATCAAGATCAAAGACAAAACTAACATGAGACTCGTTGATCTTTTGCTTCCATTCACGGGCACTGATCGAAAGTCTGTCCCTTACTAGGCACCCACAGTGTTGCACGAATTTCCTTGCATGTGGACCAAGTGGTTCGCCTGCCTCGATATTGAATTCCGATATTATGTAGCGCCCCTCCAATGGCTTTTTCAGGCCTCGAATATTTTTGCTTTTCGCCGTTGTGGTCGTCGATCCAGAGGGCTACGCATAAAAAAGAATAAATAAATATCATGTGTACACATAATAGATGATAGATATTCAAATATATATATATAATATTCATATATATAATATTCATATATATATATATAAATATATATACCTCGCTAGTATTTTCTTGCACAATATTTTCTTGGTTATCTTCAAGAGCCAAGTATTGACTCCTGTCATCCTGCTGGTCGCCATCAGCAAATTGAGTGCCGGTGTTGATAATATCCATCATTTCTTCATCCATGTTGTCTCTCAGGGCAGCCATCTAGCTTTTACACCACTAGATATATCTATAAAAAATAAAAACTATATCTATAAAATGGACACCTGCAGGACGTGCCACCTCGAGGATAGTAACATTTGTAGATGACATTTGTAGGTCTGAAGTTATCAAATATCCATCAAATTCTACCTCAAAAACATGTTTAAATAAATAACTATCCATACTAATTGACCTTGCTTACGTGATCATCTCGGCAAGCATTTCTCCACCGGACGGCACCGTACTTGGCCACGGAAGAGCTCTGATTCTACGAGGAAGGGAACACGGTCTTCCACGACCGTTGCCGCTCTCCCTCGTAGAATCAAAGCTCCTCCTTGACGTCCATTACCGCTCGGCAGAGAACATACTAGCCGAGATGAACACGGTCCGCAAGTTCAACTAGTACGAATTTTCTACAATTTTCTAACTATTTTCTAAGTTATTCATTTCATGGAAAAATAAATTCTAAAAAATAAAAGGCATGATTTCTAAGTATTTCATTTCATGGAAAAATTAATTCTAAGTGACCTGCTCGACATCAGCGAGCTCACAGGCGTTTCATGGAAAAATTAATTCTAAGTGACCTGCTCGACAAAATTGAGAAAAAACACACGCTCTCATGACCTCACACATCTTCTAAGATCACGTAAGCTTCCGTACTAGTTGACCTTGCTTACGTGATCATCTCAGCGGGCATTTCTCCACCGGACGGCACCATACTTGGCCACGGAAGAGCTCCGATTCTACAAGGAAGGGAACATGGTCTTCCACGACCGTTGCCGCTCTCCCTCGTAGAATCAAAGCTCCTCCTTGACGTCTGTTACCGCTCGGCAGAGAACATGCTAGCCGAGATGAACATGGTCCGCAAGTTCAACTAGTACGGATTTTCTACAATTTTCTAACTAGTCCGCGCCAAGGAGGCAGAGGTATGCCCGCTCGAGTACGAGAACTATGTGCCCTGCTACTACAACGTCACGAACACCGTCGAACATCTCGGATCTGGGGGCCGGCGTCGTCATAAGCTACCGCGCAAAAAGGAGGAAACGACGAGACACCGGGCCGCGCCCGTGCTCCACTGAGCTCGATGGCTCAGCGCAAAATCGCATTACAAGATTGCCGACACGAGGGCTCGGCACACGCATCCATCTGATTACAAAAGGTTGGAGCAATTAATCCATCATAAATGGATTATATATGGTGGCGGCGGTGGCTCACATCCAAGGTGTCAAACGCGAGGTCTAGCTCCTGTAGCCGCCGGAGTAGCTCCAGCAACTCGATCGGACTCCGACTACAACAACGTGAGGGCAGAGAAGATTCAGTGCGAGTTACCAATGGAACCGACGGCGATAAAAACGGCGGCGGCAGAACGTTGCAGAGGTGAGGAGAAGGGACATTTTCTTGGTCGTTGAGGAGGATGGCCTTGATGTGCTCTGTCTCGGCGAGGACAGGATCATCGCAGTGTGGCGCGCCGTCATCGGTGATGGCCTCGGCACGGTCTGAGCTGCAGAGGGTGGGCACGCTGGCGGCGCCCTCGAGGTGGAGCTGCGCCGGCATGGGCGTGGAAGATGGCAGCGTCCTCCTCGGGCGTGAAGGGCCGGCGCTTCGGTGAGGACGAGCGAGGTGGGCCAGGGACGAGGATGACGTGAGGCATGCGCTGGCCGGCCGAAGAAGTAGCGCGCGTGCATGTGTGGCCGGTGACAGCGTGCGCGCATGACGAGGCGTGGCTAGGGTGGTCGCCTAGGGGTGGCGGCGTTGCTGGATCGGATCGATCTGGTGGAGAAGATGAGGCGACGGAGAAGATGGCTTGGTGGCTACTGGATCCGGAGGAAGAGAACTAAGGGAGAAGGGCGTGGTTTATAAAGGGGACCTGTAGTCCCGGGTGATGGTTAGAACCAGGACTAAAGGTTCTTTAGTCCCGGGTGATGGTTAGAACCGGGACTAAAGGTCTGACCTTTAGTCCCGGGTGTAGCCACGGCCCGGGAGTAAAGTGGATTTTGGCGGGCCGCGAAAACGCAGCCCATCTTTAGTAGTCCCGGGTGATGGTTCGAACCGGGACTAAAGGTCTGACCTTTAGTCTCAGGTGGTTGGTCCACCCGGGAGTAAAGGTGGGCTGTAGTTTGGCTTCCTGCCAGTATCTAGAAGTTTTTCCTTTTTTATATATTTCTTTTATATAAATATGCAGAGAGTTGTTAATTGCCTAGTAAATAAAATATTAGCAAAATAATTACAAAAAGAATTCTGGGACCTGATTTTGCATTATTGTACATAAGAAAAATCTGTAACCTAAACTCTTTTGTTTTACCGTATAAATATTTAACATAGTATAAATAATAATCATAATTTTCACCATGCAAAAATGTACTACTTAATTAAAATCATTAAAACTATTGCTTTTCGATAGGAAATTAGTTTTCACATCTTATTGATGTTGATCATTTGTTTTTTCATCACACATTCTCCACAGGAAATCCACCGTCAAGCAGAAAATTCATTTAAATCGTAGAAAATATGAATACATGACAGAAATATAAATACACTATATATATCAAGCGGGCACAGTAGTGAACTTCTTCTTAACGTATATCCCTTGGTTATGATCACGCCGTAACCATGGAGTGTCCTCATCATTTAGCTGGATGCTTAGGTCTTTGTTCACTGTAAAGGGTGGAATTCGGTCATCCTTTTCATAATCTTCTGATATGTCTTACTTGTCTTCAATTCCGACGATGTTTCTTTTCCCTAAAAGAACTATGTGGCGCTTTGGCTCATTGAATGGGTCGTTGTTATTTTTCCCTCTCTTCGGTTTCGTAGACATGTCCTTGACATAGAACACCTAATTCACATCCTTGGAAAGGACGAATGGTTCGTCTTTGTATCCAATATTGTTGAGGTCAATGGTTGTCATTCCATACTGGTTGTCGACTGCTACCCCGCCTCCAGTTGCCTTTACCCATTGGCACTTGAACAAAGGTACCTTAAAAGTAGGTGCATAGTTTAGTTCCCATATCTCCTCTATACGGCCATAATATGTTTGCTTATTTCCATTAGGGTCGGTGGCATCTATGTGGACACCACTATTTTGGTTGGTGCTCCTTTTATCTTGGGCTACTGTGTAAAATGTATTCCCATTTATCTCGTACCCTTTGTATGTGAGGATATGCCACGATGGCTGCCTAGCCAACAAATACAGTTGCTCATCAATACTCTCATCACCCTGACATTCTTTTCGCAACCAGTCGCAGAAAGTTTCCATGTGCTAACGTGTAATCCAAGCTTCAGACTTCCCTAGAAACTCGGATCGGAACAACTCTTTACGTGTCTCGATATATAGATCCACCAAGGAGTTTTGTAGAACTGTGTAGTGTGCTTTATTAAAATAATTGTCCTGCGTAACAATATATGTTTTCTTCCCTAGTGTCCTCTTTCCACTTAGTCTCCCTTCGTGTCACGATTTAGGAACACCAATCGGGTCAAGGTCGGGAATAAAGTCAACACAAAACTCAATGACCTCCTCTGTTCCATAGCCCTTGGCGATGCTTCCTTTTGGCCGAGCACGGTTGTGAACATATATCTTTAGGACTCCCATGAACCTCTCAAAGGGGAACATGTTGTGTAGGAACACAGGACCGAGAATGCTAATCTCCTTGACCAGGTGAACTAGGAGGTATGTCATGATATTAAAGAAGGAAGGAGGGAACACCAACTCAAAGCTAACAAGACATTGAACCACATCATTCTATAGTTTAGCTAGATCTATTGGATCGATTGCCTTCTGAGAAATTGTATTGAGGAATGCACATAGCTTCACAGTGGCTAGACGTACATTTGGAGGTAGAATTCCTCTTAATGCAACTGGAAACAATTGCGTCATGAGCATGTGGCAGTCATGGGACTTTAAGTTTAGGAATTTCTTCTATAGCACATTTATTATACCCTTTATATTCGAGGAGAATCCAGATGGTACCTTGATGCTTGCTAGGCATTCAAACATGCTTTCCTTCTCTTCTTTGCTAAGAGTGTAGCTGGTAGGACTTAAGTAATGGCGTCCATCATCTATCTTCTCTAGATGTAGGTTGTCTTGTTTTTTCAAACACCGCAGGTCCTGTCATGCTTCAAGTGTGTCCTTAGGCTTCCCATACACACCCATGAAGTCTAGCAGGTTCACACAAAGATTCTTCGTCAGGTGCATCACGTCGATCGCGCTACGGACCTCTAGGACTTGCCAATAGGGTAGCTCCCAAAATATGGACTTCTTCTTCCACATGGGTGCGTGACCGCCAGCGTCATTCAGAACAGATTGGCTGCCATGTGCCTTTCCAAATACTACTTTCACATCGTTGACCATATTGAGTATATCCTCACCAGTTCGGTTGCCTGACTTGGTTTGATGGTCTGCCTTACCTTTAAAATGCTTGTCTTTCTTTCTTAGGGGGTGATTCGTAGGAAGAAATCGACGATGGCCAAGATACATGACCTTTCAATATTTTTTCAAGAATATACCTTTAATGTCATCGAAACAGTGAGTGCATGCATTATATCCCTTGTTTGATTGTCCTGAAAGATTACTTAGAGCAGGCCAATCATTGATTGTTACGAACAACAATGCTCGCAGGTCAAAGTGCTCCTGTTTGTGCTCATCCCACACACGTACACCTGGTCTATTCCACAAAAGTAGAAGTTCTTCAACTAGTGGCCTTAGGTACACATCGATGTCGTTGCCAAGTTGCCTTGGGCCTTGGATGAGCACTAGCATCATAATAAACTTACGCTTCATGCATAACCAGGGAGGAAGGTCATAGATACATAGAGTAATAGGCCAAGTACTATGACTACTGCTCTGCTCCCTGAAAGGATTCATACTATCCGTACTTAAAGCAAACCTTAAGTTTCTTGCATCATTTGCAAATTCTGGGAATTCTCTATCGATTGCTCTCCACTGGGACCCATCAGCAGGGTGTCTCAACATATTGTCTACCTTACGGTCTTCTTTGTGCCATAGCAATAACTTTGCATGGTCTTTGTTTCTAAACAGACATTTCAAGCGTGGTATTATAGGAGCATACCACATAATCTTGGTAGGGATTTTCTTCGTGGAACGTTCATCCTCAACATCACCAGGGTCATCTCGCCTGATCTTATATCGCGATGCATGACATATCGGGCATGCATCAAACTTCTTGTACTCCTTGCCACGGTAGAGGATGCAGTCATTAGGACATGCATGTATCTTCTGGATTTCTAAACCCAAAGGGCAGACTACCTATTTTGCTTCGTACGTAGTGACGGGCAATTCGTTATCCTTTGAAAGCATCTTCTTTTGGATTTTCAGTAACTCCCCAAATCCCTTATCAGATACACCATTCTTTGCCTTCCATTGCAGCAATTCTAGTGTGGTACCCAACTTTTTCTGCCCCGCATCATAAGTTGGGTATATCAATTTCTTGTGATCGTCTAGCATGTGCTCGAACTTGATCTTATCCTTTTCACTTTCGCATTCTCTTTGTGCGTCATGAATGGCCTGACCAAGATCATCAGCGGGCTCATCTTCTACCACTATCTCTTCTTTAGCTTCCCTCATTGTAGTATCATTGAATGCACCATATTCAACAATAATGTCATCATTGTCCCATTGTTCTTCTTCACCTTCTTCCATTACAACCCCGGTTTCTCCATGCTTCGTCCAACAAATATAGTTTGGCATGAAACTCGACTTCAACAAGTGTGAATGAAGACTCCTTGAGCTAGCATATTCCTTCAAATTCTTACATATGGCACATGGGCAGCATATGAAACCATCGCATTTGTTTGCCTCGGCCACACGTAAGAAAGAATGCACACCCTCAATGAACTCTTGGGAGTGGCGATCAGCATTGTACATCCAATGCCGGCTCATCTGCATTACATGACATACATACCATATTAAAACCTAGAACATAACTAGTTAATTATATGACATGCATGCCACCACACAATGTATTAATTTATGAAAGTCTCGCTATAATGTAGACAATCCCAACTACCACTAAAAAAACTAAAGTTAAAATGCACTTCAACAGTATAAGGATTTCGTGACCAATCCCAACTAAAACAGACATATCATGCGTTTGTTCAACATCTATGGGCTTCTTCCGTAGGATCACTGTTTCATCAGCCGCCGTAGCCGCCTGTGCAAGAGAGTTTTGCACGTGTTCAACATACTCTTCCTCCCAGTACCAGCCTGAACATCCAGTGCCATCCCACTAAAATTAAAACATAAAATTAGAACTTTAATCACAATCATCATGAAAATAAGTATAAATTAACCATATTCATCAAATGCGAGAAAATAACTCACATTGCGATCCAGACACTTGTAGAAGATACGGCCCTTGTTGGGACACTCCTTCCTCACCCGGTACTCCATCATAATCTTCTCCTCACACTTGCCGCATGCAATAAGAGAGAGGTCCGGCCTCAGTCGCTTTGGAACCCGATGAGAGGCCAAGGACCCGGAAGCAGTTGCCATCTACTCTCTATACTCATTTTTAATATAATATAAATTTCTTATTTTATAAACAAATAAAATTAAAAAAAAACTCTAAAATTCTCTATATCTCTAAACCATGAAGTGTGCTATGCATGCTAGAAATGAAAGCTGAATACTAGTTTTGAATAACTACTTTAACCTTCTTTCATCCAAATATGCAAACTTTAAAGTGATTTTGAGCTTAAATGGCTTACAAATAAAAAAAATCCACCATAAAAACCACATATATATAGTCTACAAAATGAGATATGTTACTGATGAAACATGAGAGTATAAAGTTGGTAACCTTTAGAACTGAAGAATCGATGGAGGAATCGAAGAAATTTTGTGATTACCGACGATGAGGAAGAAGAGAGGCCGACGATGAAGTAAGAACACTGAGCTCGAAGTGGCTCGGGCTCAGGGAGGGAGAAGGGCTATATAGGAGGTGACCTTTAGTCCCGGTTGGAGACAGAAACCGGGACTAAAGGTCCATTTCTAGTCCCGAACGGAGCCTCCAGCCGGGAGTAGACTTTTACTCCCGGTTGGAGGGACCAACCGGGAGTAAAAGTTAACCTTTAGTCCCGGTTGGTAGCTCCAACCGGGACTAAAGGTCCTCTGCAGCAAAAGCCTGCCGCAGTAGCCGTTGGGCATGGACCTTTAGTCTCGGTTGAAGCTACAAACTGGGACTAAAGGTCTCTCTAGTTCCGAACGTAAAAAATACTGGGACTAAAACCAAATTTCAAGCTGAATCAAAGGTCGTTTGTCTACTAGTGACGGGCACCGCTGGGCGACGACGGCACCACCCAGCGACCAAGGCCAGTCTGCTTGGCGTTCCTAGGACTAGAATTGATTCATTCAGCAGCCCGAGCTCAGCTACCTGCAAAGTTCCCCTTCCCTTCCTTGCTACCCTAATCTCCTCTTTGCAACCAATCCCTACGCTCTGTCTGCCATGTGTGCGTGTGCTTAATTTCATCTCTCCCTCTTCAATTGAATTCCCTTTGTGTTTTGATTAGAAAAAAAAGAAAATTTATTTCAGGTTTGAATTAACAAAGGAACATAATTCCTTTCGCGTTTTGTCCCGGCCATCTCATGAAATCTGGCCCTGTGCTGAATCTCTCCGTCCACTCCTCCCCTACTGGGCTACTGTATTAGCCTTGTCGCATGTCAGCTTCTACAGTCCGGCCTTCACTGTTCCTGCTACGCTGCTGCCACGGGCGGGGATGCGGCGCGGCGATGGCGAAGGTGCCCTTGGTCGCAGATGACTGGTGCCAGCCGCCGTCCGCCGTCTCGGTGTTGGATGTTTTCTCCATTCAAACGACGTGCGGCTCGGGCAGAAAACCGATCGGACTCACAAGCGAATGACGTGGACTTGGGTTCCTAGCACTGGGCTTGTTTGAAACTGGTAGGTCCGGCCTTAATCCAGACCCATGACCAAAATAAATTTTTTAATTAATTATTAGCTGCTTTAAGATTCGTGCAAAGTTTTTGGAGAGGACCACCGGAGCAAAACACTGGACTATATTGTGCATGGTCAGACAGTGTACATTTTGAATGCTCCGGATGAATGGGTGACCTGTCCAGTGCTCAAGAGAACAGAGGTGTTGTTCCGTTGAAATTTACTAGATGGTCCAGCAGACAAGAACAATAGCTATGGACTATATTGTGCATGGTCAGACAATTGATAGAGGTAGGGTCTAAAGCATATTTCCCACCAGGCGATACGTCGGATAGTTGAAGTGGGGTTGTGGATAGTCTGATAACCATTAGCAAGGATATCACTATGAAGTTACATTCATCGGGTCATCGGACGGATGGAGAAGGAAGAACCAACGGACTATCCTATGCGGTATGAAGACAGGAGACAATCCAAGTCGACGCACCGGACCGTCTGACGGTGGTGAACTTGAGCACTAAACGAAGCACCGGACTATCTCTAGCCAACATCTAGTTCAACTGTCAGAAGGCACTGGACGATCAGATGGTGACCAAAATATGTGTAGTGAATCGTCCACACAGAAAAGTTGCATCCTGTTTCCATTGGCTCTGTTTCCATTGGCTATATGAGATGAATGGGCTATATTGTAACATCCCAGATGTTAAAAAGCAATTAAAATTTTGATCATGAGCATCATGAAGCATAATCATCAAGTGTGGCATTAATGTATTTTATGTTTCAATTATAGCATGTCTATGTTGCATATAAGGTGTTTCATATATTGCATGAAATGTTATCATTAATGTTAATTAAGGATCTTGGTGATTTTATATATATGAATTTGCTTAAACAAGTAAAATTTTATTGAAATAAAGTTTGTAGTACAAAGTGTGCTTCATAATGTAGAATCAAAAAGTAATGATGTTTTTAAATCAAGTATGCTAAATTTAAAGCTCCAAAGATTGGATTTGATGCTGAATCTCACACTTGGCCATTTTTTGCCTAAGTATTGAAATTCAGTTATGGAGTTCAATTTTGGGGATTTTATCAAATCAATTTTTACAAATAAAAGTTGACCAAACCTTGTTCCATTGCTTGGTACTATGCTTAATCTTTGTTACTGAGTAATTAGTTGTAATGTTTGGTTAATGATTGTCCTCTATTTAATTGTCCAAAGTTACTTAACTAAAACCAGCTTTCAAAACCCTAACTGAAATCCTGTTTTCAGTTTCAAAGTGCCTATCTTCCAAATTCAAAATCTTCAAAACCTTTAATCTTTTGGGGTCGATCCTTTAAGTGAAGTTGGAGATTGTTGTTCAGTGAACAATTTTGCTTAAGGGGCTTTAACATGTTTAGTAGAGAAATCGAGAGAACAAGAGAGGGAAAGAATGAGTTTCAGTCGGTGAACACTGTTCATGGCAGCCGCCTGTTGAGTTGCTTGCCATTGGTGACCGCCACCGCCTTAACGCCGCTTCTCAGTGCTTGGACATGCACCTGCTTTGCCGTGGCAATGTCAAGCAGCTGCTGTCGCTCGCTCGCGCGCTGCCCTCGTTGTTAAAGCCCAAGCCGCCGGCCGTTTCTCCTTTCCTTCCCTTCCCGCTCCGCCGCTAGGCTGCTCGTTTCGACCAGCGAAATTCACCGTGGCTACTCCGCCGCCGCCCAATTCCTTTTGCCCAAAGCCTTGCCGCGTCTTTACGCACCCGCTAAGCCCGCCCATGCCATCCTTCTCCGCCAGAGCTAGCTGGAAGCCACCTTCTTCTTTCTTGTCGTCCGCAGCTTCGTCGCGTGCGCCCTCGCCGTGGCCAGCGTGCCCTGCTACATCTCTCTCCCTCCTATCTTCTATTTTGGCTTCCTGGTTATGCCGTGGTGCTCAAAGGCTTGTTGGTTTTGTCAGGCTAGCCCCGAAGCCACCGGAATGCTGTCCTCGCTGTTATTTCATGCCGCCGCGTCCGACCTCAATGCCGGCAGCCGCGTCCGCACCGTGTCCGCTTCAACCATCATGCTCGGCACGTTGAGGTGAGCACCACAAATCCACCCCGTGTTGTAGCTGGGCCAATTAGGGGCCGCAGCAGTCGGTCTGCTGTGCCGGAGCGCCACCGTGCCACCATGGCTGGCGTCGAGCACGCAACGAAACCCTAGTCACCTAACTGGCACCCTAGATCGATGCGGTAGGTCACTTTGAGCATGTCGGTGCTACCCCCGTCGCCGGAGACCTCACCGGCGACGAGCTATCGCCGGTCAACGGCCAGGTATCCGCGGTTGCACACGGGCGGTACTGTGCTGCTAAGCAGGGCCCACACGTTAATGAGCAAGGGTAGCTACGCGTGGGTGAGAAATGGTTTTCAGCGGTTTTTGATTTTCAGAAAAAATTTAAATGTGTTGAATCTTGTAAAATTCATAACTAATTATTGGATGATTATAAAAATGTGAAATTTGTTCTATAGCATTGTTATGAGATACTCTACCATGGAAAAATATGAATTGGTCATTTTTAGTAGTTTTGTTATGCTTAAAAATTACCTCTTTTAATTATAAATTGAACCTTGTATGATTTTTATAAATAATAATATTAATCTTGTGATGCTGAAACTTTTTGTGTAAATGTTATGTGCTAATATCTATCTCCACAAAAAGTTTGGTACTGTTTTGATAATTTTAACTTGATTAATTAATTTAAGTATGTTTAAATACCTTTTCTATAATTAATAAATACTAAAATGAATTAGATAAATATTTAAATGGCTCATGTGTGTTTTAACATTGTTTGTAGACCTTGGAACACAAACACCCCTACTGTTCTTTGGCAACTCACTTACTTCCTTGTTTTGCTCATAATCAACTTGTTAATTAATAAATAAAATGGTTTAATTAAATGTTGGATGATGCAAGTTTAAGGATAGAGGCATGTAGTTGAGTCATGTGGTGTCCCTTGAGTGTATTCATAGTTGAGCTAGGTTTATTGGAGTGTTTGAGTGACACATATGTATGCTCTCTTATTAAAAAATAACTAGTGAATGTGTTGCTTACGCAAATTGTTAGTGGATAAAATACCCACATGTAATCTCCATGTTTGAGATGTGTTTTGTGTGTTTCATGTTAGACTTGACTAATGATAAGTAGCTATGTTAAATAGTGATTGATAATCCTTGTAATTAGTTTCTCATGCTTGATCTTATTAGGGGATCAAGTGAAGAACTTGTTTTCACATGTGTGCTGAAATGGTTGCTTGCGCAGTTCCTGTTAAGTGATTGTTTCCATGATGCAAATCAAGTTTTCTGTAAATGAATTGTATACAAACGTTGTAGATAACTATCATCTCTTCCTTGTCCTAAATTTTCATGATTTTAGGCCTACTGGTTTAGGAGTTATAGATTTTACAAGTTTCTTGTCAGTTTTTAGTTAGTTTCTGAATAGATCTAAAAGGTGATGCTTTTTTCCCTAGTTAACCTTTAAATAACCTTTTGGTAACAACTAAAAAGTTTAGTACTTTTAATAAGCTTTCCAAAATATTAAGAATCACAACTTTTGGTGATCTAGATCTTTAGTTATAGCTGTTTAAAGGTCAATGCCAGATTGTGTCCAAGTCTGGACAGAATTGCTTCTCTTTGTTGTTTGACCTTGTTAGTTATTGAATCACCTTTAGTAATAATAACAAAGTTGTAGACAAGTTCATGAGCTTTCCAGAAAGTCTAGGATCACCTTTGCTGGATGCCTAGATCTTTAGTTATGGTTGATAGAAGTAGTTGCTGCGCTGCTGTCCTAAATCTGTGTGTACCAGAATTGTTTGTTTGAGTTTGCTTTTGCTTAAGTGTTAATATTAGTGTTAACTTAGTACACCTAAGCCATCTTGTGATCCTGTTGTTATGTGAGCACGTCATTAGCTTATAACGAGTCATGTTTGTATATGTTAAGCTAGATATGTTATAGGTTTGGGTAATGATGAGTTAAATAACTTGATTTCTAGTGCTTAAGTAAAATGATGTAATCTTTCCCTTGTCGTGCTTGACTTTGGTATAGTAAGATGTGTTGTTTCCTTGACAAACACATAATCGACTTGTTAACCAAATAATTAAAATGCTTTGTGAATCGTAACCCTAGTTGTACTGTGAAGGAAAGTTGTACTCAACTTTCTTAGTTAGTTAAGTTCAGTCATGCACTTGCATGTCTCTCATCATGCATCATGTCATGCATTCCATCTTGTTAAGCAAAGCATCATTTATTATGTGTAGTACATACGAGAGTAAGAAGGCTCATGTTGATCAAGTTTTTGAGGAGGTCCATCCACCCGTGGTGTTGGTGCCTAGTCTAACTCCTTTGATCCACCGTGGAATCTAACCTTCTCTACAACATAGGTAAGCCCTGGAGCATAAACCTATCGGGGTTATGATCCTCGGGTGTCTCGAGGCAATGATTAGTCAGTAGGCCAAGCAACCCATGATACATCAGCCAGCAAGGGCCCAAAAGACCGAGGCTCAGATGGTCCAAGAAAACCAGGCCAAGCGCTAAGGCCAAAGTCGGCCACGACCCCTTCATCAGACTTAGCCACTTGATGCACAAGAAACTCATGACCTCTCCACTGTCTCGACCCCTGGGAGCAATGGCGGAGCGTGCAGCCCAATCAAGGGGGCCAGTTTGCAAGCATGTGCTAAACAAGAAGACAACCTTACGATAGTACGAGAGCTTTGTACGCTGGCAAGAGCTCTGTTGCGGCATGCCAAGTTCAGAGCCATCTGCGGTGGAGAGACGATGTATTGTAAGCTAATTGTTGTGAGCCACGGAGACACTACCACTTTGATGATGAAGAAAAGCAAGAAGTAGAAATGGAGACTGAATGTGTATTGTGTTGCTTGCTATGCCCTGGCCTGATTGCTTGCTAGATGCCATGACTCTTCACTATTATTAAGTAATGGCCTTGTATTTGTATTTCTGTACCCTAGTAATTTGTGTGGAGCAAGGGGGGGCGCTGCCCAGGTTTGCCTGTACATAGCTCCACCAGTGCTTGGGAGGAATGAGGAGAGGTTAGACCCTGCCTAGTGTGCCTGCTCTGACAGGAGTGAGCACGCCGCACTGGCCCTGCAAGGACCGAGGGGACAGCGGTCACCTCGGTCCTGTCAGACACCATCCTTGCGCCATGTAGCACGGACAAGACAACACCGCATAGCGGTGATGGCCAAGTACCGTGCCCACCATCCAGACACGGCCTGATGAGACGCATGTACGATTCTACCCACTATGGAATGGGATCCACAATAGAGGCCTTTACTTAGACGCCATCAAGACCACGTGGGAGCCACGACCCCGGAGCTTAGGATCGTGGCCACCTACTCTTAAAGATAACCATGCAATTGATGACCTAGGGGCAGTCACCAACTCCTATACGATGCCCCCAGGAAATCCAAAGATGATGACGAAGACCACAACAGAGACCACGTCGCGTAGGATGGCTGGTTAACCACCACCGTGTCTATAGTGCTACCACGGCCGGCATAGTAGCACCATGTCACACCTTACCATGATGTGGGCACAAGACCATGTTGACAACCATGCCCGGACATACACCACAAGACTGCATAGCTTGCAAGCCAAGTTAGCTAAGACCCACCCTCGGGCTCATGACCCCTCGATGGGAGAACCTTCTTCTTTGTATCTGCCCTGGCCCTGAACTTTATATAAGGGCAACCAGGGCACCATCCCAAGACATTCTCATTCTGATTCTATCCACACACCACCAGACTCCTGAAGCCTCCCTTCAAGCAATTCATCTCTTAGCTCTAGCTCTCCTACCTCTTCCACCATTTTTGCACGCCCCATAGTAAGAACTTCAGAGCATTCAAGCAGGGAACACACACTTGATCATCTCTAAGATTCGATGTAGGGCTCTGACCTACACTAGTATAAATCCTCGTATCTTTTGGATGATACTAATGGGGACGGGGATCTCGATCTTCCATCAGGTGATGGTAACTATCGTTGTGGCGGAGAATGACACACCAATCCGACTTTAGATCGAAAGATCAAACTCTGCAATCTTAGCACCATAGCTCCTCTGGTTATCAACCAAGTCACGGACCAGGTTGACCTCGCCAAGAAGGCTAATCCCTGCCTGCGCAATGAAGAACACAAGCAAGAACAAGAAAGAACGCAACCAAATTGCAGATGAATGATTATCTCACAAAGTTGGGGTCTCACAAACCGATGAACGGCGAAACTGTTCTTCACAGAATAATCTAAGCAAAACCCAAACCCTAACAACGGCGGCGGCGTATGATTATAAAGGTCTTAGGGTCGTCACCTACCCTGGACGTGCCCCCTAATGGGCCCAAACATGATACATGGTCCAATGGACCAAAAGACGGTGTCGCAGCACCCTGATAGATTCTGGGCGCTAACTTGTTTTGACGATTCCCGTTGATTTCGAAGATCTTTTGACGTGAGACCACTTGGGTTGGCTTCCTTATCAAATAAGCTTTCCATCCATATGTAGACCGTCGAAAACAGAGTCCGGATGTGTCTTGGGTGACCAGTTTAAGGCAGACTGGTCCCGGAGGCCGAGGCAGACTCGAAATCATGTTGGACTGGGCCTCCGGTTCGTGTTGGATGTCCTTGCTGGTCATCATCACCTCCTCCACGTCCTCTTAGTCCCTCTTGACCCTCTCCAATGTTCCTAAGTAAGATAACATCATTAGGTAGTAGTCTATTCTCAAAAGTATGAAAAGGATTGCTTAAGAACGAGCTCACCTCTAAATTGAGTTGACGCATTCGAGCCCGGGCCATTGGACCTTGCATAATGGTTGGAGGATCAACTGGTACATCCAAAGGAGTGATGTCCTCATCATCCTCCCCCTCTTGAATTGGAGTGATCCTCGACTCAAGCCCATCTTCTTCTCCCAAATAAGGTTTCAAATCTGCAATGTTAAATGTGGGACTAACCCCGAACTCGAGTGGCAACTCAAGTTTGTATGCATTATCATTTATTTTCTTAATAATCTTATAAGGACCAGCTGCTCTTGGCATTAATTTAGACTTACGTAGCTCAAGAAATCTATCTTTTCTCAAATGTAACCGAACCAAATCACCTGGTTCAAGTTTAATCTCTTTTCTATATTTACTACCAGCAATTCTATACTTTTCATTCATTCTTTCAATATTTACTTTAGTTGTTTCATGCAACTTACGAATAAAATCAGCACGCTCTCTAGCATCACTATGTATTCTCTTAGTGGTAGGTAAAGGCAAAAGATCAATAGGACCATGGGGGTTAAAACCATACACTACCTGAAAAGGACTTACCTTGGTGGTTGAATGTTTCACCTTGTTATATGCAAACTCCACATGCGGCAAACACTCTTCCCACATCTTCAAATTGCGCTTCAAAATTGCTCTCAACATGGTAGATAATGTTCTATTCACAACCTCAGTTTGACCAAGATGACATGTTATAGAAAACAACAGCTTGGTCCCCAATTTATTCCACAACGTGCGCCAAAAATGACTCAAGAATTTTGCATCACGATCTGAAACAATAGTAGAAGGCATACCATGCAAGTGAATGATTTCTTGAAAGAAAAGGTCAGCAATATGAATAGCATCGTCGCTCTTATGACAAGGAATAAAATGTGCCATCTTAGAAAAACGATCAACCACCACAAAAATACTATCCCTCCCCCTCTTAGTCCTTGGCAAACCCAATACAAAGTCCATAGATATATCAGCCCAAGGAGTAGAAGGAACAGGAAGAGGCATATACAAACCATGTGGGTTCAACCGTGACTTAGCTTTTTGACATGTGGTGCACCGAGCCACGTACCACTCCACATCACGCCTCATCCTAGGCCAAAAGAAGTGTGTGGACAGCACCTCCTCCATCTTTTTGGCACCAAAATGTCCCATCAATCCGCCTCCATGTGCCTCCTGCAACAACAAAAGACGAACAGAACCAACTAAAATGCATAGGCGGTTAGCTCTAAATAAAAACCCATCATTGATCATAAACTTATTCCATGTATGTCCCTCTCTACAATTAAGCAACACATCCTTAAAATCAGGATCAAGCGCATATTGTTCTTTTATTAATTGAAGACCAAAAATCCGACAATCAAGTTGGGACAGCAATGTATATCTTCTAGACAAAGCATCAGCAATCACATTATCCTTCCCTTTCTTATGTTTGATAATATAAGGAAACGATTCAATAAATTCAACCCATTTAGCATGCCTATGATTCAGATTATTTTGAGAGCGAAGATACTTAAGCGATTCATGATCAGAATGAATAACAAATTCTTTAGGCCACAAATAATGACGCCACGTCTCTAAAGAACGAACAAGTGCATACAATTCTTTATCATACATGGAATAATTAAGAACAGGACCATGCAATTTTTCACTAAAGTAAGCAACAGGTTTACCATCTTGCATCAAAACACCACCAATGCCAACTCCACTAGCATCACATTCTAGCTCAAAAGTCTTACCAAAATTTGGAAGTTGCAGCAATGGTGCGTGTGTGAGCTTATCCTTCAAAGTGTCAAAGGACTCCTCTTGTACCTCTCTCCAATGAAACACCACCCCTTTCTTCATCAACTCATGCAATGGGGCAGCAATGGTGCTGAAATCTTTGACGAAGCGATGGTAGAATCCTGCAAGACCAAGAAAACTCCTCACCTGTGTGACGGTTTGGGGAACCAGCCAGCTCTTTATGGCTTCAATTTTCATCTCGTCCACCTCAATTCCCTGTGGAGTTACAACATAGCCAAGAAAAGAAACTCGATCTGTGCAAAAGATGCACTTCTCAAGGTTACCAAATAGACGTGCATCATGTAAAGCATTAAAAACAGCACATAAGTGATCCATATGTTCATTAAAAGACTTGCTGTAAATCAATATATCATCAAAGTAAACTACCACAAAATGTCCAATAAAAGCTCTTAAAACCTCATTCATTAAGCGCATGAAAGTGCTAGGTGCATTTGTCAAACCAAAAGGCATTACTAACCACTCATACAACCCGAATTTGGTTTTAAACGCGGTTTTCCATTCATCTCCAAGTTTCATTCTAATTTGGTGGTAGCCACTTCGCAAGTCAATCTTAGTGAAAATTATAGAACCACACAACTCATCATGCATGTCGTCTAGCCTAGGAATAGGATGACGATACCGAATAGTAATATTATTGATGGCTCTACAATCAACACACATACGCCAACTTCCATCTTTCTTAGGAACCAAAAGTACAGGAACGGCACAAGGACTAAGGCTTTCATGTACATACCCACGGTCCAAAGGTCTTGGACTTGTCGCTGAATTTCCTTATTCTCCTCTAGATTGGTTCGATAAGCAGCACAGTTGGACAAGGTTGCTCCTGGAATCAAATCGATTTGATGCTCTATCCCTCTCATAGGTGGCAGCCCCGGGGGTATCTCAGCTGGAAAAATGTCCTCATACTCCCGCAAAAGGTTAGTGACAGCAGGAGGCACCGAGCTAACAATATCATCAAGCGAAAACATAGCTCGTTTGCATACCAAAGCATAGCAAATATCATCAGAAATTTCAGCAAAGTTACATTTTGTTGCAAGCATAACCCCACCCTTCAATTTAATCCCCTCAGCCTTAGAAATAGATGTAGACTTATCCTTTTTAGGTGGGAAAATAGAATTAGCAACTTGCTGATTTTCAAATTGAACATCATTCAAACTAGCAGCGCGTTCTCTATCAGCTTGTACAATTTGAGCAGGGGTCAAAGGTACCAAAGTAATTTTCTTTCCTTTATGCACAAAAGTGTATTTATTACTTCTACCATGGTGTGTAGCATCATTATCATATTCCCAAGGATGACCCAATAAGAGTGAACAAGCTTGCATAGGTACCACATCACAATCAACAGAATCAACATAAGAACGAATGGAAAATGAAACTCTGCAAGTTTATGTTACCTTTGCTTTACCTGAGTCATTTAGCCACTGAATATGGTATGGACGTGGGTGTGGGCGTGTGGTCAAGCCAAGCTTCTTGACCAAATCAGAACTCACCAAATTGTTGCATCTACCTCCGTCAATAATGACACGTGCACGACGGTCACTGATGATGAAGAAAATCTAGAACAAGTTATGGCATTGTAGCTTCTCAGGTTGATGGACTTGTGAGCTGAGCACCCACTGTACAATGATGCTCCTATAGGCCGCCGTGGCCTCGTCACCAAGGACTTCGCCGTCCTCCTCATCTGCATCTTGGTCTTCGTCATCCTCAATGTCAGAGGTGCTGATGTAACGATCTTCTGTAGCAATATAAGCCCGCTGACTTGGGCAGTCCTTCTGCACATGGCCAATGCCATGGCAGCGGTGGCACTGAATGCCCGAAGTGCGTCCCGTCGATGCAACAGATGAGGAACTCTTGGTAGGCACCTGCAAAGAATTTTTACCTGAATCTGAAGGTCGTGCGGGAGGTGCCTTAGGTGTAGCGGAAACTCTAGAGGCTGTTGGTCGCTTGCTCGCTGGTGGAGGCGGCCAAAAGGTGGTTGGCTTGGTCAGTCCCGATGATGGTGCCGAGCGTGGCGTGTATGTGATGCTGACCTTGCTCTTGCCCTACTGTTCACGCCCCTGCAATTCCTTTTCTGTAAGCATAGCAAACTAAAACAACTAGTTGACAGTGTTAAATTCTTTATAATCAACAATGTCCTGAATCTCATGCCTCAAACCCGAATAAAAATGACAAATGGCATCTTCGTTTCCCTCCACAACACTACAACGCATCAACCCCTTTTGGAGCTCACCATAGTAATCCTGTATAGATTTATCTCCTTGTTCTAAATGCATCAATTTCTTACGCAAGTCTCTATGATAAGGAGGGACAAAATGATCATGCATAGCTACCTTAAGTTCTTCCCATGTACCAGGTAAAAGCATCTTGTGCAGCTAGCCCATTCCACCAAATAATGGCAAAATCCTTAAACTCACTAGTAGCTTGACGAACTCTATGATGCTCAGGCACAAGGTGGGCACTAAACTTTTGTTCTGCTGTCATCTCCCAATCAAGATATCCCTCAGCATCGTAATGACTCGAAAAAGATGGTATTGTGAACTTAATCTTAGCATAAGGATCGTCGGGTACACGGTGATTATTACCTTGATGGTGGTGGTGGACACCACCCATACCTATCGTGTTGCGGCGAAGATGTCGTAATCTCGCTTGTCGGAAGGCTACTCGATCCATGTTTCCAGCGGTATCATGCACCGTGTCTTCTTGCAAGAGACCATCGGTGTTGCTGCCGGAGACGTCATTGTTGTTGACCGCCACCAATGTTTCCAACTCAGTAACCTTGTCGGTTAGCGTGGAAATTCTTTTGTCCAATCTCTCCATGCTGTTGCCAATGTTGAGTTCAATGAGTGCGTCAGTGACGGCCTTCCTGATGGCCTCATTCATCCTTTTTTGGGCATCCTTTACAACAGCTTGTAGTTGCTCTTGACTGACACACTCGTTGAAACCCTTAGGATTGTTATCTCTAGTCTGTTCACCTCCAGCCATTGTAAACACAAAAACAGGAACAAACGGTGAAAGTTATCCCTACCAAATGACTACATGGTTGTAGTGGTGTCACTTTTCATAGCAAGTGGAAGCGTCTTACTAAGCTCTTACAAAGTTCTTACCAACGCAAGCAGTGGACTGTACAACCGGCGGCTGGTTCGTGATACCTATGAGGCAGTGGTACCGAGATTGCAAAGCCCTTTTTCTGTACTGATCTGAAGAATTTGTGGAGCTTGGAAGGCACACAAAGAGTAATATGTATATCTAGCACACAAGTCAGTAATAAAAAGTAATGCTGAATTATAGTCCAAAGTACTTGTTCTTGTTGCTGGTCTAAAATGTTCTAAGTACCAGGTGTGTGACAAAAGTATGGTGGATAGCAAGGTGACAGGTGTGTGAAAAACAAGTATGGTGGATGGAAACAGCAACACAAACAAGTAACCAAACAGCACACGCTAACACAGCTCACTTTGGTCTTCTCTATGTGCTCCTCTAAATGTTGTTTCTCTTTTGCCCCTCTCTTTTTCTATTTTTTGGGCTGTCGTTGTTTTTTTGGGAAATTTTGAATTTTTTATTTTATTTTTTTGATATTTTTCCTTTACTTAGGAGCACAAAAGAAGTAACCACAGCAAATATGAGCTCAAACAAGTGAAAGACGTGGCCTGTGGAATTTTCAGAAAACTAGATCAAAATCGATAAAAACCTTGTGACCACAAAAAGATGATCTTGTGACCACTTTTTGACCAATTTAAAAATCTCCGACACCGGCATATATGGAACGTTGAAAACAGAGTTCGCATGTGAAAACTAGACCAGTTTTAAGAATTGGCTCCAAATTAGAAGACAAAACGGGAACAATGTGTGCAAAATTGGTCACAGCAGCCAAGATTTGATGGAAACGATGAGGAAAAACAGACATGAACTTGACTCTAACACGACCTAACCAGCAACAAGACCTCGACCAGGACACAAACTCAACACGACGGATTCTGAAACTGAAATATGCAAAGGCTATGGCGCGGAATGTTCTAGGACAGGAAAAACAAGTATGGCACTGGACTATGGGACGATTGTGAAACACTCAAACTAGGGAATAAAAGTAAACCTGACGGTATACCTTAGCTCTGATACCACTTAATGGGGACGGGGATCCTGATCTTCCGTCAGGTGATGGTAACTATCGTTGTGGCGGAGAATGACACACCGATCTGGCTTTAGATCGAAAGATCGAACCCTGCAATCTTAGCACCACAGCTCCTCTGGTTATCAACCAAGTCATGGACCAGGTTGACCTCGCTAAGAAGGCTAATCCCTGCCTGCGCAACGAAGAACACAAGCAAGAACAAGAAAGAACGCAACCAAATTGCAGATGAATGATTATCTCATGAAGTTTGGGTCTCACAAACCGATGAATGACGAAACTGTTCTTCACAGAATAATCTAAGAAAAACCCAAACCCTAACGACGATGGCGGCATATGATTATAAAGGTCTTAGGGTCATCGCCTACCCTGGACGCGCCCCCTAATGGGCCCAAACACGATACACGGTCCAACGGACCAAAAGACGGTGTCGCAGCACCCTGACAGATTCTGGACGCTAACTTATTTCGATGATTCCCATTGATTTCGAAGAGCTTTTGACATGATACCACTTGGGTTGGCTTTCTTATCAAATAAGCTTTCCATCCATATGTGGATCGTCGAAAACAGAGTCCGGATGCGTCTTGGGTGACCAGTTTAAGGCAGACTGGTCATAGAGGCCGAGGCAGACTCGAAATCATGTTGGACTGGGCCTCCGGTTCATGTTGGACGTCCTTGCTGGTCATCATCACCTCCTCCACGTCCTCTTAGTCCCTCTTGACCCTCTCCAATGTTCCTAAGGAAGATAACATCATTAGGTAGTAGTCTATTCTCAAAAGTATGAAAAGGATCGCTTAAGAACGAGCTCACCTCTAAATTGAGTTGACGCATTCGAGCCCGGGTCATTGGACCTTGCATGACGGTTGAAGGATCTGCTGGTACATCCGAAGGAGTGATTTCCTCATCAGAAGGAAGTTATGGCAATCGTCTTCCTAGAGCAGCATGGCAATCGTAGAAATTTACTAGTCCAGTTTACAAAACACTGACAGTTCGGGCGCCAGGTAGGGGACAGTCGCGCACTCTCATTGTTGAGAAGGAAGTTATGGACCCCTACACCTACGTTGGACTAGCTCTTGGCATGGCCCCCGATGGCCGCATCTGCTTTTGAAGCCTTGAGTTCGCCGACATCGATGGCCCAGCTCTCATAAATGGTCTTCTCCCCGGCCAAGCCCGGCGCTTTAGGGACTTGGACTTAATAGCCAACTATCTAGGTCAGCTGGAACTCAGCGAAGAGAATGCGACTCTGCCGCACATCTCGATGCTCGATCATGGCCCGGCACGCACCGGTCCAGTGATTGTCGATTCTGATGCGCTAGCATGTAGAATCGACGCCTATCTCAGGGCGAATCCCAAGCCAGAGCTAAGTCAACATGTTTCTACGTGTTGGCGAATGCCTTCGCCCAACTCTCTAGAGGCAGGCCCCTGCCGCTAGAGGCTGAATTTTGGAACCCCAGCACAGCATTGCCCTCCAAAATAAGGGACACGATTGCACTCGTCGAGCGTGAGTTCGCCAGGCGTAATGGCCATACAACGATGCTAGAATCCTCCGGGTTTGTGGGGATGATGGAGTGGGATTTGGAGTCTGTCTATGACCTCCTGCTGGTGACCCCTGAGAACATGGACTCTGAGTCCGATTCTAAAAGGAGCTACCACCCGCTGAGGGAATGCAACATGTTGCACCTCTCAGAGGATAGGGCGGCATCAGCGGAGGACATAGGGGATGACGCCTATCCAATTCCATGCACCCCTAGAGAACAGGTAGAGTATGACCAGGAGCGCCTAGAATGAGCCAGGGTCCGTGAGGCTAATCAGGCCTATGAACACCACGACGACGGATGCCCTAGCCCATAGCGCCTCGACGCTAAGGGCACGTGGGTGCAGGTGCGCCGTGTGTACGATCAAATCCAACAAAGCAAGAGGGAGACACCCGTCTTCCCTTAGGCTAGCCAGAACACCATGGCAACCACCATGATCATGCGAATGGCCCCTGAACCCTCGACCGATGAGGGAAAGCGCATTCATCAGGAGCTATGAGATTTGTTGGAAACTACAGCGGTGCAGCAAGCTCAAAGCTCTGTGGAGAGGTAGCATCCCAAGGCTAGCCTCGTGCACATCTCAGGGCGGGGTACCCCCGAGGGGTACGACGCACCGAGCATACTTCGTCCTATTGATAGCGGCACGATGCATAGGCGGGAGCTTTCCCTAGCACCCAGCCGCTATGTCGGGAACCACGACGCCCGTCCGACTCAAGGCCCTAGACACCCTAGGCCAGGCCTGGTGGGCAAAGATCAGCTACACTACAGCAAAAGCCACTACTATAGATTGATTTATCACTGTCACCACTTTCACTGCCGTAGCGATAGAGGCGACAGTGTTATACTTCCACAATATAAAAACATATATAGGATATTTTATAGATAATATAAATTAAGTCAAACTTAGATTTGAATTATAAAACTAAAATGAAAGAAATCATGTTTTATTTATAAAACCCAGTTGCATAATTATTAATCAAGATATGATTTAAACCATGAAATTCTAGAAATAGTAATATGATAAACATTGTTACTAACGCGTAGATCTTGTTGCTATGAATCTAACGCAACTTGAATGGGCTAAAATAGAGTTAAAACGTAGAAGATATGATTTAAACAAGATTTCCTTTAATAAAATAATAGATTAAATCTAACCTCAAATTTTAAAAGTTGAAAACATATCTAACAATGATATAAACACATAGACAACGTAAATACGAATGTAACACAAGTTGAACGGGTCAATTCGGAGTTAAAACGGAGATTTTATGGCTAAAACAAGATTGGTGGCAAAACTGTAATTAACTGAAAACGTATTTTTGAAGTCAACCGAGCAAAATACGATTTTAAAAGAAGAAGGCATAATCTATCTAATACGTAATGGATTGCGGGTTCTATTTTGAAGAAACTAAGGGGCTCATATGAAATTAAGCCACGCGAAGGGGTATCAAGCCATATCGGCCGTTAGATCTGGATTGAACAGTCTAGATTAGAACCGAGAGGGGATTTGGGGAAATAACGGCCGGAACAGTGGCCTTCGGTGGGATTTCTCGCCGGCGAAGTTTGATTTCTCGCCGGAGATATTGGGGAAGACCGCTACGACCAAATTGGACTCGAATTTTGGCACAGGAGCTAGAGAGGGCTAAGGCGAACGTGACTAGGCGATCAATTGCAGCTATCGGTGAACGGAGACGGCGAGCGATGACCTATGGCGGCTGCGGAGCAACTGCTACGTGGCGCAGAGCAGCACAGGAGGAAAAAGAGGAATAAAAGGGGTTGCACGGGTTTGGAAACTTGACTAGAAGCTCTAGGACATGCTTACCATGATGGAGGAGCTGCTAATCGACTCGGCGACTCTATCTTCTTCTCGGTGGAGCGTGGAAGGCGGAGCTAAGGCACTGGCAGCATGGCGGCTACGCTAGGCTCAGTGGGGGCGCAGAACGGGTGTGGAGCATCACTATTGATGGGACAGCCTGGCGTAGCTCGCATGGCAGGGGAGGAATCGGGAGCGGCGTGGACACGGAGTCCATGGCAGCGGCGGTAGAGTCTGGCTCGGTGATGGACCGAGGTAGGAGGCGGAGCTGACGGGCGGGCCTAGGCGATCGGTGATAGAGGAAGAAAGGAGAGCATGCGGCGCCCACTTGGATTGGGCTGGCGTGCAGGGTGGGCCATGGGGCTGCGCTGTTGGGCCACATGGAGAAGCGGGGAAAGAGAGAGTCGGCTGCGCGGGGGAAAGAACATTCGGGCCGACTCGGCCCTCGCGGGGAAAAACGGAGAAGGAGAAACCATGGGCCTACGTGGGGGAAAGCTGAGAGAGGGAGGGAGAAGGCCTAGCAGGCCGTCGGCCCAAGGGAGCAGGGCCGGTGGGGAGTGGAAGCTAGCAGCAGGCCGGGCCAAAGAGCAGGTCGGCCGGGCCAAAATAGAGAGCAAGAGAGAGAGGTTTTCTTTTCCTTTTCTATTTCTTTTCTTTTGTTATTTCAAATCCAATTCAAATACAAATTAGATTTGAATATGGTTTTCAGATACACTCTTCAAATCAAATAAAATGAACAATTTTAGTAAATTTTCAAACATAAATTTCCACAATTCTTTTATTTTCAAATTTTCTTTTCTTTTATTTCGAAGCCATTTTTAATTTCATTTGCAAAAGAAATTTACACCATTTTGACTTTTCAATCAAAACCACTCAATCAAATACATCAAATGCAAGGGCATGTATGCACAAACATGTTGCTAAACCTTATGATGAATTTTAATTTAATGAAAATTTTTATGTTCCTATATTTTATGAGCACAAAATTCAGAAATAAATCATTTTGTACCTATTTTCAAAAGAGGCAAATTTAAGGGTGTTACAATTCTACCCCCCTTAAGATGAATCTCGTCCTCGAGATTTGGACGACGTCGAATAGGAGATAGGGATATTTTGTCTCTAGATTCTTCTTTACTTTCTCGTGTAGTTCCATCGTCTTGAGAATGATCCCACTTCACTTTGCATACCTGTTAACCAAACAACTCTCAGGTATCTCCAATCATTAGGCCACCTTTCCTTTTTAGTCCGTAATATCAATTCTCTTCCTTAGAATATTCACCTTCCAACGAAGCCTGATGAATCTCTTGGTCAGAAGGATATTCTACTACCAACCTTCAAAACATTAATGATTCCGGTCAAGTTGCTCAAACTTGGAATACCATTCTTGATCCTTGGTGTCACCCGAACCTTCTTAGCACAATTCTCCGTTGCTAAGGTCATCGGCCATGACTTTGCTTCTCCAAGTGATAGCACTTTTCGAAGTCGTAATCAATTTCATTCCAATGAGGATACCACAAGCTCAAGACCAACTTAGTGAAGATGTCCTGTAGATTCTTGTGACCCTCCTATATGTTACTTTTCTTCCAAGAATATATTACCTCCCTGCTTCACAATAGATAACTCCAGATAATATGTTAGGTAGTTCAACTCACGCTTCCTTAGTTGATCTAATGAACAAGCTACTACTTTGCTCCTTGTATAAGAGCACATTCCACATCTTGACAAGGTGCATCATTGTAGATATGAAGCTCTTGTCCAGATCTAACAAAGCTAATACATAGATTTTACTTCAATCTTTTCTTGGACTCCGTCAACACTTAGCTGAGGTCTCTTGATCCAAACTAACTTGAAAACTTCTCTGGTAGCTCTACCAAAATCTTGATGATCTTGGATAAACCTTTGTTGGACCTTTAACCAAACCTCATTGAAACTCTCAGTTTCTCTCACATCTTTGGGTACCACCACGCTTCCGCTGCGCAAACTAGAACGTTGGATACTTCATCTTACAAATTCTTCCACTTGGCTAACCCCCTTAAGAAAAGATAAACTAGGGAATACAAAGAGGTAGCTTGCATCTTCCTTCCAGAGGAGCTAACTAGTATCACGACATCCTGACATCCCAATGAGACTCTTGTGTATGGGCAAGAACAAGAAATCTAGAATTCGTCGCAGGATGAAAAACAGTAGCATAGTAAAACAGCTGTAACTCTCATTATGTTAATCCAATGATATTGTAGCTTATACCGTTGGAAAGCTTATAAAATTCTCCACAACTTCCTTATAGAACACTTTTCCAAATTCTACAGTTGACTTAGTTGAAAATAGTGCAAAACAGAAACTACTCTAGATTCCAAGCAGCACAGATGCATCGCCTTGTGATTTTTGTATCTCCATAACCAAAATAACTATCAGGCTGATTCTTGCGCTCAGAGAAAGATATTGAAGTCTACTATTGTCCAGAATTTTCTCGTGATTTATGATCATCTAAAATCAGAGATATAAGCCAAAGAGTGCAAACTACTCTGAAAAGGCAGGATAGAGGTAACAGAAGAAAATCATAACCCAACTATTTATTGAACTAATCCTTATACCTTAGGCCTATAAACTAAATGAATTTGTGGAAACATCCAACAAGATCATTGCAATCATTAGAAAGATCCAAAACAATCATAAGCATATTGATAAATCAACAAAGCAATAAAGGTGCACAATTCAATCATTGTCTCAACTTATGATACTATCGTCCTCATTATGCTAGGGGTAACAATCCTAAGACTTATCTTCAGATTACACAAGAAGGTGGTGAGGAACAGTTCTAAAAGCATATCAAATCAAGGGGTGAAGATAAGAACAAGGACTTCAAAATAAGCACCAAGGAGGAGATAAATATCAAGGATAGATATATAGTAGAGAAGAAAATATCAAGATTTATAGAACAAGGATTTTATAGCAATTTCAAAACCATAAGATGGCCAATTTCTAACTAGGCTTACGTGCTACAGTCAGCATTGCTCTGATACCACTTTGTAGCACCCGGTTTTAAGAACAAAACTAGATACACACCATATATGAGCCTAGGAAGTCAAATCTCACATATAGCTACAAATAAGGGTAACATCAAAAGACAATGCTCAATATATAACGTACTTAGTATAAAGAATATAACCTTAGATAGCAAACAGCGGAAAGACAACTTCGATCTTCGGGTGAAGACTCCACTTCCACAGGGACAACTGACTGGTTGATCACAAGCCTAATTCCTTCAAACTCTAGCAATCTAGTACCCATCCGGGATTTTTATCCAAATAATTGAAAAATAAAGCAAACATAAGTACATGTCGTACTCAACAAATATAACATGGGGTTCATGAGGCTCAAAAGACTGACACTGGTTTAACTACGATTAGCTTTTAATTGTCACAATTTTGGCATAGGAGTAGCAACAAGTTTATCATAGGCCCATATAAACACATGATCAGGTAAACATGAATAATGAATAGCATAAACAGTAATCATTAGTGAGCATCTTTGTCATTAGTATCATCAGTGTTCATCATCTATTCCGTAAATGTTCTAAGGCCGCTCATGACCGTGAGCACGACTGATATACCAGTTTTACACTCTGCAGAGGTTGTGCACTTTCACTGTGAGTCATGGTTTACCCTTTCGTCTGAGGTGATCAGCCTCTTGACCCACTACCAAGGAAGGTCGGCAGAGTTCACTATGAAGCCTTTCAAAGGTTCGTCTAACAAGTTAGGGCCATTAGATTCACTCGGCAAACAGTTATAGTAACCCCCCTGTCGAATGGCACAATTCCATCACGGCTATACATATAAAAGTAGAGGTTGTCCTGTACCCGATTCGGCAAGCCATTCTTACGCCAATAAAGGTAACCACTAACAAGCTAGAAAAGGTCCTCATACTGAGCTAAAGCCAGAGCCATATAGCCCTCACAGTTGTACTGTAAGTCCCGGATGATCACTTATAGATAAGTCCTTAGAGAGAGGAATCTAGAGCACCATAAAAACAACCCAATGCTCTAGCCCCCTTGTTCCATGTTGCTAAAATGCATATTTTAATGTTTATTGCATATACCATTAGTCAAGTTACAAGATCACGGTTTTTAATTGAGCACTAGCATCATACTACCCAATGCAATAACACAAAGGTATCAAGGTAACAAAGTACTAGGAAATCCTTAGTGGTAGTCAAGGTAGACACATGCAGTATGAATTAAGTGATTAACAGTGAATAGGCAACAAGGATGGTCCCATGCTATACTTGCCTTAAAACACCAATCATTCGATAAGCTTTAATCTTCAACGTTCTTCTTCTTCTTCTTGATCACCACATTTATCTCACCGACTGGACGTAATCATAAAGCACCACACAAGCATCCATACAATCATACACAAAGCAAACAATAGAACTAAATCAAAATAGTACACCATTCATAAAATCAAGATGAAAAGTTTGTAAAACAAATCTACGTCTCACTAAGAACACACAGACGCGAAAAGCACACTAATCCGAGCTACGGTTGAAAAGATACAACTACCGAAAGATCTAGTCATAAAACTATTAGCTCCATGTGTTTTAATTATATAAAAACATATATAGGATATTTTATAGATAATATAAATTAAGTCAAACTTAGATTTGAATTATAAAACTAAAGTGAAAGAAATCATGTTTTATTTATAAAACCCAGTTGCATATTTATTAATCAAGATATGATTTAAACCATTAAATTCTAGAAATAGTAATATAATAAACATTGTTACTAACGTGTAGATCTCATCGCTATGAATCTAACGCAACTTGAATGGGCTAAAATAGAGTTAAAACGTAGAAGATATGATTTAAACAAGATTTCCTTTAATAAAATAATAGATTAAATCTAACCTTGAATTTTAAAAGTTGAAGACATATCTAACAGTAATATAAACACGTAGACAACGTAAATATGAATCTAACGCAAGTTGAACGGGTCAATTCAGAGTTAAAACGGAGATTTTATGGCTAAAACAAGATTAGTGGTAAAATTGTAATTAACTAAAAACATATTTTTGAAGTCAACCGAGCAAAATACGCTTTTAAAAGAAGAAGGCATAATCTATCTAATACGTAATGGACCATGGGTTCTATTTTGTAGAAACCGAGGGGCTCTTATGAAATTAAGCCACGCGAAGGGGTATCAAGCCATATTGACCGTTAGATCTGGATTGAACGGTCTAAATTAGAACCGAGAGGGGATTTGGGGAAATAACGGCCAGAACAGTGGCCTTCGACGGGATTTCTTACCGGCGAAGCTCGATTCCTCGTCGGAGATATTGGGGAAGACCGCTATGGCCAAATTGGACTCGGATTTTGGCACCGGAGCTAGAGAGGGCTAAGGCGAACGTGACTAGGCGATCAATTGCAGCTATCGACGAACGGAGACGGTGAGCGACGACCTATGGCGGCGGCGGAGCAACTGCTACGCGGTGCAGAGCAGCACAGGAGGAAAAAGAGGAATAAAAGGGGTTGCACGGGTTCGGAAACTTGACTAGAAGCTCTAGGACTGCTTACCGTGATGGAGGAGCTGCTAATCGACTCGGCGACTCTATTTTCTTCTCGGCGGAGCTTGGACGGCGGAGCTAAGTCATAGGCGGCATGGTGGCTACGCTAGGATCGATGGGGGGGATGGAAGGGGCATGGAGGATTGCTATTTATGGGATGGCTGGCGTAGCTCGCACGGCAGGGGAGGAATTGGGAGCGGCGCGGACATAGAGTCCATGGCAGCGGCGGTAGAGTCTGGCTCGGTGATGGACCGAGGTAGGAGGCGGAGCTGACAGGCAGGCCTGGGCTGTCGGTGACAGAGGAAGAAAGGAGAGCGTGCGGCGTCCATGTGGATTGGGCTGGCGCGCAGGGTGGGCCATGGGGCAGTGCTGCTGGGCCACGCAGAGAAGTGGGGAAAGAGAGAGTCGGCTACATGGGGGAAAAACATTCAGGCCGACTCGGCCCACGTGGGGAAAAACGGAGAAGTAGAAACCGTGGGCCTACGCGGGGGAAAGCTGAGAGAGGGAGGGAGCAGACCTAGCAGGCCATCGGCCCAAGGGAGCAGGGCTATTGGGGAGTGGAAGCCAGCAGCAGGCCGACCGGGCCAAAATAGAGAGCAAGAGAGAGAGAGGTTTTCTTTTCCTTTTCTATTTCTTTTCTTTTCTTATTTCAAATCCAATTCAAATACAAATTAGATTTGAATATGGTTTTCAGATACACTCTTCAATTCAAATAAAATGAACTGTTTTAGTAAATTTTCAAACATAAATTTCCACAATTCTTTTATTTTCAAATATTCTTTTCTTTTATTTCAAAGCCATTTTTAATTTCATTTGCAAAAGAAATTTAAACCATTTTGACTTTTTAATCAAAACCACTCAATCAAATACATATAATGCAAGGGCATGTATGCACAAACATGTTGCTAAACCTTATGATGAATTTTAATTTAATGAAAATTTTTATTTTCCTATATTTTATGAGCACAAAATTTAGAAATAAATTATTTTATACTATTTTCAAAAGAGGCAAATTTTAGGGTGTTACACATGGAGGTCTTGGTACCTATTTATCCCCGTCTATGTCAGTTAAGGACCGATTCGCTGTACGTCCTCATATCATGTTGAACGCATGCCTAGCACTTAGTTGGCTAGATAAGTTGTTCCGATCGCAAAGCCGAGTTACTCAACTCAGGCTGGACACGGTAAGTGAAAGTGCGCACACTGAAGGCAGTAAGGATGTGCGAGGAGCCATGGCATGTGAGTCCAAGTGCAGGCTGAGCCTGAACTTCCTGGCAGACTGGTACAATCTCTGAGGGTGTAGCACTGATCAGACCCATGACTGTACCTGAATTGTACCAAAGGTGACCCGACGCGATCCTGACGGGGAAAGTATGGGTTTGTGTTAGGAATAACTCCCTAGCTGGTTGGAATTGATTCAAGTTGCTGTCTCTTCCGGATAGTGAGAACTTGACTGAGCAGCGGCAATGTAGCATTAATGGATGGTACTTGATGGTTATGATGATGCTCAAATTATTACACTGGATATGGTTACTAATGCTTGTTAGCTTAGTCAAGTGATTGCTCTAGTACAAGTGCTAATCCAGATAGGCTTAATTGAATAGGTATTCAAATTGATGCTAGAGGTACTAAATCTCCAAGTTATGTTACTTAAGCTTTTATGCAAAATGTTGTCAAGCTAACTCCACCGATAAAGCCTTGAATACTCCTTGGTGTCATATTATTTCTGGTTTATGACAGGTAAGTCTAGCTGAGTACATTCCCATACTCAGGGTTTATTCCCTCTTATTGCAAATGACATGATGTATCATGGGTACTGTAAGAACTGCCTTCATCCTACCGTGGATGAGTACTAAACCATGGGGCATGGTACTCCTAAGATATCCTCTCTGTTCTGCTTTTGCTGGAAATGACCGTGGTACTGGCATATATTTGAACTAAGGGTGATGTTGATGTCAAACTACTTTGCTTCCGCTATTTATACCTGGTTTGTAATAACTATGTGAACTCTGATGTATGTGAGATATTTGTGAACTATTTATGAATTGTAATGTAACATGTGACTGGTTATGTTGAATCATGTACGATCTTGGTTTGTATGTTGGTTTGTTTGAGATCCTTCATGATTTCATCGGACTACTGGGTTTATATGGGCTCAAGTATGATAGCTTGATCGCTTCGGTGATTGCTATTGTACTTGTGCTCTTATAAATTGTATGGTTCTATTACACTATCCTTCATAGTCTATACTGAATTGAGTAGGTTCTTAAATTGTAGGATCGTAGTTGCGTCAGTAGAGTTATCTTTTGTGGATGCTCTACTATCTAAGCGGCATCCTGAAGTGCACAAGAGTAGAGTTAGTCTTAGCTATAGTTGGGTGTATATATATACTTTGACCATGTAATAGGAATATCATAGGAATCTACCGCATCCATTATTCTCCTGAGTTAACTAGTTTATAGTATCTTAGTGATCTATCCCCTGAGTGTCATTATGCTTAATTCCTATCAATACCTTTACCCCTTGGTATCTTATCTATGATGGTATGTTGATTGATAGATACACCTTTGATATTCAATAATCTTTACTCCATTGTTTTCCTATGGTAAAATATAAATAATGATACCTAGAATACTCCTAGTAAAATGCTACAATGGTATTCTGTGCGCTTGTGGAATCCTTCATATTCTATTTGTGTTAATAAATATCAACAAGCATTTTTGGCGCCGTTGCTGGTGAAACAATTGGCGTAAAGATTTAGATCATTAACATACCACTAGCTTTAGTAGGATTACCCCTGTTCTATTGAATTGTGGAATAAGACAGGACAACAAACGCTGTTTCGACCTTTTGGCAAGCTTCCACAAGAAAAGAAGAAACATTGGAGAACCCCAGGGTGCCTGAACATTCAAGATCCATCAACACTGGAACCCTGCCATCTCATAGGTTTGTATATATATATATATATATATATATATATATATATATCTCTAACCATGTGTAGATTAGAGAAAAAGGTCGACGTCACAAGAATTCAAATCACATCTCAAGTGACAGAAATAGACGCTACACTACTAACAAAGTCCATCATGTGAGTCATGGTAAGTATGATCAAGAAAGGTGAGATAGTCTTGCTCATGGACTTTAAACTTGATGAGTAGTTATCTTTTAATTATTGCATTCCATTGCATGTTTACTTAGAATAACCCATGCATACACTTCTGCTTAGTTTAAGTTTTCTCATTTCAAATCCATAGCATGTATAGTTTCTTGCATACATCCATATTGCTTGCATTTTTATTAAAAAAATAATACATTACTCACCATGATCATGCTCTTTTTCATTTCTATTTGAATAAATCTCTATAGTGCTTTCATGCTACCTTTGTCTGCTATAGTATGCTTTGGTTTGGAAGTACTCGACATACTTCCATTGGCTTTTAAATTAAGCATGGTGCTTAGGTTGAAACGCCTTCCTTAATCAAAATTAGACATGGAGTCTAGTTTGGTTATTGAGCTAAAAGTTGCTTGTGTAGACATTGGATATTTTGTTAGACTAACCCCTGCAGAAAACTCTCAAATTCAATCTAGGTAAGTCAAGAGATGAATTCACATCAAAGATGAATCAAGGCATGTGATGAACTCCAATAACTTTGCACAAAGAAGACCTAGCTCATTCTTCATGGAAGGAAGAACTGTGAGTATCAAGGTTTATTCACTTATCTTATTGTAAGTTATCTTTGCCTTGAGCCATCCTAGAATGCTGCAAACACATAAAATTTGCTAATAAACAAAATCTATGCTAAAGTAATCCTAAAATCATTCTTTCATTAGCATAGAGGAAAATTACAAAAGTTATGGACAACAACCCATGTTTTAAATTCATTGTATTCCCTCAGGTATGTGCCCACTAACATTTTGTAGGAAAAATCAATAAAAGCTATGTATGTTCATGGTTTGGTTTGAACCTACAAACCCAAACCAAACTGCCACTTCTGTAATGGAACAAGAAGGAAGAAGACGAGTGCCATAAAAAGCACTCACTCATATGAAGTGAACAGACAAATCAATAGGTCATGAGCAACGTCGAAGACATCTTAGCATTAAACCTTCCTAAGATAAGCTAAGATGATGATGAGAAGCAAGGTGCAACTCACCTCATATTAGCCAATCTGAGACCTGCTTTCATCGTCTTCAAAGACACCATCTTGCACATTGGTGGCAAGGACAAGGATGAAAAGATGTCGTTACAGCATGGCATTCATCCTTGTGTCAACAAATATCAATCAATGGTGAACTGTCGACTATGTCTCGTGAGACCATGAACAACCACAGTTGCAAGATGATGTCCCTAAGTCATTGGAGATGAAGCTTTCATGCAAGTACCAATGAGGTTCCTTCCTCGACCATCAAGATGGCTGGCAAACAAAGAAGAACAACTCTCCGCCACGCTGCTAGACAATCAAGAAGGAACTTGAGTTTGCATCTCCAATGAACACCAACTCGTCAACCAAGAATCAACATAAATCAAAGAAGGGTTGACGGGGGAAGATCATGCAACTGTTCGAATGCTGCAAAGAAAAGCTTAATACAAGAAAAGGTCCTGCTCAACGGACGACGAGCTCTTGCCCAAAGGTAAATCAGACAAGATTCCTTTAGGTATGTTTTGTCACTAATTATTTCAATGAAAAGAAGGAAAACATAAGGTATATCCAACCAAGCATTATGCAACATAGGATCACATTCATAGGAGAATTCAATCATCTAAACTTGATTCTGTATTTCACAAAATTCAAGTATGAGGGACAGAGTTCTTCAAAACATCTCATCCATGTTGCTAGGTTGTCTTGGTCATCCCTACCTTTATGATGTGTTCAACTTGTTAAATCTCTAATAAGTAAAAATTTAAATAATCATGCTCCTTTGGTTCACCATGCATATTCTTGTTTCTACTTGAATAAATCTCTTGAGCCTTTCAAGCTTCCTTGTTCTATTATAAGTATGTTTTGGAATACTATTTGAACATAATCATTGGATCAAAACATACTTGTATAGAATTTAGTTGTACAAATAGGGAATGTTAAGAGATCATTTGTAGAAACAAACCAAGGTTTGAGGAATTCTTCAAAACAATTTCACACAACTTTGCCTTAATCTTGTTGAAAATTTGTAGTGGTGAACAATAAAGGCACATTGTTTAAAACATGGGATAAAGATTCTATGCCAATTAAAATGTTAAAACCAACTCTATTATAACATACAGGATGACCTTCAGCTCTATGACAATACTATCCTTGCTTTGAATCATTTGTATATTCCTTCAGGTATGTGTTGTCTACTAATCCTTTGCAGAGAAGAAACAATAAAAGAAGTAGAAAGTCCAAACAAAGTGCTGAGATCCACAAAAGAAAGGACAAAAGGATGGCATGATAAAAGGATGAGAAATGAATACAATCTAGGAGACAAGATGTTCATGAACATCTCAAGCAAGGAAAGCTTCAAGCAGGAAGAAAAGATCACCACACAAGCCATCTACCCTTCATCACAGGGTGTCATCACACTCCAATGAAGAAGGTAATATCTTAAGGTAAGTGGTTATTATTTGAAGCTTCCCTTTGATCTTGGTATGCACATAAATAAAGAAACAAACATGTTTGAGTTACAACTTTGCTTGATCCAACCTAATTAACTCAACATGTCTTGTTCTTTAAGCTTATTCATAGCACCACTTTCTTGATCTCATAGTATTAACCAAATGAGCTAAAATGTTGCATATTTTATCTTTGGAAGATGATAGTCATAATCATGTAAAGTTTGATACTTTATGAAAAGATGGACAATCCTTCCATAGGTTAAGCAACTCCACTCTTTTGACAAATGTATTCAAATGCCACATTCATGCTCATCCCTCTGATCTTATCACCCATGTTGTAAGAATGAACAATGCACATAATATCAACACTTATCATGATCCAATGTGCCTAAGGCTAGAGAAAAATAAATAAAGTTTTGGTTCTGTTGGTGTTTTCCCACAAACAGAGCCCATGCACTTGATCTCTACCTTGTCTTCATGAGCAGAACACACTTTGAGCAAAGTGTGGGGGAATCGATCCCCTAAATTCTACAAGGGAAAGTTCTGAATCAGCAATAATGGTGCACACAAGATGTTGTCAGTTTTTGCTACTAATGGTTGACTTCGAAATGCTAAACAAGGAGGAGGAACAAGTCAAGAAAGAAGGTGGCACCGCCATTGGAAGTGCCACTCTTGGAGGCACCACCACAAGAATCCTCATCTTCAAGAGCGAACTAAGGTACTTGATCAATGAACTTCCACAACTACCAAGGGCAAGATTATGAAGCAACCTCAAGTGGGCATCAGAGAGGTTGCATGTCTTTCTCTGGCTGAGGGTATTATGACTCTCAGGAGGCCTTCCACCTCTTTGACAACAGACTCGCAACCATTGAAGAGACAAATGCTGCCATACAAGGTACGTTACATAATCATACACAATGGCAGGTAAGCATGGGACACGAGATGGCTAGCTTCCAGCTATAATAGCAATAGCAAAATCAAAATTGGGAGGCTCTGTCCCAGCATCTCCACATCCGGCCACCTCATTGAGCAACCACAACGACAACCAGCTTGGGGAAGAAGGCATCCCCCATGTATCTAGATAAGTATTTATTTTCCTTTTATTATTCTTAGTTTGCTTTATATATATATTAAAAAAAGACGAATAAATAAAAACAAAATAAAAAGTTATTTTTATAAAATATATAGTTATAATGTGTGATCTAAAAATGAAAACAAAATAAAGAGAGTGTGTCTAGTTTGCTTTAATTTCTTTTAAGAGCTGAATAAAATAAAAAGGTCTCTGAAGATAATCTCTTAAAATGTCAATGATGAATAAATGCTCTGTTGTAATTCCTTTCAAGTACCTAGTTTTCAGCCTTGAATTCTCACCTCGCTACGTCGGTTCTCCACCGCCTTAAAGATCGTATCTACGATGTTTATTCAAGTCGGTTTGATCTGAGGGTCTAGAATTGACGCTACCCCCTATATATATAGCCCTGTACCCCCCTCCCTAGAGACATCCTAAATCCCTAATTCATATCTCTCATTCAGATCAACAAACACCAGGAGGAATAGGTCTAGTACTTCCCAATGTAGTAGATTAGTAGCTCGGGAGTGAGGGTCGAGTTAGGCTCATGCTCAAGCTCCGGATCTAGTCTTGGAGGCTCGACAAAGCCTTGTATTTTCACTTCTACATCTTGTAAGACTTATTATCAATTCATCATCCTATCTACATGGCTATGCTTACTTTTAATATGTATCTTGCTTAGTTGAGGCTATCATTACTTTTGTGTGCGGGTTCATAGAGCGCTTAGCCTGCTAGTTTACCATGGTTGGGTTAAGTAGCCGAGCCACGTGTAAGCATGGTGCTTATACGATGCTCTGCCTGTGAGTACACCCTGTTCTCTGGTTGTATGGTAGCAGTGGGAGGTGATAGCCCCATCAATACTTCATAGTCCATACCGAATTGAGCTAGTTCTTAAATTCTAGGACCGTAGTCATGTCAGTAGAGTTATCTTTTGTGGATGCTTTACTGTCTAAGCGGCGTCCCAAAGTGCACAAGAGTAGAGTTAGTCTTTGCTATAGTTGGGTGTATATATATACTTTGTTCATGTAATAGGAATATCATAGGAATCTACCTCACCCATTATTCTCCTGAGTTAACTAGTTTACAATATCTTAGTGATCTATCCCCTGAGTGTCATTATGCTTAATTCCTATCATTACCCTTACCCCTTGCTCTACCTATGATGGTATGTTGATTGATAGATACACCTTTGATATTCAATAATCTTTACTCTATTGTTTCTCTATGGTAAAATATAAATAACGATACCTGGAATACTCCCGGTAAAATGCTACAATGGTATTCTATGCGCTTGCGGAATCCTTCATATTCTATTTGCGTTAATAAATACCAACACCCGACTTCCTTGCATCTATTGCAAAACTGACCATTTCCCTTCGCAAAGGTCGCCTTGCCTTTTCTTGGGGATATAGCCCAATACCGCTTTGTTGAGAGAAAATTTTTGGCCAGCCAAGCACTTTAGCAAGCGGGCCTTACCACCACAGGCATTGCCTAAGGCGCGAGTGTGCTCATTTACCTCCTTCTTGAGGGTCTCATTCTCAACCATTAGTGAGGCATCACAAGTAAAACCATCACTACTAGATGAGGTAGAAGTGGAAGTGCTACAAGAAGGGTTAGTGGAGCCATCATTAATAGGCTTATAGAAAGATTCATCAATTATGTCACATGTTAAGCCTTTGTCACATGTTACAACATGCTCCTTCTCATTTTGCTCTTTAAGTAGAGAGGAATGAGCCTTTTTAAGCTTCTTGTGAGCCTTGCGAAGCTTCTTAGGGGCTTCCTCTAGCCTCTCATGAGATGCATTGAGCTCATCAAAGGCTTGCTTAAGGGCTTTTAGTTCCTTATGCAAGTCTTTGCATTCCCTTCTGTTAATGTCAAAATGTTCTTTAGCATCTTGTAACATGTCAGTTAGTTCATCTTTAGTGGGTTCATCATCATCATCACTTTCACTTTCATTATCATGTTTCTCATCACATCTATCATCATAAGTTTATACCTTAGTGGCCTTAGCCATGAAGCAAGTAGATGGAGTGTCGAAGAGAGAAGGCTTATCATTTATGGCAATGCTTGTAAGAGCCTTCTTCTTGGTGGTCTGAAAGCCCTAGTTTGGTTTTGGATAATTGATGAAACCTAGGACTAACCTTAGATCTAAGTGTGTGAATTAGATGAGCTAGTCCAATCCAAGTGGTGAAGCTAGATGATGGTCATGGTGAAGGTGATGGCCACAAAAGAGATGATCAAGTGCTTCACATTGGAAAAGAAGAAAGAGAAGAACAAAAATGGGCTCAAGGCAAAGGTATATTTATAGGAGCCATTTTTGGTTTGCACTCAATACACCATAGAGGGTGTGAGTGATTTAGGATCGATAGCTGTACTATAAAGAGGGGAATTCTTTTGCTAAACGGTTTATCAAGCGCCACTAGGTAACATTGTTCTTACATATGCATTTAGGTACCTACTGTGCTAACTTTGACCCTTGTAAAATTATGTGAAAAATGCTAACACACATGCACACAAGTTCTACACTTTGTGGTTAGCAAGTTGGAAGCAAGGGCGAAGTGGTCATGGACTTAGAAAAAGAAAAGGAGGCAAAGGTTGTTGATCGGACATTGGTCACGTTCTGATCGGATGCTAGCTGCTGAGTCCGGTCAATTATAGCAAAGATGCGCTATGTTGGCCGAGAGCGCCTAGAAGTGATCAGACACTAGACCTGACGCACGCGGTGCGTCCGGTCACACGTAGCAGAGAGGGTGCATCTCAGGATCACAATTAGACGCTGGCGGGTTCTTGCGACCGAACGCGCAGGGGGCGTGCCTGGTCAAGTGTTGACATACGCTGGCGTCAGCTCGCAGGCATGCGGAGATGGGCGTTGAGTGGACTAGACACGTCCAGTCATTGTTTTTCGGCTCTATAACCTTTCTGTTGTTGACCGGACTCAGAGCAGCACGGAGTCAGATCACTTATATCTATGCGTCCGGTCACTCTTTGACTTGAGCGTTGACTATTTTTGACCGTTGAGATCCAACGTGCAGTATTCAAAGAAGGGACGCATGGCATCGATCTAGCAACCGGACTCAGGTAACCTGACGTGGATCAGCGTCTGGTCAGGTGCGTCCGGTCAGCCCGAGAATGCCCAACAGCTCTTTGAGTCTTGGGGCTCTATAAATAGGAAGATACCGGCTTGGGGCTCACTCTCTTGGCACTTTGACATACTTGACATCCTTGTGAGCCTAAGCAAACACCTCCCACTCATCTCCATCAATGATTCTTCATCATAGTGAGATTGGGAGTGATTCCTAGTGCATTTGCTTGAGTGATTGCATCTAGTGGCACTTGGGGATTGTTGTGGCTATGGATTTCTTGTTGCTCTTGGTGGTTGCCACCACCTAGATGACTTGGAGCAGCGGAGGAGCATTGGCATGAGTTGGTGATTGTTTGTGGCTGTCTCCCGGTGATTGTGAGGGGTCTTATACCTTCTCCGGTGGAGCGCCAGAAGGTAACTCTAGTGGATTGTCCATGTCATTGAGTTACCTCACTTATAGGTAGGTTCTTGCAGTGTCCAATTGTGTGGATGACGTTCTTGCAACACCTCTTAGCCGCCGAACCACCAAGTGTTGGTCGACACAACGGGGACTAGCGTGCTGGCAAGCACGTGAACCTCGAGAGAAAAATCTTGTGTCTCTTGTGTGATTTAAATTTCTCCTGGTGATTGGATTGTCTACATATTATGATTGGTTTATCCCTCTACACGGCGGTATAAACATCCCACTCACTTATTTACTTACTTACAAAGCAGTTGATACAATCTCTTTAGTGTAACTAGTTTTGAGAGCTTGTTTGCTTGCTAGTTTAGTATCACCTAGTGGAGCTCTTTAGTGTAGACTTGTTGAGAGCTCTTAGTGAGTAGTGACATAGCCATTGTTTGTGCCTAGTGATCATAGCAACTAGTATTGTTGGATAGGTGGCATGCAACCCTTTTAGAGCTAGAGCAAAATTGTATTTCACCATTTAGTGTACTAACCTCTTGCTCTAGTGTAACTGTAGAAATTTTTATAGGCTATTCACCCCCTCTAGCCATTTAGGACCTTTCAAGTGGTATCAGAGCCATGGTCACCGTTTGATTCAAGGCTTAACAACCTTCGATGCAAAATATGGCTCAAATTGTGTTCAGCCATGTTGGGGGTAAACCACCGTTCTTTGATGGCACATCTTTTGATTATTGGAAGAGAAAGATGAAGATGTACCTTGGTTCAATCAATTACAAGGTGTGGGATGTGGTAGAGAATGAGTTTGTGATCATTGACCCTACCAATCATACTAACAATGACAAGATCAACAAGCAATGCAACACTATGGCACTCAACACAATATACAATGGCATTGATTCAAAGGTGTTAGAGAAAATCAAAGATCTTGAGAAGGCAAGTGAGGTTTGGGTGAGACTAGAAGAAACATATGAGGGCACTTCAACGGTAAAAAGTGCCAAGCTCTACATGCTCAAAGACAAGCTATCAAACTTCAAGATGAAGGATGCTGAGTCCATTTTGGAGATGTTCTATAGGCTACGAGTCATCATCAATGATCTCAAGAGTTTGGGGAGAAGGTGAAGGATGAGGACTTCTCTCACAAGTTCTTGATGTGTTTGCCAAAGAGATTCAAGACATTGAGAACTATCGTCTTTAGAGGTGGATTGAAGGATTCCACTCCAAATGAGGTGCTTGGTGATGTGATGACCGAGGATCAATACAATAGTGATGGTGAAGAAATTGTGAAGATGGAAGACAAGAAGAAGAAGAGTGTGGCATTCAAGGCTGGCACTTCATCCTCCAAACAAAAGCAAGGGCAAGGCTAAGAAGGAAGAATCAAGTGATAAGGAGAAGAACAAGAAAGAAAAGAAGGAGAAGAAAGAGAAGAAGATGACCTTCAAGAAGAAGAAGAAGAAGAAGGGTGGATCCTATGTTGTCACATGGGATAGTGGTGCCTCCACCGATGATGATTCAAGTGATGATGACAAGGCATCCAAGAAGAAGGCTCTAGCAAGCATTGCTATCAACAACAAGCCTTCACTATTTGACACTCCATCATGCTTCATGGCCAAGGGCTCTAAGGTAAAATATGATGAGAGTGAAAATGATGATAGTGAAGTGAAAATGATAGTGATGATGATGAATTCTCAAATGAGCATGCTAGAACAAGCCAACTCAATAATTAACAAGACAAGCAAGAAGTGCAAAGAATTACAAAAGAAGCTTAGTGCTCTTGAGCAATCCTTTGATGAGCTCAATGCTACTGATGAGAGACTAGTGGAAGCCCATGAGAAGCTTGGGAAAGCTCACACCAAGCTTGAAAAGGCTCACTCCTTGCTTCTTGAATAAGATAAGGAAAGGGTTATAGTATCATGTGATGTGGGACTAATATATGATATTCTTGATGAATCTTCTTATAAGCCCATTGTTGTTGCTCCCACTAACCCTTCTTGTAGCACCACCACTTCTACTTCACCTTTGAGTGATGGTTTCACTTATGATGCCTCACTAATGGTGGAAAATGAGACCCTCAAGAAGTAGGTGAATGAGCTCACTCGTGCCTTGGGCAATGCCTATGGTGGAGATGCCTGCTTGCTAAAGTGCTTGGATAGCCAAAGGTTTTCTCTCAATAAAGAGGGATTAGGCTATACCCCCAAGAAAGGCAAGGCGGCCTTTGTCACTTCCAAAGTTAGCTTTGTGAAGGGCAATGTTCGATTTTGCAATAGATGCAAGCAAGTTGGGCATATAGAGCAACATTGCAAGATTAACAAGAACAAGCAACCTAATGTATCCTCAATTAAATTTGATTCTTGTTACATGCTTGTTAATAGTGCAAATGGTGTGAAGGCTAAGTTCATTGGTACGCCAATTATGGGCCCAAAGAAGAAGGCCATTTGGGTACCAAAGACCTTGGTAACTAACCTTCAAGGACCCAAGCAAGTTTGGGTACCTAAAAAGAATTGATCTTATTTTGTAGGTCAATTATAAAGCCGGGGAAGGCATTGGGTGCTTGATAGTGGGTGCACACCACACATCATCGGTGATTCAAGAATATTCAATTCAATCAATGAAAATAAGAGCAATGGGTTGATACTATCACATTTGGTGACAATAGCAAGGGCAAGGGCAAGGGGCTTGGTAAGATTGCAATATTCAATGACTTGAGCATTTCCAATGTGCTACTAGAAGAGAGATTGAACTTCAACCTATTGTCGGTAGCTCAATTGTGTGATCTTGGTTTGAAGTGCATATTTGGTGTGGATGATGTAGAGATCATAAGTGTAGATGGCTCTAACTTGATATTCAAAGGATTTAGATATGAGAATCTATACTTAGTTGATTTCAATGCTAGAGAAGCTCAATTGTCAACATGTTTGCTCACAAAGTCTAGCATGGGTTGGTTATGGCATACAAGGCTTGGTCATATTGGAATGAAAAAATTAAACAAGTTGATTAAGCATGACTTAGTTAGAGGCTTGAAGGATGCCATATTTGAGAAGGATAAGCTATGTAGTGCATGTCAAGCTAGAAACAAAGTTGGCAACACACATCCTAAGAAGAGCATGATGAGTACATCTAAGGCATTTGAGTTGTTGCACATGGACTTGTTTGGACCAACCACATACACTAGCATTGGTGGAAATAAATATGGATTTGTGATTGTGGATGATTTCACTAGATATACATGGGTGTTCTTCCTTGTTGACAAGAGTGATATTTTTGCAACCTTCAAGACATTCATCAAGAGAATTCACAATGAGTTTGAAACAACCATCAAGAAAGTGAGAAGTGACAATGGAAGTGAATTCAAGAATACAAGAATTAATGATTTATGTGATGAGTTTAGGATTAGACATCAATTCTTGACCAAGTACACTCCATAATCAAATGGCCTAGTTAAGAGGAAGAATAGAACCTTGATTGACTTGGTAAGATCAATGTTAAGTGAATACAATGTGAGTCATTTATTTTGGGTCGAAGCAATCAACACGGCTTGCAACTATAGCAACCGACTATATTGTCAACCATTGAAGGAGAAGACACCTTATGAGCTCTTGAATGATACAAAGCCCAACATTGCATACTTTTAGGTTTTTGGTTGCAAATGCTACATATTGAAGAAAGGCATAAGATTGACCAAGTTTAGAAGAAATGTGATGAAGGTTTCTTACTTGATTACTCAACTACTAGCAAGGCTTGTAGAGTTTGGAATTTGGCTAGTGGTACTCTTAAGGAGGTGCATGATGTTGAATTTGATGAAACTAAGGGTTCCCAAGAGGAAGATGAGAATCTAGATGATGTGAGAGGCACTCAATTGATCAATGCAATGAAGAACATGGACATTGATGATATAAGGCCAGAGAGGTGATTGATGTTGAAGATAACAAAGATCAAGTGCTCTCTAACTTTAATGTGCAAGCTAGTGGTTCTCATGATCAAAATCAAGCTAGTTCAAGTAATGACAAAGTGCAAGATCACCAACAAGTGGCTAGTACATCATCACACCCAAATGAGCAATCAAGTGCAAGTAATCAAGTTCAAGTGCTCCAACCAACCAATGTTGCAAGAGACCATCCATTGGATTCTATAATTGGTGATATCTCAAGAGGTGTGCAAACAAGATCGAGATTGGCATCATTTTGTGAACACTTCTCATTTGTGTCATCCATTAAACCCAACAAGATAGATGAAGCTTTGTTGGATGTTGATTGGGTGAATGCTATGCATGAAGAGATAAACAACTTCACAAGAAATCAAGTATGAGAGTTAGTTGAGAGGCCTAAGGATCATAATGTGATTGGAACAAAGTGGGTCTTTCGCAACAAGCAAGATCAAGATGGGATAGTTATAAGGAACAAAGCAAGATTAGTGGCTCAAGGTTACACTCAAGTTGAAGGTCTTGAATTTGGAGAAACATATGCCCCAGTTGCTAGATTGGAAGCAATTAGGATCTTGTTAGCCTATGCTTGTGCCCACAACATTAAGTTGTACCAAATGGATGTGAAGAGTGCATTTCTCAATGGGTACATCAATGAGCTTGTGTATGTTGAGCAACCTCCTAGTTTTGAAGATGAAAAGAAACCCAACCATGTCTACAAGTTGAGAAAAGCTTTGTATGGCTTAAAGCAAGCACCAAGAGCATGGTGTGAGAGATTTAGGGACTTCCTACTCTCTAAGGGATTCATTATGGGCAAGGCTGACACCACTCTCTTCACCAAGAAGATTGGCAATGACTTGTTTGTTTTGCAAATCTATGTTGATGATATCATATTTGGATCAACCAATCAAGATTTTTGTGAGAAGTTTGGAAAGATGATGGCAAGTGAGTTTGAGATGTCTATGATTGGAGAGCTTAGTTACTTCCTTGGCCTTCAAATCAAACAAATGAAGAATGGCACATTTGTGAGTCAAGGCAAGTACATGAAAGACATGCTCAAGAAGTTTGGCATGGATGAAAGCAAAGCTATTAGTACACCAATGGGGACAAATAGAAGCTTGGATAGTGATGCTTGTGGCAACATGGTGGATCAAAAGATGTATTGTTCTATGATTGGAAGCCTACTCTATGTGACCGTATCAAGGCCGGATGTGATGTTTAGTGTGTGCATGTGTGCAAGATTTCAAGCCTCACCTAGAAAGAGTCATTTGAAGGCAACCAAGAGAATATTGAGGTACTTGAAGCATACACAAAATGTTGGATTGTTGGATTGTGGTATCTCAAAGGAGCTAGATTTGAGTTGATTGGATATTCGAACTCCGATTATGCGGGATGCAAAGTTGAGAGAAAGAGCACATCGGGTACATGTCAATTATTGGGAAGATCACTTGTGTCTTGGTCATCAAAGAAGCAAAATAGTGTAGCACTTTCAACCGCCGAAGCGGAGTACATTTTGGCCGGTAGTTGTTGTGCTCAATTACTTTGGATGAAGGCTACTTTGAGTGACTTTGGGATCAAATTCAAACAAGTACCATTGCTATGTGACAATGAGAGTGTTGTGAAGCTCACCAGCAACCCGGTTCAACATTCAAGAATAAAGCACATAGATGTCTGCCATCATTTCATAAGAGATCACTAACAAAAAGGAGAAATTTGCATTGATAGTGTGGGCACGGATGATCAACTTGCCGATATATTCACCAAGCCACTTGATGAGAAGAGGTTTTGCAAGCTAAGGAATGAATTGAACATACTTGACTTCTCAAATATGTGTTGATGCGCCCCCATTATATGACATGCCTCTCCTTTGAGCAAAGCAAGGTAAAATTGGTTGACATGTCATTCATTCTTTTCTAAGGACTTGGTTAGTGCATATAGTCATTCGTATCATGTCTTAGGATCATTCATGAAAATCAAATGAATTTGATGCTTGTATGGTGCCACTATTGCTTCTATGGTTGAAATGATCTAGTGGTAGCATATGACATGTTTGTGGGCTTGTGAACCTAGTGTTTAATCTAGACAAAAGTGACAGATTTCAGTCTGATACATAAGTTGATACTAGAATCTATTGCGGTGAACTAAGCAACTTGCCAATGAACATACCAAGAACTAAGGTAAGTACAAAATAGGCGAAACTAGAACACGAAGCACATTTCTTTCTCAAAGGTACGAAATCTTCCATCATATTCGTTGGAACCCTAGTCATTTCTTCAATCTGTGGCATAATCTCTTCCTCCTCCTACAGATGTTCTTCATTTGTTGTAACATTGGCCTCTGCCTTCAGCTCCCAAATCTTGTTACATAAATCCAAAATCAAAGTCCTCAGAAATTTTCCATATTGGGGATCGTGCCACTTAACGAACCCACAATCTAAGTCGGTCTATGAAAAAACCAAATTACCATAAGTAAATTAGGATTTTAGCATTTGCATTGCAAAAACAGAATGAATAAGAAAGAAATGAAGTTACATTATTTGCCCTGTAGCATCTATGGTACCGACGTCCTAGGTTTCCATCACTCCATGAAATCCACCGAGGCGTCTTCAAGCCACAGCAACACAAAAGTGGTGGCTAGTATGCGTAGGGGTGGTTCTCGACACGGCACGGGATGGGTGGCCCCCTCCCATTGTAGCCTCCTCCACTGGAAGCCGGTGTTCTTCTCGTGATGGTGCCCTAGGATGGTGCCGACCACTGGGAGGATTTGTAGCTAGATGCAGTCATGGAGCAGTCAGGGTTCAAAGTGTTGCACACTCTGAGTGAAGAGGTCAGCCTAGGTCTTTTGTCTATGCTTTTGCCTCTCGCCAAGGCACCAAAACATCCTTCAAAACCCTTACACTCCCACCAAGATGAAATGCTATGTCACCAGCGGTTCAGGGTACTATCCGCCTGTAGAAGAAGGCCTATTTTGGATCCTCTGTGCTTACATAGAGGTGTACACGTGGACCACAATCAAGACCAACTGATTCATTTAATAGTTCAACCGAAGTAATAGTTCAATAATTATGCAGTACTCATACATACTAATCTAGAGGTTTCATCAGTACATATAAACTTCATTAACATAAAAGTTTCACAAATTCTAAGACTTAATGTCGGATGGGTAGGCAGTTGCTAAGGTACTCAATTGGTTGATGCGGTCCCGAAAGGTAGAGGTAGCGAACCATAGCGAAGATGACAGCATCTCCATCCACGGACACATTGTATCTATAAAGTATGTCTACTTCCTATCTAGTCCCGCAAAGCACAAAAATCTTTCCACAAACAGGGCCTTGAACGATTCTTGTCAAATTTTGTGGTCCGAGAAGGTGATGAAAAGCGGCTTCAACAATCAACAGTTGGTCTAAGCGAATGCTCTGTCCCCAAGTAGCAAACAACATCATTTGGGGTCCTAGTGCCACCCCTAGCCGCCAAAACGCAAGGTTGCTTGCATTGAAATGGCTTCTTCCGAAGTAAGACATCTGTTGCAATGAAAAAATTCCTAATATGAACAAAACTGATACCGAACCCAAAATCAATTGGATCCAAATACAAACAGGGGGTGACCAAATCCATCTAACCTTCATAGGGCGTTGTCCACAACGACAATGAAAGGTGCTCGAGGCAGGGCAAGTACAAGCGACGGGTCAAAATGAAGATGAAGCAACGGGTGGGGAGAATGAAGATGAAGCAACATGTTATATTGAAGGTTCATAATGTTTGTTAACTACCGTCAACAAACTACTTATACTAACTATAAACTACTTAATCATCGCTCGCTTTGGAGGAGGCGAGGCAAAGTCAAAGTCAGAGTTAGAGTCATCATCTTCGGCGTCAGCGTCGTCCTCGTCCTCCTCCTCTGGGTCCTCCTTCTTGGAGCTCCATGGAGGACTATAATCAGACATCCCATTGTCGGAGGAGATGTCTCCTCAGAGGAGTGGTAGGAAGGCAATTCGTCCTTGCTGGATGACGGGCTACTTGGAAACTTGATGGCTCTGTCCGACATTTTATTTGTAGATTGGAAGACCGGGCCTGAAGTATATGTAGAGCAGTGGGTATGTGGCTCTTAGGCTTTAGGCGGTGAAAGTAATGGTGATTTAACGGCCTTGGAAGTTGAGGCAATTCAACACTCATGCTGAATTTACCGCCGGTTGACAAATGCTACTTTAGGGCCGGCGGGCAAAATGCGTATGCCAGTTGGCCTGGCATTTCATGCGATGGAGGAAATGCAACCCCAATACCACTGCCGCATCTATCGTTAACCTATCGATGGTAGAAATCTGAATTGCTAGTTTTAGTTCTAGGAGGCCTCGCTATCATTCCAACCGACGATGCAAGTATCACACCGTCGCTTCTATCGCTACGGTAGTGAAAGTGGCGACAATGATAAATCAATCTGTAGTAGTGTTGAGGGTACTCAACAAGTCTTACTCGACTAAAAGAAAAGACTTCAAGGGAATGAAAGCTTAAGGGAAGGTCTCACTACCGGAAACCGGCACTTTGCCGAGTGCTGGAGGCTTTGCCGAGTGTATTTTATCGGGCACTCGGCAAAGACGGTCTTTGCCGAGTGCCAAATAAAATACACTCGGCAAAAAAAACACTCGACAAAATGCGTCTTTGCCGAGTGCCTTTTTTCTGGCACTCGGCAAAGATGTATTTTGCCGAGTGCTATTTTTCGACACACAGCAAAATGCGTCTTTGCCGAGTGCCTTTTTTCTGGCACTCGGCAAAGATGTATTTTGCCGAGTGCTATTTTTTGGCACACGGCAAAATGCCTCTTTGCCGAGTGCCAGATGTATTTTGCCGAGTGCTATTTTTTGGCACACGGCAAAATGCGTCTTTGCCGAGTGCCTTTTTTCTGGCACTCGGCAAAGATGTATTTTGCCGAGTGCCTTTGTTTTGGCACTCGGCAAAGAGGCATTTTGCCGTGAGTATTTTTTTGGCCCTCAGGAAATCAGTTTTTCAAAGCAATTTTTGAGGCCCTAAATGAATTCAAATGAAAAAAATTTCAACTACAAAGTTGTATAACTTCTCAAGATCTACAAAGTTTATTTTGGTCATTTCTTCATTTGACAAAGCGACAATAACGTTGTTCATAAAATCTACATCTCTCATATTAGTTTCATGAAAGTAGAAGAGAGATATATAAGATTTGTAAACAATGTTACTACCACTATGTCGGATGAACAAATGACCAAAATAAATTTTGTAGATCTTGAGAAGTTATGAAATTGTGTAGTTGGCAACATTTTGATTTGAAATCATCTTGTCATGCAAAAACGACGTTTGAATTTGAAAATTTTAAAATTTGAATTTTTCAAAAGACCTCGGATGGAAAAACTTCCTAAATGAAAATTGTAGATCTCCAAAAGTTATGAAACTATGTAATTGACAATTTTTTGATTTGAAATCATCTTATCATGCAAAACTACGTTTGAATCTCTCAAATTTGAAATTCGAATTTTTCAAACGACCTCGGATGGAAAAACTTCCTTAATAAAAATTGTAGATCTCGAAAAGTTATGAAACTTTGTAGTTGACCACTTTTTGATTTGAATTCGTTTAGGGCCTCAAACAAGCAATTTACTCTCGGTTTAGTATAATATATGAGGATAGATAATGGAATCTAGACATAAGTGACAGTGTAGTGCAGTGGTAGAGCAGCAGACACGCGAGGGAAAGGTCGTGAGTTCGAATCCCGTCGGCCGCATTAGCCGTGAATTTAGCACAAAAAATGCAGCGAATTCGATGGAGACGGGCGGGCGCTGGCAGGTGGCGGCCTCCCCCGATTTTTTTTTGAAAATTTTTGCTATTATTTTTGGGTTTTTTTCGCATTTTTATTTTGCCAAGTGTAAATCTTTGCCGAGTGCTTTTCCGGCACTCAGCAAAGGCTTTGTCGAGTGCCCGACAAAAAACACTCGACAAAGTCTGTTTGCCGACTAAAATTCGTCGAGTGTCGTTTGCCAAGTGTCGACACTCGGCAAACCCTTTGTTGAGTGTTTTCTAGGCTTTGCCGAGTGCCCCTGGCACTCGGCAAATATCCTGATTCCCATAGTGTTTGAAGCAAGAATAACTTTTGTAGAAAAGCTTACTACAAGTGGATCCTTACTTTCAATGCTTTAGCTTCGTATTAAGTCATCAACATATCCAATTTGCATCTGATCTAAATCAATAAATTCTTTAATCACCACATCACATGTTCATCTCTTATCCACAAGTAACCATGTTCCATTGATTAACTACGATGCAGTTCAGTTGATCGTGTCTCATGTTACCATAGAGCAAACGGCGATTCGAATCAATTTGGCCCAGCTGGGTTTTCCTTACCACACGACATATGCAGGTCCTGATTTTGGACTTACATATATCAACCTTCACTCAGATCCTCCAAAACATGAATCGGTCTGTGCTACCCGAGAGTACAGTACTCCACCTCCCTGCGCCGCTCTTGGTGAATTCACAAGATGTGTACACACTACTCTCACCATCTCTCCACTCCCAGTGCGTAGTTGTCTTTTCACATAATAGAATAGCCAAGGTATTAGGCTTACTAGAGTATGTGGCTAGTACTGCAAGTCACGATCATAAGTGGCCCAACAACGATTGGTCCTTAATCAACACAGACAGGATGATCATGACTAGGTGAACCTATCTACCCAAGAACACTTACTGTAACATCAATTCCTGCCCGGTCTCAATTTAAACATCATCATTTATCATGGTATTCTCACAACCCGAAAACCAAGCTGAGAATAGCAATGTAAACCTATTTCTCGTGAATGATGAAACCATCATTCGACTTCTATCAAAATTTAAGCATTACTAAGCATTAGAGGTATCGACCAACACATACTAGTGGATACGACTACGGATACCTGATTATCAAGGTAATCATGCAGCAACGATATTTGATCAACTCCTAATTACTTAATGCACATCTCACAAGACTTATAAGTGTAATAAAGATTTGTAAATACTAGAGAAGGGTTTTATTGGTGTTTTGTAAACCGGACTAGTAAATTTATATGATTGCCACGCTGCTCTAGGAAGACGATGGTAGCATCCAAAAGACACTAGGATTTATACTTGTTTAGGCCGGAACCCTATGTCGAGTATCAGAGATGATCAAGTGCATGTTCCTCGCTTGAATGCTATGAAGTTCTTACAATGGGGGGTGCAAGAATGGTGGAAGAGGTAGGAGAGCTAGAGCTAATGTGGCAGAACCTCCTAAATTAAAGGGCCCACATACACCTGTCACTGTCCAACGACCTTTGACATCTATGCATATGTTCCCGGTAACTTAAGAAGACTGTCGGATGTCCTCGGACAACCCCGAATCATCCACGATTTCTAAGCAGGATCACATTACAGAGTCATTGTAGTATTACAACAGTTTATTCAAATAGATACATCAGAGTAAAAACAGCGGAAGTCTTACAATAACATGGTTTACAAACCATTTGTTTCAAACCATACAACTAAGTTCGATATTAATACAAACCAAAGTAGTGGAGTGGCATTATAATATATTATAGAACACACAAAGAAGTTGCCCTGCCCAAGGGCCACACATTTACTTATCGTCATCGCACTGAACAACAGTCATGCAGCACGATCCAAAACAGATCTGCTCATGACCCTCACCTGCAACAAGGGTCAACGAACCCTGAGTACAAAAGTACTCAACAAGACTTAACCGAAATAAAATTGATAAGACTCAGGTATGCAGGCTCAGGGATTCAAGGTATGGCTTTAGCAATAATCAAAGTTCTTTTGCGTAAAAGCTCTTTAACAAAATTCTTTATATAAACATTTAAAACTTCATAAGATCATATACAAAGATGACACAATCTGCAATGAGATCATGAAACTTCATAACCAACACCTTCACAGACCATCCTCAAGTTCTAGTTATTAATTACTACGATGATGAACAGTGAGTTGAGTCTCCATAACCGAGGAGCAACGACGATTCGAACCGATTAAAAACCCAGCTGGGAATTCCAGACCACACGACATATGTAGGTCCCCGACTTACATATATCAACCTACCCTCGGATCCTCTAAAACAAGAAAGGGTCCGCGCCACCCGAGAATACAGTACTCCACCAATCCAGCCCATTTCCACGTGGGTACACGCTATTCCCGCCATCTCTCCACTCCTAGTGCGCGAGTAGCCATTCTCGTAATAGAATAGCCAAGTTAAGGCTTACCGGAGTATGCGGTTAGTACTACAAAGTCTCACCTCATGCAATTCAACAACGGTACGGACCTTAATTGACACAGGCAGAAAGAACCCACTCACAAGACCTCCATGTCTTATGGCTCACACACACCGAGTCCGTCCGGTCTAGATTTATTACTCCACATTCCCATATCACATGTTAACATAATTAACCAAAGTTCCATTTAAAGTTCACATGTGACAGGTAATCACCCGACTTTCATTGTTCTAAGCATAGCTAAGCAAAACTTGCATATACGAATTTAAAACTAGTAATATGGTAAATATGGAATAACAAGGTTGGTAATGTACCAATTCGGTTTTCACTTGACTCCTAATCACTTAATGCAGTAAAAAGAAGCAAAAGAGAAATCAATTTGTAAAATACAAGGTAGGGTTGTATGCATCCGGGGCTTGCCTTCGTTGACGGAAAAGTCCGGGTCCGGAGTCGTTCCACCGATATCAACACCAACCACCACTGACGGATCAACTTCCTCAACTACTTGATTAACTACCACGTGTTCACCTTCGTTCACTACACGTAGTAACAATGCCATGTTTAACATGATGCGGAATACGAAACATGATGCTCGATGATGGATGCAAAATTAACAACTTGAATACAACTTTCCTTCGCGGTACAGTTACAAGTTAAACTAACTAAACCATTTTCGCAACACTCACAACAATTGCCAAGGATCATCACCAACTAATGACCCAAGGACATCACTTAATCAAAAACTCAAACAAAACCTAAATAACTAAAGGTTACTATTTGCTTTTATGAATTAATTAATTAATTAAGAATTATGAAATAAATCAACTTGTTCCAATTGAGCTTAAAATTTTTGTAAATGTTCATCACATAATAACTAAGTGGCAAAACAATTTTCATAATTTTTTGATACATAAATAAGCCTAGAAAAATCCTGCAAACGCATTTATTAATTAATTGAGCAATTTTTATCACATTCAAAAAGTACTGAAAAACAACATTTCATATTTTTCTTAAATAATACACATAACAGAGAAGTCACACAAAATTTTTCAGAATTTTTGGAGCTCTAAATAAATCTACACAAAAATAACAAAAACAGATATTATTCATTCAATTATGAAAATAGAAAAATCCAATTTGAACGTTGTGTCACTGACATCGGGTCCCACCTGTCATCCCTAACCTCGCGCGTTTGACCACGATGGCGACGGCGCTGACCGACGTAAACTCGTCGACGATGAGTCCAACGGCGACGGCTAAAGTACCAAAACGATCACCAAGACTAGGCGCATCGATTGACGACCCTATCTGTACTGATTACGGCCCTATACTAGCTCGACGGCGGCCATGGCGGACGTGGTGGCACGGCAGCGCTACGCCGGCGATCTGAACCCAGTAGAGCTCAAACAAAGGATCCAGGAAGCACTAGTAGCTCACCCCGAACGCATTGAAGCAAGGAGAGAGGTCAGAGATGCAACGGAGAGGCGTGACGACGACCACGGTGATCACGACGGAGCAAAGATCGTTGGTGAGGAAGAACCGGCGACTGCAGTGATCAAAACGAGCAAGCAACATAGGATTAAGCACCAGAGCATCGAGACGAAGCCGTAGGTACACCGATCAAGGCCAACGGCTCACCAGAGTAGGCTGGCCGCGGTGAAACGGAATCTCGGGTGAGGTTGTCGGCCGCGAGGAAGAAAGCGACGAACGGTGAACTCACGGCGAAATCAATCAACCAGAGTTAGTTGGCTGGGTGCGCAAGGAGTAGGCGAAGCTATCTAGCGCTATGCCGCGACGGCGCAGGCGCTGGTTCGACGGCGAGGGCTCAACTCAACAGCGGCGGCGGTGACTGGAAAAACAGAGGAGAAGAGAAAGCGAAGAACGGCGACGGTGGCTAGCTTATAACGCGACCAAGGAAGCGCAAAGAAGCCACGCGGAAGCCTTCACCGTGCCAACGTGATGCTCAGACGGCCATGCGCGCGACTGGAAGCAAACCGAAGCTCGCCGGCGGTGTAGCTCAAGCGGTGAACACTGTTCATCAAAATTATAGAATTGCCATTCGCCAAATTTCACAAATTACTCCCAAATTTTCATAACAACTCAAAAATCTCCAAAAACAAAAGTTGTTCAAAATCAAAAGCTCTACAACTTTGCTTTTGAAACCATACCCAAATTCGGCCTACATTTTGAAATGAACTTTTGAATTCAAAGCGGGGATATTTAAGGAATTTTGCCTTTTTAAATAACTTCAAATTTTACTAAACAACTTGAAAAACTCCAAAAACAAACTTTGTACAACTCGACAAGCTCTACAACTTTGCTTTAAGACTCAACCCCAAAATATGCTTTGATTTTGAAATGGGTTTTCAGGGTCGGATTTAAATATTGAAAATCAGGGTTTTTGGAATTCCAAATCAATACAAAGATTTCAAACTTGATTCAAACAATACCAAGCAATACTTATAACATAAATGTAAAATTGTTTTAGTGAATGCATAACAAAGTTTGCAATATGACCAATGCCTTTTAATGCATATGACGATATGTCCAGTTTTTAATACTTAAACACCCAGGGTGTTACAATCCTTCCCCCTAAAAGAAATCTCGCCCCGAGATTCAAAGCCATAGGGTAAGTAATGGAAAAGGAAATGTGTCAATCCAAAAACATCCAATTATCATCCATAAAACAACTGAGGCTCCTTTACAAAACACAATTTGTAACAACCGAGCTCAACTAAAAGTACTCTATTCTATAACGACGCAAGAAATTCTGGAAACTTTTCTAACAAGTAATCTTCTGATTCCCAAGTAGCCTCTTCTTCTGAATGTTGATTCCATTGTATCTTATAGAACTTTATTGTCCTCCTTTGAGTAACACGATCTTTCTGATCCAACACTCGGATAGGATATTTTGAATAAGTCAGATCTGGTTCAAGTTCCACTCCTTCAACTTCAACATTCTGCTTAGACACTCGAAGACACTTCTTCAATTGAGACACATGGAACACATCATGTACAGCTGATAAATGTTCTGGTAATTTCAAGCGATAGGCCACTTTTCCATATCTCTCTAAAATTTGAAATGGTCCAATATATCGAGGTGCCAACTTGCCTTTAACACCAAAACAGGTAACTCCTTTCATTGGTGATACTTTCAGATATACAAAATCTCCTTTGTTAAACACCAATGGTCTCCGTCGTCTATCCGCATAACTCTTTTGGCTAGACTGAGCTATCTTCAAGTTACTCTGTATTTGCCTAACCTTGTCTTTGGTTTCTTTCACAAGGTCAACTCCAAAGAATCTTCTTTCTCTGGGCTCCGACCAACTCAACGATGTTCTGCATCTACGACCATAGAGTGCTTCAAATGGAGCCATTCTAATGCTTTCCTGATAACTATTGTTATATGAGAACTCGGCCAAAGGTAAACATTCATCCCACTTGTTGGAATAATTAAGGACACAACACCTTAACATATCTTCAAGCACTTGATTGACTCTTTTAGTCTGTCCATCAGTCTGTGGATGATAAGCTATACTATATAGGAGCTTGGTGCCCAATGAAGAATGCAATTATTTCCAAAAACTGGAGACAAACTGTGTACCCCTATCAGACACTATGGTCTTTGGTATTCCATGGAGACTCATAATTCTTGCTAAATATATCTTGGCATATTGGACAGTGGGGTATATAGTCTTGACAGGGAGAAAATGTGCTGACTTAGTGAGTCGATCTACAATAACCCATATTGAGTCAAATCCCTTTGATGTCTTGGGTAGACCAACAATAAAGTCCATACTTATGTCCTCCCACTTCCAAGCTAGAATAGGTAATGATTGTAATTCTCCAGCAGACCTCAAATGTATAGCTTTCACTTTCTGACAAGTATCACACTTTGCTATATATCTTGCAATTTCTATCTTCATTTTGGTCCACCAAAACCTTTGTTTTAAGTCATGGTACATCTTGTTGCTTCCCGGATGGATAGATAACCTAGTAGCATGTGCTTCTTCAAGAATTGACTGCCACAACTTGAGAACCTTTGGTACTACCAAATGATCCTTGAACCATAGCACACCTTCATTATCTATGCTGAAACATTCCGCCTTTCCCTCCCTGACTCTTTCCTTGATATGGGCTACACCCTTGTTTTCCTTCTGAGCAGCAATAACTTGATCTCGAATAGTGGGTTCAACAATTATGTCGGTCAAACTACCTTGTTGAATTACCTCTACATTCAATTTCTCCATCTCTTGACATAAGGTCAGACCCATTGTTCTTACTGTCAGGCAATTACAATAACTTTTGCGACTGAGGGCATCTGCCACCACATTTGCTTTACTAGGGTGATAATGTACTTCCAAGTCATAATCTTTAATCAGCTCTAACCATCTTCTTTGTCGCATATTCAATTCTAACTGAGTAAAGATATACTTTAAGCTCTTGTGGTCTGTATAAATATGGCACATATTACCAAGTAGGTAATGCCGCCAAATCTTTAGAGCATGGACCACAGCTGCTAACTCCAGATCATGAGTCGGATAGTGTTCTTCATGTTGCTTAAGTTGCCTGGATGCATAAGCAATGACTCGGCCTTCTTGCATCAACACACATCCAATACCAATACCTGAAGCATCACAATAAACATCAAACGGCTTCTTGATATCAGGTTGGGCTAATACTGGTGTAGTGGTCAATAGTCTCTTCAAAGTCTGGAAAGCCTCTTCACAATTAGATGACCAGGCAAACTTGACTTGGTTCTTCAGTAACTCAGTTATGGACTTTGATACTTTAGAGAAATCTAGAATAAACCGACAGTAATACCCCGCCAATCCCAGAAAACTCCGAACTTGATGAACTGTGGTTGGCGGTTTCCAATCCAGCACATCCTTCACTTTGCTTGGATCAACAGCAACTCCTTCCGCTGACAAGACATGTCCAAGAAATTGTACTTCCTTAAGCCAAAAATCACACTTGCTAAACTTGGCATATAGTTGATGTTCCCTCAAGCGAGTCAGAACAATTCTGAGGTGTTTCGCATGTTCTTCCTTATTCTTGGAATATACTAGAATGTCATCAATAAACACCACTACAAATTTATCCAGTTCAGGCATGAATACTGAATTCATCAAATACATGAAATCAGCTGGAGCATTTGTCAAACCAAAAGACATTACCAAGTATTCATATAATCCATATCTTGTGGTAAATGTCGTTTTGGGAATATCTTCAGGCTTTCTCATGATTTGGTGATATCCTGACCTCAAATCTATCTTGGAGAAAACTTTGGCTCTGGCCAGTTGATCAAAAAGCAAATCTATCCGAGGTAATGGATACTTATTCTTGATGGTCACTTCATTCAACGGATGATAATCAACACATAACCTTAGGGTCTCATCTTTCTTTTTCACAAAAATTGCCGGACACCCCCAAGGCGATGAACTAGGTTGTATAAACCCCTTCTCAATCAATTCTTGCAACTGAGTTTTCAACTCGGCTAACTCCTTAGGTGGCATCCTATAAGCTCTCTGGGAAATCGAAGCTGTTCTAGGTTGCAATTGTATGTTAAACTGGACATCCCTATCAGGTGGTAGACCGGGTAAATCTTCAGGAAACACATCAGGAAATTCACATACTACCGGGATATCTCTAATCCCTTTGACGACAGTTGCACAAACTTTGTCCACTGATCTTCTTAAGGTTGGAAGTTGGATGAGAAGTTGAGAAGTACTATCTGGCAAACTCACCCTTATAGTTCTATTCAAAGCATCTATCACAGCCTTATGCTGATACATCCAATTCATTCCTAAGATTACATCTATATCCTGATCCTTAAGGATAATCATGGTAGTGGGAAAAATATGCCCACCCAGATTTATGGGCACCTGGTATACTATTTCCTTAGTACACAGACGTCCCCCGGGCGACTGTATAAAGAAATTTTCCTTTGTTGCCCCAATTGAAATTTCATACTTCACCACAAATGTTCTATTGATGAATGAATGCGATGTGCCAGAATAAAAAAGTATAATTGTAGGATGGTTGGCGACAGGAAACATACCCATCATCACTGGCTCCCCTTCTGGAATTTCCCCAGCTTGAATGTAGAACACTCGTCCTGTCTTCCTTTCATCTTTGCCTTTCTGAACATTCTAATTGTTTCCCTTATTCTGTGCCTGACCCTGGTGTTGATTTGCAGGGCCTTCTGATAATTGGGATTAGACTGCCTTGGATACGGACATTCTCTCAAGAAATGACCAGGCTTGCCACAATTGAAACAGGGATACTTGTGACCCTGGGGTGTTGAAGCAGAAACCCCAGAAGCATTTGTCGGTTGTGGATTCTGATAAGTTGTAACAGGATGGACATTTGATTGCTGACAGGCTTGAAACTGCGGCGGATGATAAGAAGGACGATTATGATTTACTGGATGATAAATCACCCTCTGCCTCTTTGGATTTCCCCCAAAAGATCTAGACGACATACTCTTTTTCTTCTTGAGCTCCTTATGCTGCCGATACTTTGCCTCTGAAGCAATTGCAATATTCACTGCCTCATGATAAGTGACATTGGTACAAGTTGTCATCATAGTTTGTAATTTGGTATTCAGACCTCTCATGAACCATTTCTTTTTCTTGACATCAGTATTGACATGTTCAGGTGCATATTGTGACAAATGATTGAATCTTCCCACATACTGCATCACGGTTTGGTCCCCTTGCTTCAAAGCAAGGAATTCATCCAGCTTCATAGCCATAACTCCCTCTAGGATATAATGGGCTCTGAAAGCAGTATGAAACTCCATCCAAGTTAACAAAACACTTGCGGGTTGCATGGCCATAAGATTTGCATACCAAGCACCGGCTGCACCTCTAAGTTGCTGAGCAGCAAAAACTAGTTTCTAAAACTCTGTGCATGGTATAAGATCAAATTTCTGCTCCATGGTCCTAAGCCAATCATCAGCCTCCAATGGTTCATCTGCCTTAGTGAACACTGGGGGTTTTGTATCTGTGAAGTCCACATATGTAGCCTCCTGCCTATTATGATGGTGACCACGGTTTCCATGCATCTAATTCTGATTACTTTGAGCCATCTCATGAAGCAAACGAGAATTTTCAACCGTCACATTGACAAGTGCGGCTATAGCATCCGCTAGATTTGTTGGAACTAGTGGCGGATCTAGAATACCGTTCTCATCTTGTGAAGTACCAGGAATATACGAACCCCGCGTACGACGCATCTGTTCACAACAAACCAAACTTTACTCACAAGCCTTTATTGATTGATAAAAGAGCGGACTACAACTTATTGCACTAGTTTCACTTATTTAAACACAAGACCGCATTTAAACAAGACTACTTAACTTAAACTAGAACTAACTATTATACAACTCTACTCCTTTTCGTGATTACATCAAACTTCAGGCTCGGTATCCATTCCGGAAATATTACCGCCTTCATTGTCACTTTCATCGATCATTACTAATTCTTCGGGATCTTCTTCTTCTTCTTCCAATTCACTACCATTGGCAAGGATAACACTGGGATCCATTTCATCGGCTTGGGGTTCATGATTTGGATCTAGGAGATTGCTTAGCCTATGAACTTCCTCATGCAGATATGTATTATGCTCTTCTAAATCTTCTACATAAAATTCTAACTCATGAGTTCTGGCTCTAGCTACATTTTTCCGATGCCAAGCTTCATTCCTTCCTTCCACCGTATGAACTAACATACGTTCATAGTTCCTGTGAGCGGTGGTGAGACGTCTTAACTGCTCCTGTAATCTACCCACCTAGACGACGTCTATAGCCCTATCTCTAGTAGCTTGGGCTAACTCTACAGAAATCCTCTGTATCTCCACCTGAGGATCAGGCCTAGAGCTGCTACTGCTAGCACCATCATTCCTAGGGGCTAGTTGGTGCCGAGGAACTCCTTTGGGTCCGGTGGACTTACAGGGTGTCTTCTTGGTACGAGCCATACTGTACAAGCAGGATTAATCCAAGTAAAACAATCTGACCACAGTCTCAAGAGCAGTAAGGATGGACTACACAACTCAACCCATACACACTACTCACCCAGACTCAGAGATGAAGGAAGTAACAAGTGAATTAATTATGATGCATTAATCGTTCTTACGAACAAAACCACCAAAGCTTAAAACGAACATAACAATATTTGTTTTTATTTAGGGCATAATAAGATTACTACTCCACCACACAAAACCTTTTTAATCAAATAAGGAATGGTGAGAAGGAAATAAGACAAGTCAGAAGCAATTTGGACCAAATTAATAAGTTAAATATAGTCATCCCAAATCATTTTGAAGTTTTCATAAACCAATACCACAAAAACCTTGTAACGATCGCTCTGATACCATTATGTGGCAGAACCTCCTAAATTATAGGGCCCACATACACCTGTCATTGTCCAACGACCTTTGACATCTATGCATATGTTCCCAGTAACTTAAGAAGACTATCGGGTGTCCTCGGAGAACCCCGAATCATCCACGATTTCCGAGCAGGATCACATTACAGAGTCATTGCAGTATTACAACAGTTTATTCAAATAGATACATCAGAGTAAAAATAGCGGAAGTCTTACAATAACATAGTTTACAAACCATTTGTTTCAAACCATACAACTAAGTTCGATATTAATACAAACCAAAGTAGTGGAGTGGCATTATAATATATTACAGAACACACAAAGAAGCTGCCCTGCCCAAGGGCCACACATTTACTTATCGTCATCGCACTGAACAACAATCATGCAGCACGATCCAAAACAGATCTGCTCATGACCCTCACCTGCAACAAGGGTCAATGAACCCTGAGTACAAAAGTACTCAACAAGACTTAACCGAAATAAAATTGATAAGACTCAGGTATGCAGGCTCAGGGATTCAAGGTATGGCTTTAGCAATAATCAAAGTTCTTTTGCGTAAAAGCTCTTTAACAAAATTCTTTATATCAACATTTAAAACTTCATAAGATCACATACAAAGCAGACACAATCTGCAATGAGATCATGAAACTTCATAACCAACACCTTCACAGACCATCCTCAAGTTCCAGTTATTAATTACTACGATGATGAACAGTGAGTTGAGTCTCCATAACCGAGGAGCAACGACGATTTGAACCGATTAAAAACCTAGCTGGGAATTCCAGACCACACGACATATGCAGGTCCCCGACTTACATATATCAACCTACCCTCGGATCCTCTAAAACAAGAAAGGGTCTGCGCCACCTGAGAATATAGTACTCCACCAATCCAGCCCATTGCCACGTGGGTACACGCTATTCCCGCCATCTCTCCACTCCCAGTGTGCGAGTAGCCATTCTCGTAATAGAATAGCCAAGTTAAGGCTTACCGGAGTATGCGGTTAGTACTACAAAGTCTCACCTCATGCAATTCAACAACGGTACGGACCTTAATCGACACAGGCAGAAAGAACCCGCTCACAAGACCTCCATGTCTTGTGGCTCACACACACCGAGTCCGCCCGGTCTAGATTTATTACTCCACATTCCCATATCACATGTTAACATAATTAACCAAAGTTCCATTTAAAGTTCACATGTGACAGGTAATCACCCGACTTTCATTGTTCTAAGCATAGCTAAGCAAAACTTGCATATACGAATTTAAAACTAGTAATATGGTAAATATGGAATAACAAGGTTGGTAATGTACCAATTCGGTTTTCACTTGACTCCTAATCACTTAATGCAGTAAAAAGAAGCAAAAGCGAAATCAATTTGTAAAATACAAGGTAGGGTTGTATGCATCCGGGGCTTGCCTTCGTTGACGGAAAAGTCCGGGTCCGGAGTCGTTCCACCGATATCAACACCAACCACCACTGACGGATCAACTTCCTCAACTACTTGATTAACTACCACGTGTTCACCTTCATTCACTACACGTAGTAATAATGCCATGTGTAACATGATGCGGAATACGAAACATGATGCTCGATGATGGATGCAAAATTAACAACTTGAATACAAGTTTCCTTCGCGATACAGTTACAAGCTAAACTAACTAAACCATTTTCGCAACACTCACAACAATTGCCAAGGATCATCACCAACTAATGACCCAAGGACATCACTTAATCAAAAACTCAAACAAAACCTAAATCACTAAAGGTTACTATTTGCTTTTATGAATTAATTAATTAATTAAGAATTATGAAATAAATCAACTTGTTCCAATTGAGCTCAAAATTTTTGTAAATGTTCATCACATAATAACTAAGTGGCAACACAATTTTCATAATTTTTGGATACATAAATAAGCCTAAAAATCCTGGAAACTCATTTATTAATTAATTGAGCAATTTTTATAACATTCAAAAAGTACTGAAAAACAACATTTCATATTTTTCTTAAATAATGCACATCACAGAGAATTCACACAAATATTTTCAGAATTTTTGGAGCTCTAAATAAATCTACACAAAAATAACAAAAATAGATACTATTCGTTCAATTCGGAAAATAGAAAAATCCAATTTGAACGCTGTGTCATTGACATCGGGTCCCACCTGTCATCCCTAACCTCGCGCGTTTGACCACGACGGTGACGGCGCTGACCGACGTAAACTCATCGACGGTGAGTCCAACGGCGACGACCAAAGTACCAAAACGATCACCAAGACTAGGCGCATCGATTGACGTCCCTATCTGTACTGATTACGGCCCTATACTAGCTTGACGGCGGCCATGGTGGACGCGGTGGCACGACAGCGCTACACCGGCGACGTGAACCCAGTAGAGCTCAAACAAAGGATCCAGGAAGCACCAGTAGCTCACCCTGAACGCGTTGAAGCAAGGAGAGAGGTCGGAGATGCAACGGAGAGGCGTGATCAAAACGAGTAAGCAACACAGGATTAAACACCACAGCATCGAGACGAAGCCATAGGTACACCAATCAAGGCCAACAGCTCACCGGAGTAGGCTGGCCGCGGTGAAACGGAATCTCGGGTGAGGTTGCCGGCCGCGAGGAAGAAAGCGACGAATGGCAAACTCACGGCGAAATCAATCGACCAGAGCTAGCTGGCTAGGTGCGCAAGGAGTAGGCGAAGCTATCTAGCGCTATGCCGTGACGGCGCAGGCGCTGGTTCGATGGCGAGGGCTCAACTGAACAGCGGCGGCGGTGACTGGAAAAACAGAGGAGAAGAGAAAGCGAAGAACGTCGACTGTGGCTGGCTTATAACGCGACCAAGGAAGCGCAAAGAAGCCACGCGGAAGCCTTCACCATGCCAACGCGATGCTCAGACGGCCATGTGCGCGACTGGAAGCAAGCCGAAGCTCGCCGGCGGTGTAGCTCAAGCGGTGAACACTGTTCATCGAAATTATAGAATTGCCATTCGCCAAATTTCACAAATTACTCCCAAATTTTCATAACAACTCAAAAATCTCCAAAAACAAAAGTTGTTCAAAATCGAAAGCTCTACAACTTTGCTTTTGAAACCATACCCAAATTCGGCCTACATTTTGAAATGAACTTTTGAATTCAAAGCGGGGATATTTAAGGAATTTTGCCTTTTTAAATAACTTCAAATTTTACTAAACAACTTGAAAAACTCCAAAAACAAACTTTGTACAACTCGACAAGCTCTATAATTTTGCTTTAAGACTCAACCCCAAAATGTGCTTCGATTTTGAAATGGGTTTTCAGGGTCGGATTTAAATATTGAAAATCAGGGTTTTCGGAATTTCAAATCAATACAAAGATTTCAAACTTGATTCAAACAATACCAAGCAATACTTATAACATAAATGTAAACTTGTTTTGGTGAATGCATAACAAAGTTTGCAATATGACCAATTCCTTGCAATGCATATGACGATATGTCCAGTTTTTAATACTTAAACACCCAGGGTGTTATAGCTAAGAGATGAACTGCCTAAAGGGAAGCTTTTGGAGTCCGATAGTGTGTGGAATGAATCAGAATGAGAATGTCTCAGGATGGTGCCCTAGTTGCCCTTATATAGAGTTTGGGGCCAGGGTAGGTACAAAGAAGAAGGTTCTCCCAACCGAGGGATCATGAGCCTGAGGGAGGGTCCTAGCTAACTTGGCTCGCAAGCTACGCCATCTTGTGGCACATGTCCGGGCATGGTTGTCATCATGGTCTTGTGCCCACGGTGTGGCAAGGTGTGGCGTGGCGCTACTATACTGGCCGTGGTGGCACTGGTGGTTTGCCAGCCATCCTGCGTGACGTGGTCTTCGTCGTGGTCTTCGTCATCGTCTCTGGATTTCCTAGGGGCATCGTACAGGAGTTTGTTAACCGCCCCCAGGTCATCGATCGCCTGGTTATTGTAATGATCCGAGTTCGTTATACCATAGGCTCGCACTTTTGGATGCCAGGGACATAACCTATTGGATTCCATGAGCACCCTTAGTCACCCAAGCAAAAGAGAACTACGCCCTAGTAACCAACTACATGACGACATACAAGTTAACTATCGGTCAACCAAGACAACCAAGCGATCGTAAAAGGAGGATGCCAATTGAAGAATCCAGCTTAAGACATTTGTGTTCAATAAAGGAATGAGCAAAGCCATTGCAAGTCTCAACATGGACTCAAGGTCAGAGAGATCAGGTTCTTAAGTTTGGATAGGCGAAACCAGAGTCTATCGGACAGTCCGACATGTTTTTTAGACCATCTGATAAAAGTACAAAGGCTGTAGGTTGGGTAGAAAATGAGCTATTATCCATTAAGGGGCATGGCCCACATGTCAGCACAAGTTGGAGATATTTCCCAACACCTGAACCTCAGCTCCACTACTGTCGGTGCAGAAAGTGACCAACAAGTAAATATTTGTAGTTTTGCCGTACGTTGTGATCAGAGGTGGCCTAGCACTCAATGACACAGGGTTTATACTAGTTCAGGCAATGTGCCCTACGTCCAGTTTGAGTCGATCGATGACTTCATTCCTGAGCCCAAGTGCTTGAAGTTTGCAGTGGGGTTACAAACAAGAAGGAGAAAGATGGGGGGTACAAGAGGTCCGGTCGGACTCTGGTCAGAGGGACCAAAAGTGACAGGAGCCCTGCTATGAGCTACGTGTTCAAGCGTGTGCTTGTGGTTCGAACATGGCGGTTCTGTGGTTGTGTACTAGCGAACTTGATTGATGTAATGAATCTAGAATCACTTGGTCTTTTGGGAGAGAGCATATCCCCTTTTATAGATGAAGGGGATGGTTTTACAAGCGATAGGGAGAGAGTACGTATGCTACTGAGTCTTGCTACCCATGCCGACAGGTACAGGATGATGGTAGGCATCCACAACACTGTTGAGTGACAGATGATGCACATGGGAGGTTGTGTTGTCTTGTTCAGGTATGGCAGATGTCGATTCCTGCTATACTGTTGATGCCTAGAGGCATGTGAGGAGTTTCACCATGTTCACTTGGTACGGTAAATGTCGGCTCCCACAACACTGTCGATGCCTAGAGGCATGTGGGGGGTGCCTTACCATATGGGAGTTAATGACGCCCACAATACTGTAGGGAAAAGGTCGGCGCCTACAACACTGTTTTGGCTCTGTTGTGCCAGGGATGGTTGCAGGGTATTGCCTAGCAGGTGCGCAGGGTATGGACCCTGTATTGCAGCTATGACTTATGCGCCCTACCTTACTTTCTCCGGATGTTTCCTGGTCCTTACCGAGCGGGCGTCCCCGGTCGGTTGGTCCCAGTCGGCTCTGATCACGCTAGTCGGAGAAGAGCAGGGGCTTGGTGCATCCCCGGTCGGAGACGCGGGTCGGAGTCAGAAGCGGTGCTTTTGGCCAGGCCTTCTGGTTGGAGAGGCCATCCAGAGGCGGGCTGGAGACCGAAGCGAGCGCTTCGATCGGACTGGTGGGCCGGAGTTGGAAAAGGGGCGCTGTTCCTCCTTGGCCTGGCCTTTCGGTCGGTTGTTGGATCGCCCTTCTGTCCCATCGTTCGGTTACTCGGGCCAGCCCATGAGTTTCTCGTTGTTTGCAACATTGATTGTTGGGCCGAGCCTTTGTTTGGGAATCCAGTCCGCGAGGGTCCTCGAGTTTATGAACCCGACAGGAGCCCCCGAGCCCCGGGCGATTCGGGTAGAATCTCCTAGGGGGGTTTTGTCTTGACGGTGCGTGCGTGCGGGTGCACCCCCGGGTGTAGCCCCCGAGCCCCCGAGCGATTCGGGCAGAATCATCTGGGGGGTTTTTATTTTTGCTAGCGGGGGAGTTTCTGTTTCGTTAGTGGGTGCGTGCGAGCGCACCCGCGGGTGTAGCCCCTGAGCCCCCAGGCGATTCGGGTGGAATAGTCCAGGGGGTTTTGTCAGCGGGCGTGTGTGCATGTTTTTTAGTTGAGATAGAGTCGTCAACCAAGGTGTCATTGCGCAAACCGAGGTGTTTTTTAGTTTTTAGGAATCGGGCAAGACGGAGGTCGTGGATCCTGGCGTTGGTGCACGCCGTGGGATCGGGCGAGTCGGTGCAGCCGAGGTAGTTAGCATAGGGATCGGACGAGACAAAGCTCGCTGATCCTAGCGTCGGTGCGCGCCATGGGATCGGGCGAGTCGGAGTCATGGATCCTGGCCCCGGTGCAGCCCACGTAGCTGAGGCAGTTAGTTAGTTAGTTTAGGGATCGAGCGAGCCTAAGCTTCGCGGATCCTAATTGGGCAAGTTCAGGGTCATAGACCTAGGCGTTTGGTGCGTAGTTTGAAGTGTAACAGAATGGGGCGAGTTCGGGGTCACAGACCTAGGCATTTGGTGTGCAGTCGAAGCATAGTCAGATGGGGCGAGTTTAGGGTCGCAGACCTAGGTGTTTGGTGTGCAGTCGAAGTGTAGCCGGATGGGGCAAGTTTGGGGTCACAGACCCAGGTGTTTCTTGAGCCCTCAAGCCCTATTGGGCTTTTGGTAGGGGTCGGTTTGAGTTGTGTGCGTTACCCTATCCTTGGTTTCTCACAACCAGAGGGGTTGAGTTTTGTCCCTTGTCCCAATCGCTCGGGCTCGAGTGACACGCTCGGTGAGTTCACTAACGGGTATGATCGAGTGGAATCCGGGTCCGTCATTCATGACGGGGTCGGCATAGCCCTCTTGTGACATTCCACTGCTCCTTTACCTGTAACTCGGCAAATGCCTGGGTCATTCTAGGGACCGACCCGGGTAGCCTGATGGCCTCCCCTCGATGGAGATTCTGTGGGCTTGGCGAGAGGTTTAGGATCGAACGAGAAGGTTGAGATGACCTTGTTTGCTTCAGGGCAGACCGGGCGAGGGCCGCACGGGGCACATCTATGTTTTTCTCCCCTAGCTCTATTTGACGTGGGGCGGCCTTGAGCCCTTTGTGGGCCAGCCTTTGAACCCTGATCGGTCATTGCTCATGTCGAATGAGGCAACTGCCGCTTCGTGACACAACATGGAGCGTTGTGATGCATTTCGCTGCATGTGCGATGCTTAGTTCCCGAGCCCCTGGGCGGTTCAGGGCCCGAATCATCCAGGGGGCATGGGCATATGGAATGAATGTGCGTATGGATGTATGAATGAGTTATATAAAGAAATAGTTGGGGTCGGTAGTGTTACCTTGATGACTTGAGTGACAGGGTTTGAAGAGCTCCAGTCGGAAATGTCCGACCGAGACCCATGCTTGTCGTTCGTGACAGAGTTGGCATGGCCTACATAGAGCATTCCTTTCCTCCTTACCTGTCACCCGGTATTTTTCTTGAGCCATTTGATCGACATTAGGAAGCCCGGTGGTCTCTCCTGGCGAAGATGCCGTGTTTTTGGGTTTTTCCATGTCCCACCTGGGGAAGCGGAGGGCCGCCTGCGCATGGTGACGCTTTGGTTCCTGTGCCTGGTGTGTGGTAGTGGTTGACGTGCGGTAGTGGTGGGCCATGCCCAGGCCACATCCCGTCCGATCAGGCGCCGTTCCATCGGGCAGGGCGCGTCTCTTCGGTCAGGGTGTGTCCCATCTGCATTAAATGGGAAAGAGAGAGGTTTTTTCGCTCCGCCTTTTTTATTTTCCCAATCGGCGCGCCTTCCCCAACTGCTACGCCCTTTTCCTTAAGTAGGAGAAAGCTGAAGTTTTTTTCACCCCATTCCTCCGCCTGTTCCCCATCTGCTGCCTCCCCTCATTCTTCTTCCTGAGAGCATCCCTGAGAGCCACGGTGGTTCCTCGGAAATAAAAAGGGGAGAGCGAGGGAGAGGAAAGAACTCACAAATCCTTTCATGAACCTAGAGCGAGATGTCGGACTGGAGGTCATCCACTGTGAGAGAGTCAGTGTTGAAGGCCTTTGCCATGAAGGGGTTTCTACCGCCGAAGGAGGTGGCGCATTGGAGGGCTCCCGGGAGGGAGGAGTTCCTGCAACCTCGGCCTAACGAGGTGGTTTCCTTTCTTGCCTTCCATGAGTGTGGGTTAGGATACCCCGCGCACTGGTTCCTACATGGGCTCCTCAATGATTGGGGTCTGGAGCTGCAGCACCTCAATCCGATGGGGGTGCTGCACATCGCCGACTTCGTTACCATTTGCAAGGCCTTTCTCGGGATGGAGCCGCACACAGACTTCTTCCGGTGGCTATTCTCTGGGCTAGCTTTGCTAGTGGGGAATCCGCTTGAGGTCATGCCGGTGGGGGGTTTTGCCCTACAGAGGAAACCGAGCATGGGAGGCTCGTATCCTACGTACATCCCCTGTGACTCCAACCGGGGTGCACGGGGAGTGGTTTTATATCAAGAATCCAGTAGAGGCGCCGTTCTTGGCTTTACCGGTGGGAGGCCAGAGAAGTAGGATAGTTGGTCGTGGGGCTATGCCCATCGAGAGAAGAAGAAGGTGGAGATCATCGAGGAGGAGCTCCAAAAGCTTGTGCGGCGTGGCCTTGATGGGGTGCGGGTGTTCCACACCCTCTCCCGCCGTCGGGTTGCTCCATTGGCGGAGAGGACGCGGCCGATGTGGAAGTATGACGACATGTTAGACCCGGACCATGTGTCACCGGAGGAGCTGCCGAACGACGAGGTCTGGAGTCGCCTTGACCAGGTGCTGCAGATGAAGTTGAAGGAGAAGGTCTATGGGAAGCCTGCACCTTTCAACTCCACGATCGTGTCTAGACTGGTATGCTCCCTTCCCTTTAGTCCATGCTTCTTCCTTTGCTTTCCTATTTTTTGATTTTGAGTCACCAGTTCCATAGGGACTTGGAGTTTACAAGTCCCAGCCGCACCTTCCCAAGGGACCGGAGGGCATGGCTCGACAGGCCACCCAGAACGAGGAGGCGGATGCCAGGAAGAAGAAGAGAACCAGGGTGGTTCGGCGGAAGCAAGAGAAGGAGCAGGAGATCACCCGGCGTGTGAAGGCCGGGGAACATAGGACCAACATCGAGTCGGAACTCGAGTTGGAGGATCCCACGGAGGTGCATGACATGGTTTTCTTTGAGGAGGAGGAAAGCCGAGAGGTCATTGTGACCTCGATGGCACGTCGTGACCCTATGGTGATGTTCGCTAGTGATGAGCAGGAGGTGGAGAGGCGCACGGTGCTTCTAATGCCGAGGAAGCATGCGGCGAGCGCGGATGCCATTGGCGAACGGGAGGCGAAACGGATGTAGTCATCGCGCCCCTCGGTGGCGTCTCCGGTCTTGTCCCCGCCTGCTGTGGATGCGGTCGAGCAAGCCAGGCGGTCCAAAGAGCGGGCTCCCACCCATGCGTCGCTAGGACCGTTGCTAGCGCATGACTTGCAGCCGGAGGATGCCCCGTTTGCTGCTCCGGTCGGGGCATCCCGAGCCAAGGGTCGTGGCGACACGTAGGCCGAGCAGGAGCCGGTTGGAACGACTCTGCCCCTGGCCAAAGTGAGGGGGCGCGGATCATAGCCTGGGGGCGGTCCTCGCCCTGCAGGCCTGTTGAATCCAGGTCTTGGCTTTAGAGTCGTGCCGCTTACCTCCCGGTATGTTTTTCTTTGTTTCTTTTCAATTGTGTTGTTGAGTCTTTTTAGAGTTTGACTGACCCATTCTCTTTGTTAGTGGTCGAATGATGACGGGGTTGAGTATCGCCCCAACTCCCATGCAGGAGGTTTTGAGGCCCACCTTGCAGCGCGTCGCGGCGAGCGGTGGGGGAACAGGGTGGTGGCGGCGAATCCTTCCCTTTCAGGGGCGGTGCTCCCTAGATCGGTGGCTAGCGCAGAGGTTGAGGCGGCGACGGTGCTAGCGGAGATCCCGGTCGTGATGACGGAGGCTTCGCCGGTGGTGTCCCTTGCGGCCCCTCCTCCACCAGCTGCAGTGGAGGAGAAGGAGACCGAGCTCCCTGCCTCACCGAGCGGAGGGCTACATGGCTCACCCTCATGGTCGGAGCCAAAGGCGCTAGGGGGAGACACGGCCAGGACGGAGTCAGAATGTCCGTCGGTGGCCCATGTAACCGAGGTGATGGAGATTCCATCCGACGATGAGGCGGATGATGCGGTGGAGCTGCCGGTGCCGTCGTGGGAGCTAGCGGGGGTTCGGTTGGAGGCTGGTCCCTCCGGCAGGCTCCTAAAGGGTGATCTGGAGTGGCCCTACCCCAAGGACCCATCAAAGGTGCAGTTCATCCTTTGGGATTCCTAGGAGTGTCAGCTCTGGGACATCCTTGGGGGGAAAGGACTCGCCATGGAGTCCGAACTCGCCAACCTATCGGTGAAGCTGGAGGACGCCCAGGAGTAGGTCAAGTCCACCCAATAGTTAGTCAAGGTCGACCTCCAGCTCACCATGGAGGTGAGTTTCTCGTATTTGTCCTTGACCTTTGAGTCTCTTGTTGGTTGCCTCATCATGCTTGCTTTTTGCTTTCGTAGGGTCTGAAGGAGATGTCATCCCGCAAGTCCCGCTTCCTCCGGATGGAGCATGCCTAGGTGCCTGAGCTTGAGTGTCAGCTGGAGTCCGCCCGGTGTGAGTCCCAAGACCGGGTGGCCATGGTGATCGCGGTGCGGGCGGAAGAGCAGCGTGCAGCAGAGCGGGAGATCGCCGCCGATAGGGGGCTTGAGGCAGCGAAGGCCCGCCAGGCGGAGACCGAGGTGGGGCTGCAGAAATCTTTGGCAGACATTGAGGCGGCACTCCAAAAATCCCTAGAGACCATTGAGTCAAAGCAGAGCGCCTTGGTGTCGGAGCAGAACGCCTAGAGTCGGCGCGAAAGGCCTTGGAATCAGAGCGAAAGGCCCGGTCAGAGGCAGACCAGGAAGTGCTTGTGCTTCGGGGCTAGGTGATGGGGACAGAGGAGGCGAGCACCCGGTTGAGCGAGAAGGTGGCTCGGCAGGCGGAGGAATTGTCCACCCTTGAGAACTTCCAACTCGGTACGTAATTTTTAGTTTTTTGTCTTGTTGGTTTCTTCCTTTAGCCTACTTCTGAGCTTGTCGCCCTTCTTCCAGAGCTGGGCGGAAAGGTGAAGTCACTGGAGTGGGACCTAGAGATGGTCAAGGCGACTTTTGGCCAGAATGCAGAGGAGCTGGCCAAGTCCCTTGAAGAGTGGCGTGCTCTCAAGGGGGAACTTGACAAGATCCGCAATGTAGCCCAGCTTGTCATCTCAAAGGTCTTCGGGTCGGTGCCAAGTACTAGCACGCCCACCGTCCAGCTGGCGGAGGTTCCAGATGAGGTCCAGGCCCTTATCACAAGCGGCCAACTTTATGGAGCGTCGGGGGTGCTGACATCAGTGATGATGCACCACCTGAACCTAGACTTCGCCACTATCTGCAGCGGGTATGCCGACGGCTTGAGCACGGAGGACATCCAATCACTCGGGGAGAGCTTGCTGCCGCACGCAAGGTTGGTGGCTGAGCAAGTCTCTGTGTTGTGGGTGATGGATGTTTACCGTGAAGATATGGCTAGAAGCATGCATCGGGAGGACGTTGCCCGGCCTACGGATGGCACGAGCCTGGGACGGAAGTGAACGTCGTCCCACCTTCAGTCGAGCCAAACGTGGTCCCGCCAAGGAGTGAGCAGCCCACGCCTTCGCTGGTCGCACCGATAGCAGATGCCGTCGAGCCGCCCCAATAGCTTGTAAAGTGTAAGTAGTTTAGTAGATGCAAAAAGTTTAAGTTCGTGGGGGAGCCCCCGTGTAAACGTTTCTTGTGTATTCAATGACTACAATTGATTTTGTTTTTTGTGATGGAGTCACTCCGTTCGGGGAAGCTTGTCCCTTCCATTCCTTAGTTTTTCCCTTAGCATAATTTTGTTTTTTATTCTTTCTTTCTTGTACTTGCCCATTCGTCCCATAGGCTGCAACCTTAGGAGTCTGGGGCGTGGCCCGCGAGGCGAGGCTACTTGTAACCGTAGGTAGAGGCGTGGTGCGATCGGTCGAAATATTTTAAAGCAAAGCTACGTAAGGCAAATTAAAGGAATGAACTACCCTTTTGTTCGGATAGGAAGGAGTTTCACCATATGATAGTAAAAAAAGAGAGGAAGTAGTGCACCCTCGTGGAGCTCCCGAGCGACCCGGGCCAAAAAGTGTTCGGGTCGGGGTGCTCTTATAGGAGCAAACACTAAGTAAACAATGGTAAGACTGAGTTTTAGGGGAAGAAAAATGACATAGCTGTTCCAAGTGTTTGATGAGAATGTCATCATTATCGTCCTTCAGTCGGTAGGCGTCTGGTCAGATCATTTCAAACTTCAGTCGTCCGGATCCTTGTCCACTACGCCCCCTTTCCTGGCCGCTGCTTCTTCACCTTCTTCTTCCTTTGGCCCACCGGCCTGTCGTAGAAGGCGCTTGAGGAGCTCGCAGTCCTTGTAGAGGTGTTTGATGGGGTAGGCGTGGTTGGTGCATAGGCTCTCCATGAGCTCATGGAAGTGGCCTAGAAGGTCCAGCTGGGGCTATTTTCCCATGTGATCAGCCATGGCGACCAACGTGGAGTTGGTCGGTCGGCGGTGGTCTTTAGTGTTCTTTTTCCCCTTTTGCGTGGAGGGGCCCTCGTCTAGATATTGGCACTTGGCCTTGCCTTTGCCTCGGCCTCCGTTGGAGCACTGTGGGAGCGGCGCTCACTGGATGCATTGGTCAAAGGCCCGTTGTCCCAGGCCATCCAGGCTGGGTCTCTAGTTGCTGCTGTGAGCGTCTTGGTTTGTCCCGAGCCGCTCGTGTATAGGTGGTCAGTACGGAGCGGTCGTCAAGTCAAGACAAGGCGCCAATGCGGCTTCTTGTACCGCTCTTGGCGGTTGTAGCGGTGAGCGGGTGGAGCGACTCATCTGTCGCGTCCCCATTCCCCTGGTGGGGAGTGAGACCATGAGTCGGTGTCACGATACATAGCTCTCCACCTGTTGAACGGCGGAGGTCTCCACCAGTGCTCGGAGGTTCCAGTGGATCGCCTGTTCCTGAGGGTCGTTCGGCTCGGGAAGGCTGCACAGAAGCATTGCTGCAGCGATGATGTTCTGATTGGCCCGAGCGAACTATGGGGGATCATTCCCCCTATCCATGGTGTTGCGCTGGACCTGATGGGCATGACCCCGGGTGCCACTTGTCGGTCTATGCGCACAGGGTGCGCAGTGTGGGGCGACGAGCGCGCTGGCGTAGTCGGTGGCTGGTGTAGCCATTGTTGTCGTAGTTCCTCGTTGTGCTCCCATGAGAGCGTGGGGGTCTCCGCACGAGGGTCTAGAGGGGTGTGAGTGTGACTCTCCTACCACCGGTCACTGTCCCGGAGCATCCGCCATAGTGCACTCCTGGGACGGGCGGTGGCTAGGTGCCACGTTGCCGATGCTGGAGCCATCACTCTCAACATCGTCGTCCATGAAGTTGAGGAAATAGGTGGGAGCATAGCCCGCCATCCCCATGAATTCTGACATGAGAGGGGGCATCACCGGCATCCTTCGGAGCCCCTGGGCGTATGCGTCCACAGGAGACGCGAAGCCGTAGGGGAATCGGTCGCATGGCGGTCGCGGCAGGGACAACGGGGTCCCTCCGGGTAATCGGCAGAAGATAGAGAATAGCAAGTAAATAATAGCATGTACATTACTCATAGTGGGGTTTGAGCAGAGAGTTTGCTCAGACTGAAGCGCAGATGCCTCGTTGTTGAAGTCATCACGCGTCCTAGAGCCGATGGAGGGCGCCCCTCCGACGGGCGCTGGAATGGGTGCCTCCTTACGGAGGTGTAGTATGCCGAGCTGGTCGACAACGAAGTCCAGGCTTCCTAGGAGGAAGGCCTGGGATGGCTCAGAGATAGGTGGAACCCACATCCCAACATATGGGAGTGCAGGAAACTCCAATGAGCCATAGCGAATCGTATCGCCTGAGCCTGCCATGGCGAAGGTGGCGGAAAAGTGGGCCATCCGATGACCAAAAAGTGTTGAACGTACAGCGTCTTCCCCACAGACGACACCAACTATCGGTGCAGAAAGTGACCAACAAGTAAATATTTGTAGTTTTGCCATACGTTGTGATCGGAGGTGGCCTAGCACTCAATGACACAGGGTTTATACTGGTTCAGGCAATGTGCCCTATGTCCAGTTTGAGTCGGTCAGTGACTTTATTCCTGAGCCCAGGTGCTTGAAGTTTGCAGTGGGGTTACAAATGAGAAGGAGAAAGTGACAGGAGCCCCGCTATGAGCTACGTGTTCAAGCATGTGCTTGTGGTTTGAATCTGGCAGTTCTGTGGTTGTGTACTAGCGAACTTGATTGATCTAATGAATATGGAATCACTTGGTCTTTTGGGAGAGAGCATATCCCCTTTTATAGATGAAGGGGATAGTTTTACAAGCAAGAGGGAGAGAGTACGTATGCTACTGAGTCTTGCTGCCCATGCCGGTAGGTACAGGATGATGGTAGGCATCCACAACAATGTTGAGTGTCAGATGCACATCGGAGGTTGCGTCGTCTTGTTCGGGTATGGCAGATGTCGATTCCTGCTATACTGTTGATGCCTAGAGGCATGTGAGGAGTTTTACCATGTTCACTTGGTATGGTAAATGTCGGCGCACACAACATTGTTGATGCCCAGAGGCATGTGGGGGTGCCTTACCGTATGGGAGTTAATGGCGCCCACAATACTATAGGGAAAAGGTCGGTGCCTACAACATTGTTTGGGCTCTGTTGTGCCAGGGATGGTTGCAGGGTACTACCTGGCAGGTGCGTAGGGTATGGTCCTTGTATTGTAGCTTTGACTTGTGTGCCCTACCTTACTTTCTCCAGACATTTCCTAGTCCTTACCGAGCGGGCATCCCCGGTCGGTTGGTCTCAGTTAGCTCTGATCGCGCTAGTTGGAGAATTGTAGTGAGTAGGGGCTTGGTGCATCCCCGCTCGGTGATGTGGGTCGGAGTCGGAAGCGATGCTTTTGGCTAGGCCTTTCGGTCGGAGAGGTCGTCCGGAGGCAGGCTGGAGACTGAAGCAAGCGCTCTGGTCAGAGAGGTGGGCCAGAGTCGGAAAAGGGGCACTGTTCCTCCTTGGCCTGGCCTTCTGGTCGGTTGTTGGATCGCCCTTCTGTCCCGTCGTTCGGGTACTCGGGCCGACCCATGAGTTGCTCATTGTTTGGAACGTTGATTGCTGGCCGAGCCTTTGTTTGGGAAGCCGGTCCACGAGGGACCCCGGGTTTATGAACCCGACAACTACTCTCCTCTCATTTCCCTCACACACTCTCGTTCTCTATAAGGAAGAACAAGGAAAGGAAAAGATGAACTAGAGTGAGAAAGTGAAGAAGAAGAAGGTGGAGAAGAGAACCAAGATTGCAAAGAGCAGCAAGATCAGCATCTAGATCAAACACTTGAGCTTCCACAATCTCTCATCTCATGGTTAGGTCAAGAATCCCTTCTTCTCATTATCTAGAGATCAATCCCCAAACCCTAACTCAAGTATTCTCTCTTGGATGAATGGATCATGAGGATCTCTTGATGGGAAGCAATCTAAGTAAGAAATCTCTCTCTAGCTTGGAAGCAAGAATGACAAGTGTGGATCTTCAACCTTGATGACAAGGAATTCATCAAGGTCCCAAGCTAAGTTGTCATGCTCAATATCTCTATATCCTAATGGTTTTCTCTTAGATAAGGAATCACTAGTTACACTAGTTAATCCAAGTCTAAACCATAAGGATCCCAAACCTAGTTGTCAACCTAAGCTACATTAGGAATGTCATGCACATGCATGAAGGTCTCAACCCAAGATCTAAGCATGAACCCCAAGTCATCACCCAAGAACCCAAGAGCATAGGTTCTATCGCCCACCTGATGGAGTGTCCGTCAATAGGACGGAGTGTCCATCATTCCTGAAGACTAGTCACCTATAGCTTAAGTTTCCTTCTAAGCAACATTGCGGAGTGTCCGCCACTCACGGTGGAATGTCTGCTAATTTATAGAGGAACATAGCCAGGGTACCCGAGAGCACCCATCCCATATGGGAGTGTCCGTCACTCATGGTAGAGCGTCTGATGATTTATAAGGAATAGTCACCTAGTAACCCGAGAGTACTCAGTTCACACCAGATCGTCCATCAGTCGACCGGGCCATCCAATAGAAGCAGAGAACCTTAGAACCGATCAAGCCTTGAACCTACCGGAATCTTAGTGACCTTCCACGGAGTATCCGTTAACCCATACAGAGCTGAACAGAGGCACCTCACCCTAATACCTAGTACATCAGAGCGTCCGTCGCTTAGGGTGGAGTGTCCGCCAATCACTGAGAATGTGAATCTATTTATGTAACCTACCTAAAGGGCCAACCGCTACCTAAGGAGCTTAGTTACCAATAGTGCAATAGTGGAGCCATAGTTAGAGTCTCTTCCTAAGTTCCTAATCAACTCCAAATGTCTTTATCTATAGTGCAACCGTCTCCAACCACCGGATCCTATCTTTTAAGGTTGTAACAGAACCACCCAATTTATACAAGATTAAGTATGGTTGTCCCCGTTTAACACTTTGATGCGCACATACTTTGACTTATATAAACCCTGTAGTCCACCGAGTGTCACGAAGGACCTCGGTAAATCCACATCACAACCAAGATCGCACGATTAAGCAAATACACATCATATACACAGAGTTGCAGCGGAAATAATGTTTACAATGAGTTCACAAATAATAATACAAGTTTGGGTTTCCAAACCGATTAGTGAAAATAACATAGCTTTCAAATGATTAGTGAAAAGAACACTATATAGAGTACCCGAGCCCACCGGTAGTTAGCCACCATCTTCAGCAGGCTGAGAACTTCACCTACAACATGGTGGGATAAACCCTGAGTACTCAAATATACTCAGCTAGACTTACCCATCATAAACCAAAAATAAAGTGACACCAAGGATCATGCAAGGCTATATAAGTGGAGCTAGCTTGACACAATTTTGCATAAAAAGCCAATAATTAAGCTATACATTTTATAATTTGGTCAAGTTAATTATAGCTATTCATCTCTAGATTAGCAACTAACCTATGCCAAACATGTGGTATATCATTAGTGTCAGCACAATAATAACCATAGCCATTTATTATCTCGTTCTCAAAACCATTCCACTTGCCATTAACACTACGATAGAAGGAAGCTCAGTCAAGTTTCTCACTATCCGGGAGAGACGACGATTCAAATCAATTTCAACCAGCTGGGAATTTATTCCTAACACAAACCTAGACATACCTGCGCCAAGGTAGACTTAGGTCACCTTTGATACAACTCAGGTCCAATTCGTGGGTTCGATCAGCACCGCACAATCAGGGACACTACCGGATGCCAGGTCGATCAGGACTCTAACCTGCCCTTGGCCTCACACTGGCTCCCTACACATCCTTACTACCTCCAGTGTGTGCACTCTAACAGAATGAGGCCCAACCTAAGTTGAGCTACTCGGCTTCGCGGTCAGAATGAGTTATCCAGCTAGCTAAGTGAGAGGCATGCATTCAAAATGACCGAGGACCAACAACGATGCGGTCCGTAATCGGCGCAGATGGAATCACATGAGTCAACCTATAACATAGACTCCATCTGGCCTCGATTTACAACATCCCATGGTTCTTTTACACAATAGCAAATATAGCCAACCGTGGTTCAGTGTCCACCTATATCTCATAGGTGACAGAAAATCATCCGACTTCTACCGAGCATAGCATGGCTAAGTAGTTATTCGATCCTGGACCTACATAGGATTCAAGGTATATTTCTAGACAAGGTAGTTCTATGCATCAAGTGTTTCCAATCAACTCTTATAACCTAATGCATCAAACATAAAGGACTCAAGTGATATTTGTAAAAACATAGGAGGCTTAGAATGCTCTAGGGCTTGCCTGGGATCCAATACAAAGTCAGTTCAGTTAGCTTGCACTATCTTAGGGAACATCTTCCACTCTAGGCATGCACTCCAGGGGTCCTTCCATCTTTAGGATAGGTCCACCAACACCGTCTTCTGGTTCAACTCCATTATCACGTGCTTCACATCCACGCGTTATGCATCTAGCGTACCTAGATGAGATACAACAATGCAAGTGCATGAATGCGAAGAATGGTAACATGAGATGCATCATATAAAAGCATTCAAGACAAGTATAAGGTTACACCTCAAGACATATGCACTTAGAGAGCAAGTCATTTAACTAACTATCACTCAAGTCTAGCATAGGGGTAGCAAGCATAACAAGCATGGAACACCAGTTAACTCAAGTTAAACTATTACAAGCATTTAACAATCAAGAACTAATTAAGCCTAGCATCACATAAGAACTAGGGCTGCGGTGAACGACACCAACATAATTAAAGCTCTAGCAAAACATGCATCAAGATGATTTTGTGGCAACATGCATACATGACCATTTATTAGTTACGTGCTTGACCAACATTATATAACACATTTATAAGATACCTCAGGTAGATCAATTTAACTCTAGTAGTGTCATGAGCTAACACTAACAAGCATACAAAGCAATGCAAAGTGAAGCAAACAACTTTAGGTACATGCTCAGATTCTGGGCAGCAGCACAGCAGTCACTTGTTTCAACCATACCTAGTGTTCTAAGCATGAAAAAAGTATGATCCTAGACTTTCTGGAAATCTTAGGAAATTGTCTATAACTTTGTTATTCATACCAAATGCTAATTCATAGGTTAACATGATTAAATATGCCAATATTTTAGGTCTACACAAACAAGGACATAAAACTGACAGTAACTTCAAAGATGCATAACTGGAGTTTTAATCATCCAACAAACATGATTCTTAACTTTATAGAAAGATTATTAAGTTACTTATAACTTTCTTACTATTATCTTAAGATGATTATATAGATAACAAGGTTAAACAACCCAATGAAGACATCTCTATCTAGATTTAAACAGAACCTGTCATTCAACTTTGAACAGCAATAACTAGAGTTCTAGACCACCAAAAGCAGTGATCTTAGAAATTTTAGAAAGCTTAGGAAGAGCAATACAACTATACTATTATCACAAATACATGTTTACATGTTTAAATAAGCCAAACAATATAATCATTCAGATCTATTCAGAGCACATGCAAAAGCTGACAGCAAACTTGTAAAATCTATAAATCCTAAATCAGCAGGTCTAAAATCATGAAATTTTAGGATAAGCAAGATAGGGAAATTATCTACAATTTTTTTATTCAATATATCTACAGAAAACATCATTTGCATCATGAAAATATCACCACCACAGATACATGAAGCCATTTCCAGCAGAGATACAACTATATGCATTTACCATTTATGTTGTTAACAACTAACATTTTGTTGCTATATATGCAGCTTCATGCAACTCCTAACTATAACCAAGCAATCACATTACCTAGCACCAATTATTAGAAGTATTACATGGCATAAACACAAGCATCTACTAACAAACTTTCATTAGCTTTTCTATATATAAAAACCTATATATTAATTATAGGTGATGTTGCAAACATCTCATTTGGATCTCAAATTTTTATGAGAGATAGATGATGAAAAAATATGATTACTGTATAAATCTTACATGCTTAGGTATTATAGATTAATTATTACAAAAAAACAAATTGCTAATGCAAGAAAACATGTGAGAGCAAGATAAATCTAAAACACACTATTTTCTAAAAATGCATGGCCATATTATATGTTATTATGGTATCACAACATCATACAAAGGTAGAGGAACAACATTTTCCATTTTTACACCTTCATAAAGATTATAACTTATTTAAAACCATTTATCAAGCACTAAATAAGTTAAATCAATAACTCAACCATAATGCATACAATGAGCATGAAATTTTTACCACAGCACACATAGCATCAGTAGCCTACCATAAAATTTTCATAGCAATTGGAGGGCCACAACTTTATATATGAATTTATTTCTAGAAAACCCTAATTAACATAGATAAATAAAAACAGCAAAAACCTTCTACTAACACATATTATATTATGACTCCACTGCATAAATTTACTCTCAAGGATTCCAAAAAGTCTTCATTTGGTATTTTATGATTCTTCTACGAAGTATTATGATTTTCCAAAGTTTCAGCCATAAAAGAAAAACAAATTTGCACCGAGGACCCTGAACTTTCACGAAAATAGATTCCAGCAAAACGGTCCTTATAGTCCCTATTCACATGATTCATAGACTTTGCAGATAGGCCCTTCCCTTTCTTTGAATTCTTGCATGAGGTCCCCGACGCGACTTGGAGCAGAGGACGTCGGTTTCGCCATCGTGGGAGCGCACCGGCCGTAAGGGGTGGCGCTCAAGCACGCCTAGGCCAGCACGCACCCACAAACGCCCGTAGCTTGGCCAGCGGTGCCTGGTAGCATGTTGGTCATGGAAGTAGCCGGTCCGACAATGGCCATGCTGGCGATGGCAATGGCAAAGACAGCGAGCTCCACATGGATTCACCTAGACTTCTTGATTAGAAAGCGGAGGGCGAGGTGATGGATGCACCGAGAACGGCCGTGACCGAGATCTCAGTAGCCAACAATGGCGGCGTCCGCGCGCGGTCGGCTGTGGTAGCGACGAGGCGACGTGGCAGTGGCGATGGATGGCAACGAGTGTGGAGCTGGGGCATAGGGAGGCCGAGGGGTTGGAGAAAGTGGTGGAGGAGCTCTGCTTTGGCAACTGTCCATGGCACTTGTGCAGCAGCAGAAAGAGGAGAGTGAGAGACGGTAGAGAGAGCGAGAGCAAGTGGGAGGGGCAGGAAATGAGTGAGGGGGGCGGAGAGAGGCTCGGGTGCTCCATATCGAGGCAAGGAGAGGGCAGGGCACGTGGCAATGGAGGTGGGGCATTCAACTCGTGCATGGCAACCACGCGTCCACAACATTGAGCAGGTTACGAGCGTCGGAGTGCCCGACTTTGGGTCCAAAATTCAGCATATTTAGCTTGGATTCGGATCCTATCGCCTAAAACAAAGTTGTTGCTCTCTTGATGGTCTACATGTTTGCCTAAGTGTCCATAGTTGTTAGGGCTCTGGATCAGTGGGTAATTAGGCCCTAAGTAGACACTATTAGTGGTTAAAACGAGATTAAGTTTTGCTCGGTTGAATCCCAATTTAACTGGTCAAACTTGCTCAATCTGAGTCCAAATTTTTCTGAGGTCTTCTCAAATGAATTATTTCCAACTTTTATTTTGGGATCGAGTCAAATTGCTTGACAAAATCATGAGAACATGGCATGCCAACCTAATGACTTCGGTTGACATCTCCATGACTTAGAATTATTTCTTGGGCTAAAAAACAGCAGCTGATTCAAACTTGAGGCCACTATTTGACTTGCTTCCAAGCTGATTTAGGGCTGGGTCCAAAAACAAAGTTTGCTGTGCATAACTTAAACTTCAACTTCTGTTAAAGTTAAAACTTCATATCTGGTCCCAAAATTATAGTTTCATCTTGGTCAAAGCAGCATCACAATAAACCCTAAATTAGAGTTTTAGACCGATTGAGGCATTTTCTTGACATTTTCTCAACATGAACCCTTCATGACTTTTGTTCATGAGTTGAATTAGAACTGTTTGAGCAATGTTGAAAGGTTTGGTCGACATCCCATGTTTCCATTTGCTTAATGAAGCAATTTAAGCAAAATGTAACTTATCATTTCATGTGACTTTTTGATTCCAAACTTTATGAAACTTTTCCAATGCTCAAGAGAGCTTGATCCTGAGGTGATACACAGGAAAGAGGCATGTTTACCATTACTTAAGCATATATATGAAAAGGGGTCAACATGTGAGCAAAGGTGTGCTGTCTAAGCCTAAGTTGGGACTCATTCTTAGAGAGTTGATCTCAACACCTTTGTCACCACTTACAAGTTTGAACTAGAGCTCTTGATTACCACCTAACATGTCATGTTTAATCTCAAACCCACTGCTTAACTGGTGACAAATACCTAGGGTGTTACAAAGGTTCGGTTGTCTCATCTTGTTAGGATTGTGTGTGAGACATCACTGCTAACCGGATCTTCAGGAATCAGTAAGATAAGGCAGGCACCCCACTACTATAAACCCTATTTTGGATACTTATGCAGTTTCATTATGAGTTATGCATTACATATAGTTTGATTATTAATCTTGCTCACTCTACACTTAGAGTCACTCATTAATCTGTTAGAAGCCTCTCATCTAAACAATGGGAATGGAAACGCTTAATTGCTTATTGCTTAGTTACCTAGCAACAGTAGAAGTCGAGTATGAGAAGGGAACTGTTTCTCGTGTGTGTAGAATGCTACACTGGGATAAATTAATCACTAAAAGCAATGACGGTACAACTTGACTTACTTCACTAATCTGGCTAAGGCACAATAACACCAAAGGTTATAAACTAGCAAGGAGGTGGCGTCGGTCGGGAATGTCCAGGACATTGACCTGGCACTAGTCAAACCTTTCATCGGACACTCAGCTAGATTAGGTAAAGGTTGGGGAACGTGAGGCAACCCTTAATCGAATACGGGCATGGTGGTTAGTCCCGTTTTCTGTGTGTGTACAGTTGTACACCTCTACAGAGTTTCAAAAGCCTGAAGTCCCTCGGGACAGAATCATTCGGTTGTTCCTACTTTCTATACCCATGGTACCATAATGACAAAACATGATGATATGGCTTATATGTGTTTAATATCCCTATGGATATCGCTCTTGATTATACTAATTCTTTAAATGGATCATAGCATGTTATCTAAGAAACGCCATGCACCTTTTTTGCAAATATACAAATGCCTGATAAATTACCTGTGCATCCACCAAATATCTATATGTTGGAATTAAGTCCTGTGAGTATGAAATGTACTCACAGCATTGCCGTTAAGTTATTTTGTAGGTTGTTGAGGTTTTCCTCCAAGACTACCTCTGACAAGTGCGATGGTCAGTAGACCTTAGAAGTTCTCCAAGATGAGCTACATGTAATCCGATGTGTAGAAGAGTGGAATGAGGTGTAACCTAGGTAGAGGGCAATAGTAGATAGAAAGGCACCATTAGTAGTAATTTCTTATCTTAATCTTATGTTATCGTCAGCAATTTTTCAACTTAAGTGTTGGAGACTTAAGCGTGTAATTGATTGAGTTGTTCGGTATGCCTTGCATCAAGAATGTGTGTGTAACTCAATGCAAAGATCCTGAAGAGGAGTTGCTATGTGCGCTCCTGGAGGCCTTGTGGTGGTAGTTTAGCGACGACCCTCGATAGGACGGGTATTGGAGCAGTTGATTGACTTACACCTACAGTCTCATACAACGCATCGCTCAACCCACTCGATGTGCACTTGAGCTTTCGACTTTAAAATTTTGCTCTATGCTTTAGGCAAACCTCAAGTTATCTTAACTCTCTCTTGTGGTAGAACCGCCCAAGTTATATGGCCCACATGTGCCTGTCATTGTCCTTCAGACTTCTGACTGCTGCACATGGGAGCCAGACAACTCTGGTAGTCTATCGGGTATCCTCGGGGAACCTTGAATCATCCACATTTATTCTCTCGAGCAGGATCCATTACAGAAATCATTATAGTATTACAACAGTTGTACAAATATACAAATATATTACATCAGAGTAAGTGGCGGTGGTCCTACAATACCATAAGTTTACAAACCAGTCATTAAGTTATTATAAACCAAAAGTTTTAGCCATTCAGGCAGTGGGGTAGCAAAACAGGTACAACTTATACTACAATCAAAAGAATCTCAACCTGCCCAAGGGTGCACAACAACAACAGCTCTACTGCTGGCACTCCTCCTGCTAAACCATCATGCAGCAGGGCAAAAGACTAGCTGCTCATAAGGCTCACCTACAACAAGGGTTTTGAAGCGACCTGATTTTCGTGAAGGGAAATCCACAGAGTCGAAGTGTAATAAGACTGTTGTAGATCATATTACCCAAATTTTAGTTGAATATCACATCCATACAACGGTAATATCAGAGTACAAATAGTGCAGAATTACATAAATTATTACATCGCCGCATTGGCGGAATCAAAAGTAGCATTCATTCAGAACAGCTTGAAGATAAGATCGCCAAACTTGAGCATAGGAACGGACCCCTTAACCGTCAAACTCCTCGGAGCTATACTCCTCAGCAGAACCTGTGTGCCAAAATTTATCAGTACAATTTGTACTGGCCACTCCCACCCTATGAGCATTGCTTTGTGGAAATTGGATACAAGTTGGATATAATCGAAAGGAACCTATAAGGCTGGGGTTTCCTATGTATTAGCATTTCAAGTATATAATAACAGTTTGTCAAGTTTTAACACCATTCCCACACCCATTCCACCCCATTTCCGTCCAGAGCTAGGTTTCGATCCTGGGATCGATTTACCACCATCTCCACACCATCACCACACAACCATACCATCGCTCAGTCGACAGGCCAACTCCCTCTCGGCACTGTCTCAAGGCCCGTAGCCCCTGGCTACGTCCGAACACTCACTCCCAGGGGGAGAAAAGAAGGACTCATCTCACTATCTAGTTTAAGCGAAACCCAGGAAAGGTCCATAGCCGACAAGTCGGCATATGTCTCGATCGGTCAACCATACACTCTGTAGAGGTTTTACATAACCACAAGATCCGCCTTCCTCGCTGACCATCGTCAACTAGGTTGATTCCGGCCGCTTGCTAGCCTAGGATAATGCCACTCTACCATTCAGCCCTGGTACACCCCAAGTCTAGTCTGGGGTGGCTGAAACTGTGAGTCATGAGCCGGGTCCACAAGGTCTCCATGAAGTCTCGGAAGGGTGTGGGGGAAATCCTCCATGCCCCATACCTCCTTACACTGTCCGCTATCAACCTAGCAGTAGTGGCAATATCCTACCAAGTAGTCTGGCCATCCCGCACCATATAGGGCGAGTGGTACGTAAGGCTTCCCGGTGAATCTGAGTACTAGTAAGTCCTTAGGGATGACCAAGCCAGAATGTCTTCATTAGGGTTTCCATTTATCGTGCCACCACAGCACCTCCACCCTAGGCTCCTCCCATCACAGGTTCACACCCAGGGCCACCTCATATACCATTTACCCACCACAGGTATCCATTCCAGGGGTGCCCAGGTAGCACCCCATGGCAAGACTTGCCCCAGGATCGTCATATACTCCAACTTGGTCGACACAACCCTCACCCTCCACGCACCCAAGTCACACACGCAGCACTCTCCCCATAGTCCAGATAACACCAGTTTTCCACCATGCATCAATGTAGTATAAGCGTAGTAGAAGTATTAAGCAATGAAATATAGCAACAACGTGTGTCTAGCCTAACAGCAGGGTGAGCAGGGGTAAGGTTGCGTCAAGGTAAAGGCCATCAAGAAAGCATACTACCATGCAAGTCCTATCATAGTGTGATCATAACAATAAAGTAAAGCTCTAGCATTTCTATTTTAGCCATGCGTAATAGGTGCTACGAGATTGGGTGGGATGTGGCACCTTTAGTGTAGTCGTCTCCGTACTCCTCACGGTACTCACGATCCTCGTCCATCCGGTTCTCCTCCGAGTCTGCAAACGATCGCATTATAGTCGCGTTAGCGACGTCTATAGAATAGCACAAAGAAGCAATAAAAATTCAAAAGAGCCAAATGCACTCAAACATGGGTTCATTGCGTAGAGCTTGATTTTAGATGAATTTTGGTCCTGTTTTCATATTTTTCTGAGGTCATATGAATTAGTTATGAATTTCCGAAGTTTAAATCATTTCTAAAAATGGAAAAGGCTAAATTAATCCTAGGATGACACGTGTCACGCTGTGACTGGTCCACGTGGCATGCTGACGTCAGCGTGATGTCAGCATGACGTCATCGGCTCGGCTCTGAGCTGACAAGTGGGGGTCCTGCTGATGTCAGCATGACGTCATCAACGTCATTAGTTCCGACAGGTGGGTCCAGGGGCTCTTGGGTTACTGACATGTGGGTCCGACCAAAGTCAACAGTGGGTCAACGGTCAACGGGTTAGGGTCACTAACGTGTGGGGCCACGGCTACTGATGTTAGTAGCGGATGTCATCGTGACGTCAGCATGATGTCACCCCGGCTGTGTTGGCTTCTGACGTGTGGGTCCCTCATGACGTCAGCATGACGTCACCATCTGACATGTGGGTCCAGAGTGTCTGTGCCACTGACATGTGGGGCCAGGTCAATAGTCAATGTTGACCAGTCAACGATCAACATGGACTGGGTCCGAACTGGGCCGGTTGGGCATGGATATGGGCTGGATTTGGGCCGGGCTGGCCCGGACACGTGGCAAGCTGTGGTGCTGCCACGTCGTAGCCATGGGCTCCCACTGGGCTTTGTCTACCATGCGGCCCACACTGTGTGGCTCATGGTGGACTCAGGTTCACGGTCCATGGACCGTTGGCAGGTCTACGGTGGACCGAGTCCACCCTCTTTCCCTTTTGGCTTGGCTCACGTGCACCGACAGCAGGCCGGGGTGCTATGATCGGCTAACAGGGTCTCGGGCTATGCGGCTACCCTCTAGGCGTCCTGGTGGTGCTACGGTAGTGTCCTAGTCTGGTGAGGCGGTCAGGTGCGCAAGTGGTGGCCGCGCCATGATGGCGGCGTCGGGAGCGCGGCGTGTGCGAGCTCTGCTACGGCGTCCAGGGGCTAGGAGGGGTCTTAGCAGCGAGGGCTCACCGTTGGTGTTGAAGGCGATCGGATGGCTATGCAATGGAGGGTCGTGGCCATGAAGACGGAGGCAGTGCAGTGCCGACCTGCGACCGTGATGAAGATGACGGCGTCGTCCTTGGCTCCGACGACTTCGGCAGCATGTGGGTGGCTATGTTCCTCCCCTCTCGAACTCCTTCTCGGCCCTCTTCTCTCGGTGTGGTGCGGGCTGCTGGGCCACCAAGCGGCGGCGGTGGCTGAGGGAGGGGCTAAGGCTCCGGGCGTGGCTTTATAGCCGAGCACCATGCCTCCAATGGCGATCGGCATCGTGCGATGGAAAGGCGTGGGATGCATCCGATGGTGGCGCGAGGTTGCGTGAGCGCGGCGCAAGGGGAACAAGGCCATGCCCCGGGCGTGACCCCCTGGCCCGCTCCTGCCAGCGCTGTCGGCCTTCGGTCGCGCGGGCAGTTGAGGCGTGGGCGTGGAGAAGATGAACAGGAAAGCTGACAGGTGGGGTCTAGTGGCAGCAGCAGCAAGGGGAGCGGGGAGGCGCGCGGGCGTGGGCGACGCGCTAGGCCGCAAGCTGGGCTGGCCGCGCGAGTTGGGCCAGCCTGCTGCTGCACGCGCTAGCGGGGCTGGCCGGCTGCTGGGCGCTGGCGGGCCGAGCAGGCCGAGCCTGCTATGGGCCTTCTTTCCTTCTTTTCCTTTTTCTATTTTATTTTTCTTCTCCTTTGTTTGAATTCAAATTTGGTTTGAAATTTGAATTCCAAATTGGTGCACCTTATTCATTGGAGTTTTTAGATATGAGGCCCACAACATTCTTTTATATGTGTATATGAGGAATTTATTTAGCTATTTTGTATAACAAAAATTAGGTGTAGTTTTGTTATACAAAAATGGAAATAGTTTTCTCTTTAAACATTTATTCTTTGGTTGAGTAATAATTACTTTATGGTGTATTTCTTTAAAGGAGTTGTTAGGCATTACATAGAACAGACAAAAATCCAAATCACCATTTTAGTTAACAATGTATGCTATATTTCATTTGTTAGTATTTAAATAAACAAGATAACAAATGACATGCCATGCTCATGAAATTGTCTAGTTGGGTTACTTCTAATGCAACACTTAGGGTTGGCTCCTATAATGTCACTCATCATCACATGGGGTTTTGAAGAAAAAAATTTTGTAGTTGTGATTTTTGGTGTGTGGATTTTTGGGTTGTTACAGTCCTACCCCCTTAACAGAATCTTGTCCCCGAGATTATAGCATAACGTACTCTTCGAAGAGGTAAGGATATCGTAGCTGGAGGTCAGACTCTTTCTCCCATGTTGCTTCTCTCTTAGTGTGATTGCTCCATTGGATCTTGCACATAGGAATAGTCTTGCTTCGGGTCTCTTTGGTATCTCTGCCCAGAATTCTGATAGGATGTTCTTTATACTCAAGTGTATCTTGAATGTCAAGTGTATCAGTTGGAACTACTTCATCGGGCACTCTCAAACACTTGCGTAGCTATGAGACATGGAATACGGGATGTACACCCGCCAATTCCTCAGGTAGCTCAAGTTTGTAGGCGAGCTTTCCAATCCTCTTGCAAATCTTGTATGGGCCAACAAATCTAGGGGCAAGCTTTCCTTTCACATGGAATCTGATAGTCCCACGTAGCGGGGGTACCTTGAGATAGACGAAGTTTCCCACATTGAACTCAAGTTCTCTTCTCCTTTTATCAGCATAGCTATTGTATCGACTTTGAGCAATCCTCAAATTCTCCTTCACTTGAGCAACTCCTTCTTCTAGATCTTGAATCTTAGCGGAATCAAAGAACAATCTTTCACCCAGTTGAGACCACATCAAAGGTGTCTTACAAGGTCTGCCATACAAAGCTTCGAACGGTGACATCTTGATACTGGCTTGGTAGTTGTTTTTGTAAGAGAACTCTGCATAGGGTAAGCATTTCTCCCAATCAGAGCCATAATTCAGTACATTAGCACGAAGCATGTCTTCTAAAATCTGATTTACTCATTCTGTCTGTCCATCTGTCTGTGGGTGGTAAGCGGTACTGAAATCAAGTTTGGTTCCAATGGACTTGTGCAGAGCTTCCCAGAATTGGGACATAAACTGAGGACCACGATCAGATACAATACTAGAGGGAGCTCCATGCAGTCTAAGGATATGCTCAACATATAAATCTGCTAATTTTTCAGCATTGGTCTTGGTCTTAACTGGTACAAAGTGAGCAATCTTGGTCCAACGATCAACAATCACCCAGATGGAATCATGTGAACGGGGCAATCTAACTATGAAATCCATGGATATGCTCTCCCATTTCCACTCGGGAACATCAAGAGGCTTCAGCAATCCTACAGGCCTTTGATGTTCAGCCTTCACTCTATTACAGGTGTCACATCGTGCCACATGTCCTGCAATGTCCGTCTTCATGCCTTTCCACCAAAAGTGTTTCTTCAAGTCTTGATACATTTTTGAACCTCCAGGGTGAATACAGTACTTAGAATCATGGGCTTCAGACAGAATTTCCTCTCGTAGGGCTGGATCAGAAGGTACACAGATTCTGTCTTTGAACCAGATGGTTCCTTGTTCATCTTCATGGTGGCTAGTCTTGTAGCCTAGTTTCATCAGACCACGGAGATATTCGATCTCTTCACAATTTTTCTGAGCTTGACGGATGCGATTTGTGAGATCATACTGTATGCGGAGTTCATTCAACAAGCCATGTAGTAGTATTTCTAGTTGGAAACCATCAATCTCCTCCTTGAGCTCAGGTGGTACGGATTCAGTGATCAAGGTGTTACAGTAACTCTTGCGACTGAGAGCATCTGCGACTACATTAGCTTTTCCCGGATGATAATGAATTTCTAGGTCATAGTCCTTAATCAACTCCAGCCATCGGCGTTGCCTCATATTCAAATCTTCTTAAGTGAAAAAGTACTTCAAGCTCTTGTGATCGGTGTAGATATCACACTTGTTGCCTATCAAGTAGTGTCTCCAGATCTTTAAAGCATGCACAACTGCTGCTAACTCAAGATCATGAGTAGGGTAACAGTTCTCGTGTTCTTTCAGCTGTCAAGACGCATAAGCTATCACTCTTCCTCCTTGCATCAATACACAGCCAAGTCCTTGGCGGGATGCATCACAATAGACCATGAAATCTTTGCTGATATCAAGCAATGCTAGCACAGGAGTTGTGGTAAGCTTCTGTTTCAATTCTTGGAAGCTTCGCTTGCACTCGGGTGTCCATTCAAACTCCTTAGTCTTCTTCAGAAGGTTGGTCATCGGATGAGCTATCTTGGAAAAGTTCTCGATGAATCGGCGATAATATCCAGCCAATCCCAAGAAACTTCTGACTTTTGTCACATTACGGGGTTGTTCCCATTCTTTCACAGCCTCAATCTTAGCTGGGTCAACTGCAACACCTTCAGCTGATAGTACATGGCCAAGGAAGGCAACTTCCTATAGCCAAAACTCACATTTACTGAACTTTGCGTAGAGCTGATGTTGGGCTAGTTTCTCAAGTATAGTTCTCAGATGATGTTCGTGTTCTTCAACGGTGGGTGAATAGACAAGGATGTCATCAATGAATACTACCACGAACTTATCCAGATCATCCATGAAAACCTTATTCATCATGTTCATGAAGTATGCGGGAGCATTCATGAGTCCAAAGGATACCACAGTGAACTCAAACTGCCCATACCTAGTCACGAAAGCTGTCTTCGGGATGTCACTCTCTCGAATCTTCATCTGATGATAGCCAGATCTGAGATCAATCTTAGAGAAATACTTGGCACCTCGAAGCTGATCAAGTAAATCATCGATCCTTGGCAAGGGGTACTTGTTCTTGATGGTGACTGCGTCCAAGTTCCGGTAATCAATGCACATTCTCATTGAGCCACCCTTCTTCTTAACAAACAGAACAGGGGATCCCTAGGGTGAAGCACTGGGTCTGATATATCCCTTCGAGATGAGCTCATCAAGCTATTTCTTGAGCTTGGCCAGTTCATCAACTGACATGCGATAGGGTCTCTTGGCAATGGGTCCTGTTCCCGGCAAAAGATCTATGATGAACTCTACATCACGGTCTAGTGGCATAGCCGGTAATTCTTTAGGGAATACATCAGTATAGTCTCTGACCACAGGCACATCATGAACTGTCTTTTCCTCTTTTTGTGATTCTAAACTTGCTTTAAGGGCACATAGGATAGAGGTGGACTTTTTGGACTAGGGTTCACATCTAATGACTTGGCCTGATGGGTGGGTCACTTGGACGTATCTAGGTGAACATGATATGATGCCTCGGTGAATGGTTAACCAATCCATGCCTAAGATGACATCTAGGTTAGTGGAAGGTAACAGGGTTAGGTCAGCTTTAATGGTAAGACCCTCAATGGTAAGACTCACTCCCTTACAGATGTGGGTGCATTTTAGGTCTCCTAAAGGTGAGCTGGTGATGATAGGCTTTTCACGTGGGGTTACAGGCAGGTCATGCTCTCGTGCAAACTTGGATGATAAGTAAGAACAAGTTGCTCTAGAGTCAAATAGAACTAATGCAGTATTGCCATTAACTAAAAACATACCGTACACAAACGTCAGGGGCAGCCTGTGCTTCCTCGACATCTAGATGGTTGAGACGTCCACGGGTAGCAGATCCTTTGAACTAAGACTTCTGAGCAGCTGAGTTCTGAGGGCATTCAGCGGCTTTGTGACCCAGTTGGCCACAAGCAAAGCAGGTGAAAGGCGCACCCCCTATAGGGGTTGGCGCGGGTGCCTTCCAGTTTCCAGTGCTTGGTGCGGAGCGGTTCTATGCTGGGCGTTCATTCACAGAGCGGGAACGGTTGAATCGGTCCTGAGTGTTGCGGTCCTAAGCATAATGGTCCCGGGTATAACGATCCTAAGCAGGGCGGGAGTATTTGGTGGTGTAGCCTCCACTACCCCTACTAGATCCAGGGTTGTCATCCCTGTTGTGGCGTTAGCGTTCCCTAGAGGGTGCATCTCTGTAGAACCTCTTGCGATCACGGCCACAGAAGGACTCCTCAGGCTTACGCTTCCTCTCCCTGTACTCTTGTCTAGCTTCAGCATAGTCCTTCTCAATCTGGATGCAGCGATCCACCAGAGCACGCAACGTGTTACTCTCAATACCGCCAAACTTCAGCTTGATGTGCGGGTTAAGTCCCTTGCAGTAATAGTACAACTTCTCCTTCTCAGAGTTCACAACATAGGAAGGTGCATAGCGTAGAAGGTTGGTGAAACGAGTAGTGTACTCGGTCACCTTATCCTTTCCCATCTTGATGTTGCGGAACTCCTTGGCTTTGGCCTCCATGATACCCTTGGGAATGTGATACTCAGTGAATGCTTCAGCAAACTCATCCCACAAGATGTTGGTAGGATCCTCATGAGAATCACTGAAACTGTCCCACCAGGCGCGTGCTACACCTGTGAGCTGGTGTGTGGCAGCTCCAACACACTCATCGTTGGTGAAAGTGGTGAGATCAAGCTTCTTCTCCATCTCCTTGAGCCAGTCATCGGCCACAAGCAGGTCAGGGTCGGTGACATCATAGGTAGGTGGCCTTAGCTTCAGAAATCCTTCTAGCTTCCTTTGGAAGTCATTCTGCTGACCTCCCTGGCAACGGTTTGCTCCATCAACGAGGGCTGCAAGAAGCTGGGTCTGCTGCGCCATCACTTCTGCCAGGTTCGGTGGTGGTGGTGGCAGAATGTTCTCCTCAATAGGCGGAGGGGTATTCTCTAGGTTGAAGGGTATCCCTCCACATCCACGGCCACGGTTGTTGCCACCACGGCCCCCGTTGGGTTTGGCTGGTTCGGGGATGGGCGCACATCCACGGTTCATTAGGCGAACAGATCGGCGGTTCGGCATCTGCAACACGGATCATAGGAATTTTAGTGCTTGTGCCATAAGTGCTTATAATTCAATATGATTACATAATTTTGAGGATTTAAAGAAAAACATTTATACTATCCAACACTCATTACAAAGAAGCAATAAGATCCATAAGATGCAATAAGATCCAAAAACATTCATTACATGGGTTTTATTACATAGCATCATCTCCAGTAGCTACACTTGAAGATGTGCGAGAATTGTACTATGCATAGTGTCTCATAATACATCTCATAAGGGGTACATCATGGGGTACAACTTATGGAAGCCACTGACATGACTCATGACCACGCAGGGTCATCTACTCTTACTCATACACCGCAGCTGGGATACGACTGTTCTCGATCTCGATCACCTCGTCAGACTTGTGAAGTCGGGACACGTACTTCAAGGCCTCGGCGAGCACCTCAGTAGGCTTGGCTCCAAGTAGGGTAGGGCAGGCGTCTAGGTTGAGGTGAGTTGGGGCTAACTCAAACTCCTCTATCCTCGGCTTCGTCTTGCTACGAATCTCCTTAGGTAGCTGATCCCACATACCCTTCATCTCCCTGAGGCACTTCTTGTCAGACTTCTGCCAAGCCTGCCAAGTCCTCTCACACTTGTCCTGTAGGTACTCATTCTATCTGAGTGCCTCGATCAGGTGACCCTGGTTGCGAACGACCTTCTTCCTAAACTCCTCTAGCTCCTGGGTCATGGTCTTGTTCCGGGATTGGATTTTCAGCATATCAATCCCCTTGGACCTCTCTCTGTCTCCTCTGCGGTTGAACTCGGCCTTCTTGTCATCCAACTCTCTCTGCAACTCCAAGACCTTGCTGTCAAGGTAGCAGTTCCTATTGCCTAGGTCTGCTGCTTTGTCTTGTAAGTCAGCGACCTCGGCTCTGTGGACTTCTTCATGATGGTTGAGCTCGTCCTGTAGCTTGGCAACTGTCTCGAGCAGACTAGATTGCTCCTGTGCTCCCTGTGAGTCTCACTTCTAGCACTCCCACAGAAGAGCCCGATCCTGACGTCTCTTCTGCTCAAGCTGGGTCACGTACCTATCCTGCTCTAGTAGGTGGATAGCTGAGACACGAAGGCATCTGTCCTCCTCTGCAAAGATAACTCTACCGGCTGCGAAACTCTGCTCACTAGGGGTAAGGCTGAGGTCGAGGGCCTGGGGAAGTAGATGGAACTCTGTCATCTTCAGGTGCTCGTAGTGGTCCCTCATCACTCTGTGAAGTGCCTTGTGTGAGACAGCTCGCAGTCCCTCCTCAACTATGTCCTCTATAGTCAACTCGGTGAAAGCTAGGACAGAAGGTAAGGTAGTCCTAGCTGGGAACTCGACTGAGGTGACAACTGGTCCTTCGATTCCTCCTTCCTAAGCTGACTTCCCAGTACAGGTGACCTTAACAAGCTTGTTAGGGACTCCTAACGTGACGAGAACTCGGCAGAGGGTCTGTGCAAATCCCCCGAGCTCACGTAGGTCGAAGGTAAGCTTGGCGTGGTCCAGAGGTAGCGATCCTAGAGGCGGCCATTCGACGTTCGTTGCCATCTGCATGTTTTAAGGAATCAGGTGTTAGCAGGTCAATAAATAGATAAGCCTTGCATAAATGTAAATGCAGGGTCGGTATATAACCGAAAGAAGGGTTGTTCACGTCCTATTCTATCGTCCATTTCCAAGGGTTTCATCCTATGGTCAAGTATGGCTCTGATACTAACTGAAGCGACCTGATTTCCACGAAGGGAAATCCACAGAGTCAAAGTGTAATAAGACCATTGTAGATCATATTACCCAAATTCCAGTTGAATATCACATCCATACAATGGTAACATCAGAGTACAAATAGTGCGAAATTACATAAATTATTACATCGCCGCATTGGCGGAATCAAAAGTAGCATTCATTCAGAATAGCTTGAAGATATGATCACCAAACTTGAGCGTAGGAATGGACCCCTTAACCGTTAAACTCCTCGGAGCTATACTCCTCAGCATAACCTGTGTGCCAAAATTTATCAGTATGATTTGTACTGGCCACTCCCACCCTATGAGCATTGCTTTGTGGAAATTGGATGCAAGTTGGATATAATCGAAAGGAACCTATAAGGCTGGGGTTTCCTATGTATTAGCATTTCAAGTATATAATAACAGTTGGTCAAGTTTTAACACCATTCCCACACCCATTCCACCCCATTTCCATCTAGAGCCAGGTTTCAATCCTAGGATCGATTTACCACCATCTCCACACCATCACCACACAACCATACCATCGCTCAGTCAACAGGCCAACTCCCTCTCGGCACTGTCTCAAGGCCCGTAGCCCCTGGCTATGTCTGAACACTCACTCCCAGCGGAGAAAAAGAAGGACTCATCTCACTATCTAGTTTAAGCGAAACCCAGGAAAGGTCCATAGCCAACAAGTCGGCATATGTATCGATCGATCAACCATACACTCTGCAGAGGTTTTACATAACCACAAGATCCGCCTTCCTCACTGACCGTCGTCAACTGGGCTGATTCCGGCCGCTTGCTAGCCTAGGATAATGCCACTCTACCATTCAGCCCTGGTACACCCCAAGTCTAGTCTGGGGTGGCTGAAACTGTGAGTCATGAGCCAGGTCCACAAGGTCTCCATGAAGTCTTGGAAGGGTGTGGGGGAAATCCTCTGCGCCCCGTACCTCCTTACACTGTCCGCTATCAACCTAGCAGTAGTGGCAATATTCTATCAAGTAGTCCGGCCGTCCCGCACCATATAGGGCGAGTGGTACGTAAGGCTTCCCGATGAATCTGAGTACTAGTAAGTCCTTAGGGATGACCAAGCCCAAAATGTCTTCATCAGGGTTTCCATTTACCGTGCCACCACAACACCTCCACCCTGGGCTCCTCCCATCACAGGTTCACACCCAGGGCCACCTCATATACCATTTACCCACCACAGGTATCCATTCTAGGGGTGCCCAGGTAGCACCCCATGGCAAGACTTGCCCCAGGCTCGTCATATACTCCAACTTGGTCGACACAACCCTCACCCTCCACGCACCCAAGTCACACACGCAGCACTCTCCCCATAGTCCATATAACACCAGTTTTCCACCATGCATCAATGTAGTATAAGCGTAGTAGAAGTATTAAGCAATGAAATATAGCAGCAACGTGTGTCTAGCCTAACAGCAGGGTGAGCAGGGGTAAGGTTGCGTCAAGGTAAAGGCCATTAAGAAAGCATACTACCATGCAAGTGCTATCATAGTGTGATCATAACAATAAAGTAAAGCTCTAGCATTTCTATTTTAGCCATGCGTAATAGGTGCTACGAGATTGGGTGGGATGTGGCACCTTCAGTGTAGTCGTCTCCGTACTCCTCACGGTACTCACGATCCTCGTCCATCCGGTTCTCCTCCGAGTCTGCAAACGATCGCATTATAGTCGCATTAGCGACGTCTATAGAATAGCACAAAGAAGCAATGAAAATTCAAAAAGAGCCAAATGCACTCAAACATGAGTTCATTGCGTAGAGCTTGATTTTAGATGAATTTTGGTCCTAGTTTTGTATTTTTCTGAGGTCATATGAATTAGTTATGAATTTCCAAAGTTTAAATCATTTCTGAAAATGGAAAAGGTTGAATTAATCCTGGGCTGACACGTGTCACGCTGTGACTGGTCCATGTGGCATGCTGAGGTCAGCATGATGTCATCGGCTCGGCTCTGAGCTGACAAGTGGGGGGTCCTGCAGACGTAAGCATGACGTCATCAACGTCATCAGTTCCGACAGGTGGGTCCAGGGGCTCTTGGGTCACTGACATGTGGGTCCGACCAAAGTCAACGGTGGGTCAACGGTCAACGGGTCAGGGTCACTGACGTGTGGGGCCACGGCTACTGACGTCAGCAGCTGATGTCATCGTGACGTCAGCATGACGTCACCCCGGCTGTGTTGGCTTCTGACGTGTGGGTCCCTCGTGACGTCAGGATGACATCACCATCTGACATGTGGGTCTAGAGTGTTTGTGCCACTGACATGTGGGGCCAGGTCAACAGTCAACATTGACCGGGTCCGAACTGGGCCAGTTGGGCCTAGATATGGGCTGGATTTGGGCCGGGCCGGCCCAGACACGTGGCAAGCTGTGGCGCTGCCACATCGTAGCCTTGGGCTCCCACTAGGCTTCGTCTACCATGCGGGCCACACTGTGTGGCTCACGGTGGACTCAGGTTCACGGTCCATGGACCATTGGTAGGTCTACGGTGGACCAAGTCCACCCTCTTTCCCTTTTGTCTTGGCTCACGTGCACCGAGAGTAGGCATGTGCGGTCGGCGAGAGGAGGCCTCTGCTTCCGTCCCCAGCGTGCTCCCACCGGTCACCGGTGTGATTCTACGGTGGCGCTGGCATCTAATTAAGGTGGGGGAAAGCTTCCCTAGGCCATGGCAAACACGATGGTGGTGTCTGCGTGGCGGTCGGGGCTCTCTAGGGCGTTGGCCACGGCGGTCGGCGGCTTGGTCGTGGCGGTGCTCGCCGGCGGGGCAGCTAGGGGCCGTTCCAAGGGTCTTGGTGCCCTGTTCCCTTTCATACGGCCAGCGAGCGACCGGGACAAGTGACGACGATGACCAAAAGATGTGGCGGAGTCTGCGCGCGGTGATGGTGCATGGCGGAGCTCCGACCGAGGTTCGGTGCTCGTGGCTAGGGTGCTGTGATCGGCTAACAGGGTCTCGGGCTACGCGGCTACCCTCTAGGCATCCTGGTGGTGCTACGATGGTGTCCTAGTCCGGTGAGGCGGTCGGGTGCGCAAGCGGTGGCCGCGCCATGATGGCGGCGTCGGGAGCATGGCGTGTGCGTGCTCTGCTATGGCGTACAGGGGCTAGGAGGGGTCTTAGCAGCGAGGGCTCACCGTTGGTGTCGAAGGCGATCGGATGGCGGTGTAGTGGAGGGTCGTGGCCATGAAGACGGAGGTAGTGCAGTGCTGACCTGCAACCGTGATGAAGACAACAGCGTCGTCCTCGGCTCTGATGACTTCGACGGCACGTGGGTGGCTTCGTTCCTCCCCTCCCGAACTCCTTCTTGGCCCTCTTCTCTCGGTGTGGTGCGGGCTGCTGGGCCACCAAGCGGCGGCGGTGGCTGAGGGAGGGGCTAAGGCTCTGGGCATGGCTTTATAGCCAAGCACCATGCCTCCAATGGCGATAGACATCGTGCGGTGGAAAGGCGTGGGATGCATCCGACGGCGGCGCGAGGTTGCATGAGCGCGACACAAGGGGAACAAGGCCATGCCCTGGCCGTGACCCCCTGGCCCGCTCCTGCCAGCGCTGTCGGCCTCCCGCCGTGCGGGCAGTTGAGGCGTGGGCATGGAGAAGATGAACAGGAAAGCTGACAGGTGGGGTCTAGTGGCAGCGGCAGCAAGGGGAGCGGGGAGGCGCATGGGCGTGGGCGACGCGCTGGGCCGCAAGCTAGGCTGGCCGCGTGAGTTGGGCCGGCCTCCTGCTGCGCACGCTAGCGGGGCTGGCCGACTGCTGCGTGCTGGCGGGCCGAGCAGGCTGAGCCTGCTATGGGCCTTCTTTCCTTCTTTTCCTTTTTCTGTTTTATTTTTCTTCTCCTTTGTTTGAATTCAAATTTGGTTTGAAATTTGAATTCCAAATTGGTGCACCTTATTCATTGGAGTTTTTAGATATGAGGCCCACAACATTCTTTTATATGTGTATATTAGGAATTTATTTAGCTATTTTGTATAACAAAAATTAGGTGTAGTTTTGTTATACAAAAATGGAAATTGTTTTCTCTTTAAACATTTATTCTTTGGTCGAGTAATAATTACTTTATGGTGTATTTCTTTAAAGGAGTTGTTAGGCATTACATAGAACAGACAAAAATCCAAATCACCATTTTAGTTAACAATGTATGCTATATTTCATTTGTCAGTATTTAAATAAACATGATAACAAATGACATGCCAAGCTCATGAAATTGTCTAGTTGGGTTACTTCTAATGCAACACTTAGGGTTGGCTCCTATAATGTCACTCATCATCACATGGGGTTTTGAAGAAAAAAAATTTGTAGTTGTGATTTTTGGTGTGTGGATATTTGGGTTGTTACAGGGTTTAACAAACCCTGAGTACAAAGGTACTCAACAAGGCTTAACCAACGAAAACGAAAGACTAAGATATGCAGGCTTACGAGGAATCAAGGTAAGTTTGAAGCAAGAATCAAGATTAACTTTTGCAGAAAAGCTTACTAAAGATTGATCCATACTTTCAAAGTTTTAGCTTAAGTTAAATCATTACAAGTCTCCTATTTGCACCTATTCTAATCTAGTCACTTCTTTAACCAATCATCTCATGATCATAATACTAATGTTCTAGTTATTAGCTATGATGTAAGTCAGAGCATCGTGTCTCCATCTTCGAGAAGCATGGCAATTCAAATCAGTTTGGCCTAGCTGGGGTTTCCTTACCACACGACATATGCAGGCCTAGGTCTGGACCCGAACCCACATATATCAACCCTCACTCAGATCCTCCAAAACGTGAACAGGTCCAGCGCTACCTGAGAGCATAGTACTCCACCTCCCTGCGCCACTCCTGGTGCATTCATAGGATGTGTACACGCTACTCTCACCATCTCTCCACTCCCAGTGCGTGGTTGTCCTTTCTCCTAATGGAATAACCGAGGTATTAGGCTTACCGAAGTATATGGCTAGTACTACAAGGTCCTGACCACATGGTGGCCTACAATGGTATGGTCCTCAACCGACACAGACGGGGCAAGTATAACAGGCAACCCTATCGACTTAACCACCAGAGACAACACCCATGCCCCGTCCGGTCTCAATTTTAAACACATTCATTATACAAACTCTCAGGCAAATCCCGAGGAAGCAACCATTGTGAACAATGAAATCACCATTCGACTCTTAACCACCACGCAAGACTAAGCATAACTAACTTATCATACTCAACAAGGTGTCAAGGAATGGTGTTAAGGAATCAAGGTCGATAATGCAGCAACAGGTATACACTTAACTCCTAACTTACTTAATGCAACAAGTAAAGACTTATGTGAGAAACATTTATAAAAGCACAAGGAAATGTTTATATGCTCTAGGGCTTGCCTGTGGTGTCGGGGTTGTTAGATACGTTAGGAAAACCCCCACTCTCCAACCCAACTGCTTCTGAGTGAAAACCTGCCTCAGAACCCTGCTCGACTATCGGATCACCACTCTAGTTCACTAAACGTAAATAAAGATGCATGCTTTAGAATGATGATGATGCATAACACATGGATAAATAAACATGGATCATGATGACTTAAACAAGGTTAATTACTTGAATACAACTTTCCTTCGTAATTAAACAAGTTAATTACTTCACGAAGAAATGTTAATATTTATGAGTAACAAGTTAATTATGAGTACACAAACATGTAAAGTAATTGCCAAGGAACAACAAAGGAATTAGTGTTCCAAGGTCCTCAACCAACTCCAAAAGTTCACTCAATCCATTTTAATGATTTATAGAAATCATTTATGTATTTTATTAATCCATAAAAGACATCCAAATTAAGTGAGAAATTTATTTTTATCAAAACAGAGCCAAACTTTTTGTGAAATCATAATTAAGCATATTAATCATAACCATAAAGTTTCATGATTTTTGGATATTTATTTTAGCCTATAAAAATCATGGAAGGTTCATTTATTAATTAAAATAGGTAATTTTAGTCCTAACAAAAGTACTTATTTTCACCATCTCATATTTTTCCATGATTAAGCACCTGATAACAAGCTTACACAAAAATTGTCATAATTTTATCAGCTTTATGTATTTAGTTATGAATTAATCAAGTTTCAGCTCATTTTAACATTTTTTGAAAAACTCAAAAAGGACAAAAATCCTTTTCTCACTCCCTCTCTCTTACTTGCTCTCACTGACAAGGGGACCGGAACCCGTGCCTACGTTGACCGCGGCGCTGGTGCCATTGATCGACGGGTACCTCACCAACGGCGAGCTCGCCGATGATGAGACCTACCTCGATGGACTTCCCTCGCTCTCGCGCACCTCCTAGTACACTATCTATTGAACCTCTACTACACGGCGGTGAGCACAACGGTGGCTCTGGTGGCTCGGTGATGCTCCAGCGAGGTGGCTTTGGTCATCGTCGGCGACTTCGATGAAACGAGCTAGCCTAACGCGTTCCTCTCAACCTCCCAAACACTCTCACGGTGATAATTTACTTGTTAGGGAACGGTAGCGAACACACCGGCGGCCATGGCGGCACGGCAGAGCTCCAACAACATAGGTACGCCCAATGACGAGCTCTTCGATGACACGAAGGCCTCTGGCACACTAAACTCGCTCCCATAGACACGCTCAAGGGGTTAATTGAACGCGCGAGGCCTAGCTATGAACCTAACCGCGATCGTGGTGGCTTAGCTAAGCAGAGCACACCGGCACGATGGCAATCCGACCACTAGGGCTCGGTAGGGTCAAATTGGAGGGCAAGGTTAGCTTCAGGGGCTCACCGTGACTTTGGAACGGCAACTGGCAGGGGTGGGAACACGATGGAACTAGGTCGTCGGCATCGAGGACGACAGCGGTGGTGCAAACCACGGACACGATGGCGTTTCGGTTTGTCAAGGACTCTGCTGTGAAAACAAAAGGACTAGTGAGGAACAGGATGACAAGAGGAAGTGAAAACATGAAAAAGATGAGGCAGAGATGCGCCACGGTGGCCTGGCCACGGTGAGGAGCTCATGGTGGCGCTGCGGACGTCGTCGGGAAAGAAAACGAAGTTCGGTCGATTTTGGTGGCAAGCGGTGGTGCTGTCTAGCTCAAGAGGTGTGCAAGCATGAGGTGATCATGGTGACAAGATGAATTACGGTGAGGGGAAGCGATGGCGGTGGAAACTATGGCAGAACCACCTAATCTAATGCCTCCTATGAGTACTTGCCTTCCATTATACACTAAGTACTCAAGGGAGAACACTAAATTAGGCAGTTCTGCCATAGGTGGTATCAGAGCCAATAATGAGTCTACGAGTTTCATAACTCTTTTCAAAAACCTAAAATTTGACCAATAAAAGTTTTGCAAAAAGTAGGATTGCGATAAAGTATGTAAATAGGTATAAGCCCTAGCAGTATGGTTTATCTAGGAAAGCGGCACTGATTTTATCTAATCAATTTTCCGTAGGTACACCGACTTATGCTGCGTAAGAATCGTTAGCAAAGCAAAAAGTGAGTGTGCGATGTGCCAAAAATTTTATGAATGCCGCTATATTCTGGCTTGAGTGAACATATAGGCCGATGCATGCATCATGATAAGAGAATCTGGTTTAAAGTAACATTTTCCCCTACACATATAATTGGACTAGTGAACTGATAGGATAATCTAAAAAATGTTCAAATAAATGTCTTATCATTTCTCTAATCTCTTGTTCCTAATCTAGAGGGTTGTCCTTAATGGTTGGTTCCTATCTGTTTACAGATGAACCTAAGGTCTGGTCACAGAAGCACCAGTGCTAGAGCGGGCCATGGTCTTAGCGAAGGCCAAGGTGAAAGTGGCCGGGGCAATGAGAATGGCAATGGGGAGAGTCATGAGGCCCCACTTCTAGCTCCTCCTCCTCCACCACCACCGCCTCCGATGACTCATGCAGAGACAATGGTGGAGATGTTGGCTGCTCATCGCGAGTCAGCCCGTGCCATGGAGCTGTTAGCACAGGCTATCGGTGGCTTCACCCGTGGAGGCCACGGAGGAAATGGTGGGAATGGGGGTGGTGCCCATGGTCCCGAGGGATGCTGCTCTTGTTAGGATTTCTTGGAGACACACCCACCCATGTTCACACCAACTGCTAAGCCTCTGGATGCGGAGCATTAGCTTCGTATTCTGGAGCAAAAATTTCTGCTACTCACCGTAACTGAGGAGCAGAAGGTGCGCTTTGCATTGCAATAGCTGTTGGGTTCTGCTAGTGCATGGTGGGACACATTCAATGCCATGTAGCCAGCGGATCACCACGTGACTTGGTAGGAGTTTGCTGCGGCATTTAGAGAGTATTACATTCCTACTGGTGTTCTAAACAGGAAGTTGACGGAGTTCCTGGACCTGAGACAAGGGAGCATGTCTGTGATGGACTATGTCAACAAGTTCAACCATTTGTCATAGTATGCTAGGACTCATGTCAATATAGATGAGAAGAAGAGGGACCATTTCTATCGCGACCTCTCTTATAGTTTGCAGAAGGAGTTATATACTGGGAACTATCAGACCTTTGGTGCTATGATGAACGCTGCTATTGCCATGGAGGGACTGCAGCGTGACTCTCAGGTTAAGTGGAAGTGCAAGCAAGTGGCTACTAGGTCTTCTAGTCACCCCCAAGCTCAGAAGGTACAGCCTCAGCAGACCTACCAGGCACCTTCCACCCAGTACCGTGCACCTACTCAGCAGGTGCAACAACAGTAGCCCCAGGGATAGTAGGCCCCACCTCGTCAAGGACAGGTGGAACACCCTGGTGCTTGTTTCAAGTGTGGCAAGGAAGGGCACTATGCTCGGGATTGTCCACAGAACCAGCCTGCATAGTCTGCTCAGCCCTCAGCTAATTCCCATCTAATCAAACCGACAATTATCAAGAAGAAGGTGCCAGTAAGCCGTTCTGGGCAAGTTAATTTCACGGAGGCTGAGGAAATCTTGCATAATGAACCGGTGATGGCTAGTATGTTTACTATTGATTCCCATCCAGCATATGTGTTGTTTGATTCTGGTGCATCACATTCATTAATAAGTATGGGATTTGCACACAGACACAATATACCTCTTATGGCTATACCTTTTGCCTATAGAATCAGTACTTCGGGTGTGCAATTGTGCATTAATACTCTGACGGACACAGTTGGATTAGTGCTAGCCACTCACACTTACTGCCTCCAGTTCATGGTGCTGCCTGGGCAAGGCATTGATGCAATTCTAGGAATGAACTGGTTGCGTGTATATGGGGTAGTTTTGGATATGAAGCAGAGAGTTGTTGAGTTACGGCTTCCTTCTTCTAAGGATAGGATGTCTCTTCTTATGCCCTTAGATCCATCCTTACCTGTTGCTGCTCATGCTAAAGCCTCTCCTGATCTTGCCTCTATTCCTATGGTATGTGAGTTCCCAGCTGTCTTTCCTGAAGATCTACCTAGGTTACCACCGGATAGAGATGTGGAGTTCTCCATTGAGTTAGAACCTGGCACTGCTCCTATTTCCCGGCGCCCGTACGACATGGCCCCGAAGGAATTGGCTGAAATGAAGACATAGTTAGAATAGTTATTGGAAAAGGGATTCATCCACCCTAGCTCTTCACCATGGGGTTGCCCAACCATTTTTGTGAAGAAGAAGGATGGCACTCTTCGGATGTGTGTGGATTATCGCCCTCTCAATGCGGTAACCATTAAGAACAAGTATCCTTTACCTCGTATTGATACTCTATTCGATCAACTAGCTGGTGCCAAGGTGTTCTCCAAGATTGATCTCCGTTCAGGCTATCATCAAATTAAGATTAGACCACAAGATATACCAAAGACAACTTTCTCTACTAGGTATGGGTTGTATGAATACTTGGTTATATCGTTTGGTCTCACCAATGCTCCTGCATTCTTCATGTATCTCATGAATTCAGTCTTTATGCGAAAGTTGGACAAGTTTATAGTGGTATTCATTGATGATATCTTAATATATTCCAAGAACAAGGAAGAGCATGCCCAACACCTTCGGACAGTGCTGACTCAATTAAGGGAACACAAGCTATATGCTAAATACAGCAAGTGTGAGTTTTGGTTAGATCGAGTGTAGTTTTTGGGACATATTCTGACACCTGAAGGTATCTCTATAGATCCAAGCAAGGTACAAGAGGTGCTAAATTGGAAGTCTCCCAAGTCAGTGCATCAGTTTCGTCAGTTCCTTGTTCTAGCTAGATATTATCGGCGCTTCATTCCTGACTTTTCCAAAATAGCTCAGCCGATGACCAAGCTGCTCTAGAAAGATGCCAAGTTTGTTTGGAGCCCGGCTTGTGAAGAAGCCTTCCAAGCTTTGAAGAAATTCCTTGCTACTGCTCCTGTTCTTGCCCAACCAGATATTGATAGACCTTTTGATGTATATTGTGATGTCTCAAAGACTGGGTTGGGATGTGTGCTTATGCAGGATGGGTGTGTGATAGCTTATGCTTTACGCCAGTTGAAAAGGCACGAGGTGAATTATCCTACCCATGATTTAGAGCTGGCTACTATGGTGCACGCTCTAAAATTTTGGAGGCATTATTTGTTGGAAAATAAGGATCACAAGAGCCTCAAATATATTTTCACTCAGTCCAAGTTAAATATAAGGCAAAGGAGGTGGTTGGAATTAATCAAGGATTATAACTTGGAGGTACATTATCATCTCAAAAAAGCTAATGTGGTAGCTGATGCTTTGAGCTGAAAGTCTTATCAGGTTGAAGAAACACCTTTGTCTCTCAACCATGCTGAGGTGCTAGCTCACATTGCCTTAGTCTCAGATTTACTTGAGCAGATTATTATGGAGCAAAGGCAAGAAACTTCAGAAATTCCTCACATCAAGAAATTAATTGCTAAAGGGTGTGGTCCTCAGTTTAGTATTGATGAGCAAGGGGTAGTAAGGTACAAGAACCGATAGGTGGTTCCGTCAAATGAGGAGATTAGAAGAAATATTTTGAATGAAGCTCATCATTCCAAGTTGTCTATCCATCCTGGAAGTAACAAGATGTACCATGATTTGCGCCACTTGTATTTTTGGTCCAATATGAAGCAGGATATCACCAAGTATGTCATGGAGTGCGACACTTGTGGGAGAGTTAAGGCAAACCATATGCGTACCCCGGGATATTTGCAGCCTTTGCCTATTCCTGTTTGGAAATGGGAAGATATTTCCATGGATTTCATTGTGGGTTTACCCCGCACATCCAAGGGCTATAAATCTATTTGGGTCATTGTGGATCGCCTTACCAAGTCCACCCATTTTCTTCCGGTGGATACCAGATATTCAGCCAGAAAGTATGCCAAGTTGTATTTCGACCGGATTGTGACCCTGCAAGGAGTTCCTCTTACTATCATCTTTGATAGAGGGTCAGTTTTTGTCTCTCACTTTTGGGAGCAACTCCAGAAATGTCTTGGTACTAGTCTCCTCCAGAGTTAAGCTTATCATCCACAAACTAATAGCCAAACAAAAAGGGTAAACCAAGTACTTGAGGATATGTTGAGAGCCTGTGCCATTTCTTTTCCTGAGAAGTGGGATGAATGCTTGAACTTAGCTTAGTTTTCTTACAACAATAGCTATCAAGAAAGCATTCATATGGCACCATTTGAAGCTCTGTATGGAAAGAAATGTAGGACACCACTTAACTAGGTTGAAGTGGGAGACCATGGATATTTTGGGCCTGATTTCATCAAAGCTTGAGAACAAGTCAGTATTATTCAGAGTCAATTGAAGGCAGCTTAGAGCTGATAGAAAGCTTATGCGGACATGCGAAGAAGGCCTTTGCAGTTTGTAGTTGGGGATCATGTGTACCTCAAGGTGTCTCCTATGAGAGGGGTGCATCAGTTTGGTGTCCGTGGCAAGCTAGCCCCTCGATATGTGGGCCTTTACAAGGTTTTGGAACAGTGTGGCCTGATTGCTTATCGTCTCTAGCTTCTAGATATTTTATCGGTGGTACACAATGTATTTCACGTATCTCAGTTGAAGAAATGTTTGTGGGTCCTTGATGAAGCTGTGGAAATTGAAGGACTTTCCCTCTAGCCTGACTTGTCATATATTGAGCATCCTGTCAAGATCTTGGACGAAAAGGAAAGAGTGACTAGAAACAATGTGGTGAAGTTCTATAAAGTTTAGTGGTAAAACCACTCAGAGGATGAAGCAACGTGGGAGCAAGAAAGTTATATCTTGAAGCATTACCCCCACCTTCTTTTTGGGTAACCGAGGTAATTGTTTAAAAATTAGAATGTACTTCTTATCTCTTTTCCCACACTAGGCACATGAAATCTTGGGATGAGATTTTATTTTAGGGGGGTAGATTTGTAACACCCTCGGTGTTACACTGAAAATATTTCGCTAAAACATGTCATGAACATCATCGTTATGTGTTAATGCATGTAATATAGTGTGTAGATCGAATTCCGTAACTCGAAACAGTCGATAGAAATACGAAACGAAAGCCAATTTCATAGTCACATTATATCACTAAGGGTTTTAAACCAATTTTTATTGAACAAAAACACTATAGAATGTATATATGGGACTTTAATAAAGTTAGAAGTACAAACTTTGTAGATGACAATAAAATACTTGTTGTTGAAAAATATTATTGTTAGATAGTATTTCTAATAGCTTAGAGATGGAACTTGGATTAAAATTCGGCCCAAGACTTAGCAAATTCTCAAAGTTGAAAGCGGTGTGACGATGCTATATTAGTGAATTAATTCTAGAAAATTTAGCTCTAGGCTTGTGCTATATTTTTGCTCAGTGGTTTGCATCAAAGTTTGTACTTCCTAATGGTATCAAGGTTAGTTTGGCTAGGGCTTGGCTTGATCACTAATTAATTGCACTAGAAAGCTAAAATAGTTAACTTGGCAGCCTAGCCTTAGCTCCGGATGTCAGTTGGCACTGCTAGCTGGTAGTCTCCTATCTCCCTCTCCACTTCACCTTGGTTTGAGCGGGTAGATCCTATTAGCAGCTTAATCAACCCTCTTTAGCTTCATTGAGATGGATAACTTTTGGCAGGATAGTTAGGCCAGAGTTGTTGCTTCAAAAGTCATGCAGCACACTCTTTTGGCTCGCTGGCCGAGTGGTCACGGTCACCGTGTGTGGGGCGTGCTCTGCCATGTCGTGCTCACGGCCTCGTTCACTGGCCGGTCGAGGCCATCGTAGCCTGGTGGTGGCCTATCGCTTACGTTGCATCCACCTACGCTGCTGCGCCACCGCCGTCCCGTCGTCACGCTGCATGCCAGCTCGCTGCACCATGCTGTCATAGCCGTGCCACAGCACGCTGCCATCGCATCCGCCTATGCTTCTGCATTGCTGCTTGCCATGAATTTGGTCATGTCGTTTTGCCATTAATGGCGCCACGGCCGCCCTACCGCGCTACCATCGCCTACACGCGTGCACCCCTCCTGGCTGTGTTGGCTCGCAGTGCTTGCATGTGTGCGGTCACCGCATCTCGGCAAAGCTTGGACAAGCAGCCAAACCCATCCCCTTTTTCCCTCCCTCCTCAGCTGCCCGGGCCAGCCAGGCCACGCCATCAATCCAGCACGGATGGGTCATGTCCCTTCAATTCTTTGCGCTCCCGACTCCACCTCAAGCCTGCTAGCCGACCATCCCCACACCGTGTCCAATCATGCCTTGGCAAGCTCCAATTTGGAGCCAAGCTTCTGCCATCATGCCATTAAAGGCTTACCCCGCCGTTGTCATGGGCAGTACCCACCTTGTCATCTCAAGCCAAATTGGCTACACCCCCAGCCCCGCCTTGCAGTCCTTCTCGTCGTGCTCACCTGAGCCGCGCCATCACTACTTCCCTTGTGGCGCTGACGCAGCCGTGCCTCTATAGCCCACCATCTCCCTTGCCACGCGCATGTGGATGGCTCGACTAGGGCAGTCTCCAGCCACGCCGCCACTTCGAGAAGGATCGCGGTGAGACCCTAATGATCATCTGTTGTCCGTATTTCCTCTCCAGTGGTGGAGCTCGACTGAACGGGGTTGCCGCTGTTGCAGGTTGGCCGTCACCGTGGAGGGAGCTCCTGGACGCATCCTCGCTCATCTCTTCACCGCCCAATGATTCGTGTCTACATCTAGGTGAGCATTGGCCCCTTAGAGGGGAGGGGAGGAGCTTAGTTGGCCAGCGTGACCACCCAACGCCGTCGCCGCAGCGCCGGTGCACGTGCGGGTGCCCGAGGACCTGGCCGTTGTAAAGAAGGATTGTTCTAAGGGCTTGTTTGCTTATGTCCTGACTGTAGGAATAGGCTGCATAGTGGCTAGGGAATAGCAGTTAGATTGGGGGCATTTTCGCATAGGTGACCGGCCCGCGCGGGCCTCCCCACCGCGAGCCGTTGCCGCGCGGTTGGGCCACGCCCCGCGTGGACTGCGCCAGTGTGTCGCACATGCGCGCGCTGCGCGGGAGTGGGCCAATTTGCTCGCTCGTGGGCTGCGCGAGTTAAATTCGTTTTTCCTTTTTATACAAGATAGAAATAGCTTTATATTTTACATTCTAAGTGAACTTTGGAAATTAATATCAATTCATATAAGTATCCAAAAATTGTGAAATAAATTCTATTGAGTTCCTAAAAATTTTGTCTATCTGATAGTATGGTTAGTTTATATATATCTATGTTGATGCTAAGGTCCATTAAATCATTTGGATGTGTTAATGTTATTTAGATTAATAATTGTAGGAATTTTTGTGGCAAATTGGTAATAGCTTTAGACATGAAATTTTTATAGTAGGGTCATTAGATTATTGTGTACTCACTGTAATTTTTGTAGCCTTATCGTAGGTTGATAAATATGGTGGCTAAGTACACCTTGTTGTAGTATATATATTAAATCGGTAATAAGAATAAGAATGCCATTAGTTGCTAAGATAACACATGCAATGTTTCATATCTGTTTAGTTGTAATAATAGATAACTTAGCGTCTTAGTCGGTAGAGCTAGCTTAGTAGCTTGATAGATATATTCTTATTTTAAGAGTTGTTGTTGCCATATTACTAAGTGTTGCATCATCATTTCATGCATGTAGATAATGAGTTGGTAGAGTTCGTGCCTGTAGGCGAGTAGGAGTATGAGGAGATCATCGAGGAGTATGAGGAGGAGCTTCTCGTATAGGAGGGAGCCCTGGAGCCATCAATTGCTGACTTTGTTGACACCCCGCCTGCCCAAGGCAAGCCCTGATGCATAACCCCTATTTTTGAATGATCACTGGATATATATGTGATATGCATTTATGTTACAGGAATTTTATGGAAACTACATGCATAGATATACGTACATATGAGTCCTACTAGCATAGGTCGAGTAGCTGCTATGCTTAGGATTTCGGTAGCTGGAGTAACCTGCCGTTACTCACAATAGGTGATTATTATTATCACTCATGATAAAAATGGTGGAAAAGAAACATGGAGACCGAGTAGCGATATGGTTTGGGTATTGGTGGGTGTAAGAGGTTGTGTCCTGCGGCCAACGGGGCATAGCTTGGTTACACTGTTTTCCCTGTCTGTGTCGGTGAAGGATCGGCCGTTGCATTGGGTTCTAGGCAAGTCACAGACTTATTATCCCGAGCACATACTTGTGTATGGGCGCAGGGAAGGCTTGTTGCTCTCTTGTCGTGGGTTCTGGCACTTTTTGGACTGGTTGATTGGAGGCGGGGATGGTGGAGGTCTAAGCACCGCACTAAGTCTGAGACTTAGGAGCAGGGGCTTGGAGTCCAAGTTTGGACGGGGACCTAGACCCCATGACAGGAGAGTGGTGGGTTGGTCCTGCTTGTGCCTGGGGTTCAAGTGGGGTGTGTGTTTCGGGGTACCTAGCTGGGCACATTGATTCATGAATCACCGGGTGATCCGGTATGGCTTGTCTACAGTCTAGCACCATAGTAAAAACTAAAAGATGAAAGGTGGTGAAATGGAACTATTTGATCAACTCTTGCTTTAAAGTAGAATAGGTGCTTACATAGAATGGTTAGATAATGAACTAATCATGACTGCTAATAATAATCATACATAAGGATGCACTATTAGTATTGCTTTCCGCAAAAAGGAAACCCCGCAAACCATAAAGCTTATCATATCCCTTGGAGTCGGGAAATTATTCCCACTAGTCGGATAAGTCTTGCGAGTACATTGTATACTCATTGTTTATTTACCCCTGTTGCAAGTTCAGCTTGAGGAGTAGCCGTTGTGTGAAGGATTCTTCTGGTGGGCACAGATGGATCCTTGTATATTATCGATAGATGTTTATTTTCATTTCAATGTTTAATTTCCGCACTCTGAACTTGGTAATGTATCAATGTATTTCTAAGAACTCTGCTGTATGAAATGGACTAAGTATTGTAAACTCATTCTCATTCTTGGATCCTGGAGGAAAAATGTGGATTATTCGAGTTCTCCCTTTGGGTGTGCTCGACGGAATCTACCCAATATAGCTCGCTCTCGAGGTGCTTAGTGTCTGGTGGAAGATGAGCGCCTCCGAAGGTGTGTTATTTTGGGTGGTTCTACCATAGAACTAAAAATGT